>OX638272.1:1235000-2470000 GCA_951806755.1 Brenthis hecate | reverse complement strand
CTTTGTGAACTTCAGCTTAGAAGCAAAGTATCAAGGGATAACAAAAGTGAATATGATTACTGCTCACGTCATGCCAGTCTTTTGATCCCTAGCCCGCCTTTTCTATGTTCGGGTTTGTCTCGGCCTCAAGAAGCAATATTGTCACTTATATTAAATGGACGAGAACAAATGATCCTAGGAAATCATAAAAATTGTTCCTTCAAAGTAAATTTATTTTATAACTAGCGACTTTCCCTCGCATCGCTCGGGTGCGTCTCTAGGTGCCTTTTCAATTGAATTTTTTTTTGTTATTGCGAGTGTACCATACGAGAAAGACATATGTATGCTATTGCGGACTTTTCTATAGGCCTTTTTAAGAGCCACAATTTACTAGTACATTGTTTTGATGATCTCTTAAGGTTTAGCTTGTGTTAGCTATAAACGTCGTTTCCAAGGACGACTCGATAGAACCAGTAATTGTGTTTTCCCGTGGCAATGAAAGAGTTTCCTGTAGTAAAAGATATCCTAAATGTTGACCCAAGTAATAGTTTATCGCTACACAAAATTTAGTTAAAATCCGCTCAGTAATTTTAACATGAAGTGCATACAGATATACAGACAAACCGACAAAAATTTTAATAACGATTTGGGGCTATATTCCGTGCACAATACGTAGTTATAGTGTTTTAAAAATATTTCACGTTCACATTTGACTTCGTTACTATTTTATTATATGTAAAGGTACAGTATATTAATATTTAATATAGGTATTCTAAATTTTATTTGAAAATAATTTTAAATTCATTAATTTTTGCGATGAATTTTTCTTTAATTTTATTGGAAATGCCGGAAAATCAGAATATTATTTTTTTAAAACTACTTATCTCAGACGAAAATCGAACCCATTTTTTTCATCGAACAAAATTTTGTTTTGTTCTATTATAGTATATTTACTTATCTGTTATGCATAATTTAAGTATTCCAAACACAGCATTGCAATAATTATGAATTTTATAAATAAAAGTAATAATTTTCCATATATCATTATAAATCTATTACTTTTAAGTTTTAACCCTTGAATTGTAGTATGTACATATATGTATTGTGGTAGTATGATTTTGGTAATAAAACGGATGCTCGTGTCCGTCACGATTTTCTCGAGTATCCAAACCGCCTTTACCGTGTCGCAGGCACTTTGTGGCCCCATTGAACATCGTTTATGTTAGAAAGAACTATCTGTAAAGATAAATCTTTCTAGATGTTTCTTTTTTACTTTTCTTCACGTTGCTGTAATAAATTCTACTTTCAGACACCACTGCGAACGTTTTGGATTAGAAATGCAACTAAGATAGGTGCAACACATTCTTGGCTTTGTCATGCAATTTATTTATATCCCACTACGAGTTGTGAAAAAGTTATTTTATACGAGTAATATAACGATATTTAAAATATTTAACTATTTGTGCTTAAATTTACATACGCCTAATCTATTTTAAATTAACATTTCATTTTTCTGTTTTTATGACCTAACTAGCATTGGCCGCGGCTCCGCCCGCGTTCCGATGACTAAAAACCAAATTCTTAGGTTTTACATATTAGTATATTCTTACATTGCAGTTTTTGTACTTTTTCTCAGAAATGAGACATTTTCCCGCGGTAAAAAAGTATCCTATATGTTGACCCGGATAACCAGCTATCTTCATACCAAATTTTATCAAAGTCCCTCCAGTGGTCTTTCTGTGATGCGGTAACAGACAGACAGACAGTCAGACAGACAAAAATTCTAAAAACTATAGACTCGGCCTCTGTATCGATAAAAATGTCTATTGCAATAAGATTTAAAAAAAAAATATTTAATGTACAGATTCGGCTTAGTTACAATTTTATTATATGTAGGTATAGAAGAGTAATAAACTAAATTAATTATTTTTTAAAAGTATTAAAATTATAAATAGTAGACCTAAAAAGTATATATACTTAGTTTAACATATTTACAATGTTACATTCAAAGCAATAATTGTTTTCAGTATAAATAATAGTACGAGTAATGTGTGTAGGTATAAATGGAATTTTAATAGAAAGAAAAATATTACTTATTGGAAAACTGAAACCTTAAAAATATATTTATGTAATTTTTATGGTACTATAATATTATGCCATATTTTTATTAACCTACTTTTTATTATTTTTTAATATTTAGGTTATATCTTTCATTTGACCACACAACCCGCTACGTAATATATAGTTAGTTACACATATTAGTATTTCTCGCCTTTGCTCAGCTGATTCTTTTTTAAATTTTTTTTTTGGTTTGATTTGAAAAATATTGTTTTTTTATATAAACTTTGTCACTCTTTTTTACCCAATAGAAAAAAAAACTTCTGTCATATAAACATTTAATACAGTTTTAGTGTATTAAAAAATCTTCTATGAGAAGTTACCTTATTTTATTGATTCAGAATATATTTTACTAAATTATTCTTAAAATATATTCAATAAATTGCTATTTTTATACTAAAACTCTTCGGCTGAAGAGAAAATATTAAATCGTTGTTTACGTTGAGATTACTACAGTGCGGCGGCTAGGAACGCGCAAGTCTTGGTGCAAGATTAACTGCAGCCGAAAAGGCTTTAAAGTTCTACTTTCCACGGCTTACCGCCAAATAAAGTTTACACTAGAAATGTAAGCACTTAAATACATCAGAATTATTAATATATTACATAACTCTTTATTATTTTATTGCGAAATAAATATAATATATAAGATTATTTTCTTAAATACATTATTATCTACTATACTAATATATTGTTTTATAAAATGATAACAATTAGGACTATTATGGCCGATCTCATTTTAAGTTTAAGCGATGCCCTAAGCATGGTTAGGGGGCTGTTAGGGGACAGTTTCTGTTTCACCGACAGTTAGGGGTCACCTAAATTTTAAAATGCCACCTAAATATAGGTACTACGAGTAGAAATACGGGCTCTGACGATGGTTAAACGAAATTTAATTTAGGGGCTACTTTAGGGGAACTTTTAAGCTAAGGATCCCATACGTAGGTGTTAGCTTAAGGGATGTTGGTGAAAACGGACATTAATGCTTATAGAGTTTATTACTGGTTTACTGGTCTTGTCTTACATCTTAATTCTTAATCTTACATAAACTCGATATTTTGAGTAAATATACTTTGAACTTATTCGAATAATCCTTTGCCAATAGAATGATAAATGATATCTAATGTTCATATACAATATAGTATTTTTAAAATATATTTTTAGTCATCACTAATATTTTCTGGTGCTTGACTTCGGTACACCTACCTAATTATAAAAACTAAATTTTATAATTTATCTTTAATGTCAAACTGAAATCAGACTTTATTTTATTAAAAAATTATATCTAAATAACCTAATATTATTTACATAAATTAATTAATATTGTCTAATAAAATATTGTATAACTGGAAATAATAAAATGATAAATTATTTTTCATTCAAAAAATAAAGTAAATATAAGCTATTATTAATTTTATTATTTTATTTAAGGTTCTAGTTTAATGCGTAATGGGTTTCTATATTGCTGACGTTTTGAAAACTAACCATACGACTCGCACTAACTAACATTTTACGTTTTTACTTTTGATTTAATAAAATAATTAAATTAATATTCAGTAATTACTAGGTATATAGAGCTCTGTGTAAAATTATAGGGAGGACTATTCGGTGTATAGAGTAGGGTATAGAGAATCAATTGATATATCGTTGCATTGGCAACGAGAGTTCTATGCATTAATAGAGCACCGGCGCTTACGGAAACTAGGTAGTTTGCGATGTACGCCTGCACGGACTTCCGTCCGTTAACAAATAGAGCGCTAGCGGCAGTTAAAGCCTCAATAGCCGTTTCATTGGCTGCGCTTACATGCAACCGTTTATAAATTTAAATGAGTGTGCCACCTATTACAAATAGTTTGCTGTGCAGTGAAATAGACTAGACACAACGGTAACCAAACATTCACTGTGTTTGGAGAACGTTAAAGGCAGAGGAAATTGCAAATTAGTGGATTATGTTTTTTAAATAATCTATATATATATATATATATATATATATATATATATATATATATATATATATATAATAAAATTGTAACTAAGCCGAGTCTGTACATTAAATATTTTTTGGAAAATCTTATTGAAATAAACATTATTATCGTTACAGAGGCCGAATCTATACTTTTTAGAATTTTTGTCTTACTGTCTGTGTGTTACCGCACCACAGATTAACCACTAGAGGGATTTTGATGAAATTTGGTATGATGATAGCTGGTTGTCCGGGTCAACATATAGGATACTTTTTACCACAGTAAAATATTTCATTTCTGAGAATAAATACAAAAATTGCAATGTGCATCTGAACGGGGGCGGTGCCGCTGGCAATGCTAGTTTATTCTAAATTTAGGTATCAACAATACTAATATGCAAATAAAAAAAATCGTTAACTTAAAAATGACATTTTCGGCTTATTTTACTTGGCAATCGTCGTAGAGTAGCTCTGCCAGGTGCAACTTCTTCATAGATCAAGGTAAATGTACAAAGCGATTGTTCATGCACGTACATCGTACGTGTTTTTGTGTGAAAAACACTGTGCGGCATTGATCATGATCATCGGCCAAAATCGAGGGGATTAAATAAATAAATATGTTGAGACATTAACACACAGCAACATCTAGTTCCACGGTAAGCTACGAGGCTTGTGTTATGGATACCAGATAGTTGATACACTACACATATATAACTTTAAATACATACATATTATAAATATAAATACCCATGACTGGAGTACAAACATTCGTCATCACACAAATGAAAGGCCCCAGCGGGACTCGAACCCGCGACCGCTGGCAGAGCAAATAGGGTCACTACAAACTGAGCCAAACGTGTCGTCGAATCGGGAATAAACAAAGAGTCATTGTTACTTAAAACTCTTTGTTATTTATAAAATTATAAAATAAACATCAGGTTTCTTATAAAACCGTTCTGCGAGCGAGCGCAGTCACGATGGAGACGTGTGCGTTCCTTTACTTATTAAAATATCCTTAATACTGTGCGAGCATAAAGTGTGGCTCCGATAAGTAAGGCACGTATAAGTAATCCTTGTCGGGCAAAACTAATCTTGAAAGCTTTTATGCATTTCAAATGTTGGTATATTTATTATTATATTCTACCTTTTGTTCGCGGTACCGCTCGCGTGTTACGTCAATAAATATAGCTTATCTCACTCACCCGAATTCTCTAACCGCCAGAGAAAATCCTGCTAAAATCCTTTCAGCGGTTCGATACAATTATTTATTAGAGTGTATGAACAGGCAAACAGTCAAATGTTTTCTAATGATTATCTGGGCCAAGTTATGGTCAGATCAGCGGTTTGATTTACCTTCAAGCATTTTAAATAGGAAATAAAGCTTAACATAACTAAAAATGATGTAACTATTTTCTTTTCGCCCATATTTAGGTTATTAGTGTACATTTTCTCATATCTGTCATATTAGTTCCCGTTCTAATTTTTTTTTTAAATAATTTAACAGTAGTTGCCATAAAACGTTTTCACATTTTAATAAATTACACGCTAAATATATATTATATAAGGGTTTTTATTGTTTATATAAACCTTTTTATTTATAATATGTATTACCCTGCCCTTCGAATGAAAGGCGCTCATTGCAATAATGAAATATTTTTAATGTTCCCTAGGGATGTTGGGTACGCAGTATAATATCAAATATATTTTTATCCTTCCATAATTTGACTATATGAGAATATTCTTCTAGAAAGCTATGTAATTAATATATAATATTCCGTCAGATAATAAATTTTAGAATTTATGTTAAATTAAAATAAATACATTTTATTAACATAATATTTATGTGTTAAGTATTCGGAAGGGACACATTTTTGCAATATACTGTGAATATCCAGGACGGAGGTGTGGCGAACTCGGCCGCTACGTCAACTTGATTATGATAAATGATGCTCACTTTGCTTGTATTCTATCAAAATATTTATTCGAATACGCCCCTGGGGCCGACGAATCTACACAAATTGGATTTGCATTGTTCGTGTCATAATACACAGCCTGAGCATTCGGGAAATTTATTTTTGCCAGTCATTTTTTCTGTTAACCACTGATGTACATGTGCAGAGTGCAGACTATTTATTTAGAAATACATAAGTATATAAAAAAAGGAAACGTTTATATTTTAATAAAATATATTATACAGAGATAGTTCAGATTTATCATCATACTAAAATTATAAACGCTAAAGTGTGTTTTTTTACAAAATTGAAATAGAGTAGAAGTTATACATTAGATTTTTCAGTAAAAATGTTTGAAAGGATCTTGGAGATGTATTATTAGGAATAATAAGGTTTATGTTAAAGGTTTTACTCATATTTCACAAAATCTTGGACACCTGAGAACGAATCGGGACTTCCTTAACTTCCAATCAATAAATAAGATACATTTGGATTTTACTGAATAAGGCAAAACTGCGTGTTGGAAAATGTTGACATGACAAGAAACAATGTCGGTCAAAAATTCGTCTTGCCCTGAAACCAACTTATTATCTCCGATAAAGTACAAAGTGCCAGTTTCTAGGATTACACTTTATATCATAAATCATAATTAATTGTAAATATATAAAATTTAAACACAAATAGGAATAAAATTACAAAATAAACAATAAAAATGTTTAATCTAAAACGCTTTCACCATTTAGATTATGAATCATTTCGCTCTACTCACGTTCGCTAGGAGAATACTGGTCTTACAAAGCTCTTTGATCGCTCCACTATAATAGACGTGAAACACGACTTTGCTCAAGGGTACGTCGATATTGGATATCGCTTACGAGGGCATCGCTTTACCCATATTTGTCGCGATGCTGATCGAACGTTTTATTCTCTGCAAAGGATGTTAAGTCACATAGAAACGCTTCTGAGTACACTTTGTGAAAAATCTATAAGAAAACTGTCTATCTAAGTGAATAGCAGCAGTCCATTAGAGAAGGCGGCAGCGGGCCGGGTAACATTTTCAAACAAATCGAATCAGTAGGGGCATGTCCCATTATGCAGATTTTCCATTAGTAAAAAATGCGCTCCATCCTTAAACTGACGTATTAAGGCTTATCTTCTGCTAAAATAGTAGCGTTTTACCTACCAATAAAACGCATATTAATTTACTTACCTTATTCGAAGCTTACGTATTGAGATAGGCATTACCGTTTCCGCCGTTTATATATCTATCCTTGTCTATCCGTCTACTGTCTCGCTCTCTACCGCACCACCTGGCAGCAGAGTGGGGATCGGTGTGAGCGATTCCCACTCCTAAAATTATTTCTTCATTGAGTCGAAATACACCAGGCAGTTATTCAAAGTTAAGCTTCGAATAAGGTAAGTAAATTAATATGCGTTTTATTGGTAGGTAAAACGCTACTATTAATTTGACTTGACCGTTATTCGAAGCTTACGTATTGAGACTTGTTTGTTATCGCCTGGTGGTGCAAGCGTAGGAGTCGGACGCCAATGTGATGAAATAAACTCTGCTGTATGTAACTGAAACACTGAGATGAGATTTTTACTAAGAATAAACACTTAATGCAGTGCTTTTCCAAAGTCCTTTTACAAATAAAAATAAATTATATTGTAGATAACACAACTCAAACAAGGTATTAATATAACGTGGGAGACATCTCCCTGACCGATTACGGCCTCGGTCGCCAATGTTTCAGAAACCATCTGTTATGGTTTAAAAGTGTGTTCACTTAGCATGACCAAGTTCATTCTTACTTCCACTCTCACAGTCCAGTGATCAGGTCCGAAGACGAGACCCTAGACTGTTAGAGCTTCAGAAAAACTAATACCTAACATTCTTATGCGCGACCCGATACTCGAACAAGAACTTTGGATATATAGATTCGACGTACATGTTGATAGTGTGCCCCATTTTATACCATTAGTTTAATAACTCTGAAGCCCATTGGTTTGGGAAACTTAGTGACGAGAGTTCAAACTTCAAGCCCTCATCTAGCACTTTTATCCCTTTAGATGTTTGTATAAAGCCAACTCTTTACGTATATAAAAAATAAATCAAATGTAACAACGCTTAAGACTTGATCAAGGCTTTGGAAGTGCCTATATTTATAGATAGATACCTCAAGAGAAGAGATGATAACTATGGTAGGGAAAGGTTGACTTCGCATGATACTAACATATGTTGTAGGTAAATAAATAATAATAGGCTAGTAATAATACTAGGCTGTAAAAAATAACAAGACAGATCTACTTTCCTTTAAAGAAAGCTCAGCTTTTAAAGAGTCATTGTTTCGCCAAAGTGACTCGCATTCAAATTAAAATTCTAATAATATTATTTAATTAGAATAATACATTCTAGATTTACACGAATATTTGACAATCCGAAAAGATAAATATTTAACTTAGAATAATTACAACGCTTAACGTACATCCTTTTCCATAAGTGTGCCAAAAATACCATAACGGAAATATTATACTGTTAAAAATGTTCGCATACACATTGGTGTAAAATTTATGATTTTTTAACAATGACATACGTATACGCATATGTGCCATGTTTAACCTCTATGACAAATTCATGATTTACGTAGAAAAAGCTACGTATGATGTACACAGATGCACATCACAGGATATTTCCACATATGACAATAAATCGAGAACAATTGTTAGGCACGAGCACTATAACATAAATTTTAAAACAATGTCACTAAGACTCATCAAATAAACACCATAGCTTTTATATAGTATGGATCGGTCATTAGGTAGTCTGACATTTGGTAAAATCCATAACCAAGCGATGGACCAATTTCATTCATTTAAATTATCTTGTTAGTGGCTTCAAAAAACGTCACTTAAGCAAAGATTACTTGCCAATGTATCGCAAAGTGAAAGACTATTTTATAATGTATTACGTACCTCCTCAATTTGTGCGTATAATTCATATTTTTCAGAACTACCCTAGCTGTCAGACTGGGGTTTCATAATAAAATGTCAAAACTTACAATTTTAGCGATGATTATAATACGTCATTTCCATTGTACTTTATATACGTGATCCAAAATTTTCACTGTAATGTGCTACATTTCAAGCCTTCTTTGAGACAATGTCATTTTCTTAATATATGCAATTTGCCAATGCAATATTTTAAGTTATATTCGATGCTTAACATTGCCTCTTATCGTTTACTGAGAACTTTCAATAAACTTATTATAATTGAAAATTTGCAACGCCCGTAGTTTACCAACATGTAATGTTTGAACGATTGCTAAGCTCTTTAAGGCTTAATTTGTAACACAGACAACCTGTCGTTACAAGCACAGCAGAAACGCCTAAAATAGCAATTGCCCCTGATGCCCCGAGTGGGAAAATCAGTTGAATATAAAATACAATACGTTACATTTAATCAACGTAGTTCAGAACGGCCCGTAACGTATGTATTTCGAAAATGTACACTGGTGTTTCTTCTAATAATTTGCCTTGGCCAAAAACCAATTGGATTTAGCTGTTCGACCACTGGAATAGAATATTATACTTTTTAACGTATTCAGCAGTTTTTAACGACTAACTGCTGGGCACAGGCCTCCCTTCAATAAGAGGGGGACCAGGCTATTGGCCACTACCCTTGCCCAGTGCGGGTTAGAAATTTGATAAATGGATATGCGATATCCATATGTTCAAAAATAATAATAATGTATAATATTTCTTATAATGCTCAAAGCCAATCCATTCACAGGTTTGGAGTTTATATATTACATACATACCTAAAACTTATATCTTTTGAATCCGACTTGTATCTTCATAAAAGTGACCAATCTTATCGAGACGATGCCTTCCCATACAATTATAGGCTCAGTAATATAGCGATTGTCCTAATACAGTGGATTTAACCAAACTATATCATGCAAGTGACCATTCAGCGCATGGCTCGAATTTTATGCTATACATATCAAAACTTCAATGATATCAAAAACTGCACATTAAGCTCTTTTTCCAAAGAAAATTAATATGTGACTCACATTCGGACAAGAATCAACATCTGTAGAGATTGTTTCATGGAACGAGTATACTCTCAATCCCGCGAGGATTTATATTCATATTAAACTCACTGCCATTTTCTCTTGAACAAAATTAATATGTGACTCACACTCTGACAATCTGTAGAGATTGTTTTATGGAACAAGTATGTTGTCAATCCCGCGAGGATTAAATTCATATTAAACTCACTGCCATTTTCTCTTGAAGAAAATTAATATGCGACTCACATTCGGACAAGAATCAATAATCTGTAGAGATTGTTTTGTGGAACAAGTATATTGTCAATCCCGCGAGGATTTATATTCATATTAAGCTCACTAAACGGGGCTTGCATTCAACATTTGTGATTATGATATTAATATCACAGCTAGATGAAAATCTCAGCGTTAGGGTCTCCATAGATCTTCCTCCAATTGCTTATGTGTTACCTTGTCGTGGTGGAGAAGTATTTAACGTCCGGCAGTCCTGCGACCCCTTTTAAGACGGGGTAGGTTCGGTTGGATTTTAGTGGGTAATACAGCCTTTGCCGATGAGTCTCACATAACTACCTGTATGTATGTGCATGTAGGTAGTATGCGTAAATGTATAGGGGCACCTTCGATACTCCTTAGGTACCCACATAACTAACCCTGCGAGGGTTAACTATTTTACGTACTCCTGCGGGGAGATTAAGATTTGTATTTAGTCTAATAATAATCAATATACACACATGGCAGTGTTATGAAAAATAACTTATGTCCTTATTTTGTCACATAGATACTCGTGTTGACATCTTCACTGCATTTATGCTCTGAACTGAAATAAAGCTTATAAAATATCGTAGTTTGCTGAAAATGAATATGAAAATAAAATATTATATGAATTTGTCGACTACACCAGTAGGTTCTTCCTTTTTCCGAAAGCATTTTCACAGTTCATATCACGTACCACCAAATTACAACTGTAATAACTTAGTTTACATTGCTGAAACGATTTCTCAATTTTAATAGATATTCCATTACACTATCTATGTCAATTATCCATGAACCACAAAAATATGTAGGTATATAGCTTACATAGTTAATATGAAAATGACATTTAAATATGTATTTAGTTTCAAGACGAAACTTCAAAATGTACTTGCTTATACCCTCAAAATTGCTTACGCTATTTGAACAATGTATAATTATTGCATACTCACGTGAACCGTACAGCTATTGTTTCATTATATTTCCATCGGAACATGCTCCAATGCGAGTTACTGGCATTATCGGATGTCCCCACATGCCCTTTTCGTGTTGCTCCCTCTCTTTGCAACACTGCATATTTTATGTAAAAGTTACTTATATATTGATATGTGTCCTGTGCTTAACCGTGTAATGTTCCTTAAATAGGCCAAATTTTGGCTTTAACTAACAATGCACCCCCTATATTCTAAAAGTAAACAGCAAAGCACTGCAAGGTAGCTGATTAAAATGTAGGAATTATACCGTTGTACAATCTATGTAGTCAATAGTAAAACAAGATTTATAACCTAAATTGAATTGCGTAGTGCCAATATACTTTACCATGGTGTAATTTATATTAATTTAAATTATTATGGCATGAAATGGGCAGGGAGATGATGATGGTATTAATTTAAAAATTGCAGTTAATATAAAAACATATTTGAACATTTTAACAGTTATATAACATAACATGCATTAAATTTCTAATTCTCAAAATACTATTAAGTATTTGTTTACTCATTTATTTTGTGCTAAACAAATGTCTAGAAAAAATGATGATAATAAATAAGGTAAATGTACTTACATGGTGTGAACCGTTACCTTTTAAATTTTTTGTGGCGATTACTTCAAAACTTACATAGAAACGTCTTCCTATAATGCTGTGAGTTATTTGTATAGTCGGTGCGAGCCCAAGCCAGCACGACTGCACTCGGCGGAAAACAAGACGCCAATGAAGAAATAATTTTAGGAGTGGGAATCGCTCACACCGATCCCCACTCTGCTGCCAGGTGGTGCGGTAGAGAGCGAGACAGTAGACGGATAGACAAGGATAGATATATAAACGGCGGAAACGGTAATGCCTATCTCAATACGTAAGCTTCGAATAACGGTCAAGTCAAATTAATAGATATTTCGTAATTCTATTTTATCTAAAACAGGTGTAATGTAAGAATAATAAATGTAGATACAACATTGTTCTACAATTTTATCTGCTTAAGATGAAGCAAGTTAAGTATAATGACATAGCTTTGATTTTAACCACATCAAATGATTTTATGTTTTTGATATTTAAAGTGAATATCGGTATCTATCTATGTGAAATAGCTGACGAATGTTAAAAATTATTAAATTTTAAATAAAAGAATTTGGATATGCATAATGAATGTTATATTTACATTTTAACTTTTTCTTTAAAATAATTTACATGTAGGTATATAATTTTCAGGAGTCTTTTGATTTAAATATAATAATTGCTTACTGAATTGAGTTAACAAGATGGAGAAATGTCCCCATCTTATAATCAATGTCAGGTCTCGCTACGTCCGTTTTGTCGATTTCTGACCTTCAATTTGAATTTAACGGATTGCTAGTTTTATTTGTACTGTTAATATAATGCCTTGTTGCCAAGCGGCTAGCATGTACGGCTGCAGATCCGGAGGTTCTTGGTTCGAGTCACGGGTCGAGCCAAAGTATAGTTATTGAGCTTTTGCTTTCACATAAAGCTGTCGATCGCTTCGCCTAATCTCGTATCGGTCAAATTGTCGCCCTAACGCACTTTGAGCCTGAAAGTAGTATTGTATTTATGTTTGGGCACACATTTGTGTCCTATAATATCTTCTGTGCACATGGCTATTCTCAGTGAGATTGCCCACCGTGGCCTAAGCCGGATAGAAAGACAGTATTAATAATATGAAGTCGAGTTAAATATAGCCTCTCTTATAAAGTTATACATATTAAATAGTTATTTGTTCTCAAATTATTGATATATAGTATAGACATATTGTACATAGGTATATGAATCATTTGAGAACAAATGTGTTATACTTATGTACATATATGGGAAAAGAGAGTACGAGCGTCCGGGTCGAGTCGTAATCGATCAGTGCCTGCGACGGTTTGACACCTCTGGTCGGCACTTGTGGGTGGCGTGTAGAATGATCATTGTCCTCAGCCATATTTTGTTAGACGAGGACAGAGGACACCCGGGAACACTTTGAAGTAATTTATCGCTTGCACACTGCAAATATCTTTCATTGAATTACTGTGTCATAATGTGACTATAGCTAGATAGCTAGATGCTTTGAAGTCAAAGACTAAACGAAATGGCTTGTTGAGTAAAATATGAATCACAGAAATAATATTATTCTCATATAATTTTAATATAACATGCAATTTCGTGCCCGCGAACACTCGTACAGAAATGTCGCACAAATATTTGCATATTCACGAGAGACAACTAATGAAATATTCTTATACAGCTGCTTCAGCACTGATTATGTATACGAGTTTATACCACACCCGTATTATTAAAAAATATTGAAGTTCAAGCTTTAATAAACAAATTTAATTAAATCTTTCAATATTCCCAAAGCTTTTGTTGATATTCATAATAATATTATAAACTTTTAAAATCTTCAAAACACTAATTAAACTATAAATATTTTATTCGTATTTTAAATGTGTCAAAAGTATTCCAATCCCAACATTTTGTAGGCGCTCTTCATAGAAAATATAAAACCAGCAAATATATTTCATGCGATTAAATAGTGCATACTCTACAATAATAATTTATATACCCTTGTATTGGTGCCTCATTTTACAAATAAAGGTGTTATTAGCATTTTCTATTAAGGCAACATTTTATTAATATTTGTACTTAGATATTAGCGTATCTGTTCGAAGCTGGTTGGGGCATAACAGTAAATCTGGTGAAATCTCCGATTTACGCGGGTCGAAGTGCAGTCGTCGTCGACGCTCGCAGTTAATTACCGGTCGAGATTAGCTCTCGACATATATTGCCGTTTCGGTCTTACTGTCGCATTTTTTTTTATTATTGCCCCCTTTTCACTCTGCAAAACATCTTACATGATTGTAGCAAAAACTATTTAATTAAAAGCCTTTTTGGTATTAAATTAAAGGAAATGTATCTAATCGCTAATGTTGCCATAAACATATATAACATCATTGTTAGTGGTTATGAATCTCGTGGGCGTTATCAGTCTGTAACAGCTTAGTGCGAGTACAAAATAAAGTATTCAATGCTCAATACAATTTTATAAGGAAAATCACAATGTTATAAACTTGAAACGATAATTCTAATAGTTTAATTGAGCAACGGGTTCTCGTCACCGATTTGACTTCAACATACAATATCGAAACACAACTCTCCAATGATCCGCCACGATCAACCAATATTATCAAGGTACATATCTTCAACGAACGTCCAGATAGAGCCTCGACACCGCTCGAGGCGTCGCATCGGCTCTTAATATGATTTTGATTTGACGTAACACAACATAGTGACTTTAAAAAATAATAATTGTAGCAGAAAAATGTAACAAATAATATTAAATTATAATTCATTTCTACCAAAACCACTTCCTTCGACATTCATACTTAATATTATAAATGTTAAAGTGTGTTTGTTTGTTTATCCTTCTTTCACGTCAAAATAGAGTGACGGATTGGGATGAGTTTTATGCGAAGATAGCTGGAGGGCTGGAGAGTGACATAGGCTACTTTTTACCGCAGGAAATTGATTCCCACGGGAAAACGCGTTATAATACAACCCACAACGACTCATCATACCTATGTACATCTTAATATATATATATATATATATATATATATATATATATATATATATATATATATATATATATATATATATATATATATATATATATATATATATATATATATATATATATAATTCTTCTGTACGTGTGTTTGTTAACCTACTCTACGGCCTAAAGGGCTAAATCGATTTGGATGAAATTTTGTGTTTGAAAATACAAATGGGTCCTGTAGGTGGCGCTGCAGTGTGTGTGCCACTGATTATCTCCTAAACGGCAGGGAAGATTTAATGATACTTTTTGTGTATGTTCGAGTGGGTCCCTGCAAGGTTTGAATTCACAAATGGATCCGGCAGGAGGTGCTGCAGTCGGTGTGTCACTAAATTTTCATAAAGGACTCCTTTTTCCGAGCAATAAATAAATTTAAATTGTTGATTGAATAGAGTTTTATATGTAGAGGAGGTACAATGACGTCTTCGGGATTGAAGAAAGGCAAGTATTTTAAATTTGACTGGCCACATACAAATTCCGTTCGTTTTGGCCAGTTTTTGATCAAATAATCCTTATCAGTAGCTCTATTGCTGTCCCATATGCAAAGAAAGGAACAGTAGGTACTTAGTGAATCCACCTTGCAAACAGAGAAGTAGTAGTAGTTTTTTTCAGTATTTATCTTGAAAACTGTATTATTACACTCACAAACAGGTAATCTCAAAAATACTAACGGGAAATAAACCTATTTTCTCAAAATATTATCTAGCGATTATATTTACTAATATGGACAATACGAGGCTCGTTTAAAAAAAGGTTATCGGTGTGTACCTTTAAAACAAGACGTGATAGAAACAAAAGACATCCATTGCTTACATACTATAACTAATAGAAAACTATAATAGCAATCAGTTTTTCGGGTACCGAAATCGTGTCACGCAGTGTAATCATTTAATTTTCATCATATATAGAAAAAAGAACAGCGCATGATATTACTTACAATTTTCTTTCTTTGTATCTGTACACGAGCGATTCTCTAACTAGGTTAATAATTATGTGTTGTCCATACTCGGGTGTTTATGCGAGTATATACGACTTTGTTAATTAAAGAAGAAATGGCAATGACAGAAATGGCAAGTAACATATGAATCCTCTTAATATAAATAAATTAATAGGTTTTCTGTATCTATATTCTTCATAAATCTTAATTTACTTATTTCTTGATATTAACCATCAGTTGCATCGCTCAGATCTTACGTATATATTGAACTCTTTTCAAGGCCTTATACTTGTATCTCATATTTAAATATGTTTTGCTTAACAAATGAGGTAAGCCATATGTATTTAAATAGTCTACTATAAAACCCCAAAGTCCCAAAATAAAACATCCTACATTCGTTTTTAACTTATTTTGTTTCCTGGATGGTCTTTTTGAATCAGCGCACCGGTCTGTGCCCATCAAGTTGGCAATAAACAGGTGACACAAAAAAAATTATGTTTTAATATCATGTAAGAAGTTAAGAAAAAACCATTAAGTCCAACAATGAAAACAGTCTTCTATATACATATAATAAAATTGTAACTAAGCCGAATCTGTACATTAAATATTTTTTGGAAAATCTTATTGAAATAAACATTATTATCGATACAGAGGCCGAATCTATAGTTTTTAGAATTTTTGTCTGTCTGTAACCGCATCACAGAAAAACCACTGGAGGGATTTTGATGAAATTTGGTATGGTGATAGCTGGTTATGTGGGTCAACATAAAGGATACTTTTTACCGCGGAAAAATGTCTTATTTCTGAGAAAAAATACGAAAACTGCAATGAAAGAGTATACTAAAATGTAAAACCTAAGAAATTGGTTTTTGGTCACCTGAACGCGGGCGGAGCCGCGGGCAATGCTAGTCGTATATAATATATTTTACTACAAATTCATATTGCTACCACTTTCTTATTATCATACACAATCATATTTAACAATAAGTAGGTATACAAAACAAAACTTCTACAAACAAATATTGTTTTTTTTCTTGTTTTGTTTGTTATATGTTTATAAACTCTGACAAGAATTTTTATTGTATCTCTTCAAGAAAGTATTTATAAGAAGTAGTCTACGCTATTTACAAAATATGTTTTATTTTATAATAATACTAGCAGAACCCGCAGCTTCGCTCGCGCTAAAACTACAAAAAAAAAACTAATAGTAGGTTTCATACAAACTTTCATCATTTATTTTACCCCCTTATGGAACGAATTTGGAAAAATGCTAAAACACGTATTTAATTAATTGTATCGAAGAGTACTAATACCAAGTTTCAAGTAATTCTGATCATAAATATTTTTTTTTGGATTCTATTATTACATGTTTTCCCGTGGGAAAGAGATAATCTCCCGCGGTAAAAAGTAGCCTATATCACTCTCCAGCTCTCCAACTATCTCCACACAAAAAATCATGTCAATCCGCCAAGCCGTTTCGACGTGAAAGAAAGATAAACAAACAAACAAACACACTTTCACATTTATAATATTAGTATGGAAGTATGGATTTTTTATCACTTCACTGTCGTATCTATTTACAATTGTAGATATAAAGCATGTGCTAGTAAAAGTATTTGTATTTATTGCTACCTTTATCATTAGATAATACTTATTACATAATATTGATAAGTTCGATAAAATCAGTTCGTAGCTTTAACGAACCAAACGGCAAAAGTTCATTTATTTTTCTTTATATGTAAACATCTGTAAGCAAGTCATTGGTTCATCTCGAATAAACTGATTGTCGCTCAGTTTGATAATATGTGAACACTTCACAGTGTATACTCATTTTACATTCGCCGTATCTCAGATAAGTTAGAATCGTGCGCCCGCATAGGCGCACAATGTGGTGTGCGGGGTTATCAATGTGAAATTTATCTAAATAAAATTAAAATTAGTTTTTAGCTTAGGCACATTGGTAAAAATTAATATATTCCATATGGAAAATTGAATACCTTTTATTAAAAATTTAAATAAAACAAGTTTTCAATACGCTAGTTTTGCATTGGAATACCGAATAGTGATAAAAATGCGCAAGTTTATACGTGCAGCTACGGCTGGAATAGTGTTTATATCTACTGTGTTGTTGCTGCTTCACGTTTCCAAGCTGAAAAGTCAAAATGAACTGAAAGACAGAATGGGGCGTGCGGCGCGGTGGGCTGCAGAGGTCCCTCCAAACCCAGCCGTAATACAACCATCTACACAAAGTCATGTGACTTTTGAAAAACGACAAAAAGTTGTTGAAGTACGTTAATTGTCTAGATGTTATTGCTATTTTATCAACAATCGAAACACATCTCTATTTTTCTCTTTTCCACCAATAAGTCAATAATTCTTGATTAGATAAAAAATAGATTTAAAATTGGTGGATTCTTCTTTTGTGATTCGAACTTGTTTAGGCTTGTTTGGATGGGGAGTAAATTCATGTAAGTCGTCATCGACGTGGTCACGTGACGTGTTAATGCTAACACTCGAGAGTGACGATAGATGTCAAAAGTCAAAACCAGATAAATGTAAACATTATTAATTTATAAAATTTTAATTTAAGACAAACGATTAATTTGAATATCCAAAAATAACAACTGTATGTTTATAGTTTTAAGTTTTCACATCTGTTGGCAGTCCTCATGTCTGCTTTTTTTTATAAAACAGATTATGTACATATTGTTATATTTTTTTAATTTGGTATATATTTAAAATTTGTAATTAGGAATATGTTTAAATTTCTAAACTTGTGTTGCATAAATCTTAATCCCTCAACGACCGCGGACACGCCGGCGTTACAGTTAGCAATAGATTTCTCAGAAATTTACCTGGAGGTGTTAACATGGAAAACAACTAGTTTTGTTTCATTTTAACTCAATCTCTTTATACACAGTCCACATTACAATGTATACAATGTGCAATATTCATATACCCTATGTATTTAGACTGTGGAGCATAAAAACGAGTAACTTCTGTGAAATTTAAATTTTAACAATACGATAAGTATGAAAACCTTACTTAAAATAATGAAAATAATATAAACGGTTTGTGTCAGACATATAAGATTCAATATTTGCATATAGAACTAAGTTTACATAAACACGATTATAGAGCAAAGATTATCTTATAATATGTAGATACCTTTACACTTATTAATGTAGTAACTTATACGTAACAAGTCACTTTACTATATATCTAATAATCGATCTTACAACATATTATGTGCCAAAATACAACTAAATGTTTTATTGATTTCCTGTTACATATGAGGATGTATGAAATTTAACATTTCCGTATCGTTACTGGTTTTAAAACCGGACTTTCCCACTCCCCAGTCTGTGATGCGTCAAAGTTTATCACAAAGTTAATTGTCAACTAGACTGTGTGCTTAATCTTCACTAATTTTATTACTATCGCGCTACATACATAAATACATTTGAGTGTTATTTATAAAATGAAATATATTGAATTACATTTTCTACCTCTTTATTCTATTTAACTGTTAATTGGTAAAGTCTCCAGTTTTTCCAAGTCATTGGCGACACTTCGCAAAGTTGGCGGAATCTAATAATAATTAATGGTTCCGTGGAAAGTCCGATATCCTTTCATTAGTTCACTCGCTGCGCAGAGCGACTGAGATTAAAACTTGCGCTCCGGGGTACGGCTTTGCAAGCTTTTCAAAAGACTTCTTTCTCGACGCCTTTGAACGGCAGAATGTGAACATTTTAAAATAATGTTGGAAAAACTGTAATAAAGAAAGAGTTTACTCTACCGACGTATGAGTAGGAATACCTAAATTAAAACATAGTTAGTATGGGTCTGCCTTTTCTTAACTTTTATGTATTATACTAGTATTGCACGCGGCTTCGCCCGCGTTCAGATGACCAAAAACTAAATTCTTGGGTTTTACATAATAATAAGTATACTCTTACATTGTAGTTTTTGTATTTTTTCTTAGAAATGAGATATTTTCCCGCGGTAAAAAGTATCCTATATGTTGACCCGGATAACCAGCTATCACCATACCAAATTTCATCAAATTCCCTCCGGGTGTTTCTCTGTTCTAAAAACTATATATTCGACCTCTGTATCGATAATAATGTCTATTTCAATAAGATTTTCCAAAAAATATTTAATGTACTGATTCGGCTTAGTTACAATTTTAATATATGTATAGGTAGATGATATAGATTTCATAAAAAGTATCATAATATTATGTTTGTTTTATTAATATTTATATCTAATTTTAATCTATTATCTTTTCAGATGATGAAGCATGCATGGAACAATTACAAACTGTACGCGTGGGGAAAGAACGAGCTAAAGCCTATTTCGAAACGAGCTCACCTTACTAGTGTATTCGGCGGTGGTGACCTTGGCGCTACCATAGTCGACGGCATGGACACCCTGTACATCATGGGCCTCATGGATGAATTCAGAGAGGGTAGAGATTGGATAAATGAACACTTCCACATCTTTGAAATCGTAAGTTTGACCACACAGTTTAAGCGGTCCCAAAATTATTCATTTCAAATAAATATAATAAGAATTAAAATGTTATCAGTTAAATGACATGTTTCCTTGACATTTGATATCTGATATTGTTAATATGGCGTCAATTATTATATGTTCCACGTTTCCTATACCAGATACCTACTTAAATTTATTAAAAAACCGGCCTCCATACACTAAAATGTAAAAAATAATAAGCAGATAATTTGTAAGAAGAAAGTTTTTTAATAACATATTCGATTAAACAATTTATTTAAGAAATATATTTATTATTGATTTTTTTTAAAACTGCTCGACCGATTTCGAAAAAAAATTCCAAATCGGTTCAGGCGTCTTCGAATAATCGGTGAACATACATAAAAAAAAAAGATTACGACTAATTGAGAACCTCCTCCTTTTTGGAAGTCGGTTAAGGAAGTATCAATTACATATTATATGATATCTTATCATGCTATCTATTCGGCAGTCAATCTACAGAAGTGGCAGAAATGATTTAATATACAATAGTACAGTAAAACCATTTCAATTGATTAGTATAACTCTTGCTAATACATATCTTAGTTTACATGTAACAAACACTTTCTAATCGCACTTAAACAATTATAAGTAGGTAGAATGCTGTATACACCTGTAAAGGCGAATCATACCGAATTGCATGTATATTGTATATGTTACAATAATTATAGTGTCATTATGATAAGTCGATGGTGTATCTTTCTAATAAATAAATAAATAAATAAATAAAAAAATGTATTATTTGCACTTACGAGTACAATATATTTATTCAAAGTAAAGCCGTAAAATATGATTATCGAGCGGTAAAATTAATGAAAGCAATTGTTTCGTAACGCTATGTTAATTAAGCATATATTTTTATAAATCTTGCAAATCGTTAAATACTTAATCACAATATGCCTTACGTCACAATATAGATACCCACATTCATCGTTAAATAGCTCGTGTTATACAAGTTGACAAATTAAAATTTCCAATTAGTAAACTATAAACAAATTAGAAGAACTGATCTCACTGCTAACATTGCATTAAATTTTCAGGTAAAAGATCATAAATAAAAAATATTAACATTAAAATATCGTTTGAGAAGTCATGTACATGGCTTCTGTATGTACGGTAGAATAAATGGTTCGGAGGTCCTGGATTCGAGTTCCGGATCGAGCCAAGCATAGTTATTGAGGGATTTCCTGTCAAAAAACATCAATAAAAGAGCTGAAATGCTAAAGAATCAGGGGTATTAACTATTAGTATTTATCATATAACTAGCATTGCCCGCGGCTCCGCCCGCGTTCAGATAACCAAAAACCAATTTTTTAGTTTCTTTTGTATTAGTATACTCTTACATTACAGTTTTTGTATTTTTTCTCAGAAATGAGATATTTTTCCGCGGTAAAAAGTATCCTATATGTTGACTCGGATAATCAGCTATGACCACATTAAATTTCATCAAAATCCATCCAGTAGTTTTTCTGTGATGCGGTAATAGACAGACAGACAGACAAAAATTCTAAAACTATATTAATGTCTATTTCAATAAGATTTTCCAAAAAATATTTAATATACAGATTTGACTCAGTTAGAATTTTATTATATGTATAGATGTTTGAAATTATATTTTGAATTGACAATAATAATTATTGTTCTCTTTAGCAGTATAATATGCGGTTAATGACTCCCATATTCACCGGGCTTTTATACTGAGCTAAATATATTGCGAATAAACGAATCGTATGGTTGTAACATAATAGTTGAACAACTCTATCAAAACATTAAATGATGGCAATGACATACATACATATATTCACTAAACGTTTTAGAATATTTGAATAATGTAGTAAAATCAATACGGACTTGCTAAGTCCGTTCAAGATCTATTATAATCTAATTAACCTTTTACGAGAACGTTTAATATAATAATGTCTTTATGTATAATAATATTTAAAATTTATATACTACTAGCACTGCCCGCGGCTCCGCCCGCGTTCAGGTGACCAAAAACCAATTTCTTAGGTTTTACATATTAGTATGTTCTTACATTGCAGTTTTTTTATTTTTTCTCAGAAATGAAACATTTTCCGGCGGTAAAAAGTGTCCTATGTGTTGACCCGGATAACCGGCTATCACCATACCAAATTTGATTAAAATCCCTCCAGTGGTTTTTCCGTGATGCGGTAACAGACAGGCAAAAATTCTAGAATCTATAGATTTGGCCTCTGTATCGATAATAATGTATATATTTCAATAAGATTTTCAAAAAAAATATTTAATGTACAGATTCGGCTTAGTTTCAATTTTATTATATGTATAGATAGGTTAATAAATACGTTTCATCTGTTATAGTGTAAGTAGGTCAGTATTTATGTCATCAATAATAATAATTTCTGAACGGTAAAAACATATGCTAAAATAAGGAGTAGTTGTGGTGTGTTTTTACAATTACGTAGGTATGTTATCATTCTTAACAAAAAGTAAACCGCAGAATGGGCGCCACCAGTTAAATAGACGGTCACTTAGCTCCAGGGCACTATTGAACTTAAACGGTAAAACTAATTTGAACTTTATAACAAAGTAAGAAGGCTCATATGAAACTCTTTAACTTAACATATTCTGTGTCGTGCTAATTGCCCTAAAACCATTTGTGCTATACTGCCTGGTTATTGATGTTCTACAGTTTTTGGTTATACTATTAGATTCTTTACTTACGTGTAATACGGTCATATTCGTTTTTTTTTTTATTTCATGGTGTTTTAATTGGTACACTGTAGATTACACATCACGGATTGTACTACGTGGTTAGGCACATATTATGTAAATATACAAATGTACTAACTATTGCTCACCACTTCGCACGTGTGAACTTCACTTTTACTTTTATTTCTATAAATCCCTGCAATAAAACACAGAAATAATTTAAATAAATTAACCTAGTCGGAATTCAAACGTATTGAGTGCCATCAACTGTAAATCCACAAGATAAACACGTTGACGACTAGATTGAATCATCAGTAAAACCATAACACTATTTTTTAACGACCCATTACTTCATTTTGCTTTGCCAAGGGGGTTTTTTTTAATAGAAATTTTTATTGCTTAATGAAATTATTTATTTTGTACATTAATTTTGTATAATAAATAAAATTTTTGATATGTAAAAGAGCATCCCTCATATTATATCATAGTTTCTATTGACAAAGGTTGGTTTATGTTATATTTTAGTTGATTGGGCGTGGTGAAGATGCACACTTATCAAATATAAACATTTATTTTTTATATATCATAGTGTAGCATATAATATGGATGTATTATGCCTTAAGGTTTATGCAACATTAATTGCAGGACTCCGACCTATCTGTATTCGAAACGACGATACGCTTTGTGGGGGGTCTCCTCTCGTGTTACGCTTTGACCGGGGACAGCATGTTCCGCGACAAGGCCCAGGAAGTCGCCGACGCATTGTTGCCAGCCTTCGACACACCCACCGGACTGCCGTACGCTCTCATCAACCCATCTAATAAGGTAAGTTTATCGATAGTCTATTTTAATTATTTTAACTATTTTTTTTTATATATAAAAAAAACTTTGACCTATTGAAGCTTTACTGTAATGAACAATTGTTAATTATAATTTTTTTATGCATGTAATATATTGATGTCGATATAGAATGTTCAGTACGACGGAATCAAAAACATTTTTATTATTAAATATTCTAATTATGTACATACATTAACATTTTATAACAATATAAACGCAAAATATATGCAATTGTTATAAAGCATATGTACAAAGCCAGGATAATATATCAATTATTATTATTGTGTATAATTCTTATACATATTTGTGTAAGTTCCGCATATATAATTAATTATTAGTAGGTAAATAACATTCGCTCGTATTGTACATAATTATACATAATACGCTTGATTAAGCTAATATTTCGCAACAAACTTTACAAATAAACGATGACCTGTGCTTTAATATATTAAAGACACATTTAAATCACTATAATACCTCTTAAATAACGTTCAATAATAATAAACATATTATATTACTCTGTGTAGATCGCAACTACGATGATTAATTAATTACTTTCTAAATAAGATATTGAATGGTTATGGAATTTAATAGTTAAAGCATAGAGAAGGATAATGGGGAATAGAAAATCCTATACATATTCCCCCATATATATTATCCTATATCTATATTAGTATTATATATATTATATAGAGGTAAAGTTTGTGAGTTTGTGAGTTTGTGTGTTCGTGAGTTTGTGACGTTGTAAGGGGTAATCTCTGGATGTATTGAACCGATTTAGATGAAATTTGGTAAGAAGATAGTTTGAGACACGGGGAAGGACATAGGATACTTTTTATCCTGGAAATTATCCCTTAAGGAGGGTGAAAATGGGGATAAAAGTTTGCATGGGGAATCAACCTAGGGACGAACCCGAGCGAAGCGAGGGTGAGTCGCTAGTATAAACAAAGATGGCAGTCCTAGCCAACTCATCATTGCCCAGACCAAATACTAGACCATAAAGGACTGAAATTTGGTCAACCTATTAGTATAATGTAAATCTATTATTAAAATAATAGTAACCGCTAAGAATAGATTTCCAGTCCTTTAGAAATAGAAATAATGCTATTTTAGTTTTGAACCATTCTAATGCTATCTATGATCGATAGATCTATTTGGGAACATCGAAAGAAAGTAAAGGAAACACTGACAGCGCGGGCGTAGCCACGAACACTAACTCGCAGAATAATAAAAATGGTAGATTTTATCGACTCTAGACAACAGCTGTTTGCTGTTGAAACTTAAACTTTTATTGTCAAAACAAAAATTTCGGCAAAATATAGTATTAATCTGTTGTTATAGATTTAACATGTTAATGTAATGAATATCCTATCAGCAGCTCACTGTTCATATAATCCGAATGAACTGTGAAATTTAATGAAGAGCCTAATTATGATGTGGCTTCTACGAGATTATCACGAGTAATCATATATTAATATTACCAGGTATAAATATACGTTATTAAATAAAAAGCAAAAAAAAAATATTTTAGTGTTATTATTCTCAGTAGAACCTTTAATATTAATTATTAAATTAAAAAAACAGTCATGAGGACTGCCGACAGAAGTGAAAATTAAAACTATAAACAAACAGTTGTTTTGTTTGGATATTTAAATTAATTGTTTGATCTTAAATTAAAATTTTGTAAATTAAAAATGTTTACATTTATCTGGTTTTGACACCTATCGGCACTTTAAGTGTTAGCGTTAACACGTCACGTGACCATGTCGATGACGACTTACATGAATTTACTCCCCATCCAAACAAGCCTATAGAAGTTTTCACATAAAAAATGTCCATAAAACAATTTTGTTGCTATTTTTGTACTAAAATTACGATAATTTAATAGAAGCTATGGATGGCTACGCTTTCTAAATTCCCTTTTATCTTACCGTCAACCACTTAATATTTGTAATTAAGCCGTGGTCGTCGGAAACCGAAGCTCATTGCAAATCGCAGGC
Source organism: Brenthis hecate (assembly GCA_951806755.1). Lineage (NCBI taxonomy): Eukaryota > Metazoa > Arthropoda > Insecta > Lepidoptera > Nymphalidae > Brenthis > Brenthis hecate. The sequence continues at coordinate 2,444,043 of OX638272.1, read as the reverse complement.
GGTTCGTTATTACTTCAAAGCGGAACGATGCCGCAAACGTGCTTGTTATCATTCTCGATGCGGCTCTCAGTAGCCCGACGACCCTTCATACTTCTTTCTTATCAATAAAGGATTGGTTACGAAATTAATTCGTCGCATGAGCAAAGGCTGAATCTAATTATCGGCCTTTTGTGAATATCTTTTGATTGGCATTTACTGCAAAGCAATTTAGACGCGGCCAATATTCCAGCGATAATAGATGAATTACTCGTAATATTTGTTAATTTAATAATAAGTACCTGGGCGACCGAGCGTCGCTCGGAGTTTTTGGTCAAGAAAGACATTTAAAAAAAAACAAACTAAAAATTTGAATGTATAAAAAAAAAACAAAAGTAAAAATTTGTATCCGACCGGGATACGAACCCAGACACCTGTGGTTGTCAAACTTGCGCCTTGGCCGTTTGACCACGATACTTATATGTTGTAGCGTGCGAAGAGTGTTCGCATTCCCAGTTTGCCACGGTACTCATGTATAGGAGGGTTTTCAAATGTCTGTTTTATTATGTATTTTGTAAATTATACACTTTAATAAAATTGCCATCTAATACACACACACACACACATATATATATATATATATATATATATATATATATATATATATATATATATATATATATATATATATATATATATATATATATATACCTTATTACTTACTCTGAAAGAGTCTATTTTAACAAACGATGTTTTCTTTTCGTGATTCAAAAAATATAATGGAATTATCGATATTCTTTATATTTCCAAATATCATTCAAATTAAATTCTGATAAAGGTCAATAATAGCTTGAGTACCCATTTAAGAAATTTTATGGAATGCTTACAATTCAATAGATCCTTTCGTTAAAGTTCTTGACAAATCGTCCGTCATACGATTAATGATCTTCCCAATTATAATCTCAGAGTTTTCAGACCTATCAGTTGAAGAGAAAATCAATGTTTATAATAATGTATCGATTAATATTTCAACAGCATTGTTACCCTTAGACATCATGTTATACCATTACATATTATGCAAAGAAGTTTGAAAAAAAATCTTTTTTTTTGTTTTTTTTTTTGTCTGTTAATGTTAATTGAAAGTTAATTAATTTTAATTGTACAAAAGACTAACAATTCAATCTAGGTTAAGTGTTAATACTACAAAGTTCTACAACTTCTAGCTATCATAAGTATGAAATTCCTTGTAAAATTGAGCTATGTGCGTGAGTTCGTAGGACGATGCTACTTTTTCATATGAGATATTTAGCTATGCATATAAGGTGCTATTGTACTTTTATAAAAGTAAAACTTATCCCTAGTATATACATATATATATATATATATATATATATATATATATATATATATATATATATATATATATATATACTAATATTATAAAGAGGCTGAGTTTGTTTGTTTGAACGCGCTAATATCAGGAACTACTAATCCGATTTGAAAAATTCTTTTTGCATTAGATAGCCCGTTTATTGAGGAAGGCTTAGAGCCTATAATATCATCATGCTACTACACAAGGGAGCGGCGCAGTAATCATAAATGTCAACAAATCGGGCAGACTACCATACATTACATAAAGGCAACTTTTTTTTGTAGAATGAACTCGGGCAAAGCCGCGGGTTTTGCTAGTTATGTATAAAATAGTATATTTTAAAATAGTATTTATTCTATTTTAAAATATACAATTTTATACTTGTAAAAAAATGGTTTGATTCTGGTTCAGTCCAATGTTCTATGAGTTTAAGTCGTAATTATGCAAGTTTTTTATCTTGGAACATGGACATTATGGGCAAATAATTTTGCAAATTAAAAAAAAATATATATATATATATATATATATATATATATATATATATATATATATATATATATATATATATATATATATATAAACTTGTCACGAGTATTTCTATACAAAAGTGTAGATAATATTATCTAATGTTCTAAAGGGTTGATAGAAGTAGTAAATTTCGTCATTCCAATAACGTTACGTGGAGATATATGTAAGCGGTATTTATATAACCTTTGCATGTTTTTCATTCAGATGACCAAAAACCAAATTCTTAGGTTTTACATCTTAGTATACTCTTACAATGCAGTTTTTGTATTTTTTCGCAGAAATGAGATATTTTCCCGCGGTGAAAAGTTTAATCAAAATCCCTCCAGTGGTTTTTCTGTGATGCGGTTATAGACAGACAAAAAATCTAAAAACTATAGATTCGGCCTCTGTATCGATAATAATGTTTATTTCAATAAGATTTTCCAAAAAATATTTAATTTACAGATTCGGCTTAGTTACAATTTAATTATATGTATAGATTAACTGTCAATGAATATCTTACAGGCAAATAGACAATACCACTGGGCGGGCGCAAACAGCATCTTATCTGAAGTGGGAACTCTTCACATGGAATTTACATATTTAAGCGACGTTACTGGCAAAGAAGGTAAATTTTTTACCAAAAAATAAGAAAAAGAAAGAAGAAAAATGGCAATACATATTGCGTTGTTGTTTTTCTTATTTTTATTAGCCGTTATTTATCCATCTCTTTATCCTTACCAGATTTAAATAAATGTATGTAAAAAGTAAAAACATTCATCCTGTGGAGAGATCGAAGTTGCGGTTTCGACGTGCCAGCTGAGAGTGCCGGTCGATAGCGATTATTTTGTTATTGTTAAATATATTATTTCGAGTATTAAACGTTTCTATATATAGTTTACAGGCAAAAAGTAGATCGTATTCGACAAATACTTCACAACATTCAGAAACCAGATGGTCTGTACCCGAACTACATCAATCCTCGAACCGGACAGTGGGGACAAAGTAAGTGGAATTATTTACAATGTTGTAGATGGTAATTCTGACGACACGCTTGGCTCAGTTTTTAGTGACCCTATCCTATTCTGAGCCAGCGGTCGCGGGTTCGAGTCCCGTTGGGGGCATTCATTTGTGTGATGATGAATGTTTGTACTCCAGTCATGGGTGTTTATATTAATAATATGTATGTATTTAAAGTTATATATGTGTAGTGTATCAACTATCTGGTATCCATAACACAAGCCTCGTAGCTTACCATGGTACTAGATAGCGTTGTGTGTTAATGTCCCAACGTATATATTTATTTAATATGCTAGCCACTACACCACCGAGGCAGTTAAAATATTTAATTATTAATATAATTGTACGGTAATTCGAACGTACATATAACATTGAATAAAATGTTAACGAAACGGCTTAGTTTTTATATTATTAATAATTTCGGTATGTTCTGTTAGTGCTTGTGGTAATTGTATTTAAACGCATAGCCTACACGTTTACACTTACTATATATAAGTAGGTAGGTAACCTACTTACGTAGCGTAAATAAAAAATTTATGTATTATGTACTCGTATTTATGTACGTATTAGATTTAAATATTTCCCTAAAGGGCATTTCATTTATCTACGTCATATTTAGGAATTACAATCAACGTCCAAACATTTTGTTTGTAGCTTATAATATTTGCACACCTAAATCGTTTTTATAATCCCATATAAATTTAAAAATAAAATTTCACAGATAAAAAAACACAGGCGTGGAATAATAAGTATTATGCCTTGAAATGCCGAAATCCATTTAATAAATTTGTTGCGGATATACAGTATCCTTAACAAATTTAATATAACTGATGTTTATTATCCAGGACACACATCGCTCGGAGCGCTCGGGGATTCTTTCTACGAGTATCTTCTAAAGGCCTGGTTGGTTTCCAACAACGAAGATGAACAAGCAAGAATAATGTTCGATGAGGCGATGCAGACGGCGTTAGACAAGATGCTCAGGATATCACCCACGGGCCTCGCGTACCTTGCCGAAGTGAAGTATGGCAGAATATTTGAGGAGAAAATGGACCATCTCTCATGTTTTGCTGGTAAGATCGAGGTTCTTATCTATGTAATATACTAGCAGAATCCGCGGCTACGCCCGCGTTCAATCTACAAAAAAAATTGTTTGGCTTTATGTTATCGTCCCCTATTTTACCCTCTTAGGGTTGAATTTTAGAAAACGCTGAAATACGTAACTTTTTGCCGAACTCAATTCATACGAAATTTCATGCAAATATGTCCAAGGAATAAAAAGTTTCATACAAGCTTTTCTTCCCTACTTGGGGGTTGAATTTTGCAAAATCCTTCCTTAGTGTATGCTTTCGTCATATGAGGAATACGTGTGCGAAATTTCAATTTTCTAATTAAGGGTTTGGTCTGTGCGTTGATACATCAGTCAATCACTTTTGCCTTTAATATATAGGTATAGATGTACGATATTATAAAGAGTAATAGTGATTTTTTTTGTGAGTTTGTGTGTATGTAGAGCCATTTCGATCATGGTCGCCATGGCCGGAATCGGTCAAGGGGATAGTTTATTATTACACAAGCGACCCACCCCCGCTTCGCTCGGGTTCGTCCCTAGGTTCATTTTAACGGTTAGTATGAAATACAAATCTTTAAATTTCTCCGCTTTTCTGTACTATAATATGCAAGTATTATACATATAAACCTTTCTTTTGAATCACTCTATCTTTTAAAAAAACCGCTTTAAAATCCGTTGCGTAGTTTTAAAGATCTAAGCATACATAGGGACAGACAGACAGCGTAGTGAGACCAGTGACTTTTTACTAACAGTTACTCAGGTAATAATCTATCTGTATACTAAATTTCAAATGTAATAAACACACTCAAACACCATAGACACAAGCACACACAAGTTTTCCCATATATAATAGTAATCCTATTAAATGAACAATTCCAGGTGGCATGTTCGCTCTGGCCTCAACCAGTCTACCGAACTCTATGTCGGAGCGCTACATGGACGTGGCGCGCAAGCTGACGCACACCTGCCACGAGAGCTACGCGCGCTCAGAGACCAAGCTCGGCCCCGAGGCCTTCAGGTATTGACACAGTTGAGACAGCTCTTTTAAATATGTCAGTATGACGACACCTTTGGCTGAGTGTGTAGTGACCCTACTTGCTGCGCCAGCGATTGCGGGTTCAAGTCCCGCTGGGGGCATTCATTGTGTGATGAGCACGAATGTTTGTACTCCAGTCATGGGTGTTCATATTTATAATATTTATGTATTTAAAGTTTATATATGTGTAGTGTATCAACTACCTGGTATCCATAACACAAGCCTCGTAGCTTACCATGGAACTAGAAGGTGCTGTGTATTAATGCCACAACATAAAAAAAAACACCCGATGACTTTCGTGACCATGATTACTTAATTGCTGTAAAGTACTCAAAACGTCGGGATCTGAAAATCAACATTAAAGTTGCTTTTTTTAGAATTATGATTATGACATACTTACTAACAACTCACCCTTTGCTCGCTTCGCTCGGGTTCGTTCCTAGTGAAAGACAAAAAATTCCATTATTACAATCTATTATATATTATACTAGCGACTCACCCTCGCTTCGCTCGGGTTCGTCCCTAGCTTACTTTCCCATACAAACTGTCATCCCTATTCTCACTTAAGGGATAAGGGATGATTTCCGGGATAAAAACTATTTCACTCACTCACTTATCATATCATGAGATTTAAAAAAAACTAATTTTATTATTATTTTTTTCTTTCAATTTTCTTCTATACACAGCTTATCCTGGCAATAACAAACACAAAAAAAAGAATTATCTAATTTGGTGCAGGCAATCAGAAGTTATGCGCGTATATACATTTCGGTGATTCATTTTTATTTATATAGATTCCAGACCATCTCTGTGCCAAATTTTATCCAGATCCGATCAGCTGTTCCGATTGAGTAACAAACATCCATCCAAACTTTCACTATTATAAGTTATTTCTAAATATATATTCTTATAATGGGATTTAATATAACGAAATAATTTAAAATATCGCACTTTATAGATAGGTCAGATTTCACATTTTTATTTACGACATTCTCGGTAAAAAGTAATTAATTCTCAATGTACAATGAGTTTTTTAAATGAGTGTTAATGAAGAAATTATGATCTAACTAAAATGTTTATTGCCGATTGACTTCAGAATTTTGATATTAGTGGTAATTTTAGTGTGATTTATTATATTTTACGGTCTTGTTATTTTGACATACCAATTTTATTAAAACTCCTATTTTCTCAAAAACAGTTTTTGTGGTTCGATCTATTTTGCATAATTACGTCCATATGTGAATTCATACAGATTCTCCGGGGCCGTGGAAGCCAGAGCGATGAAGAGCACAGAGAAGATGTACCTGCTGCGGCCGGAGACCTTCGAGAGCTACTTCATCATGTGGCGCCTCACCAAGGAGCAGAAGTACCGTGATTGGGGGTGGGAGGCTGTTCAGGTAATGAATTCTTTTAATATACTTATAAACTGTTAAAACTTTCCAACCATCAAGCTTAAGGATATGAACTTAATTTTATTTAAAGATAAAATAATATTTTATATGTAAACAAATCAAAATAAAAATCGGTCAAGTGCGAGTCGAATTCGCACATCCGTACCATCGTACGTGTACTTTTTATTAATATGATTTTTACTCTATGTATGTAGTATATTAACTTCGATGATCGATTACAATCCGTCCGAACTTGTCCAGACTTTTAAACCTTTTAGCCAGAAGTATTATGAATTCATGTATAAAATATCACGTAAAAATATTTAAATATATGTAAGTAACGTATTTGTTACCTTCTTTCAATATTTGTTAACTATTTTATTCTATCTAAATATAAAAGGCATAGCAAAGCAAATACATTACGGAGGATACATTACATGAGGAATTATTCTTGTAGTTTAAACATTTTAATCACAAAAATAATTTACCATTAAAACGTCCAAAATTCAAATTTCTAAATGGATCCAAAGGCAGATAATAGAAACAAATTGATAGTCGAAACAATGATAGCTATTAAGAAATTGAATGAGTAGGTATTTAATATGTTATTTAGTATGCGATACATATCGAATGACGACCGCATATTGACATACTCTATTTGGAGTATATCACTATGTCGAAGGTCACGGGTTTAAGATGTACGTTCACTTCGTTATCTGTTTCACTGACCCCCGCCAAGGCAATCTTGTGATGGCCGATGTCTTATTTACTTTATTGCATACTAGCGACTCACCCTCGCTTCGCTCGGATTCGTCCCTAGCTTGCTTCCCAATACAAACTTTCATGGCCATTTTCACTTACTTAAAGGATGATTTCCTTGATAAAAAGTATCCTATGACCTTCACAGCGTCTCAAATTATCTCCTTACCAAATTATATCTAAATCGGTTCAATAGATCCAGAGATTACCCCCTACAACGTCACAAACTCACAAACTTTACCTCTTTATAATATTAGTATAGATAAACCTTTGTTTCTCATTGTAGTCTACTTATCGGGTAGTCACAGAGAATAGTGCTAAGCACTACAACTTGTACATACTTTCCAACTCTCAGCTGTTACTGAGAAGATCTCAATAACTAAACTCGACCCGACCCGGGACTCGAACTCAGGATTTATTATTTATAAGCTACTTACCCTTCCTTCGTTAGGGTGCGTTTTTAGGTGCCTAACAGTGGCCTCACGTTACTTCAAATCATCAGGTCTATCTGAGTAATAAAATTACAAACGCACACACACACACACACACACACACACACACACAAACACACAAACAGTATGTACATATAATAAAGTTCGCTTTTCTCATCGCACGAAGGCGCTAGAGAAGCACTGCCGCGTGGAGGGCGGCTACACGGGGCTGCTCAACGTGTACCACGCGGCGCCGCAGGGCGACGACGTGCAGCAGAGCTTCTTCCTCGCCGAGACGCTCAAGGTTAGAGCACAGATATAACCTTCGATCAACAATACTACTAGATAACGTGTCATGTACAAAATCAAAGCTAAATTCTGTCCGCGCGAATATGTACTTATATAGCTACGAATAAATAATAAATAGTCTAATCTAATTTAGAACAAATTTCACACAAAAAGTGGCCCCACTTTAAACCAAAACGAAGTATGTGTCAAACTACGAATCACTTCTGAGATTACAAACGGACATGCTTGATGATTGGTTTATATTCAGACCGAAAGCAGGGATTGGTTTGCGCGCGTGCTGCAATGTCTGCTATGACAGCATTTAATTTATTAAGTTTTTGCCTAGAAGACAGTAAAAGAGAATCTGAGAAAATTCTGAGAAATTCAACGATTATTCATTTTATTAACGTGAAACTAGCGACTTAAACCTTAAGTCAAAGTTTAGCTGATGCGCTTAAGTTTTGTTCGCAACAATTAAACATGCCTGATTTTTTATACACACATGCGACTGTTAGCGTTTAAGAAACGTTTAACAAACCTCTTTGATATACTAATTAATTATTTATAAAAAAAGAACACTTTTCGGACACGGCTTTAAAATCCCTTTTTATTATATAATGAATTATTTATGTATTTCAGTACTTATACCTACTGTTCTCGGACGACTCGCTGCTGTCCCTCGACGAGTGGGTGTTCAACACGGAGGCTCACCCGTTCCCTATAAAGAGCAAGAACCCCCTCTACCGGCTCGCTGAGAAACCCATTGACAGCGAAGATAATCAGGTCTAATTAACTGTTTATATCAATGGCAAATCATAAAATTTAATGGGATATTTGACTTTTCTTCAAATTATGTCTTTTAAATATGTATTTTTTATTATTATTATTATGTTCATGTTTTCAAATTTCTTGATTAGTGAGTTTATATAAAAAAAAGATTCCGACGAATTGAGAATCTCCTCCTTTTTGAAGAAGTCGGTTAAAAATGCATCTATCTGATTATTAATAGCTAAAATTTTATTATATGTAATTGGAATTGTTTTAATTGTATGTATTTTTAATCTAATACCAATTGCGTGTTGAAGTAACAGTGGGAGGATTTTTCCTTAAAGACCTTTCTTTTATGAAATTTTCTTATTTTCGACTATTGGATTATTTACTTACATATATGTCAGTCTCTAACTATAAAGACATACACTCATATTTTTATTATTTCTCTATTTTTCGTAATATCATACATTATTCTAGTGTCAAGTATTTTATCACATTGCATGTGAAAATTATTTTATTGTATTGATTTTCATTTGAAAATAGTAATATGTTTAAAAATTTGCATTTATTCGTGGCTTGGTGACGTTATCGTTTGGTGTACTCATTGAATTATTAACTAGAAATTATCGTATACTAGATATTAGAATAATTCTCTAAAATTTTAACAAAATTCACTATTATTATATCTCTCTCGGTGTATATATTAATTTTTATTAATATTATTTATTTTTAATTATTGCTTATATACTTGTACCTTAAATTATATTTATGAAAAATTAAATATGTACCAAACCAGTGGCAAATTATTAATGCGAATGTATTTCTATTTAGTTTTTATTAATAACTCGTTAACATTTTTTGGTTTATAATTTATTGTACAAAAGTAAATAATAAATCAATTATCACTGTACTACACTAATAATATTAATTGATATGGATCTTTTCTTTGAACACATTTTAATAACAGTCAATTATAGTTAACCGATCAATTTGCTTGTATATATCGATTATATTATAAAATACGAGAAACAGAGAAGAAGAAATAACTAAATGAAACATAACTAGTCCAAAATCCTAATAATCTGTCTGTGTGTAGATAAATATACTTTTTTATTTTCGATTCATTAAAATGTTTCTATTATGATTTTTTGACTCTGTATTGCTTTTTTCATATTATATAGTTTGCAGTCCGTACAAACATTCTATAATATTTTACAGTCCCATTATAACATTTAATAGAAATTAAGAAGTTGCCAAAATCTCACTTATTGTTCGCAATATAATGAACTTAAATGTTTTAATTTTTCGTTTTAATAAAGAATAAATACTACTAGTTAATGAGCTTGCAGCTGAAAGCATATCGCAAATTAAAAAAATATTTAAATTAGTGAAATAAGTATCTTTATTGTAGACAAAATTAAATATTTTTGAGACTTTTTAGTTAAGATTTTCCAACTTTAATAATTTTTAGTTATTTTTATTATAATACTTTGTTAGATTTACGCAAATATTTGACATTTTAAATAAAACTACATTTTCAGATCTTTTCGCGGATTTATTTTGAATTTTGATTCCCGACGTTTTGAATGTTTTACACTAATCATAAACACGCGTAAGATTAAAATTGAAAACGCCTGGAACCATAAATCAAAATAAATTCGCAAAAATCCGAAAAGATAGTTTTATCTAAAATATTCCTCTTTAGTTTTTTTTGTATAATTAATAAAATTATAAATATTAATCTATTAACAAAAATATTTAGTATCTATGATATACGACGTTATTTAATATGTATGTATAAGTAATAAATTTTGTCTGCAATCAAATCCATAGAAAAATATGAATAAGTATAAATTTTAAAATTGCTCAAATCAGTGCGATTTACTAAAATCAAATGAATTTAAAAAGTTCAAGGTTTTAAAAAGCAGTTTCTGTTCTTCGATAAATACATAATATATATGTATTTTGTTTGTAATTTCTAAACATTCGAATTTTGACATTTGATTTGATTTAATTAAAGCTTGAAAATTATCAATTTAATTTAATAAATTTAGAATTTATATATTTTATAGATGACAATTTTAATAATAATTTGATCTCGTAAAGTAATAAAAATATTTACTGCAAATTTCATTTATAAACAATTTTATGTTGAGATGTTACTATATGAATAAATTGTAATTTTTTGTTTTTTTATGTATTCACATTTTAAACGATAATATTATAAAATATTATTGTTGCTAAAAAAATTACTCATACTATAAACGTTAATCATAAATCGACCTAAAAATATTATTTTAAACTTTAATTATACTTAGTATTAAATTATTTACTTAATAAATATGTATACAATTTCAGATTTGCACACTGACATTACTTATAGATGCATTTTGTTTTTTTTTTGTAATCTACTTATACTTGTAGGTCTGTGTCTATATTATATTATAAACTAATCGAACACCGGTGTTTGTTTACTTTCTCAGGCGGTCAAAAGCTGAATTCGCGGGCATCCTAGTTACTAAATAAGCTAAAAAAAAGTCCGGCCATGAAGCAGACAGAATTTCGTACAATAACCTCTTTGCCTATTGACAGTGGTCACCAACAAGTTTATAGTAAGTGCCTGTCAGATAAAATATTTAAAAGAGAAAAACGAAAGAATTTCGTACAAAAACAGACCTTACTCTCGCAAGATTTCCTTTAGACGGCGGTCATTGTACTGTGCGAGTGCGAGGGCAATATATTTACGCGGGAGCAACAGAGACAGGTAATAGCAAGTTAATGTACTAAATTCTTCCTGCGTCGCGATCGCACTTTTAGTAGTCAACTCTTACGCAGTGATCGTAGCGAAACTCATAATAACCTTCTAAAGTTAGAACGTAGTACAATAATAGAGATATTGTGCATAGAGTGGGCGGGGACGAGGTGGGAGTCGATGTGGGAACCCCCACGTGAGAAAGAGATAGATAGATCACGTGACCTCTTCTGTCTTTGTCTAGCCTACACGAAATTAAAGTCCGTTCGCTGAATTAGTTTCACCTTTAAAAATGCAGATGTCGAAATAAATCTTCGAAATAAAAGAAAACTATATCTGAATAATATTGTCGGTGTATATTGATTTATATGACATAGATTGATCATGTGATGATGATATGATTCAGAGGACAATTATTGTGATGTAGAATAGTTAAATAAAATAAATTAAATATATGTAAATACTTATTAATTTAATTATATTTATAAAATTAATAATTATAATTATAAAAATCAATTTTTAATTATTTATTGATTTTCTTAAATGTAATAATCAAGTTATTTTTATTCTTTTTTTTCTTTTACTGTCTTGCATTTTTGTAACTGAATTTTAATAATAAATTTCTGTGTGTCCTTCGAGTGCGATACTCTAATTGAGCGAACGGACTGTACATTCCTTACGTTACACTGCCAATACGCGTATGGTGCAATTATGTCAACTCTTGTATGTTATCTCTATAGAAAATGGTGTACATTATGTATATAATAGTCATAGATTATAATAGATTATAGATATTTTGTGTGTAGTCGTTGTTTTAAACCAAGGAATGTGAGATCGATTGTTGATATGTTTAATAAATAATTGTCTTTGTTTATATATTTTCTATTATTGTATTCCTTTAACAACATTTAACGTCACTGTGAATTATAAATATTATATATATATATATATATATATATATATATATATATATATATATATATATATATATATATATATAGAAAATATCGACCCACGATATATGGAATATTGTGTATATCGAGGCATAGTTTAGTTTATGAGCATTGAAAACGAGTTGATTTGTTCTATACAAGTACGTAGCACATATCGTAATACTTTGTCATCTAATGCGTCAAGAGTTATAACGACCAGACATTATAATACTTGATAAAAAAATGTACTTTTAATCATACTAACGACTTATCCAATCTTTCCTAAGCTTGAATGACTTGGGAAGGCATAGAAGAAAAAAATCTTTCTCTTTAGGTCAGAAATGTTCGCAGGCGTATATAGAATAACCACCAAAGTTTCGCCACAATCGGTTCAATGGTTCCGATTGTGATGAAACTCTGGTTCTGGTCTGGAATGGTTTAAATGGTTAACGCATTGAAGACAAACATACGAACATTCTTTTTTATTTATATTACAACTACAGCCAATGTACGGACTACGGAGGTACAAACACTGTAATAGAATATAATATATCTCCACTAAATTAATCTATTATGACATCTTGAAGAGATCTCATGCGTTTGTAGCTCCATAAAGTCACTGTATCATCTGAATGTGTGTTTATGAAACACATTAATGAAATTGTATTTAGTTATATGAAATATATATTAATTGTATTATAACTGATGTACAATTTTTATTTTAAATTCAATTTAAATTATAAATAATTTAGTTTATTTTCATATTTCCCTGCAAATACTTAATTTAGGCATTTATAAGTTTAACGTCGCATAATTTAGTTGAATGTCTCACCGAGGTCGGGCGAGTAATACCAGGTAATAATTATTACCAATTGATTAAGAACGAGAAATTATACTTAGACTAAAGAATTATGTAGACGGAGTCCGCCAAAATAAACGTCAAAGTCAAAAATATTAACGTGATTTTGCTGTTTACACTACTATTTTCGATTTTACCGTAGATATTTTACTTTCGATTATTTATATTACTTTCTCTTTTGAGAATAATTCTTGAAAAAATCGATACTTTTATTTTTAAGTATCTTAGTATTTTTTAGTGTCTTTTTTATTATAACAAAATCTGTTAACACGTCCATGTAAATTTCTAAAAAATTCATGAAATTTCTAAGAAATCTATTGTTAACTGTAACGCCGGCGTGTCCGCGGTCGTGGAGGGATTAACTGTTTTTATTTGTGAACATATATTTACATCTCACAGTTATGAATATTCTATTAACATTTATATTCTGGTTTAAAACATTATTGTTAGGCTTCATATTTAGTACTACGACACTCCATCTACATTATTCCTTAGTCTGAGACCATTATATAACTCCGCAAATTAAATAATTCACATAGTAACTAACTAAACGAGTTATAATTAAGCATATGTTAAATTGATATTACTTTAAAATAAACGTTTTATAAAAAAAAAAATGTACCGACATGATATTTTAATGTTAATAAATATAAAATAATAATAAATGTATGAATACATTCATGTTACATTGAAACGAAACTACTTATAATATTGCAATAATAACACTAATTTTTATTCTCATAATTTTTATAATTTTGACACAATAATCAAGAATATATCTTAATCTGGGAAAGAATTGTAACTTAAATATTACTAATGTACGAGTTACTATATTTATTCATATAACAAGGTTATAGGGATGGCGGTCGACGGACGAGGCCGGGTATGCTTAACTTGCATTGTGAATTGTTATTCAAAATGGATTGAGTATTGTTAGTGTTACGCATAATAATAAACGTATACAAAAAGATATTAGTTTTCTCTAACAATGTATCTTACATAAATGCATAGAATTTATTTTTATTTTGAAATTTATTTGTTTTGGTTTTTTTTCTGTCGCATATTTATTCGTATAATAGATTTATTATAAAGGCTCAGACTAAAGAAATAAATATTAAATAGTACATACATGTATACTTATATGTATGTATATATAGTCCGCCAATATAAATGTCAAAAATAGTAACATGATTTGCTGTGTATGTTGTTATTCTCGATTGCCATACACGTAGTGTATTTTCTTTAAAAAATAAGGATTATTTAATGAAATATTAATGATAAAAATAACTCTTATCTTATTTTGTAATTTTTAGGAAATAATTCTTTTCGCCTTGAAAGAGATGGCATAATATTAGCTTATTTAATTTTCTTCTTTATTATAATAAAATCCGTTGGTTATTTTTATTTATTAACTTATTTTATATTTATCACTCAGTATGAAAATTTTCATTTGTACCTATACTATTTTAAAATATTATTGTTTGGTTTCATGTTTAGTTCTGTGACACTCTATAGTATTCCTTAGTCTGAGTGTAAAGCTTATAATTTTCATATACTTATGAGAGTAACAATATATTTCTTTTATTGTGCGTAACTTATTAACAGTACTCGGAGCTTGTTGATATGTATAATGTAAGAAGTTGTAGTGTTTATTAATGTATGTAAAGTAAATTTCAGTTATTAATAAAAAAAATGTTTACATATATACTGCATTTTTATTTTTTCTATCCTTTTTAGTTGACAACCTATCTGATTTTTTTGCTAATTTGTGCCAATATTAAAGAGTGTTAATTAAGTTTAACTTTAACACAAATGTTTATTAGCACATTTTATTTTCAAATAAAAATATATATTCATAGTTACATCGCATCGCATATATATCGCAGTTAACTGCCTCGGTGGTGTAGTAGCTAGCATGTACGGCTGCACACCCGGAGGTTCTGGGTTTGAGTCCCGGGTCGGGCCAAGATTAATTATTGAGTCTTTCTGTATAATTAGCCTCAGTAACAGCCCGGAGTTGGGAAGTTGGCGGTGTTTAACCCCCGTGCCTCGGAGAGCACGTAAAGCCGTCGGTCCTGCGCCTTAACTCTTACCGGTCGTGTCGAGCAGTCGTCCCACCAGAGTATGAGAGTGATAGGAATAGAGAGTGCACGTTGTGTCTGCGCGTACACTTGTGCACTATAATATCTCCTGTGCAGTTGGCTAGTCTCAATGAGATTGGCCGCCGTGGCCGGAATCGGTCAGGAGAACATCATATCGCAGTTACGTTGCATAGTGAGAATCTGAGAGACTTTCTTCTATTATTTATAAGCTTTGTTATAGTAACAATTTACATCGATACAATTTACAATTCAATTTACATACAGTCATCAATAAAAAAGTACTAGATAAATCCTCACCGATTGAGCGCTCATTTGTACGAAATTTGATAAAAAAAGAAAAAGCGTAAGGAGGTTCTTTAAGTCAAAAAAAATATATGTTCAAAACCACAACCTACGAATAACATTATTTATTCGTAGACCACAACATGCATTTTTTGGATCAATTTTTCATTTTTGGATAATTTTACACAATATAAATAAAAAAATCTAAACTTTTTGGATTTCCATTTGAGCAATTTTTTTTTGTTCCTGATAAAATCCCATGTCAAAGTTATGCGGCATAAAACTATATTTTTTTTCTAGTAGTGGCGCCAAAAACGTTTATTGTGTAAGTAGCCAAAAATAATATTTTTGACATACTACATGTTACGTTTTAGTCTGTGACAGCTGCATGTGATCTCAAATATATGATCATTGATGCAGGTATGAGATTCAGAAAAACTCCAATCTGGTTTATTTTAGTTG
Organism: Brenthis hecate; assembly: GCA_951806755.1. Classification (NCBI taxonomy): domain Eukaryota; kingdom Metazoa; phylum Arthropoda; class Insecta; order Lepidoptera; family Nymphalidae; genus Brenthis; species Brenthis hecate. The sequence goes on along the minus strand of OX638272.1, from coordinate 2,428,031 downwards.
TACGATTGAGATAGATATCTGTTAGTAATAAAACTTGCTAAAAGGTAGCGCTGGTATATATTTATAAAACAGGTACATGTTTGGAAAAAAATATTGTGGAAAGTCGATATTTTTAAAAAGTAACCTAGGGACATGCCCTTCTTACTTCCATGTAGGCCTTACCCTCGCTTTGCTCGGGCTTAGTATATTTTCTGCTACTTTGTCTATGTTATTTCATATTCAATGCCTACTATTGTACCAACACAAATAAGAACATTTCTTTTTATAAGTATACTTACTATACTGAGACTAGCTAACTGCGCAGGAAATGTCACGATGCCCAAGTATACGCACAGACACAAGTGTAGATACTCTCTTACTCTCTCTCCCTCTCTAGTCATCATCACACTCCGCAAGCACGATAATATGTTACAGTCGGTGAGAGTTATGGCGCAAGACCGACGGCTTTACATGCTCTCTGGGGGTGAATGAAACACCGCCAATTTCCAACAAAAAAAAATTGATCAAATAAATGTCACTACATGGAATTATATGTATCTATTTGTTATTACTTATTAGAGTTTGTGTAAAATTAACAAAAGATAATAAATCCCAAAAAGGACATAGTATTATATGGTACTAAAAAATATTCTAAGTGAAGGAAATCGAAATAATGCACTCGAATATCAAATATGCGTAATTTTACTGGTTATAATATTATATAAATATAACATGAAAAGTCAGCAATCAGCTATTGGTTTTATAATGCATATGCATAGATGGCGCTTTTACTTTTTATAAGTTCTATACATATTACATTTAATAACTATTAAGTGAATGAAAAAAAATGAATTTTGAACCTGTAATTTAAACTAGTTAAGTAAATCTTAGGCGAATCTAAAGAATTTAACACAAGTAGTTTTCTTTGTAACTCAGGATTATTTACATCTAACGTTGTAATAAATATTTCGATAATACTTTATGTCTTTAAATAAAGAGAAATATTCCCGCGCCTCTATTATTACATAATCGTGTATTTTTGGGACGTCGAACGTAACTCGCAACGTAAATGTCATGACACGATTGCCTAACATTTGCCGCCCGATCCCCGAAACATCCAATTAGGAGAATGGCTTTGTTTGTTAAATCGTCCAGTTAAAGTTATAGCCTCGTTTTATTGAGACCGGGACAGACTTTCCTAAATGTATCTGGGTTGTGTCCATCACCCGGTTTGAATCTTTGAACCATAATTGAGTCAATGACGAACTTATTTTCCTAGAGACTAAAGGCGTTGACTACTTACACTAGTTTAAATAAAATCATAGAAAAGTTTGATAATGTACCTATAAATTAATACGAATTTAAATTAATAACAATCATATAAATTTCTATAAATAAATTATAAAATAACATGAGTTCTTCGCATAATAGTAACACTACATATTTTTGAATGGTAGTTTTTCATAAAGGCTCATTTACAAGTAGAAAGTTTTCCTTTTTCGAGGAGAATCGATTCGACTTAGGAAGAATATAAAAAAGCTTGGCAGTTCAAACTGAACTGTATGTAATAAATCATATGGTACAATTTACATTTCTCAACTATTTTTTTGAGACGAAAAAATGTTAAGTATAAATGCGTCTTTCTTTAAATCGACTATTCCAAAAAAATCTCTACCTTTTATATTTTCATATATTAGAAAAAAAAGCTTTGGTGAGAAAAAGTTACTCAATTTAAAAAAAAACCTCTATAATTTTAAAGGTTTATGAATTATATACTTTTACTAGCATTGCCCGCGGCTCCGCACGCGTTCATATGACCAAAACCAAATTCTTAGGTTTTATATATTAGTATACTCCTATTAGTATATTAGTTGACCCGGATAACCAGCTATTACCATACCAAATTTCTTCAAAATCCCTCCGGTGATTTTTCTGTGTTTTTACAAGACAAAAATTTTTAAAACTATAGGTTCGGCCTCTGTTAGCGATAATAATGTGTATTTCAAGAAAATTTTCCAAAAAATATTTAAAGCACAGACACTGCTTCATTAAATTTTAATGTATCTATAGATGTAACTAATTTATAAAGCCAAAAAGATTGTTTTTTGATAATTTGAACACGGGCGGGGCCGCGGGTAATTTAGTAGTAATTCTAATAAAATCATAGAAAGGTCGAATTAGTCATTCAATTTTTTAGAATTAAAACTACGTATTTTAAAGGCACATGGCAACATCTATTGACAAATATCTAAATAATACTCGTACAAAAATAAATATTCATTAAAATATTTTTTTTTATGAATAAAATATATGCTATTGATATACTTTTTCAAGATTAGCTATTTTTAATAGTTTTTGACATATTTAGTAAGTTAACTTGAAAAAATCTATATAGTATCATCGTTTTTTTGTTCTAACCAGATTTTGTATTTTTTCTCAGAAATGAGATATTTTTCTGCGGTAAAAGTATAATCAGCTATGACCATACCAAATTTCATCAAAATCCGTCCAGTAGTTTTTCCGTGATGCAGTAACAGACAGACAGACAGACAGACAAAAATTCTAAAAACTATAGATTCGGCCTCTGTATCGATAATAATGTCTATTTCAATAAGATTTCTAAAAAATATTTAATGTACAGATTTGACTTAGTTAGAATTTTATTATATGTATAGATAAGATACTTAAATAACTGACCAAAAAACCAGGGTTATATCAAAATTGAAACAATGAAAATACCTACTGATAAATATTTTAGAACACTAAAAATACATACATCTTTAAAATAAAGAATTATTTTTTATTTTGCCTATGTCACAATAGACAATATTTACGTACCTCATTACTTGATACCGAGTACTTAAGTAATATCATCATACAGCATACTAGAACATAACTCACTTGTCACAGTTAGCGATGTTAACCATGAAACCAGATCCAACAACTTAATTATAGCTACGTCGGAAACCAAATATTGTTTCAATTAACGTAGTCAAGACAATTTTCTTTATGGGTTTGGGACGCTCCCTGTCCCCATTCGCACCACCACCAGATGGTGGTGGGGTTGAACTACGCTAAAAGCCAGGGTGCCTTCAACCGCTGAAATAGTTGCGCGACTTACAAAGTGACGAACGTGTTGTTGAAATAAACTAAATTTGTTTAGAGAAGTTAGAATTTTTGATTAATATCTCTATTAAAATCTCTACATAACATTTTCTATTATTAGCTTGATTTGTGTAATATATTACAAAAAATATATTTATAATATTATTAAACTACTTTTCTCTCTCATATTAGAAAAGTTAATTTGAGTCTCGCCGGTAGTAGCCATCATAAATGGGCAACGGAAAAAGGTGACCGCGAAAAGGACTTTCAAATATACTGTAACATCTGTTCGAGATATTTTTAACCATGAATTATTTTCTGATCATCGTCTGTTTAACGTCAGGTCTTCTGTTCCAAGGTAAGAATTCTCCGACTAAGTAACGAATATTTAAATTTTTAAATGACATTTTCTCGAATTTTTACGCGGTTTTATTTTTTATTTTTTTATTACCGACGTTACAAAAGTTTTACAGCAAACATGGCTACGGCAGTGACAAATGTTTTTAACATCTCTGGAGTCAACATTTTTACAGGCGGTGTCTATACACATAACTATAAAATAATTCGGAAAAGTGACGATTTTTTTTACCCGACTGCGACGAAGTCCAAAGGAAGGTTATGTGTTTGACATGTACTAACCTAACCTATTCGTATGTATGTATGTCCGACCCTATGTTCCATCGTAATACCTTAATGGCGCAACGATTTAGGTATTACGGTGGAACATATTATATATTTATAGATATCATAAAAAACAAAATAGCGAATCTTAGGCACCGATTTTTGTATCTTGAAAAATTTTTTTTTCCAAATCAATCGAGTGGGATGTCAAAATAGACGTTCATAAACATAATATATACAACTTACTCGTATATGTTTAAAAATAATTTAGGATAAAAAAATGTTAAATAAAACTAAAAATTTGTAAGTGACCAAAATTAAAAGCTTAAAATAAAAAAAATAAAAAAATATAAAACCTTACGTTGCGTAAGAAGCAAAGTAAAAATATGAGAACAAGTTGACGAAGGAACATAGAATTATGTAGTAAGTATCTATTATCCATATTTCAAATGCTTACTTACCATTGTTTCTAATAGAAATACCTACTATGAAATACAAATTTATATTTATAATCGATAAAATGAAATATTTATGTTGCGTAAGTATGTACCTACACTCATGATGTAATGTTTTTAGTGTTCAAGTCGCACACTAGTTCAATTTTTTTTTTAAATAGATACATACATCAATGATGGCCGCACTGGCCTGATTTTCATTCAACAGTTAGAGAAGGAGATTAGATACATACATTGTTAACGCCTTATACGAATAAACACGAATAAAGAAGAATACTATAGGTGGTAAGGAATCTTCGAGACGCGAGTCGGACGCGTACTTGCCCGATTTCTATTTTTAAATTTTTGTGTGAACATTTTCAAACATTTTCTTTTGAACTTCGTTTTAGCTATCAAAACATTACATGAAAAGTTTGTTTTCGGTTTTGTTAAAATTCGCTTTATGAAACGGATTTTTTTTCAAGAACAAGTAGGTACTTATAATAAATATTTTTTAATTTTAAGTTATCTTGTTAAATTATCTTTTAAGTTATCTTGTTAAAAAATTGTTACAGTAAAAAGTATGCTATACAGGGTGGATTTTTGAGAATGGACAGTAAGGGCAGGTACCTTAACTGCTATAGGTAGTTACAGAAAACGTTCCTAGAAGACCATCCATAACTTTTTGAGATATTCTGAACTGCATTCACAGATTTTGGAAAAGATGTACAGTTAGCGAAAAAAAGGCTAAAATACCAAAAAAAAATTTTGTCAGTCGATCCTATTTCATGAAGGGATTAAAAGACTAAGTCTCTATGGGACCATTTAAGGTATGAGTACTAGAAATGACAAAAAACGCTAAAAACTTTTCCCATACATTTTATACGGAAAAACGATTATTCAACTCGAAATATTTTTTGTTGTCTAACGGTCCTAATTCTTACTGTGATCAAAAGACTCTTTGAGGCCAACTGAAGCTTAAAGTATCTGCCCTTGATGTCCCGTCTCAAAAATCCATCCTGTATATTGACGAGGCTAATCAGTTATCATCATACAAAATCTCATCAAAATACGTCTAGTAGTATTCCCGCGATGCGGTAACAGACAAATAGACTTATAAAAATTTAATAATCTGAGGATTTGGCCTCTGTATGGATAATAACGGCTATTACAATAAGATTTCACAAAAGCATTCAATGTACAGATTTGGGTCAGTAACAATTTTATTATATGTAACTATTAAATAATATGATATGAACATTTGAAAAATGTTTAGAAGTTCGCTTCACAAATAAATATCATTAGGTAGAGCTATGCAACAAAAGCAAGAACGCGTATAAGAAACCGCGGGCAGGAACTAGAGATCAGCAATTATAAATTTATGGACCACCAATTAAGTCATGTCATTTTTCCAATTTTGTACCAAAAAATACAATATAGTTAAAAACTAATTTTCATATTTTATTAATTGTGGATGTAATTATTAATTATTAAGACTAGCAATTAATTATTAAGCTAGGCGTAGGTGAAGTGGGCCCTCGTCCACTGGCCTTGGGCCTCGCAAGGCCTGAGGCCCCTTTAAATGCAATGCCCCCAGACTTTACCACGGAAGACTCGTTAATTTGATCACTTTTACTCTCAAAAAAGAACGTCACAAATTTAAAAGCGTGTTTGCTTGAGGCCATTGTGACTAGGGTAAGAGCCGGATAGTTGCCCTACTTTTTTAAAAACTCCAATTACATAAAAAATAAGTATCTACTTACAATATGCCCCGTGTATAATAAAACATTGGTCCTTAACCTTTCATTGTGACCTATTTTTTTAAACACAATGAATATTGTTTTCCAGTAAATCCTGTTTTATTTGACCTCTACAAAAGGGGATAGTTGCCCTCTGTGGCGGATAGTTGCCTTATGTTAAAAATGCTTTGGGGGATACTTGCCTCATGCGGGGATAGAAGACTCATTATGAAATTGTTGCAATTTTTTTTGGATTAAAACAAATATATGTAAATTTAATCACCCATTATTAATTATTAACATCAATTAATTAAGTAGTAGGTATTTACTAATCGACTCAATACAACTTTTAAAATACAAATAAAATCTCCAAAATTTAAGTTATAAATAATAATTAACTTTAAAGATAAAAACAATATGGTAATCAACTTTGACAATAATATTAAAATTAGTGGGTAGGTTATCATTATATATCACCAAAAACAGTTTAAAAATCATCATCAATTACTAAGTCATAACTTTTAATTTTCCACATCTCACACGATATTCTTTGAATGATGAACGAGTTTCCTGGAAATACAATCAAGTATGATTTCGATTTAGTATTATTGTAATTTTTAAAACATTTACAATAATCATTAACTGAAACTTTATAATTCGCTTTTTTTATTTTTGTATTAATGTTAATAACTTTTACTGTCTTTTCAGTCCCTCTTATCATCTTTAATTTCTTACATCTTTTTTTTACTCCTTTAGTAGCGTTTTCTTTGGCTATTTTTGTATTTAATATGCTTTTTTCATTTTCACTCTCGAAACTATAAGTTTATTATTTGTCATCCTTAAAGCTCTTTTTCCGCTCAGTTTAATTAAATCTATGTTTTCAAATTCAGTTTCACGGCGAAAGAAATCGTCATAACTTTTGATCTTTTGCTTTCGTTTCGACCTCTTTATTCATAATTATCATCTCGTTATCAACTAATTTATTTTCTACTGTCTTAAAATCTTTTTATTTCGTTGTCTCCATTCTATTTCTCTTTGTAATGTTTGTTTCTTCTTCTTTATCCTGTTTTTCACCTACCTACAACACTAATTGTCCTTAGGGCAACTATCCGCAAAATTACATGGGGCGACTATCCTTTTCGGTACGGATACATGCCCTTATATTTTGAAAAATAAATAAATGTTATTCGACAGTTTAAGGTAAAAGGTATCGTAACTTAAGCTTCAGTACACGCGTAAAAGCAAAAAGTTGACTGAATCGACAACTGTAAAAAAAAATATTCAATAGAAAGTACACACGAATATAATTTCAACGCTCGTCAACGTCCTGCCGCAGAAGATTTTCGCTCATACGGACGAAACACGTTTACCTAGTCCCACTACTGGCGTCGTCCTAAGGTCTGTGAAAGAGGCGCTTCAAATCACAGAAGAGCACTAACATTAGGGACATCTCTAATATAGCGTATTGAAAACCGGGGCATGTATCCCACTGGGGCGACTATCCGGGTTTTATCCTATACCTACAAAAACCGCGACCGTTAGATTGACGGAATATGAGACTTTCCAGGAATTAAGAGCTATAAGTAAAGGTTTTTTGCAGATTATACCATATATTATTTCTTTATTTTTCTTATCATAAACAGTTTTAAGTTAGGAAAAGTACAATGAAATGCCAATACTAATGGCATTAAGTCCGCCTTGTACATTAGTATTTAAGAATTAATAAATAAATAAAAGTCATGGTAAAACTCAAGATAAAAAATTACTAGCGATCAAAATCGTCTTGTGGTCAAATTAACGGTGTTGACCCTTCTAGTGTTAACTGTTAAGGCCGAACCGCTTCAGTAAAGCAAATCATGAAGAACATTACTTTTGTAAAAAAATAAAACACACAAATTACAATATAAAACCTTTTTTCAAGTCTATATGCCTTTCAATATTCTCCCACCACACATTTATATTTTTTTACTATCATGAGCAGGTATGTCGTGTCAAAGTATTTTTTGTAGGATAGATCAATTGGGTAGATCTTGGGAATGAAAGAAAAGGGGCCTCGATAATGGGAATTCGCCCACGTCTATATTAGTCCACGCTACGCCTCTGGTTTATGTGCTACTCCAGGTCATAAGTTTATCTGAGCCATCCAAATCCGTCCAGCCGTTCGAGCATAAAGAAATAACAAATATACACATTACACATAATAACTTTCATTATCTATACATATAATAAAATTGTAACTAATCCGAATCTGTACATTAAATATTTTTTGGAAAATCTTATTAAAATAAACATTATTATCGATACAGAGGCCGAATCTATAGTTTTTAGAATTTTTGTCTGTCTGTCTGTCTGTCTGTCTGTCTGTCTGTCTGTCTGTCTGTCTGTCTGTCTGTCTGTCTGTTACCGCATCACAGACAAACCACTGGAGGGATTTTGATGAAATTTGGTATGGTGATAGATGGTTATCCGGGTCAACATATAGGATACTTTTTACCGCGGGAAAATGTCTCATTTCTGAGAAAAAATACAAAAACCGCAATATAAGAGAATACTAATATGTAAAACCTAAGAATTTAGTTTTTGGTCATCTGAATGCAGGCGGAGCCGCGGGTAATGCTAGTTGTAATATAAATCCGATAGATAGTATTTATAGAATAGAAATGATCATAATAAACTCCGTTGAGTTTTCTCACCCCGCCTTTGTGTGCGTGCGAACAGCACTTCCCAGGGAATAAAAAGAGACAGACTTGATGCCTGGGGCTCAATAGGTGCGAGCGTGAGAAATATGGGGCGCTAATATTCCCTTTTTACCAGGATAACATAACACGCAAGGAGCAATGGCACTGGTATCATCCAGAGACTATCATTCATAGATGCGTTTATTTATAATCCACTAGTTAACATCAACGTTATTTTTTTTTTGCACAAACATCATCGATAGAGCCAAAACCAGATATTGTGCATTATCAGTTTTAATAATTATTAGTGTTATAAATATTATTTATTTAATGGTATTACCTATTTATTATAACTAAGAACGAGAAAATCAATTTAGCCATATATTTGTTATAAAAAAAACTCGTACCGTGATTTGTTATATAATTTAAAAAAATATTTCAATTATTACTCAAGTTAAGTTATAATTTGGCGATTATAACTTCTTTTCACATAGTATCCTGTACCTACTAGTGTATAAAGTAGTATAAAAGAAAAGTTTTAAAAACTTCCTAAGTTATTTTGCATTTGCATTTCATGGTAAGATTATAAACTACGTTCACTTATTCTCTCAAGATTGATTTATTCTTATTTTAGTGAATTATGAAAAATATTAAATAAAAAAAGAGGTCTGCCGACAGAAGTGAAAACTTAAAACTATAAACAAACAGTGGTTACTTTTGAATATTCAAATTAATTGTTTGATCTTAAATTAAAATTTTGTAAATTAAAAATGTTTACATTTATCTGGTTTTGACACCTATCGGCACTCTTAAGTGTTAGCGTTAACACGTCACGTGACCATGTCGATGACGACTTACATGAATTTACTCCCCATCCAAACAAGCCTATAGAAGTTTTCACTTCAAAAATAATAAAACGCTCATATTACCTACATATATGAGTTTAGATGGTATACATGATGACGTCATAATAATCCCGAACAACACTTAACACATTTTCATGGCCACCGCCGAGCCCTTTGCCATTAGAAATAGAATATGTTTTTATGAGTGGACTTGGACCGTAAAGCCAAGTCATAAACGCCGGCGCCACCCGCCGGCACTCCCCTGACATTTATCCGTAGCCCATAAAAATAAATATCTACCAGGGTAGCATAGCGAGCGAGGGTTCTTTATAAAGGCCTCGCCGCACCCTCTCTGCCCCAATTTGCGATGGCCAACTAACCCGTTTACAATTATGTAGGTACTAACATTTAGATTTGGTATTCGTTTCATTCATTTATTATATTTATATAATATTTTAACTTTTAACATTTTAAATAAAACTATCTTATAGATATTTTTTGACCATCTATTTATTTAATAAATTATTATTATTTGTGTTTGGGTTCCGACTCCCAACGTTTCAAATGCTTTTTATTTTATACCAAACTTGAGAGAGATTAAGATTTTAGACGTCGTTATTAAAATATAGGTAATAGTTGTTACAAACGGTATCTACTCACTAAATAAATATGGTAATTTAGAAAAAAATGACGCCGAAGTTCCTTACAAAGTTTGTTCATTTTCTCAATAGAAGAATTGGCAGTTATTTCTGAAGTTTTTTTTATATTTATTAAAAATGACTAAATTTAGTCATTTTAAAATGCCTATGATACTTATTTAATACGCATTAGGCGGCAAGTGCGTGAGATATCAATAAGTAAGCCAGCGGCCATATAGCCCGTTTTATCCGACTTCAATCAATTTTATTTATGGTTTTTGACAATAAACACATTTTTATTGGAATAAAAAAGTAGCCTATAGCACTCGGCGGTAATGTAGTTATCCTATGAGTGAAAAAAAAAATTATACAATCAGATCAGTACCTTTAGAGATCAACCCCTCTTTATCCAAAATAAACTTACAAACTTTAAATGCTTATAATATTAGAAAAGCAATGAACAATCCAAGCTTGTGAATAGATCGCAGACTTTAAAGGGGTCACGTCAACGGGTGGTCGGCCATCACAGAATTGCGTGCGTCGTGATAAATGACCGCTTTTGTCTTTATTAGCGGGCCCGGCCTTTAACTCTTCTGACTGATGGCAAAATTCCGAAATGCCTTGAAATTTGAAAAGAAATAGCAAGAAAAGTGTAAGTAGACAGATCGGTTTTGTTTTTTTTTGAAATAATATACTGTAATATCTATAATTTTTATTGAAGCTTTGACTTCGGCTTCGCGTCTGTTGATTTTTTTATAACAAAATTCGTGCCTCAAGTTGTATAGGCCAGAGCTTTATTTTGAACTACCGATTTTTCTGCCACGGAAACTCTATTTCAATCGATCTTTTTTGCATTCAAATACATAGTTATTGTATTTTAATAAGATATATAATAACGATGTAATATAATAATAATGTCTATAATAAATAATGATGAAAGAAAATAATTCTCCTGCCCGTCGGTTCATTTATTTCTTTCTTTCTCTGCTCTATTTTTATTCGGTTGGATAACATTATCACCCAAGAAAAATAATAAATATTAAAAAGTTGCAAAGAGAGTTTTACTGTCGCTAAGAGTTACAACGATATTGCACGAAACACGGTAATTTAAACACGGTAATCTATAAGGAACCCATAAACAAAAGATATAATCAATATGATATCCTAGTTTCTTAATGGATATTTAGACTTTACCTACCTATATGAGACCTACGATAATCATTAAAAATGACGTATGTAATTACTTGTTTTTATGAGCTATTATATGTTCTGCCATTTTTCGTCAATTTAGTTTGTTAATTCGCTTCGATCTAAAGGCATTTAGTGGTAACCTATTAAACGTTTAGAAAAAGCAAATGACATGTCCGTCAAAGCTACTAGTGAAAATCTAATACCTTTAAACGAGCAATTCTTGTAAGTATATTTATTTATACCGGCGACCTCGGAAACGGCTCTAACGATTTCGCTGAAATTTGGTATGTGGTGGTTTTCGGTGGCGAAAAATCGATCTAGATTAGTCTTATGTCTGGGAAAACGCGTGTTTTCGAGTTTTTATGTGGTTTTTTTTTCGCACTATACCACGCAAAATATGATCGCTAATTTCGCACATTAGGGCGGGCATAAGCATCGTGGTCAAACGCTCAAGGCGCAAGATTGACAATCACAGGTATCCGGGCTGGAATCAATGTCGAATATAAAGTTTTTACTTTTTTTATTGTATTAATTCAAGTTTTTACTTTTTTTAAGAAAGAAAATTGTACTTTTGGCCAAAAACTCTGAGCGAAGCTCGGTCGCCCAAGTACTATAATCAATTCAACGCCATAACAAATTGATACAGATATACTTCAACTTTATTTATAAGTATTGATTTATAATAAATAATAAAATATATCATTCCAATTTTATAGCTATAGCGTTAGCTAGCTACTACTACCCGAGTTTTCGCCTGCATGGTATGTACCTACTTCTGTTTTGATACAAACTGATGGAACCGCGTCGCGTCAGTAATCCACTGATTGAAGAAACTTAACTATATTTTCATTATTTTTATACTAAGTATATATAAAGTATCCCGCTATTTCCAAAATAGAATTTTTGGATAAATATATAGTTTTTTTTTTATATAATAATAATAATAATCTTTATTGTCCAAAAAGTTTAGTTTACAATATATTTTATACCTGTGAGTTACACACTAGGCAAAGCCTGTATCGTGAGTACCACAATTTGATTAACAAATAAAATATTGTTGCTCGGTTAACAATGCTAGTAAAAGTTATTATTATGACAAAGAGATATGTAAAAACTATAAAAATAAAAGTATTGCTTGTTTCATTTTGCATTTACAATAAGTGCATGAAAAAAAAAGAAAAAACAAAAGCTTAATTAATATGAACATAATATATTATCTACACAGTTGCAGTTTAGATAATTGAAGAAGCCCATTACGATATATCATAAATAATTTTTTCTGTAGCATCATACGTTAAAGTAGTGAGCCATGACACCACTTTTGTCTTAGCTTTCTTAACTGAGCAATATTTAATATCACAAAAGCCGACAACTCTGTTATATATTAATGTGTCAATATATGGACCAAAACGTTTAGCAAAACACGACCTTACATTCGGTAAAGGAATCTTAAAAACTCGACGGGCTAGTAAATTCTTGTATACCGGGGACAAAATAACGCTTTTATGAACTTTGAGAGTCACATTTAATATAAACAATTGGCGCACACTTAATACTTTACTGTCCTTGTAAATTTGAGATGTAGGATACATAAAAGGTACTTTGAGCATTGTCTTAAGAACGGATCTTTGGGCTCTTTCTAACTGTATCATATGTGATTTTGCAGCACCACCCCAAGCCGTCAATCCATATGTAATGATGGATTGGCACAATGCAAAATACACAGATCGTAAGAGGTCTACTAATGCTGTGTTACGAAGTAATCTCATGACGTGAATGATCTTGGGCACTCTGTTTGATAATGATTTTATATGTTCAATCATATGTTGATCGATAAGAATTCCTAAGTATTTCACTGTATCTACTTATTTAGTGTATCACAATTACATTAATTTTGGTAACTTAGATTACATGTGTGTAATTTTAGCTGTAATGACGTATTTGGGGCCGATGTAATGGTTTTATGAAAGCACATATAATTACTTTTCTTTGTGTTTAAAGTGAAAAGATTGTGACGGAGCCATGTAGAAATTCGTTTCATTCCCAGTTCAGCCTTCACAAAAATATCAGGCCAGTTGTCGCCCTCAAAGATAATAACAGTATCATCTGCGTAACAAATGATATCTCCGTCGGTATTGTTGTGTATGTCGTTAATATACATAGTAAACAATGTAGGGCCCAGTATGTCTCCTTGAGGGACTCCAAAAGTAACTGTTTTTTGTGAACTTTCATAACCACAGACTATGACACATTGCTTTCTGTTGGTTAGGTAGCTCTTAAACCACTCCAGTGCAACCCACTTATAGCAAAATGTACTTCTAGTTTTTTAAGTAGAATTAATGTGGATACTGTATCGAAGGCCTTGGACAAATCCAAGAATACTCCTATACTAGGCTTGTTGTTATCTAAATTAGTAGCTATAGTGTTAGTGAATAGGGTGATTGCATCAGCCGTAGAGCTTCTTCTTCTAAATCCAAATTATAATTTATATTATTAAATATGTAACTATACAAATTTAGTATATCATAATTTTTATTTTGTCGATTCTGTATCTAGTCGTATTAAATTTTAAGTAATATTTATTCACTTTTTACACATCACACTTACATACATACCTAAATCATTGGTTAATTCAAAGATGATACAAAAATGAATTAACCTATTACTAACTAAAAGCAAGGTGCCCATTAACTATAATAAGCAATGAAAACAAGTTTCCGAAAGCAGCGCTAGCCTGCGATTGAGGCGGCAAGTGCATGAGATGCATCATGCAAAGTTCACCGCTTCGCTCGGCTGCGCGCCTGGTAGTGTGGCCGGGTGCGTTGGCCCGCCGCGCCGGCCACTTGGCAACGGGCAACCCTGGCACACTTGCAGTGACCATTCCTATGGTCAAGTGTATCGCGCTGAAGGTTCATTAATGACAAATATTTAGTTATGTTCAAAAGATATACATAAACCATTAAAATTTTACCTAATTTTTGTTGTTTATGACAAATTAAGTTAATTTTATAAAACGTAAATAGTATATTAATAATAAATACTTCGAGACTTATAAAATAACCAATTCACAAGTATCTTTACTGTATTTTATTAATTTAAATTTTACACCTTTACCCTTATCCTTGGATGCAAGTATTTACTATCTTGCAAAATTGTAGTAGAAAAATATATTATATACCTACTTACTTATTTCAAAATTGTTTAAAGTCTTAATATTATGCAACAAGAATTAGCACTAAAAACAATTTAAAATATTTTTCTGAAATTAAAATAAAACAAATTCTGTCTGTACTAATTATATTTTCAAATTATTTAAATCACCATTCAAAAACAACATTGTTCATTAAAATAATATGAATATACCTTAAAAAGAATGCATTCCTTAAACTCCATGCAGCCCTAGTGACTTGAATTCAACAAAGTTTAACCCTTTCCCTTGATGTATCAAGATATTGGGTATCGTAGCATTTTTTAAATTCCTTCTAAAGGTAGTGAAAGTGTTCTCTATCTCTTTTCTTCTTTCGTTAAATCTGCTGACGATATGTATATCGCTCTTTGTCTTTCCAAGCGACGAACATACCCCGCCTACTCGAGGGATGTCGACAAAAATGTACAAAACCATCTCGCGTTCATACAGTCCTGTTCGGAGCAGATTGCAAGCTTCAGGAAGGGAGCCATACGCAAGCCAAGACACATAATAATATTTTTATTACAAAAAAACTCGAGCAAGTCCCTTCGTTGCCCTTTCGGCAACCTTCTTGAGTATATGTTGTCCTAATACTTCATCGATCTAATTACGCATATCATTATTTTTTCTTTATAAAGAAAGAAAAGGTGGTGATGATATTATTTTTCTTCATTTGTTTAAGCGTGTAATATGAACGACATTAATAAATAAATAATTGGATTAGTTTATTGATTGAATTTTTAAGTTTATTAAGTATAACACTTATTAATTAATTTATATCTGAAATATCCAAAATTTTATTGTTAATTTAAACATACACACCATTGTGTCACGCAGACGCATTGCACTTTGCCGTCTAAGAGAACATTCGTTATTCGTTGAATCTCGTTCCATTCACCTGTTTCAGTAGCAATATATATATTATAGACGCTCCTATAGGTTGGACACGAATTATGGAGTATTGATTTCTGTTAAAGCTAACTTCACCTCGTCTATGCAGTCCTAGTATTTTCCGAACAGTTCGACATTATCGGCGATCACCGATACTTCTTCATCCATGAACGAAGTACTTACCAACTATCGATAAATAGTAATAATTTGTAGTGAATAGGGGAGAGATGATAATAGCTTTTGTATAGAAATTATTTGTTTGGAAATTAGTATTAAGGGCGCATTTTTTATTATTATGTTATTGGCCATTTTTATAAAAAAAACTTTTACATGATATGTATCTATACTATCTATACTAATATTATCTATACTAATATTATAGAGGTAAAGTTTGTGATCTTGTGAGTTTGTGAGTTTGTGACGTTGTAGGGGGTAATCTCTGGATCTACGGAACCGATTTTCAAAATTCTTTTACGAATAGAAAGCCACGTTCTTTCTGAGTATCGTAGGCTATATATTAACCCGAAGAATGAAAAGGCTTTTTCGTGGTATTCGGTTTTGCAAAGTAAGCCGGAGAAAAAACGGTCGAACGAAAACGTTTCTTACGAACGCTGCCTTAACGATGAGAGATATATGATTATGTTCTAGAGAAAAGTTGTAGAGCTTAATAATGCCTACAAAAAAGTCAGCGACAGCATATGTCTAACTTTTATATTTAAGTCACAAATAGTAGTTTTTTATATTAAAAAACTTATTTAAATCTGTAGGTCATGTTTATTGGTCATATTATCAACAATTATGAATTCTTATCAAAATAAGTTAATTTTTCGTCTAAAATGTTTAAAACAAAAGACTTTTCCCTTTTACTGCATATAATTTGGACAAATGGTTAAAGAGATAATACAACATATTCGTAGGTATGGACGAACCCGAGCGAGCTGTTTGTCTGCTTTTTTGTTTGTACGGGCTAATCTCCGAATCTATTGAACCGATTTAAATGAAATTTTGCATGGTGGTACTTTATATCCCCGGGCAATATCTTAGATACTTTTCATCCTGGAAAATTAAAGAGTTCCCGTGGGATAGTTAAAAAACTATAATAACTTATACAGCTTAGTACACAACAACTTACGCACCTAATTTAGTAAAATTTGGCATGCTGATATCTTATATTGCCGGTCAAACAACAGGTTACTTTTCATCCCGGAAAATGAACGGTTCCCGTGGGATAGATCTGTTTGTGCTTTTCTAGAGGTGAACCCGAGCGAAGCGAGGGTGAGCCGCTAGTATACAAATATTTTAATGTTTGGCTAATAAATAAATACATAATTTGGACACATGTTTACTTACACTCATAATTAATCAATTATCTCTTATTAGATATATAATTCAGTCAATATTCTTATTAATAAAAAAAGATTCAGGTATTTTTTTATGAATTTCATACATGGTGCATGCGCGATCGGGAAACAATAAAAATTATATAGAAATCTCAATCTAATCTCAATCAAATCTAATAATTATTATTAATCAAATAATAATAATAAATATATAAATATATTATATTCCATAAAACCAAAGGACGCGGATCCGCAATAGGAGCATCGATGTAAATATGTACTAGGAGTTAGGACAGCAGAACACATAGAAATAGATATGCTTGCCTTGCTCACTGCGAATTTCTGAAGTCCCTCAATACGAGGTTGTGAAAATAGGCATTTAGTACTCGTACAGTCACTTTTTAGATCACAATATTGAATATATACCTTATATTATTTAATATAACTAACTATAGACAATGAGTTGATATAACGTATAAATAAAGAATGAAAATGTAGTTTCCTATATATGAAAGTATAGAGTGTATCTTTTACATCCTCTAAATTAAAAGGTAAGAAAAGGTCAATGGTTGACATCTAACAGATAATATATACCTACTTCTTCTTTTGATTTATCTTGTACTATCAAAATTCATTAATTCAAAACGAAAACACTACTAAAAATGTTATTTATAAAAAAACTTAAAAACGGGGACATTCTTACAATTGAGGCTGCTAGAACCAGAGTGGCCTAACTGCATTTTAGTGACTTTTGACCAATTTGCATTTTTAACCGACTTCCAAAAACGAGGAGGTTTTCAATTCGTCGGAATCTTTTTTTTTTATATATGTTCAACGATTACTCGAAGACGCCTGAACCGATTTGGAAAATTTTTGTATTGTTTGAAAGTGTATACTTCCAGATTGGTCCCATTTAAATTTCAAAAAAAAAATACCACCCCTAAGGTTGGAAAAATAGCTAATGATAACCTACTTCTAATTGTCATATTGACTTGAAACTTTGGAAGTGTTTCTATTTCCGTTGATAGTACAGTGGTTCGGTGTTGTTGACCTGATCTGATGGCAAGGCCAGAAGGTGGATAGGCGGAACTCTTCAACGGTTAATAGTAGATACTTGGAGTTTGGGCTGATTTTGTTTGATTTGACAAGCCTAACACGTTAGAATTCTTACTTTGCTACTACTGTCTACACTAAAAAGGGAAAAATAAAAAGATTTTAACAAAAAAATAAAAACCGACTTCAAACAAAAGCACTTAAAAGTAAAAAATAACTGATTGGTAGTTTTCATTTACTATACATACCTAATCAAATATTTTCGAAGTCGGTGTGCTTTGCTTTGTATGGGCTGGCACCGATTTCGAAAATATTTGATTAGGTATGTATAGTAAATGAAAACTACCAATCAGTTATTTTTTTACTTTTTAGTGCTTTTGTTTGAAGTCAGTTTTTATTTCTTGTTAATTTACATTTTAGTGCCTGGAAGTCGGTTTTTATTTTTTGTTAAAAAGTTTTTATTTTTCCATTTTTAGTGTAGACGTAATAAGCAGGTAATTTGTAAGAAGAAAGTTTTTTAATAACATATTCGATTAAGCAATTTATTTTAAAAAAATATTTATTGTTGATTTTTTTAAAAACCGCTCTACCGATTTCGATAAAACTTATATGGAACCACCTGGGAAGTACATATACCCTTTGAAACAAAAAAAAAATCCAAATTAGTTCAGGCGTCTTCGAGTAATCGGTGAACATATATAAAAAAAAAGATTCCGACGAATTGAGAGCCTCCTCCTTTTTGGAGTTGTAAGTCGGTTAAAAAGCGTGTTAAAAAAGCATGCTTTGGAGCTTATATACAACTTTATATACAAACAGCTTGTAAGCTAAATGTGTTTAATAATAATCATACGCCCTCCGTGTTCAATAAAACAATTTGTTTAAAATACTGATGGGGCTGCCTCGGTTCTGTAGTTCATCTGGTATATCCGGATATACTCTGGTACATCCGGATATACCAGATGGACTACAGGTCAGGTACAGGTAACAGGATGCGGGCCAGCCCTAATAGTATCCTAAATATGAATACAAGCAAGCTAAATTGTACATATATTAATCCCTACTGTAAAATGTCGCATAGATTAAATTAGGACAAAAACTAGTGTGTAGGTAATAGTAGTAATATATTATTGTACTAACATAGCTATACGATTGTGTAATTACGTACATTTTTGAGTCTTAGTTACTTGAAATAAACACCTTTTATCATTCTATAAACCTAGTAAAACCTCGCTTCTCGAATATATATAGAGTTACTATACTTTTATAGATCTTTTTAAGAGGAATGATTACGTATTACATTGTTTTCATATACCTCTATTGGTTTAAACTGCCAGTCAGCATGATTTTTTCCGACATCTTCAATAATCATCGTTATATTTCAGCCAATTTAACAAGACCTTAATGAATAATACATCTAAACTGAAAAAATCCTGATGAATCACTCCGTTCATTGGTAAAAAGTTAAAAACTGTATGAAAATCCGTTTGGTAGAGTTAGGTAGAGTTTATCGCGTTTAGACAGAGTCGCGGCGAGGGACTTTATTTTATAATCTGTAGTGATTAATTTGGTTGAATATTTATGGGTAAGATTCTAGGGACGTTTTTTGAAACCTAGTTCTCAAAGTTTTGATTTGAAAGTACATTTGCACATATTTCATAGTCATAATATTATTTTTTACCATATATTAACAGATATCCAAAAAAAAATATTTTAAATAAAAAAAAAGGAATTATTAAGAAAAATACCTACTACTTAAAATTACATCAAATAAGTAAAATAACAAACAAAAAGAGAAAGAAATGTATTTGTAATCAGTAATCATATAAAACGGACAACGTTGCAGTCGGTTTGCCTTGACGCTCTACTATACAGTATACGTCTGCAGTCTGTACTTAGGTACGCGCGAAGGGCCGCTTCATGCGTATCTTCTTGCGTAAGGTTCTCTCGCGCTATTGGCTGAAGAAACCACGCCTACTGCGTGCTCGAACCTTGGAATTCGAAAGGCCCTTATACAGGCCCTTTCGATCTCCTCATATTCTTTGCGTTCCTAGTGAAGTGTGTTTTATTATAAATAATTTAAAAGGGCTCAATAAATATTATTATCAATAAATATTACCTACTACTACTTAATTATACTGCCATTATATATGTATATGCCATAAGACACGTAAATAATTAAAAGTTTAAATATATTATATATTTTATAGAAATATATATATACACATTCTGAATAAATGAAAACAACAATATTTAATATATTATAAATATATATCTGTTGAACAATTATACAAAACTAACAGTAATTAAATATGCAAATCAAACCAGCAAAGGGCGAGGTTAGATAGGTAGGGACTTAAATAACAACAGCAGCCTAGTAAAGGTGTAAATGATGAAAAGCGTTTAAAATAAGGAAATAATGGGCATGTCACTCCCAATGACTTTGTGTACCAGGAGAGCATCTCCACCAAAGAGGTGTGACTAAAGAAAAGGCTTTTTGAATAATCGTAAATATGCCTACCCGTGCATGACTTTAAGTTAGAATGATAGAATCATTTTGACGAGTTCCAAAATAAATAATTTTTTTATTGATATTTTTATATATTTTAAGATAATCAGTACTTTATTATTTTTTAATTTAATTAAAATATGATATAATGAAAATAAATTTTATATTAAAATTAAACTATTCTTCTTCTTCCCGTTGGAAGGATAAATCTTCATGCTAAAAGCATTGTTTGTTAGCTTTTTCTAGAATATTTTGAAATATTTTGAATCCCTTTGAGTGTGTTTAGTGCACCTTAAACCAAACATACAAAAAAAATGTTTCGATAAAATGGCCTCACTTGAATCTCTTCCACTAGGAAAACATAAAAGCACAGAACTCTCAGGGAATGATCACAATGAACTTCATTGTGTTGCCAGGTCATTCATAGTCTTAGACTAGGAGCATAAGGTACTTAAACGTAGCGTCACATCTTAAGGGTACCCAACATAAGCTGTCTAAAGATAGCTGTGAAAGGAAATATTGTAATATAATATTGGTAACAAATAGAGCTGTCTCTATCACTTTCACTTCCCATTCTATATGCACATGTACTCTGTATTCCCGTTCAATTGCCAATGAGTTTACGGTCTCTACACAGGTAAGTAGTAAAATAATCTCAATTACTACTCGACATTGGCTGAAATTGACTGAAAAATGCCACAAGTAACTGAAAAAGTCCATTTGCTGGTACTTTACAATATATTAGGCAATTTACCTTTTTAATTTACTGTGATAAATACGTATTGGTAACGTAAACTGCTAAATTATACTATTTCAGGCTTTAACCACTGTCTCCGAGGCGTTCCGTCTGTTGTAGAGAAAAGATGATGTTATAATTTAAGTCTAGCTTTTAAATAATATTGTAAACTAACAATAAGTAAAATATAACATAACATACTAGTACTATTCTTTTAGTATATGATAGTATACAAGTTGGACAGCACGTTATTATAATATTACGTACTATAGTGAAGTTTTCTAATGAAACTTCCCTTTAAACTTAAATGTATACATTTTTTCTCAATAATTACGAAACAAAACCTCTATTTAAAAAAGTATAAAATAACAAGAAAATTTACGATGAAAAAAATTGAATGTCCTTGTCCTGAAAATCTACACCCGCTCTGTAAGTACATTCCTATATTATTTAGGTATGTAGTTATGAGCTCAACCCTCAGGATATCTTTATATAATTATTAGGTCAAGAATATATATGTTTATATGTGTAAATAGTTTAATTAAAATAATCTATAATCTATTATTACTAACTAAAATGTACATACTGAATATAAAATACTACTAGCGTTCTAAATGAACGTTGAAATTACATTTAAACCCATAATAATATCTACATGCTTTTCGAACTGGAGCTTGTAGAGCCATATTTAATATTCACGAACATCTCATGTGTGATATTATACTCCCTGGAACGTTATGCTGTCCTGGTGCATGTAGCCCACATGTTCAACCCTTTCCGACACGTCGCTACTAGACTACACACGTCGCAAATGAGAACGGCGTGTTCCACATACGTGCGTACTCGTATGTGTACTTATGGCCGGTTTACACGTGTTAAGTTGTTTAGTAGTTAACTAAATTATAACTTAATTTTAAGTGACTTATATTTTATACTTGGTATTTACGCAACACTTCCACCAACTAACCTTATCGGTAAAGTCACCTTAATACATAAAATGTTTTTATATCGATTGTATTGTATACAGTAACAGAAATACTTTTAGTACAAATATGCTATGTATATTAAAAATAATACATTTATTTAGATATTTAAAAATGTCAAATATGAGAGTAATTAAAAGAATAAATACATTATAAACTATAAAATATTTGTTTAGAGAAACTTAGGTAATGCAAAAAATAACTAGTATAGTATTATATGATCTGTGTTATATATATATATATATATATATATATATATATATATATATATATATATATATATATATATATATATATATATATATATATTATATATATATATATATATATATATATATATATATATATATATATATATATATATATATATATATATATATATAATATACAGATTTATTAACATACCTAGTGTTCAACTATTTCTTTTTTTAAGGTACCTGCTGCTAGCAGGTAGCTTAAAAAAAGAAATAGTTCACAACATGCCTCTACCAACCTGTGTGGGTTTGTTTGTGTATATTGTGTAACACGCCCATAACGCAGTGACATGCGTCAAAGCTGACTGCTATACCAGAGCTGCAGAGAAAATAAGAGGTGCATTGTGCATACCACCACTTCGTATCTTAACAACCAGAATCGTTCAAGCCGCGACTGAAATACACTACAGCAATCCAGCTCTTTTACTCTTAAGATAACAATGTATTGCTGTCTTCTTCTTACATTACCTCTGGTAAGTGGGCGACTGTTGTGGTAGGTCTCTACATAATGGGGAAAGCTCAGCGTACATCATAATAATCAATATGTAGACTTTTTGCATTTAAAACCTAATTAAAATCCATAAATATAATATTTTTATAATAAAATTATCTTTTATATTTATCTTTTTAATTACAAAAAATATACTATATATAATACTTAGTCAAAGTAACAATATTTTTTAACATTAATGTTTCATTCGGAATGTATTAATTTGTACGCCATCTTGTACATTTGTACACCGTGCATTCTTCGTGTAAACACAATAAAAAAACATAATCATATCTTTAGGCAAGTAAGAGCAAGTGAAGTGACTAGGATTGTATAAATGAAGAAGGATGTGCCGTTTTTGATATTCCATTGACGGGCCCGTTCATATACCTTCTCGCATGTAATAGAAACCTATTACTTGGCATTTTATTGGACTACCTTCTTGATACTTTAGCGCGCCTAGTAATCTATTAATGCTCTGGTTAGAGATTTTCTTTAGTTTTTATTAACATGAAAAAATAATGTTTCTTGAATTAAGCAAGTAACCAATAAATTAGTCGTCTGTAATTTATGTATAGTGTTTTTTTTATAACAAAATAAAACCTATTTTTTGTACTAAGTAGTAATAATTATATGCTTATAATGAAAATATTCTCTCTATACGAGTATAATAAAGCGTTAAAGTGGTATATATAACAAAAATTTCTCGCTTGGACGTAGTAATGATGCGAACTTGTGAACCTGTGGCGCCTCGTTAAGATGATGAGGTACCGCTGGACTTAATTGAAAAGCTAAGTTTAATTGAGTATTAAGGCTATGTCCGGTAAGTCCCATATTTAATCATCAGCATTCGCGGAGGGAGGGCAGATGGTATGCGCAAAAGTATAGTGATTAATTTCGAAGTCGGTGCCAGTCGACATAAAGCACACGGACTTCAAAAATATTTGATTAGGTATGTATAGTAAATGAAAACTACCATCCAGTTATTTTTTACTTTTTAGTGCTTTTGTTTAAAGTCGGTTTTAATTTTTTTGTTAAAAAGTTTTTTTAGTTTTAGTTTAGTCTTCAATAACTAATAATTATAACTACACAAGTAGAGTTTACTAGTGGGGTCTTATAAGAATCAATGATTTTTATCATCATCGTCATACACCAACAAGAAAATCTAGTAAATACAAAATAGTATTTGCAGCGCTACTAAAAATCAGCCACATTGTGTCTTTCAATGCTCCTATCCAGGTATGAAGTCCTGGTGAAAAATGACGTCATGTGACGCAATCCCCATACCAGTTTTTCATTTCCCCTTCGGTGAGAATCGATTTGGAAAGAAAGAGAAAAAAGACAATGTAATGAATGTTACTTGTAAAAGCTGTAAAGGTGCCTGCGTGTTTTAGTAAAGTTTTTCCAGGTATCATTATAACAATTTGTTAACTTTATCACCTATTTATAAAGTCCTAAATGTTATTGCATTTATAATTGTTACATTTTCGTTTTCTCACCTCTTAATAAAGATTGTTTCGATTGGTTAGATAGAGTGGTCAGCCACTTTTTTGTTTTTGCCGGCCATCGTTTACACGACACCATTCTCCCCACGCATTTTCATTGTGCCCTTCCCGAAAGCTCTTGTTGAGTTATATTTCCCTAGTAATAAAAGGGGGCAAACCATTGTTTTCACGAGTCCGTTTTCATTATCATAATCATAATAAATAAATCATAATACGTACTCAATAAAAAAACCAATATAGTAGTTATTTTAACAAATACGTTGTGATACATAAAACTGTAGACACTTGAGATTGATTATATATTTTATTTAAATTAGAAATATTTATAATCTATGTATGTAATTTTTACTATTATAATAATATTTATTTTTTAATTTTAATAAAATGTTTTCATACAAGTTATATTCAAGAAAATATTAATAACAAAAATGCAACACACAAGCCGATATTATAATGTACATTTTATAATGACGATAGCGTTGCAATCTGCAGTATAATTATCGAAGTGCCTACAGACGGAGTGAATGGCCGCCGCATGCAACGCCGCGGTCGACGCCTGATAATAATCCTTGAGCCTATCCTGGCGCAGGACGACACGGTGCAAACAACCTCTTGCTATAATTTGCCGCCCTGGTACTCCGCAGGATATTTTGTCCCTTTGGGAATGTACGATTATCCTAAGGGATAGCTGAGAAAGCGAAACAAAAAATGTATACTATATATTCGTACAGTTTAGTCATAATTAAATGGATAATACAATAAGTCGTATTTTTAATGTGTTAAGTTTCAAATTTGCTTAACTTACATATTGTAATATCTTTATTCTTTGTTTTGTTAAATACTTGATATCCTTAACATTATTTCGATAAGTTTCAGTACAAATAAACATAATATTATAATCTACAGTCCCCAACGGATTTTTTTTATGAAATAACAAGCTAAAACTCAGTGATTGGCCTCATTTTGACGAGACGCCCAACTATTTATTCTTTCTACGAGAATATAGTTGTATCCACTATCCATATACAATTGTGCCTTCATACGGAACATGTCAAAACGGTGATAATTTAAAATTACTACCAGTTTGTTTTACGATTTAACCTTTTAATAACTTGTGTTCTTAATCTTGTTACTTATCTGTAAAAATGTATCAATTAAAATTGGTATTAAAATTACCTAGTTATAATTTTTTTCTTTTATTATAAATATAAAATAATTCATCTGTCATTTAGTGAAACCAAAAATATTTTATCAATATCAAAGTGAAAGGGAAAGGACGGAACTACTTCCTTGCGATCTCTGCGTTCCTGCTAGTTGTTGACGTCATTCCAATAGAATACATCCCTTGGGTACCTCCCAAAAGCTTCGTTCGACATATGCTTTCTTTCCTTTTCTCCCGTAAACATGTTTAAAATAAAAATAAAACAGGACGGTGTCGAGAGTGTGGGTTTTTTTATTTATATTTAAAAACATTTGTTTACATTTTAAATAAAACTATCTTTTCGGATTTTGTCGCGGATTTATTTGCATTTTTGGTTCCCGACGTTTCGAATGCTTTGCAGCATTCATGGTCACGGGAGAGACTGAGGTGTTACATGTCTCGAAGGTATAGTTGTTTGTCAAACGACGTGACATTCGAGACATGTAACACCTCAGTCTCTCCCGTGACCATGAATGCTGTAAAGCATTCGAAACGTCGGGAACCAAAAATGCAAATAAATCCGCGACAAAATCCGAAAAAATAGTTTTATTTAAAATGTCAAATATTCGCGTAAATCTAAGAAAGTATTACATTTGTTTACGTCAATGTATTATATATACGTCGTCAACGTAAGAAGTTATTTATTGAAACTCGCTTATCTATCTTTGTATATATAAAAGGCAATGTCTAATGAGACATTGCCTTTTATATATAAATGATAATGAACTTCGAAAAATCCTTTAGTCAATGGACTAAAGGATTTTTCGAAGTTCATCTCCTGATGAGTTAAAGTAGGAAATTATGAAAGTTTATATGAAACTCTGTCATTATTAATGTGATATTAACGGAAAGTACCTAATATTTATCTTTAAAACAAAAAAAATACGTACATATATTAGGTTTTTTCAAAATTCAATAAGTATTTATATATGCTCCGCTCGTAAGAGTAAAATAAACCTTTCTCTAGGCTTTGATATTAAAATAACTTCAATACACAAAATCATAAGACATTTTTATTAGCATAAATGATATGAATGATGACATACATAAGAATCGAACATAAGAATATTTTTTATAATTACAAAGAATGTAGGTACATATAAAGAGTATTCATAACAGTTATCCAGAAAGGATTTTTCAAAATACTCGTAGTTCCACAGCAAAGCGCGATCAAATAACCGCAATGAAACTCTTCCAGCTTTCTATATTAATAATATTTTGTGGACCGAAACCATTTAAAAATTTATTTTTTGTTATTTTTGCTCTAATATTTATATATAAAACTCGAGCAAGTGCCAGTCTGACAAGGTAACCGTACGTATTACCAAATATTTGTATTTCAGTGCAAATATTTACAAGCATTCTGTTTGGAAAATCATTTTAGCTTATAAAACATTACGACTATGGAAAACTGAACAGTTTGATTCCTCGTTGATAAAAAAATACTAACGCGAGCAAAGCTGCAGGATAACGCCAGTTACTATAAAGACAGGGTAAAATGGGCGTTTCCGATTTGAAACCTGAGAATGAAGCATCTTATTGAGATGAGGGTGACAAAACGAGAGGTAACTAACTCGCCCGATATCTCCTTGTCGCACGCGTGAGCTTTACAAAGCTCACTTTCATTCAAAGCTTCCCTATGCCTCTGGAACCCTAGTAGCTTCCCGCGCCAGTACCGTCGCTGTCGCTAGCCGCTTTCTCCTTCATAATCGAACTGGAAACATCCTCGACGAGCGAGATGAAGATATATGCTATCCCTTTGTATGGATATGGCTAATTTTATGATCGTCCTTAATACATGCAGAGTGTGTTTTATCACGGTAATGTTATGCGTATTATTATATGTAACTTTACCGTGGTTTTATTGTTATCGTCGTAATTATTGATCATTTCAATGAGATTTATAAGTACCTAAATTGTATATTTATCTATTTCGATCGTGTTTGCAAGCGATATATCTTTAACTAACCAGTAGTGGGTGGATTTACATATTTTTCAAATATAGGATGTTAAATATTAGCCGCCCTCACCTCTATAACTGTCAGTTTCTTGATAATTTTTACAATTCAACAATTTGATCGACATTAAACAAGATATAGTTTTTGGGTATACTTTTGAGCTAATCAAAGCTCAATGATGTTTCAAATTGCAACATGACTTGACTTCTACAAGACGCTTAGAAAGAACTCTGGCCTTTTGTCGCCCCTAAAATAAAAAGAATTAAATATAAACTACCAATATATAAAAAATCTTTGTCATTTGCAACAGTGCCTTTCAGACCGATACCTAGTTTCAGAATATTTATCAAATTTTATTTTTTTAGTTAAATTTAACAATCACAAGTTTCACCACATACCTTATAATAAATAATACCTAATACTTGTTTCAGTATGCTCAGGCGCATCAAAACCGCTATCAACAACCACAACGCAGGCGACGACTGTGTCCATACCGATAACTCAGGTCATCAACCAGCGACCTACTGCACCACAACCCCCGCAAATATGCCCCGAAGCCACCACTACCATTTCACCCTTAGGCAAACTTCGCAGTGCGATGCGCAACGCCAGCTATACAAGAATGAGCGCCTATTTCGATGCATTCATTGTTTTCTACAGTGATGAACATTTGGTAAATATAAACAGATAAAAGCCAGTGCAACTGTCTAAATTCCTTTTTTAATTCACTAATTAAAAACTAATAAATAATAATAATTAAATTCAATAACAGACAAAAAACAAAAGTGAATGTTGAAAGAGTGGCTTTTCGGGGATACTTATTTAAAAGCAACTTTGGTACTATGTAACATGCCTACAGCTATAAATTTTACAGAGTGAAGATCCATCTCCTGAGGAACGGCGGCTGGAATACATAAGTGGTTGGGACGGCGTTGGTACAGCGGTTGTTTTGGCAGACGGAGGCGCAGCTATATGGGTTCCATCGGGGGAAGTCCGTCGCGCCAGGACCACGCTATCTTGCGCATGGTTAATATTTGATGCAGACGATCTAAGTCAAACTTCAATTCCGGAATGGATTACAGTAAGTATACTCTAAAATGTACATAGTAATCAATTTTGTCTCCAATTAATGTTTAAAAATATCTTCAGTGGAAATTTCGGATGAAATAATTTAAAAAAATCTTATTACCGATAAAGGTTTATCTTGTCAGAATTTCAATAAAATGAACTTCGATGACCTACAAAAAATATATAAAACAGAAATTTCAGTTTCAACTCAATTTTTTCCAAAATATTTTCCCTGAAAAGCTTATTCGAGTGTTAAAAAAATACCAAATTGGTTCAGCTCAAATAATACGCTTACCAATGAAGAGCATTTAATTTTGATTATATAGGTAATCGATCTAGATCGTATTTTAGCAAGAACGCCCAAGTTCAAGACGTAACGATCGAGCTGTAGGCGGCGACTCGCGGCTCACCTCAGTCAATGAATGGGGTCTGCTAAGTTCTAATTTACAACGAGAGGGAATGCAATTGTTCCACGCTCCGTATTTAGTAGATACGCTGTGGGATGAAGAGACGGACCTCATGAGGAAAAGGCCAGAGTTCTCTAGAATCGTTGCGAACTTACACCATCCTGAATATACAGGTAGACTGAGAGAATAAATAAAACAAATTGTTTAATATATTTTATTAAGTATTGGCATATTTTTTATTTACTCATATATTTTTATTACATTTTTTAACAAACTACTTTAAGGTGTAACTTGGCGTGAAAAAGTCGCAGCAGTTCGCAACGAGTTACGATTGACAGGAGTGGATGCGATGGTGGTGACTGCACTGGACGAGGTCGCTTGGCTTCTCAACATACGTGGGCGGGATCTTCCTTATGCTCCGCTTTTGAAAGCTTTTGTTATCGTCAGCTCAACAGATTTTCGAGTCTATACTCCTGCGGGAAAACTATCGATGCCAGTTCGTGAAGCTCTTTCTGCTTATAACTGCTACGCCAATTCAAACACCGCCCTTGACTGCACCAAGTATTTACATCTTTTTTAAAACTATATGAGAAATATTGTTCCAATTAAAATTACCATAATCAATTTTTGTATTATTATTATAGGGTGAATGAGTACGCAGCTATATATGCTGATTTACGGAGGCCTACGGAATCAAAAATTCTTATACCGACGTCTGGAACTTTTCAAAGAGGGGCTTCGGCAGCAATTGCACAAACTATTCCGCAATCAAAAAGAGTATTTCAACCGTCTCCAATCATTTATCTCAAAGCTCAAAAAAATCAAGCGGAAATAAAAGGAATGCATAGAGCGCATCTACGTGACGCTGTGGCCATGTGCACGGTACTTAGTTATTTGGAAAGCAAGGTAACGTTTTACTGTCAGTATTTACTAAATTAATTAAATAAATGTTTGTTTAGTGTTGCTATATAAATAGTTTATAGAATAGTAACACAGACTACTAATTATTCCTGTACATTAAATAAACATTGAAACAAACAAATGGACGTAACGTAAAAATATTTTCAGGGAGCAGTTAACATAAAAATAGCTATTAATCTCTTTAATGTTAATTTAACGAAACATTAAAAAACTTACATAAGCTAATTAAAAAAATAAAAACATCGGCTTACAAAAAATTATGAATATGGAAAATTGAATGATTTGTCGAATCGTCTTTGTTGTTTAAACGTACGCGGGCGGGATAACGCTACTATAAAATAAAAATGACTAAATTATCATAATTAATGACATATTTAATGCAGGCTAAAACAAATCTCAATGAACAAACAGTCAGTATGACGGTGGATGCAACACGCGCCACCCAAGCTGGTTACGTGGGCCTGTCCATGCAGACCCGCGTCGCCTTTGGCCCGAACGCTGCTGAACCCGAGTATAGAGCCACTAACGCTACAAATAGACGAATATTTACAAATGCCACATTAGTCATTCAATCTGGAGGACAATATGACGGTATTCTCAATTTTTATTTAAATATTCTTGTATCTATACATATTATAAAACTGTAGAGGTCAAATGTCTGTACATAGAAAAAAATTAAAAAACGCTAAAAACCGAGTCAGGGGGATGTAAGAAGAGAAGTAGAACAAATATAGATTTTTTCAATTTTTTTGTTTTTCCAGAGGTGAACCCGAGCGAAGCGAGGGTTAGCCGCTAGTAAGTGTATAAAATGGATAGATTGTTGTCTAATATCATTCATTCTGTATCACTATGTAGTGATACAGAATATATATAAATACGTATATAAATATATATATAAATACGTAGATACGTACATATGTACCTACTAGTAATATCGATCTCTCTGTAAATTATTTATGTAAATAATTTTCTTTGGAATTAAATTAGGTGCAGTTGAAAAATGATTGTTTATTTATTTTTAAATTAACACATTTTTCAGAGGGCACAACCGTAGTAACTCGTACCGTGCATTACGGCACACCGTCGCGCGAAGAACGCAAAGCATACACGAGTGTGCTAAGATCATTGGCTGCACTTAGCATGCTACAAACTCCCATGGCTCTACCTGCGGCACACACCGACCCCGTTGCGAGAGCACCGTTGTGGAAATTCAGGCAAGATTATATTCATCCTACAGGATACGGTGTAGGAGCTGCTCTGAGTCGACGAGAAGGTAATATCGAAAATAAAGTACTTGTTGGTCTAATAGCAAAAAATACAAGATAAAATCTTCAAAAATCACTTTCTTTTGACTGCGATCTATATAGTTTAGTACATTACTTATTGTGTATAAAATAACTTGGTAATCAAATATTTTCTAGATCCAGTTGTTATCGACTACCGACAGGATACAAATTTACACACGTTTAGGGAAGGATATTTTATTACTAGTGGTAAGTACAAAAAATAATTATTAATTTCCTCTAAAGATATTATACATGTGGGAAAATACTCAAAGTAAAAGGCAGTGTAATTTGCTTCTTTAACTCGCCACGCTGTCTTTTTTACTGCCGTCTTCCATCGTCTTCGTCTTTAATTAATCTCTTTTTTTTCTTACCAAACTTAAACGTCTTCTCTGTCGTTCGGACCCTGCGTCCGCGTCGTAATAATTGAGATCGACCGCTTCGCACGTGCACCGTACCGCCTCGTGGACGCCCGCGCCGATTGCTTCGTTTTCCGTTTTTTCCTCTTCCTGCCGTCGTACACTCTTACCTTGAGTAATCCCGGACGAGCCTCCAAATTTGTAGGAAAATACTTAAAGTAAAAGACAGTATAATTTGCTTCTTTAATAATTTATTAACTTCTCCGTCTTACTTAGCTCGCTCACCCCGTCTTACACACTATCCTCCATCTTGCATCTTCCTATCGTT
Organism: Brenthis hecate; assembly: GCA_951806755.1. Taxonomy (NCBI): domain Eukaryota; kingdom Metazoa; phylum Arthropoda; class Insecta; order Lepidoptera; family Nymphalidae; genus Brenthis; species Brenthis hecate. The sequence goes on along the minus strand of OX638272.1, from coordinate 2,396,331 downwards.
CGTTCCTTTCTCTCCCATACCTTTTGTCTCTTTCACTCACTCTTACGTTCCATTCCCTACATACATTAAAAAAATGTCACTTTATTTGTTTCATTACAGAGCCGGCATGGTACCAAACAAATAAATTTGGTATTAAATTAGGGAACATTCTTGAAGTAATTCTTCAACAGGGAGGATACCTCGGTTTTCAAGAAGCTACATTGATACCATTTGAGCCCAAGCTAATTGATAAACATCAACTTACAGAGTATGAGGTTAGAATGTTTTTCCTATATATACCTACCTTAGTACCTATCCCCGTGGGATAGGGATAAAAAAAGCAAAAGCTTATTAGAATTTTTTATTAATATTAAAGATGGAAGGTTCATTATAAGTGTTTATTGTGTTTTAAATATCTATAAATATGCACCTAAATAATACCATTGAGTAATGTTATTATCAACACTTCTAAATTTTGTTATCAGCTGTTCGTATTTGCTTAGTAAATTATGAATCCTTCAGAGAGAGGCTTGCTAATTTTATTAAAATTATAGCACGCTCAACTTATTCCATAGATAACCTGGTTAAATGCTTACAACGAACGAATAAGAAAAACAGTTGGCCCGGAGCTACACGACCAAGGACTCCTTGACGTATATTATTGGATGATGAACAAAACAATTCGTGTAGAGTCGCCTAGAGCGAAGAAATACACTAACAGCTCGGCTATATCTTATACTACGAGGTTAGAAATAATTATAATTTCTGTAATAGCATTTATTATAAGTATCAGCAACTAATATTATTATTTAACATTTCTATAAATTATTAATAAGATTTAGTATTAATTTTAAGTACGTTCGATTATATGCAAATATATAGGTATGGAGGTTGAATCAAAAATTGTAGTTAACGTTGCACCCAAAAATGTTATACTTAAATGAATAAAATTTTATTTTGTTATTTTAATTATACAAATAGGAATGTATACTTTAAATACCCAATAGTGTAGCACCGTTCTAATTAAATGTACATGTGGAATTTGGATGAATTATATATGGTGACAGAAAAGTATAACTATGATAGCGCCAGACAACAAGATCCTTATAACTAACAATGTGAATGACATTGTGAGAATTTAAAAAAAAAATCTTCCAATGTTGTAGTTGTTATATACCTAGCTTTATCTTTACGTTAAGTATTTATTCCGAAAAGTTGCTATGGTCGTTTTACTATTTGTTTTCGTTATATTAAATATAAAATGTTTTCGAAAGTTCCTAAGGCAGTAGAGCAATTATCTGTATAAGAAGATTTATTTAAAAATATATATACAGACGTCAGCTTGTTCTAATAAATTGTAATAATAATATACCTATAACGTTGTAGTATAACGTGATGGGATCTAAATTGGTTATAGATAATTTGTTATAGAGATTTTAGGAATATAATATTCGATACAAATATCTATTGATAACCTAAACTTTGGTTAAAATTAAACCTGCTTATAAATAATTTTCATGACTTAAAATTATAGTTTAAGTAGAGAGACTAGAGGTCAAGAAATCAAAAAAAAAAAAAAATTGAATCCAGTCATTGCAATTTTAATGTTAATTCATATTTACTCTTATAAAAAGTACTTTAATAATTCCTATTCTTTTATAAAAATAAATTTTATAATGTAGTCAATAAGTATATCTACTGTTATGTTAAAGTCATGCACCGAGTGCCTTATAAACCGTAGAATGTACATTGCTTTCTAGTTATACTTAGAGATATATAAATGTTATTGAATAAAATAAATTTATATTGTGTACGTTGTAATGTCATCATAAAAGTATTATCGAAAGTAGCAATACAAATGGTAAGTCCGCTTTGTGGACTTCGTGTATTTGAGTTTCCCATACTAATTAATCGCTTAAATTCTTAGGCAAATTATTTATTATTTAAACAATGTTTAAATGTATTAGTAAATATTTTAGTTAGTATTATTTATTTGTTATAGTACATAATACTAAGGTAATGGTATTTAACGAGGTTTACTCGGCAAAAATATTTATATCAAAAGCAACACTAGCAATAATGCAATAGAGTTCACTTCAGCTTGCACAATGCTGAATAAGATTATACTCACAAGGTAACCTTTTCTGGCGTAACTCTTCAGACGCGGCCGATGCTTTCACGATAAATATAGTCACAGTATAAAAATCCATATGGATTTAAAGTTAAAGCGCTGGCTCGCACGATTACCCTGTATAGATAGATGCCTTCGTTAGAGAACTCTATGGGTTAATAGACTGTGGTTATACTAAATACATGTAATTTTTAATTTGATCACTAATATTTAGTCATAATATTTTTTTAAGTAGCCTATAGTCGACTAAGAAGATTCAGCTTCATAAGATATTATTTATTAAGTGATATAAGAAGATATTATATAATTTATTAATTAGCAATATTTATTTTAATTTAAACTATTAAACAAATATTTTAGAAATAAAAAAAAAATATGAAACGATCATGTCTATTATAAGGTATACAGTAGATGCTTCGATTGTGAACCATTCGCATTACTGCCGCCGCATATCGCTGTAATGAAGTGCAATAAATAAAATAAATGTTAAATAAAACGCCTTTATTTACATTGGTCCGTACAAATCACATATAAGATATAACTATCTTATACAACAATCTCGTCACCAGTTCTGTAAGGACTTAAGAAGTTATTTACAAAAAGTGAATCACACATGTGTCTTAAGTAATAACTAAAGCTGCGTGAATGAAAGCGATATACCTACTTAAAAAAAAAAACCAGTTATCATAGACAAAAGCTTTTTTTTTAAATTTATTAACAAAGCAAATTATAGTGTATAGAAAAGATTATATTTCTTATTCACGCTCTCTTTATATGCAAAAACAGAAATTATTCTTAACATTCTAAAATAGCTAATTCCCTTGTCGATTCGTCGAAAATCGTCAATTGTCAATGGTCATCTTAATGGAGGAGAAGCATAAATATCTTTATCTCTATTTCAGTGCCTTTCTGACATGCTACCATAACAAATAGATTATCGGAGATTTATTTTTAATTATTAGTTAAATGTGATCATTCAAATTCATATTTTCATATTTCAATTTTCATTTATTCTAGAGAGAACGCTAAACTGTTACCTGTCTATCATTATTAGTTGAAACCATGTGTAGAGAATGGACTGAGCAATACTGTCATGAAATTGACCACTGTCTGAAAAAAGAGAAAGCGAACGTGCGGCCAATAACCTGACTTTTATTCCATGTTGAATTTATAAATGGAATGTAAAAAAAATAACATTATTGAAAATTATAATATTAATGTAAAATGGTTATCTTTATATATATAATTCTTCTGTGAGTGTGTATGTCACTGAACTTCTCTCAAACGACTGGACCGATTTTGATGAAATTTTTTGTGTGTTCAAGGGGATCTGGGAATGGTTTAGATTCACAATTTTGTCCGCTGGACAATGTTTTTTTAATTAATTTTTAATTTATTAGTAGTTGTTGATTTTGGAATGTTTTACATTGGATCCGACAGACGGCGCTACCATCGCAGTGTCAAATTTTAAATAATATTCGAATTTTAATTTTAGTCTGTCCCGACAGTTAGCGCTGCTATCAAATTAAAAAAAAGTTTTGTTATCATTGTGTTATTGTAGACCATGTGCTGGATCAAATATTAAATTAAAAGGTACTGAGTGTTTTGAGAAGAGTTTTGAAGTGTGCCTAAAAAACTATACATTTTGCGAATTTAGTGCAGAATCGAAGTGAGTATATTTCTTATAATTTTTTTTATCAAATTTACACGTGCGTTAGTTAATAACTAACCTAACCTACAAATTTATTTGTGTACTATCGGCGTCATTAATTTATGACTGTTTCGAGATTTAAGGGAAAATAAAATAGTATGCAAATAAAATTTAAATAATTGAATATAAATGAATAAAAAAATATATGACTATCGATTAGTCTAATTGTAATAAATTTACATGTAATGACGTTAGATATTGTCATAACATTTGAATAATAATTTTCATCAAAATGGTCAAGAATCTTTTAGCTTATTAAAAAAAGTTTGAAATTTTCAAATTAAAGACGTGTAGACAGGACAACGTCTGTCGGGTCCGCTAGTAAATATCTATATTCATTAATTGAATTTCAATTAATATAGAAGACTGACCGCACATTCTTTTTGACTCTGTCGCGCCTTTCCGGCATTTTTAGTTGACGGCTGGCAAAGCAACACTCAGTCCGCTCTTTATGTCTATGGCTGAAACTTATTAAAATACTCATAATACGATTGTATTTTAAAGACATTTATTTTTTATATTATTCTTATGATAACTGGAGGTTTTCAATATATTAGTTAACAACGAAGTTATGGTCGCGATGTAAAGCTATATTTACAAGAGATCAAGTCACAAAAACAATATTTAGTTAATATTTTAATAAAACATTTAACTAAAAATATTATTAATTAAAAACAAAACATGTTGCACATTACACATAATCACTGGTTGGATTTCAGTCTTACGGCTGATAATATGTTAGAAGTTTTATATATTATTAATGAATAACTTAAAAGTGATATATCTAGAACTTTCAGAGCAAAAAAGCTAACAAAAAAAAATATGTTCATATAACTGCTGAAGTTAGAGAATGAGATTATAAATGGCGCGGCTCTATTCACTTCTCACTCGAAACCTATCGCCATCTACACACAAACTAGACCATCAAAAAGAATTCTTGCTTTGTTATCGTTGTCGCATGCAGGTTTAATAAACCATTTATAACCCAATCCCATAGTTCTTCTGCACTGGTTGTGAGGTTATTTACTAGTTCCGCAAACAATGACACAGTATATTTTTTGAAATTAATCTATCTATATTATATCAAGCTATCTTTTCGGTATATTTTCTTTATTTAAACAAAAATTTACAAATATTGTAAGGTACTTTGGTGCCATTTTGGTATTTTTGACATCAATGTATAATTTTGTGGGTAGGCACTGTCTGTAACAACTATATAATGACCTTCAAGACATCTTTAGTCTCTCCCGTGACCATGATTGCTGTAAAACATTCGAATCGTCGGGAACCAAAAATTAAAATAAATCCGCGAAAAAGTCCAAAAAGATAGTTTTACTTAAAATATCAAATATTCGCGTAAATCTAAGTAATATATTTTTAAATTTTTGTAGTCATTTCAAAAATGGGTTATTTTATTTTTACGCTGCGTTTTATTTTTCTATAATAATATAATCTGAAAGAATTTATTATTTTTTACAAGAACACATCTTTATAAATTGACAGCGACACTAACGACTACTAATGTTGCATTAGTTTATTATATACTTTTTTTTATTTAATCATACTTGATTATTATTATTGATAATTAGATCGGTTTTTTTCGTAATTTAAAATATACAAATTTGAATATTTACTTGAATTTAATTTGAAAATAGTTGAATCCTATATATAACTGATATTAATTTCACTCAGTATATATCAGAAATGTTAAGTATTAGCAGTAAATTGTATATGATATGCCATATCTAGTTCTCAAAATACTTTTAGATTGCATAAAGTGTAACTGAAATATAAAAACAAAATAGGGAAGGATAGAGTTAAACTCTTTGCGAATGTTTTATTTCAGCATTTTAATGCTTATAAAATTTTTCATAAGACACAATATGTTTATTTCCTTATATATTTATAATTTATTCACTTTTAAACTTGATAATAAGTTAGTTTATATAATAACACAATATTAAATAAATTATTTATTGTTTTGTGAAGGATATAATTATTAGCTCGAGTGCAAATAAACTTTAAAAACGCAAATAAATATTAATAAATAAATCTAAATCGATTTAAAGAATTACATTTACTAAAAATCTTCTACAAAAGCCTAAATCTTACATTTAACTAAAAATATGGCAAATGAAAGCAGTATGTGCATAAAAATGCATCATCAAATAACATAAACAGGTAAAGCAAAGATATTTAATAATATGACTTATTAATTAGTATTTTAAACGCTTTAACGTTTATTTCCAGCAATGTAAACTGTACCTTATGTCTTTAATAATACAGTACAATTCACATTGTTTCCCATTTCTGTCCTTTCGAGTTCCTCGCGTCGAAGGTACTATAAATGTATAAATACTTTGTATAAATGAACTTTAGAACAAAAAATGTCAAGCAACAACATGATAAACTAACCAATTTGTAAATAATTTTAAATATATTGTTATGTAAAACATAACACAATACATGAAAAATAGTTATTTAATAAAAAGAAATCTATTTTATTTACACATACATATATAAATCGCAGTAATTATCAAGACAATTACAAAAAATATGTATATATTGTATTTTTTTAATTGTTAAATAACTATTATTTATAATTTCGTATTATATGAACGAATGTACATACATCAAGCTTCATAAGCGATAAGGCATTTCTAAAAACCACTTAAAGTGTTCATCTTCTAAGGTCCACCATTTCCACCGGCGCCGACTCGTCTAATCGTATGTGAGACACACTCTGAAAATATAAACAACGATGCCAAAATTATAAAAAAGAAAAGTTTTGTACTGTAACTACGAATTTCTAGTTCCTATATATATATATATATATATATATATATATATATATATATATATATATATATATATATATATATATATATAGAAGAGCATATATATATATATAATATATATATATATATATATATATATGCTCTTCAAATTTTCCGCCAACATATAAGAGCATAAAATTTTAGCTTTTGGCACTAAATTTGCACTAATTTATGAACTTAGTTTTAAGCGATTCTGTTCACTTTACCTTGCTAGCTTTACATACGTGATTATTTCCAATATTATATTGTAAAAACACTATGTAGTAACTTACACAGAAGAGCGGTGGGTCGTTGGGGTGCGGGTGGAAGCCGGACTGTCGGCAGTTGGCTATGTACTGCATGCCGTAGTCTGACGTCAGCGCGAAGTATCCCGTCCTATTGAAATTAATGTTATATAAATACTTTTAATTAAAAATATACTAATCTCAAAATCACTTTAAAGTATGTAATCAGAATAATTATTTCTCAATTTTCATACAATGGAGGGATTCGATCGTTAAGAGGGCACCGAGCTTTTGACGCTAATTGATTTTAGTAGGACGAAAGCGGGCAGGAAACGTCTATACGTTTTCTATATCGTACACACTTTACATTTTCAAAATGTGTATTTGTTTTAATAGTACGAAGAAAATACCTAAATTCGCACGCGTTCCGTAAAGTACTTACGTACCGTTCCGTAGAGTACTTACGTTTCCGTACTTGTAGTTTCCTCGATAGAAAAAAACCAAAATAATAAATAATTAAAGGAAGTTCATCAGTTTCTTAATAATAACAAAACTATTTTTGTTATTATTAAGAAACTGATGAACTTCCTTTAATTATTTATCATTTTGGTTTTTTTCTATCGAGGAAACTACAAGTAATCATGTTTTATAAAGTGTACGATTTATAGAATATATCCTTAAATATCCTACATATTAATTGCATAATTAAAGTTTTAGTAATAACTATACAGCATGGGATCAAACAAACGCAATTATTTTGTAATTACGTTTCGCAGCCTCGGTGCGCTCTTAAAAGAAAAATCATAAAATTAAGTTCACGACAAGCGAATATATCTCATAATATACACAAAAAACCCTACACTCTCACAAAAACAAATATGTATTGTATACTAGCGACTAAACAAGCGAGATGTATAGATGCTAGTATTAGTCTGGTAGATCCAGAGGTGCCTAAAATTAGCCTATGTCACTCCAGGCATCGATCAAAAAATACTAGATACACACACAATCAGCGGCAAAAAATATCCTAATCGAATATGCGCACATATGAAAATTTGAGCGCACTTTTGATTATTATTTTTTGTGAAAGCAACTTTAAGCATTGCATTTAAGGTTCAATTTACATTATTGTATATTTATTTCAACTAGAATAATTATCTAAACACAATAATTGGTGACAGTTTTAAGAGAACTTTAGCAAGGGATTGTATATCTAGTACATTTTGATTGATGCTTTTAACTTAAAAATATACTAATCTCAAACACACTTTTTAAAGTATGTTATGAGAATAATAATTATTTCTTAGTTTTCATATAATGGAGCGTTTCGATACACACACGTATATAAACGTTCGCATTTAGAATAGTAATCCGATTACTCACACACACATTTAACACATTATAATATTCCGATCATTATTATTATTTAAAAACACACAAAACATACTCGTTATATTTAGGTGCGCAAACAATGGCGATAGCCTCCGGCATCATCAACTGGTAAGAGCACTGCGTGTGAAGATCCACTGAGGAGAGAAACGCGGTCTGCGTCGGGTGCGTCTGGAATGTTAACGTTCATGTTAAATTGTTGTATCAAATAGTATTAACTCTTTATTAACGTCCCACTGCTGGGCACGGGCCTCCCTTGAGTACGAGGAGAATCAGGCCATAGTCTACTACACTGACCAAGTAAAGGTTGGCGGTCTTTCGAGAACTTGCTAGGTCCTCTCAGATATGCAGTTTTCCTTACCATGTTTTCCTTCACAGTAAGACAAGTGCTTAGCATGATAAAAATTATTCGCGCTCATGTGCGATATTCTCATGAACATCACAGGTCCAAGCCCGGGAATGAAACCCGCTTCCCTCGGTTTTCCAAGACAGAGCGTTACCACTGGGCTACCACTTTTGCATAAAATTATTTGATTTAAATTATCAATTAAAATTATTTTGATCTGTCAAACTATTTAAATTAAAATATCTCAATTCATTATGAAATTCTGTAATAATTCATTTACTTTTAGTCGATAAGGCCTAATTACGTGTATATAATTTATTACTTTATTAAATATTACGTTCTATATAATATACTAGCGACTCACGCTTGCTTCGCTCGGGTTCGCCTTTATAATATTAGTATAGATTATATTATTTGAAACCTACATTAATATTATAAAGAGGTAAATTTTTTTAAAGTTGAATGTAATCCTTGAAACTACTAATTCAATTTGAAAATTTTTACACTGAACATTAATAAATTTAATTAAAGCCAGAAAAAAACTGGCATAGTTATAATATTCGTTTTAATGTTTCATTTACTTGTTTCCAATAAGTTCTATATCGAGCCTATTTAAAATATCATTAAAATCGTACTCGCAATTTTAACCTTTTGTACAACTTCTCTCATCTCAATATTTTATTTATAATTTATAAGATATCAATAAAAGTGTCTGTTTGTAATGTCAAAATAACAGCTTTTTACTAAATGCATATGAAAGTAGATATATACGGTACTATAAGAAAAAAAAACGATTATTAAAATTTTTGTCTGTCTGTCTGTTTGTTCCGGCTAATCTCCGAAACGGTTAGAACGACTTTGACAGGACCTTTTCTGGCAGATTGATGATATTTTAAGGAGTAACTTAGGTTACTTTTATTCTAGAAAAAAAAAATCAGGGTACCGCGCAATAAAATGAAAACCCATGAAATTGTGAACAAAATCTGCGTACCCAGTGACGCATTCGAGCAAAGCGAGGGTGAGTCGCTAGTTTATACATTATATATGTATGTGAAGTGAGTGTCATCACCTTCACGCAGTATGAAAGTGGTAGAGACAGGGATAGCGATAAGCCACCGTGACCAGAACCGGTCTGGAAGTTATTGTTATTGTATCTTACATAACTGTCTCGGTGGTCTAGTAGCTAGCATGTACGCCTGAAGATCCAGAGGTCCTGGGTTCGAATCCCGGTACGTGCCAAGTTTTGTTATTGATTCTTTATTAAGAAATTTTCAGTAACTCCGCGGAGTTGGGTAGTAATAGTCAGTCAGGAGGACATTATTATCTTACATGTATCCAGCCAAGTGTGATGAGATTGTGTTGGTCTTGATAGTGGAAAATCTCTTCTTCATTGTTAGTACTGCACGAGTCCGCCGTACCCGTTTGTTTGGGCACCACTACGTGTGTTATTTTAAGTTGATCTCGTTCCTGAAAGTTTGTTTATATGCATATATTGGGGATCAAAATTGTATATGTATTTGGTTTAAACACTTTTTTCTGATTTTTTGAACATTACTTAAAACTGTTAAACTGAGTTTAAAAGGACAATTTATTTCTATTACATGATTATATACAATAGAAATAAATAAATAGTTTTCATTCCAAACAGAACTTTCATACAACACAAAGTAACATGACCCCCATTTCAGTACTCGCGGGCGAAAGCACAGGCAGCCAGTTTATTAGGTCAATACATTATATATAATAAACCAGTACTGTACAACATTGTATGGCTGAATTTAATACATGTATTTAAAGTATAAAATTGTATGTTAGAAAATTCTAAGTAAAGGAAATTTAAATGTAATTAAAATAATTCAAAATAAAGATATATTATGCAGATTTCTTTATTTATTTAAAAAATCCTTGTAAAATACCTATAGCTTACCAAAATTCCTGCAAGGATACCACATAGCTCGATATTCCTTGCAGTATTAGAGGCGGCAAGCGCGAGGAACTTCGGTAGTAGTGCCGCTGGGACCATCACCATACGCAACCTACGCTCCCCAATATGAGATGGGAGGTAATCGCTTATGCCTGCGTCACTAAACAGAAATTGTCGTTTTAAAGACTAATAAAAAGATACTTTTGGCTAGCTGTAATGTGACTCTTTAAAAGAAATCAAATGAGCCCAAGCTGCAAAGTTTTATCAGTAGTCATTAAAATGCTCAACTATCCACTCCATCAGATCAGGTGGTAATGAATTCTTTTATAATCCAAATTTCATTTACATATGTACTTTAAAAATTTTGTATTGACACAACTATTACAAGTTAAAATGTAAGTTTAAATATGTTAATCAAATTAAAATATTATAATGTTAAAGTTTTTTTTCTCCTTTTCTCTATTTAATTAACTATTTTTACATGAAGACTGAGTGTCAACCTTTATGTGCGGTTGAAGAAAAACTTCTTTAGCGCTGTGACAGATAACACAATTAAATTTATATTTAAAACAAATCAAAATATGAATATAATATTTTTTAGAAAATTATTAATCATGAATATATGTTTTGATAAATGATAATTATTATATAGTGTTTTTTTTAAATTATTAATAATTGATTTGACTCTCACTTTCATGACACTCATTTTCCAATGTATTAAGTTACCTCTCAGTCACGCTTAAAGAAGTTTTATTTAAAAAATATATCATTTATCATACAACTCTCACCTTCAAAAGTAATGAGCAAAGACACCAAAAAATTGGTCAATTTTTTTCTTACATTTCACAACTAATCCAACCCACAAAAATCTCCAACAAACAGTAGATATAACTATAAAATATAAATAAATTACTGTGGTCTCGATGGTGGTATGAGTGGTGGTGTGGGGTGGTAATGGTGTGGTGGTGCTCGGGGAGGTTCTGTTGCAAAATCATCTGGATATAATACTCCATCCACTGGTGGCGCAGTTGGTGTTACTGCCCAGTCCTCCTACAATTTATACAATTAGATAACTCCTGGTTTTATATTAAAATACTATTTAATTATATTGAAGGTTATCAATGAGAATCATCTCAAAATAGAAAAACTTAAATATTTTTTCTTGTTTTTATGAGATACAATTTATTTATAAAAGTAGTCATAGATGAGAAAGTTAACTATAATTTAATTTAAAGTTTTTTGTTTCTATGACAATATTATGGTTCCTTTAGTCAATGTTCAGTTTAATATCTGCATACATGGTTATAAAAAAACATTCTATTTGGTAATAATAACGAACAAAATCGAAAGAAGTGAATACCTCTTATTTAACCTATTCAAAGATACCTCAAGATGCTTTTTTTCATTTCTTCAGATGTTTTTTTTACATCTAGCAGCCCTTTTCTTTATTTCATAATTTAATCTAACCATTGTATGACCATAGAATTACCACATTTTTCGGATTTCAGCTATTTTAGTATTTTTGTACAGTTAATGCTTGAGCAAGTTAACATATATTTAAATGTACTGTAATTATGAACAATTAAAATAATAAATCAGTAAAATTACAGCATTTAATAGGTGAGGTGTAGACTTGTGCCCATCTTGTCTATTTTCATCTGCTTGAAGGCGCTGTGCAAGTTTTTCATCTTCCTGTTCTTGTTTTCTTCTTGCCTCTTCAGCTATTCTTTTCTTTTCCTAAATAGTTAAAAAAAATTTATATTACAATCATATATATAACAAATATCCGAATTCAAACATTTTTTAAAGAAAATAATGCATATTGGTTTTTAGATTTTATTACTAGGTGTATAAAAATATAACTTTACCTCATTTTCTAAATAATGTATATGTTCTCTTTTATATTGTTCTAGTAGCTTCTGCTTTAATTTTTCAGCCTTTGGCATTACTTCTTTTAACATTGATTGATTTACTGCTTTAACTTCAGAAGGAACTGTACTATACTCTGGATGTTTTCTAATTTTCTCCACAAATAATGTCATGAATTTCATATATAAAATGTAAGCATTTTCAAAGCTGCCCTCTGCTAAATATACATTCGCCATTCTCACCATTTCCAAGCCTGATCTATAATATCTACAAAACAATGACATTAACATTATTTCAAATTATGTTTTCTAGTCTTTTTTGTTACAGTAAATAAAATGACGTACATACAACGACGTACGAAGGATTAGTGCTATTAATCGCATTAAATTTATTTATAGTAAAGGGAATACCTAATGATTCATAATACAAAACTAAATAACTATGTTAGGTACTGGTTTTCAAAGTGTAAACTTTACCTTCTAGGTGGGACATTGGGGTCGACTTCAACCACGGTTCCGTAACTTGCTAATTGTTTGACCCTTGTAGCCGGCTCCAAGGATGCTAAATCCAACATCTTAGTACGTTTCTCACTTGATTGCATTTTAAATATTAATTTAATATTTTGTGTTATACTTAGTATATTAGACGACACACGTTGAAACCAAGAAGTTATTAATAAAAAAGATTTTGTTAAAAATTGACTTAATCAATTTATTCTATAATTTATTTTTAAATACAAACAAACAACTGCCATATCAAGAATGTCAAATAAAAATTTGAGGTTTAACTTGTCATAAATGACAATCGTGATTAAAATGACAGTTCGTCAGAGACAAAATAACCACAGATTACATAAATTTTTCCAACGTCAAAAAGTCTCGCTTTTGTTTATTTAATACATGCTAATGTGAAAATATTAAGCAGTTTTTGATTTTTATCGATAAAAAATCATAATAATAAATGCATACCGAAATAATTATTTTGCTTTTACCTCGACTGGAACTTGAAATTAATATTTATGAACTTCTGGTGTACCACACCATTTTATAAAAGCTTTGTTTTCAGCTTCCACCGAAACTGCATACAAAACATTCTTTTAAGGCAATCCTTCTGTATATTATTAAGTAAATCTGTTCAATTCAGCTAGTTCCAGTATGACTTGTGTTCATAGGCTATCAGTTGTTAAAGTCAAGTCTAGTTGATAGAAAAACTTATCAGTCTCTAAATCTATTTATAAGACAAGTTGCGTTGGTATTGGATAGCTAGTATGGATTAGATCATCTAACATCTTGTAGTAAATTGCTCTTATCTTTTTAAATAACACTACCGTGTTAACGTTCCCACCCGATCATTTTTGCCAAACTTACATAATACATAAAACCGAATTTAAAGAAGCATTTCCGATTGCCTAAATTGATTAATAGTTACTCGATAAAACTATCTACCAAATCGATTTAGATGAAACTTTTACTGTACCTTATATTATATTGAAACTTGAAAGTAAATATTACAATAAGTTATCAAGTTATTATGATAAACTCAAAAGAAGGATTTCTTTATTTAAAAGAAATAGTAATAACTGCATTATTTTTTTTTTTTGAAAAAGCATACCTGAACCGAGAATCGAACCAAAGATACACCGTCACACACAAGTAGGTACGGGTTATCAAACTTGTTTTTCGAAAACATATTAGATTCTGTTTAGATAAGCAGGTTTCATCACAATTTATGAAATCAAATCAGCTAAAATATCCTCAATAACTATTAATAATCCTCATTTAAGGTACATTTTTTTAACGTTGGGAAATGCATTTACGCACGAGGTGTGGGACTCACCGGCAAAGCCAGTACTACCCACTAAAACCTAATAAAACCTTCCCGGGCGTCGCAGGATCGTTTACACATTCAACTACGACGCCCCGACGGTAATCTTATTTTTAAAAATAATATAATAATCCTTTGGGTGAAACTTAATATTTTCAGTATTTAAGACACTTTTCTTCCATGTCCTGTGCGTTTGTTCCACGATGTTTGAGTCGATATGTATAATTTATAAGATTTCATCGTTTTCTTTAATACTTTAAGACGCAATGTTTGTTCGAGAGATTTTTTCCTTACCATCCATTTATCTTATCACCCTATCGATTAATTCGAGAAAATAGTTACGGTGTTCTTTTTGCATTTTTATTTGGTTCGATTCCCGGTTCAAGTAAGCTTTTAAAAAAAATATTAAATGCAGTTATTGTTATTTTTTAAATATACCTATTTTATGTAAAGCAATTGCAAAATATAGAATAACAAAAATAACACGAACACAATAAAGGGCACCAAATACAAGAAGCGAGAACAAACAATATACAAAAGACGACATTTTCGTAAAACCTATAACATAATAAAAAGTATGGATAAGCAGAAGCACAGCATCTATATATTCAAAAACACGGTATTTTTTGTAAAGACTGAATATACATATCATTACAAATATTTGTTGTCCATACTTGATGAACAACATCACATATAACGTTTTTAATATTTCTATGAAGTGTTTTACACCAAAATAATATTTTTTGCCATTTACATTGAGAGCACTTTAAACGTTGACTTCGATTATTTTTAGAAACAAAAACAATTGGATATTTCGATCTGGTTGAGTTTCTGAAAGATTTTTTGTGATAAACACATTTTTTATTATGATGAGATTGAGAGGGCCCGGGCAGTTTGTAGCGACAAAAACATGAATTTTTACTCTTTGTTTTACTACAAATATTATTGTTTTTTTTCGGACGCTGTTATACATAAAATTGAGCGTTCTTAACGAAACATCTAAAATTGTTTTCATCATAATGAAAATCGGCAATATTCCTACAATTCTGGCTATTTTTTTTGAATTGACTCCTGATTATTTGCCATGTCATTTTTGTGAGTAATATTTTTAGTACACCCAATTATAGGAGTAAATTGTTTATTCATCTCTCCTTCCACTTTACATTTAGGTATTGTATGAGTAACTTCTTTATAAGATAATAAATTTCGTATAAAATCTATTAGGTGGTAGTAAATTAAGTGAACGTTTTCTGTCCATTCTTTTTACTCTTGTATCATTTCTAATACCAGATGTCGTTGCTAGAGTACTTTTCGTTTTATAAATTCGATTATTCTGAAATCTACAATAACTGCCTTTTTCATGTGTTTTCCCCGGGTTTTTAAAATTTTTATTCAAAATACTGTTCTTCTGACATCGTTTCACTGGTTTGACCAACCAGCCTCTATGACTCTTAAAATAAAGTGTATGTTTGTTTTTTGGATTTGGATGAATCCTCGTTGTTCGAATGTTCGATTATTTAAAGATTGAAAAAATGTCGATTTTAAGTGTTGTGAATCCTCTTTGTTCTTCTTTAAAGAACTGTTTAGTGCATTATATGTGATAGTAACTCTCTTTGACATACAAAATCAAATAGAGAATGGAAAAGTAAATGCCAAACATACTTTAAACTGCATTTAATACACGATCCACATAGATGACGTGTAGAATTAGTAACAATATAAGGAGGGCGTAATAAATAAGACACTAACCAGTAAGTCCATACTGATATTATACAAGGAGACCATGCCAGAACTGCTAGAATAAGTAAAACATATTTAAAAATATTTTTGGCAAGTATGAAAAAAGAATGTCTCAAATGAAGTGATGGAAAAACAACAATAGTTCTCTGTGCTTTGGAGTCTATTCTTCGCCTGGACCCTTTATTTTTATTTAAGTTTTTATCAAGTTTTGAAGTATTAAAATCCGAGAAGTCTCCAGTGGCTTTTTTATATAAAGGAAAAGAAGATCGTGTCACTGACACTCCGATCTAATAGAGCGTGTACATTGAAAACAGTTGCTTTATGGATGCAATTCTCTCTCTGCTTTTGGTTGAATTCACGACGACTTATACTTTTCTGTTGTGGAAAATCAACTCAAGTATAATGTGCAACAACTGGCAGACTAGAATGCGCTTGTGAAATGTTATTGTGTACAAGTTTTTTATCATTCCTATAAGACCAACTATGAGTTGTATGAGGTGTTGTCTGTTCTGAACAATTATTGCAATGATATGTGTTTAAATTATAAAATTTGGGATAATTTTGATTCTCAGAATGAAGTCCAAATACATCTTCGGGTGACTTAGAATAATAGGACATATAATCATTCTTTCTGCTATGCTCAAATATATTTCGTTTTCTAAGCTTTTTCATTGGTTTGGATGTAAATAGCACTTGGATATCATTATTATGTTTACAATATTTTCGATCTTGATTATTTTTATGCTCTACTAGACTATGAACTTTCTGTTTAATATATTTAGAAAATACAATATAGTTTGATGAAATCTTTTGCTTCAGACTTTCGAAACTTGTGGACCGTTTTTTTTTAAGCACCTTGGCTCATCTGAAAAAAACTTGAAATATAGAATACCTATGTAAATAATATATTTTTTATACTATTAAAACATTAAGGCATAATTAGTGACGGCTTTTTTAGATTATGATGAAAAGATTTGATTGTATCTATGATCTCTTTTTTCTTTGAAAGCTAGTATTCGACGAGATTTTAGTTTGCAAGCTGTGTAAATGTCGAACATTTCCATTTCGACACCTTTTATATTTAAAATTTTTACTACAAGCGTGTTCGGAATTAGATTTTAGCATTATTTCAGTAGAAATTTCTTTTTCATCATTAGAATGTCCTTTGACACTAAGTATTGGCAATCGATGAATAAATCTCTCATTCTAATTGTAATATTATTAACGATATTTTCAAATACTTTTGATAAGACTAAAGTTGTTAACTCAATGAAATTAAAAACTAATATCGAATTCAATGCAATGCTTACATAAATCGATAAAAAATAGGTTAATCGTGTATATGTATGTTTAAAAATATTAAGTGATAAAAGTAGTCATAATCGTTGTTTAGGCATAGATTATATATTTTAAGAAAAAATTTATTATAAAAATAATCGTTCATTATGGAGGTTCCCCTATTAACAAGTCGCAGAATCTTTCGATAATCTTAGAATTTCGAGGCACAAAGTAGGTCCTCCGCCCCTTTGTAAAGCTCTGTCAGCCAAATGTTCCATTAGAGACTGTTGAAAAGACGTATGGTAGTCCTGTGTTTAATTAGTTATGGATCCCGGCTAATACAAGAGGCCAGAGAAAGAGAGAGCCAAAGAGGGGACTCAATATAAATATCTAGGTGCTTGTGGGACCTTTGTATTCACCCAAACCTTCCCAAGAACCATGATCCTTCACGCCCGCGAACTCCAATGAAATATAAATAAAAGTAACATATAATAATAATAATTACGATAAAGTAATTAGTAGGTATTATATTTTAGTAATGTAACGAATATTTTTTGTGCCTCCTGTGACAAGAGATACAAGTCAAAAATCTACATTTTACAGGAGAGCAAAAACAAGATTTAAAAAATACTAGATCGCGTTATAATTGGGCTAGATTAAACTTGAGTACCTTATTTTGTAGATATAAATATTCACTTTCACTGTGCATTTAAATTTTTTTGATAAATATTATAGTTTTAAAGTAATTATTGAAAAACCCGTGAGTTGTACCTTTTTTATTTCTAGTACATGCTAAAATTACGTGATAAATGGTACAAGTACAGTTAAATTATGTTGCACCTATAAGTTGTTGTTGTGTTAATTGATATACATGAAGTAAAAATATCTAGTAACTCAATGGAATATATTCCTAGCGCAATGTTGCTCAAACAAATGATAAATATACTACCCCAAAGATGACATTTTTTTACTAATCAGTCCCCTATTTTCATATTTTAGCTGAATTGTATCACTTTGCTAAAATCTTGGCTTTTTGAAATATGTGTTAAATAATACAACTTAAGTTATACCCCTCACTAAAATGCATATTTATTGTGTAAATAAATACAAGTTTTAGAAAAACAATCATCGTTTATTAAACTTTTTCAAAATCTATAATTTACTTACAAATAAGGCACAGTTTTATCAAAACTCTTAAGAGCGGTAAATTAAGATCTTATCACCATCATTTTAGAATACGAATGTAACTTAACTATTCTCAATGGGAACTAATCTAGTTTCACAAAAGTTAGATAAAAAGGCGGTGGTTCCGTGGTCAGAACTGTTCGATCTTATTCAACGTAGTACTAGATGTTGTCTCGACATGCATCCAGGACCAGCCTCCATGGCTGATGATGTATGCCGATGATATAGCTCGTTGATAAGAGCCGTGTAGAGCTGGAGCGTAGGGTGAACCTGTGGAAGGGTACGCTTGAGAACGGCGGTGTCAAACTAAATGTTACGAAGACCGAATATATGGCTTGCGGGAGTCCGGACTCCAGCACCATCCACATATGGCTTGAACCAGCCGTTAAATCGAAGAAATTCAGAAAACATCGATCACGACGGTTAAGCGTGTATAAGGGAAGCTGGAGGTCACAGGTGTGGTTTGTGATCGCAGAATACCGCCCAAGCTCAAGGAACAGATAAATAAGAGCATCATCCGACCAGTCCTTTTATACGGAGGCGAGTGCTGGGCAGCGCTATCTCAACACATTTCGGAGCTTTACGTCACAGTCAAGTTCAGTTGAAGAGCATCTTCTGAGGTGGTGTGGCCATGTCGCGCATCACAAAATCACCATAGCTGGATGAATCCGTAAGGGTTAAAATCATCATAGGGTTTATGGAATCATTGTCATTTATTTCGTTTGTCTTATTATAATTGTTAATAACCATTTCTGTTAAATTTTCTGCAGATTTTTCTGAATTTTTGTGTTCGTGGATAGTAGGGACTGGACTTTCTATAGGTTTACTACTACTGGCAGCGATCCTTCAATAAGTTCTCTTACATGATATCCATAGCCGTCTTCATTGGTATTATTATTTTGTTCTGTTCGTTCAATTTAATATGGCTTCAATATGGTTTTGTGAACTCATGTTCGCCAAGTGACTAGTGGCTAAATCCATAATTTTAGCAATTCGAGATTTCGGAAATGATAATAAAAAAGTCTGTAAGAAGGTACACCTATCTGATTCAGTTCGGCAACTACTAATTGCAACTGTCCGTGTGGTGACGGATTGAGAATACTGAAAGTCACCAACCCTACATTCCGAGGGTGTCGTAAAAGACGACTAACCACTTGACAGTCCACGCGCTCATCTTAATTGTTTTTGAAGGATTAAGTTCATGTAAAATCACTGCACCAAAATCGCGAAAAAATTGCATACCATCATAATACCCAAAACCAAACCCCAAAACCACAAAAGCTAAAAGTTTATAGGTGTATCCCAGCACTTGTATCATTTAGCACGTCTTGTTCTTCATACATTTTTGATTTAGATTTGGTTTGAGTTTTAGATACAATTCAAATTATATTCGTTTACACATAAAAGTTTATTTGTACAGAATTAGGATTAGTAGGTACATGTTGAATTGTACCCTAATCAGTATTGAGAAAAATCTGTTCAAAGTGATATAACTCTAATAATATCAATAGTCACAATAAATTTACTAAAAAATAAAATGTGAAAATTAATACAATCGCACTTATACCACGAAGCACAAAAATTGTGTGTGCAGCAATTACTTATAGAGGTTACAACTTGAAATATATCTATATATTCACGATATGTTTGCAAAAATCCTGCCACTTATATCACTTTGCACAAAATTATCTGCGAAACTATAGTAGATAGAAGAACGTGAGTTAGACCAAAAAAATCCTAATTTTTTTCTGATTATTTCTATGTAAAAATCACAAAAAGGGTGCAAGTCGACTTATATCACTCGTCACAGGAGGCACAGATTTGCAATTGCGAATATTTGTAAATTTTTTGATATTCGCATTCGCATTTCGCAAGAAGCGATGCGAATGTTTGGCGAATGTATTTGACAAACCAAAAGGAAATTATATGTATATAGAATAGATAAAAATGAAAAAATAATACAAATTATAAGAGTTATATTTTTTTATTTTCTTATAAAATGTTAGTAAAAAAATTATTATGGAACAGTCTTAAAGTAGGCAACTAAATTAGAAATACTTTCTCTATTGTTTTTTTAGTCTAATTAAAATATTTAAAAAATCACAACTAAACTAAAAAAATGAGTGTCCTTAATAATAGTCCTTATTAATAACATAACCTTTGGCTTCAATTATATATTTTTCCATTCCACTATATATTTTTTTTCTAACAATTAAAGATAATGAATTACAAAACTCAAAAAAAAAAACAAAATAATGAATACTCAATTAATCAATCAATCAATCAGCCTATCGCCGTCCACTGCTGAACACAGGCCTCCCCCAAAGAGCGCCAACCATCCCGGTCTTGGGCAGCCTGCGTCCATCCACTGCCAGCCACCTTTCTTACCTTACTTACCTTTCTCAACTAAACTATTTGTAAATTTTAAGTTAAGTTAACATTCGCATTCGCGAATATTGAAATAGATAGAAAACTCGAAAACATGCCTTTTTACAGGCGTAAGACTAATCTAGTTCGATTTTTCGCCCCAGAAAACCCCCACATACCAAGCAAAATGAAAAATCTGTCCAGTGGTTTTCTCGTGATGCGATCAGACAGACAGACAAAAATTCTAAAAACTATAGATTCGGCCTCTGGGTCCATAATAATGACTATTTCAATAAGATTTTCCAAAAAATTAATAATGTACAGATTCAACTAAGTTAGAATTTTGTTATATGTATAATGTATATCTAGATGTGTCAATATCGTATTATATTTACTTAAGGAATGGACTGCGAACTAAAAACTACTTGGCTTTAAATAACTTCAAATAATGAATCACGAAAATACCCTTACCCCACACATGACTATATTGTTATTTTATTTAACATGATTTTATTATATATGGCATGAATATATTTTGACGACGTGTGTGGCTCAGTCTGTAATGACCCTACTTGCAGTGCCAGCGGTTGCGGATTTGAGTCCCGCTGGGGGCATTCATTTGTGTAATGAGCACGAATGTTTGTACTCCAGTCATGGGTGTTTTTATTTATAATATGTATGTATTTAAAGTTATGTATGTGTAGTGTATTAACTATCTGGTATCCATAACAGCTCGCATAAGCCTCGTAGCTTACCACGAACCAGATGGTGATGTGTGTCAATGTCCCAACATACTTATTTATTATTTATTTATTTATTTATATTTTAATATCCTGTAGGTACTGCAAATCTCACCTTACCCGACCACTTCATTGGTCTTGTGGCAAACATGCAGAAGGTTCTTATCAAAGAAACTGTAGGTACTGCAAATCTCACCTTACCCGACCACTTCATTGGTCTTGTGGCAAACATGCAAGAGGTTCTTATCAAAGAAACTATCAGAAGCAGTCTAGAGTTGAGAAATAGGCGGTGTTACATCCCCATGTCCTGGAGACCCCGAAAAGCAGTCGGTATATACTTCAAGCCTCTTAGATTATCACCCATCGGATGATGAAAGTGAAAGGATGAAATAAAAGTGCACTTGTATTTGTGCGCACAATTTTTCAACAATACTTTTAGCGCAAATGGCTTGTTGTACCTACCTAATATTTCTGTTACATTGACCCCTGTGACCGAGATTTGGCTAAAAGGACTTTTATAATACAAACCTAAAAACTAACACACCATCAAACACATAAATAGTATTTTAGTACGAGTAGTTAATACGATTTAGTAATTGGTATTTATTTCACAAGCAACAATAAAAGTAGAAAAATCAATACAATCAATGTCATATTTAGATACATTTGAATTAACAATCAGAGCAGCAAAAGCAAAGGCAACACTTGCATATTTCCAAACAAATAAAGCACGGTATCCAAAGTAAGAATCCCAGGAAGAGCATCAATAAAAATTTTACATTTTTACATTGTGCTCTAGTGCTTAAATACTTCGGATATAATCTAGGCCATCGGTGATAGATCCATAATTGTGGAGTTTTTCGTAGCGTCATCAAATAACAGTCGCCTGCGGCTACGTCCCATTTCCTTCGCTGCTGGTGCCTGAATTCTGGTCTACATCTACATGTATTACATAGAAAAGGTGGAAAGGTATAAGGTCTCAAAAGTATTCTTTTAAATGTAGTTATGAAATCTTCGGTATTTATTTTCGACAGTTTAGCCATATCCCTATCTATTATTAAAAAAATATCAAAGAAATTATGTACAATATCTACAGCTTGTTTTTCTTTTTTAGATTTCAATTTCTGTTGAGGTTTTTTAAATTCACGCTTGCTTTTTTTATGCGACTTGTTGCATTTACATTTCTGATTTTTTTCATTTTTATCCTTGTTGTTAACTGCATTTAATAACAATTTACGTGCATTATCTAACTTAACAGCCGCTGCTAACTGTTTTTTCACTTTACAGTCAGTAAGCCTATTGAGCTCTACAATTTTATTTTCTAAATATCTCTCCTTGTTCTTAAGTTCACACTCTTTTAAGCTTATTTCTATTTCTTTTTTCTTCAAATCTTCTACTTTGCAATTTACTGTGTCTACGGTGTTTATAGAATGTTTGCAGAAGCACCAGCGCATTTTAAAGGACTGTATTTTTATCATTTACGTTTAAATAATATATATTTGCCATATTTTTACATTTTTAATAAATTTTTATGAATTTAATACATTGTTACAGACACTACATTTTGACATTTAAATACCTGAGATAAAAGATAATAAATAATAAAAAAAAATAGATAATGTATGTAATATTTTTAAAGTTCATCTTAAATCAAACAAAAATCTCTAATTATAATAATAATAGATTTCATTTCACTCTCTAAGAATGATAATATAAGTAAATAATAACAAGATTGTTCTAGTGCAAAAAATTAAAGAACCAATATTTGCAAACTGCCAAGCGTGGGTGCAGAAAATGTAGCATCGGTTCTCGGGGCATAGTTCAGTTCCTGAGAGGTCGCACAACAACGCAGACTAACTAATAAGGGAGTAGGTCAGCAAGCGTGACTGATAACATAAAAACTTTTTTGTTTATAAAAATAAGTTGATTCTTAAAACGTTTTGAAAACAAATTTAGATTTTTAGAATACAACAATATTATAATCAACTTACAGGACTCATTGTGTAACCCCATCATAATAAAGAGAAATGTAGAGCAACTTAAACATAGATGTATCGACTCATTCTATGTATATCTTATAGCAGATGTTGGCAACCATATTATTATCAATATTTTATTAGAAACACGTGTTTCGTTCGTATGTGTAGATACCTATTTTTATCAGAGTAGGTATGTAAACAAGCGTAAGAGAAGAATCTTGTTGAAACAGACCAAAATACATTTAAAATGATAATAATAATATTTTGTATATGTATGGTTCTATCCCATGATATGATGATATGATTTAAATTATGTAGTTAAATGCAACTTATTAAAGTATCTATTGATTTTTCGTCCCATAATCACAGCTCTACATTTTACTAAGAAACCTATAAATCGATGATTCATAATATAAAAACGATAGAATCTTAAATCATGAGCCTCTCGTTGATGGATGAGAATGCCATATCCATTATCCAATAAGACTTTGTGAGCTTCCTGCATCGAGGAGGTCAGCGGCACTGCCCCAGCGGGCGCGGACCACAGAATGCCGCAAGAGAGCGACGCACGCGCACGCAACGCGCACCCGCGTCCAAACCGGATCGAATAGTGACAAAGCGAGTGCAGATTAAATTAAGTTAAAAAGTGAACTTGGAAATCGGATCCTGACCAGGTAATTTTAGCGTTAAGAAAGTGTTACCTTTATTGATATTAGGTTTCGGTGGTCGAATAAGAAAATCCCGTTCAATTGCGATGTTTTCATGAATTATTAATTTATCACTCTTTAACAAACTTGTTTTTACTTCCGGAATTTTCGAGTAAGGTAAGATTTATTTCCTTTTAAATAACAAGACAAACAAAGAGATCGACAATATAATGATTAGACTTTTAATTTTAAATTGAACAGATATTTAAAATCAAATATAGGTATCCCTTATAATTCCATTTAATAAAAAAAAAAATTACAGAAACGCAAAGAAAATCAAATGTAATAAATAGTATATATGTATACATTATACATACTCCATCATTCGCTATATAGGTAGCTACTGCTAAATAATTACAATAGAATTTTGTCGTCATTTTACATACATAAATAAGAAATATTTTATTAATTTAAATTACTTGCCTACTCAAAGTTAGCGTGGTCATCGCATATATTTATTTTTATCATTAAGTATTTATTATTATTGACTTCTTATCTACCGGCCAAGACCACAGATAAAACGATAGATAAGGTGAAAACATGCAATTATTAATAAGACTTTATACTTATCTCGACATTTTTCACTGCTCTATTTAAAAACATTTCTAGCATTACTTACACAATGTAGACTAAATAACTCAAGTCTATGATGACAATTACACAATTTATTTTATGTAAATATTTACCAAGAAAAGACGCTTACTTTAAGTATAATATGATCTTACTCACACTTGGTCAATTTTTATCACATATTCTTTTTCTTTAGGGTTTGAGCTATACACATAATATGGCCACATAGCTAAAGGCCAGCAGACCGATAGCATGCAAACAGGCTTCGTTATAGTTTTCCAACTCGACCCAAAAGACGTGTGCCTTAGAATCAAAACCCGAGAATTAAAAATTTATAAATTAAAATGAATGTACCTAAACCTCTACAAAACATTAACTAAAAAAGAATAAACTATTTCAAATTCAAGATCTTTTAAACAGGAATACCTAAATGTTACACTTATAAAAAAAATATAGATTTGAGATTAACCATAATCAAATCAAATAAAACTAAAATGAAAAGAAAAGTATTAAATGCTACGCTTACTAAGCATAAACTAAATCGGAGATTTCAACACTATTTTAACACAGCCATTCATTTCTCGTACCATAAAATTTTAGATGCATATATTTAATATTCATAAAGCACAACACTACTGTAAACAGTTTAATCTTTAAACTCTTCGACTTTCTAATTTTACCATTAAAATTATTCACCGTTGCTTATTAAAAAAAAAAAGGTTGTTTTTGCCTTTAAACATAACAGATTTTCTAAATTTTCATATTTGCTCGTGGGGGTTCCTTAAATTCCCTTATAAGAAACGTACTTATTCTCGATATAGATCCAACTATTAAGGCGATTAGTGTCCCCGATGGCCTTGCGTGTCTGGGCGGGGCTTAGCGCACTGCACCCGCGCACCCCGCAAAAATCATCAAAAAAATCCACGCGCTAGTTCAACAAACAAGCCACGGGATAGATTATTGCCTACGAGCGATACAATCAGAAAGAGTCAAAAAGATGCAATGCTAGAATTATCGTATTATATAAGTAATATAATTAATTATATATAATTTATTATATTTATTGTTTTGTATATATAATTCAGTATATTCTTAAATATATATATATATATATATATATATATATATATATATATATATATATATATATATATATATATATATATATATATATATATATATATATATATATATATATATAATATGTAAAACCAAAGAATTTGGTTTTTGGTCATCTGAACGCGGGCGGAGCCGCGGGCAATGCTAGTATTAGTATAGATTTAATATAATAAACATTTTTCATTATTTCTTTTATTCTCTTATATACGTAAATTCATTTCCTAACATGTAAAAGAGGTATAAGTATAATCCTCGCCAAAGTTTTTGGCTGCTCTAAATTGGCGCGAGCCGCTGCGCAAAAGGAAACGGTAACGGGCAAAGCGCGCGGGAGTGGCGGGTCACACCCGCAGCGCCCGAGAGCTCGTCCAGTGTAGTGTGCGTGACACGTCTGTACATGCACACAAAACACTCGAGTACTTAAAAAATTTCTAACTCCTATGTTATTTTTGTTATAATATTTATTTTATTACTTTTTGTCGTATTTAACTTTTGTTATTTATGTCTTACAAGTAACCTCGAAAAGGATTTCAATTTAATATTTAAAATGTGTGATGATTAAATGTATTTTATTATTATTTGTATGTGTATGTATTTATAATTTATTTTTTAAATTTATTTATTATTTAAAAATAAATATTATAATTATATTTATTAGAACTGAATAAAACAAATCACTAAATATTATGAAAAAGTGAAAAATAACAATATTATGTTACTTTATCATATATATTTATAAATGTGTATTATCCACTCGAATGTGCGAGGTCACGGTAATGTTACAGTAAGCAATCTTCATACAAACGGTCGGAAATCGAGGTATACTACACGCCTCGAGTTCGTATACAACCGTGCGTCGTATAATTGGATACGATAATTGTATAAGGTGGTTGTTATGTTATGTAACTTTTATAATTTGATACAAAAATAAACATTTTATTCGTCCCGTAAATTCGCTAATGTTAAACAAAAAAGTATCGAGACATCGTACGTTTTAAAAATAAAAATAATTAACAAAAAATAAAGTATTTTTAATTAAACTTTTTATCCGAATGCGGATTTTGTATACTATTAAATTTAACAATAAAGCTTTTCGTATGTCTTAGTCGAGGTGCAAATATTTCAAAATCTCAAATTTATAAGGGTCACATATTACCCTTATAAATTTGAGATTTTTAATTAAATCTACTAATAATATTTTTTAAATAAAATATATAATATTTGAAATCACAAAACTAGAAATAAACTCAAGTAAGTAGATGAAATTAAAATACTGGCCGCGGGCACTCGGTCAGTCTTGCGTCTTTTTTTAAAAAAAACTAAAGACTTGAATAAATATAAAAAATAAAATAAAAGTAAAACTTTGTATGCGACCGAGATTCGAACCTGGGCCTCTGAGATTGATGATCTTACACCTTAGCCGCTTGAACACGATGCTTATATCCGAGCGTGCGAAATTATCGAATATAATATTTTGCGTGGAATAATGCAAAAGAAATAATAATAATAATAAAACTTTATTTATTCTATACATGATTATCTATAATTTTAAATTATGATTACTCTTAATTAATAGTTTTTAACATTGTATTTTAACAGATCATATTTATAACTTATTTGATTATATTTAATTTAACTTCAATTATTGGTTAGTGACTATTTAGTAACTTATCATTTTTTAAACTAATAATTTTGTAATCTGGAATTAAATTATTTTAATTTTAAATTATTTTTATTTAAAAAAATTAAGTATTTTTAACTAAACTTTTTATCCGAATGCGGATTTTGTATACTATTAAATTTAACAATAAAGCTTTACGTACGTCTTAGTCGAGGCGCAAATATTTTTCAATCTCAAATTTATAAAGGTGGTATGTGACCCTTATAAATTTGAGATTGTAAGTGACTTATACTATAATATATTTAATTTATCATATTTATATATTAAACTTTCCATTCAATATATTATAATATTTATATTTTATTAAATATTTAATTTACGTATTTATATCATCTACGCACCTGCATACACACGTACACATAATTATTTATATTATTAATTATTCATATATATTAAATCCACAAGCACAGCCGCGCGAAACCCGTAGTATGCAGAAGATCGGAATTTGTTTTACTCCTACCGGCCACTTGTAACTTTTTACTAACAAACAGTCTATGCTTTACCGTTCGATGCCAATTACTTGTTACTTTGTTTAATATAATTTAATCATTTTCGTAAGATATTGTATGTTTGTACTGAAACTCTTTGTGTCATTGTGTATTTCCCTAAACTTTCCTTCTGTACTGTTTTTATGTGTGTGTTGAATTTTTCATTATAATTTTATTAGTGACATAATCTTTTATTTGTGCTTTCTCGTCACTCAACAACCACTAAAGAGATTTTTAAATTAAATCTACTAATAATATTTTTTAAATAAAAAATATAATATTTGAAATCACAAAACTGGAAATAAACTCAAGTAGGCAAATGAAATTAAACTAATGACATTATCCCGCGGTAAAAAGTATCCTATATGTTTACCCGGATAACCAGCTATCATCACACCAAATTTCATCAAAATCTATCCAGCGGTTTTCCCGTGATGCGGCAACAGACAGACAGACAGACAGACAAAAATTCTAAAAACTATAGATTCGGCCTCTGTATCGATAATGTTTATTTCAATAAGATTTTCCAAATAATATTGAATATACGGATTTGGCTTAGTTACAATTTTATTATATGTATAGATAAAAATAACAATAACTATACCTTCATAGAATTTAATTTTTACATTAAACTAGTTAAAATAATCTACAGCGTCCAAGCGCGTACTTTACTACATATTTATCTGTCTGCGAGCTTTTATTCTCTGCACGCACACATACAAAAATACTTGTGTACATAAACAATACATGCATAAATTCATCGTAAAAAACAGGAGACAAAAAGTGACACAGCCCTCCCGTCCGAGCGCCAGCGCGCGACTGCCGCGCGCGCCCGCGCAGAGCACCTCTATAGCTTCTAGGCTTGTAAATAGCATTTTCGACTTTTAAAATAGGAAAATAGTAATTGATTTACAATTTTTTCTGATGGCATAAAGTAAAATAGATATATTTTTTTAGTATTTAAATGATTCCAAAATTCTTAGCCGTTTAGAAACAGTACGAAAGGCAAGTCAAAAACATACCATTTCTTTAAAATAAAAAACTAATAGATATTTTCGTCCCACGAAAAAAATTTTACATGAAAATATTGTTTAAGAGTTGATGATTCACATATATTTTTTTCAAACATTTCGGTCTAGCCATAAACGAGAAGTACGCTTTAGAAAGTAGCTCTTTGCTAGCCCTTGAGGGTACTAATCGCCTTAAATAAGCATTCTCTGCAAGCTGCAACATCCGCCATACTGGGGTCTAGGTGACAATCATATATACACACAGTAGACCACTACAATTGACAGAATTCAATTACTGAATAATACCTATTATGTACTCTATACACACATATTCAGTAATATAATAAGTCAAGAGCATCTAAGAAATAAACGCTTTAGAAACCGCATATCATATTAAATTATCGACCACAAAACAATTTGTGATATATAATAATTACTTTGATTGATTAGTAGAATAGATAACTTTTGCATTTTAATTAAATGAAAACGTACGAAATAATGTTATTTAACTGTGCTTTTACATTTATTAAAAATAGTCAGTGTTTAAGGTTACTTTAAAAAAATTTAAAGTAATGTTTTGGAAGTTGAAAAAGGAAAAGTAGGTAGGTTGGGTTAATTCATAATAGGTAGTAAGTATATTGTCGGGGCGTCGTAGTTGAATGCGTAAGCGATCCTGCGACACCCCATTAAGACGGGGGAAGGTTTTGTTGGGTTTTAGTGGGTAGTACTGGCTTTGCCGGTGAGTCCCACACCTCGTGCGTAAATGCATTTCCCAACGTTAAAAAAAAAAGGTAGTAAGTATACTGTATAACGGGGGTTTTCATTTACTATAGATACCTACTAATAGAATAGCATGAACTCTAATCATAGTTAAAATATTATATTTACATCAATTTGTGATGTGTTTATACGTACCGAAATAGATTTGCTGTGCTTTGCACCGGCTGGCACCGACTTTTTTTGAAGTCGGTTAAAAATAGTTACAATGGCTGTCTGTATAACTCAAATACTTATCGTAATAAAAACAATCAAATAAATACATAGGTATATGTGTATCTGTATTACAGTAAGAGGATATCAAAGATCATATACAAGACACAAACCAATCAAAGTTACAATTTATAATTGTAATAGCTACTACCTAAGTAATAAGTACTGTTTAAGGATCAGGGTAAAGAGTTACAGAGATAAGACATACAGAGGATATTAGATAGGTTACATAGCTAGTTATCAGGTTATTTAATAGATTTGTTTTATTTGATTGAATATTTTTTCTAGACGTTTCCTTTGAATTATCTATACTTCTATACCTATACTTAGTATAGAATAGATAAAGAGGTAAAGTTTGTGAGTTTGTGACATTGTAGGGGGTAATCTCTGGATCTACTGAACCGATTTAGATGAAATTTGGTAAGACGATAGTTTGAGACCCTGGGAAGGACATACGATACTTTTTATTCCGGGAATCATCCCTTAAAGGGGTGAAAATAGGGATGACAGTTTGTATGGGGAATCAAGCTAGGGACGAACCCGAGCAAGCGAGGGTGAGTCGCTAGTGTATACATATACAAGTGAAACTGCATCTGCTGGTTGGGTCATTAATCGAAAGCGTCCTTACCACAACTAGATGAATTAAATTTTATCAATATATTAGTATATAGGTAAAAAATCCTTTATAACAATAAAGGATTTTTTAAAATTCATCCCTAAAGGGGTGAAAACCGGTGATATATGTAATTAGTACACGAAGCAATTTTTTAAGGGTCCCGATGAACAAACAGCCACACGAATGTCTTAACAGGCCGCCAGTCTAGTAATGACTTTCAAATATTATCTCTCTGTCTATTCTGCCTGTCTCTATATAATATCAACTATTTTATCTTATTAAGTTGAATAATGTATGTCCTTTTATCATAGTAGATTTTACTATATTTGTGAATAATTACTTAAATTATTTGTTTGCAGAACCCTTGCGACTCATGGCGAAATACCAGTTCTTATGTTTGGTCGTTGTAGCTGCCTTGGGTAAGATTTTCTTAAGCTTTACATTGTTGACCTCATTGTTGACGATGTTTTAACGATCATTGTCGTTAAAATTATATTTTATACAAAACGTTGTATATGCAACATACATTTTATGTGTATAATCTTTAGACTAAACGTTTAAATTCTTTTTCCAAATTCCATATCATTTTAAATAAGTTTTTAAACAAATAAAAATATAAAATATTAGTATATATTTACAACTACCGACTCACCCCCGCTCCGCTCGGGTTCGTCCTAATTTATTTTGATTTAGTAAAGATAACTCAGAGATGAGATATTTTCCCGCAGTAAAAAGTATCCTATATGTTGACCCGGATAACCAGCTACTATCATACCAAATTTCATCAAAATCCCTCCAGTGGTTTTTGCGTGATGCGGTAACAGACAGACAGACAGACAGACAAAAATTCTAAAAACTATAGATTCGGCCTCTGTATCGATAATAATGTCTATTTCAATAAGATTTTCCAAAAAATATTGAATGTACAGATTCGGCTCAGTCAGAATTTTATTATATGTATAGATTTAGAGATGGTTTGATAGTTTTGATGTAGAGGGTTAAACTTCAGTACGTCCTATACGTTATTATAGTGAATGACAGAGACTATTTTTATCCTGGTAAATATCATGTGATTTCTATTGGATATTACCTACTGTACGATTTATATATTCGACGAATTCTGAGAAATGAATTTTTAACGTTTTCAGTGTTGTTTAAGGAGAGATCAGTGTTTATGCTTTCGTCCATAGCTCACAACAACTTGCCAATATTGAATTGAACTAAAAGAATCATTCTTAAATTCCTAGATTTAGATTTACATCACTGAATCAACACTACCTACTTCATTGTGTATAGATAGATCCCCTTTATATGCTAGGTACCTACTATATCATATATGTGTTACTTTTAATAAAGTATTATAAGTGTATTTTCAATAGTCACGTATGTAGTACGAGAATATAAAAACATAATATGTTTTCTTATTCAATATTATACCTATATTTATCGGAATCATTCTTTGTGGCCTTCTAAATACATATGTGATACGTACCTATTGTTCTTATCATTAACGCCGTCCTTTTAAGAGATATTACTAACCAGGTATATGAAAATGTTTTTGTTTTCATATTTCGATATTATCATATATCTTCAGTTATGTACCTATCTCATCTTATCTTTTTATTGTTCATCCTTCATATCTACATGCATGTAATAGAGTGAAAATTGTGACATTTTTCGAGAATTTAGAGATATTTAGATTTACTTTATTGAAACAAATTAGAATTTATGGGAACAAATTAGAATGATGGATTTCAATTGGACATTTTACCCAACCAAGCACTATAAGTAATGGCATAATTTCGTATTGAATACACATGTATTTAGTACGAACTTTAATCAAGTAAAATGTCCGTCCATTGGGTTAACATTAAGTTATAAATCAAGTACATAATTATGTCATTTAATTATTTTTCCCCGGTTTCTTTGTAATACATCATCTTGGTGTTTTCAATGTAAAAATAGTATCCCCTAGTATGAATGAAAATTATTTATTCCGAACGCTCATAGATTTTCCTTTTAATATTCATTAGTTAGCACGTAGTTACATCACAGTTCGCTCAACAAAGCGATTTTCCGACACAGTCGCTATCATTATTCACAGCGGGTCATCGCTACAATCTAATTGCAATTTAATAATACTCGCAATAACATATTCTTAGAACCAGGTGAGATCGTGGGTGTGAGTCAGCAGAGTCGACATTTTGCGGCTGTAACAAAATTTAATGAATACCCATGCCTTGTTTACGCGATGATTCAGTGCTACGTCAAGATTGTCTACCGTATTTTTTTTGGGATTAAACGTAAAACTGTGATTCATTTGTAAAGTCCATGAATGAACGAGAGAATAATATATTACATTTACCTTAGAGTGACCTTTTCAAGAGTCGGCTGGGTATTACTTTACCTTAGAAACGTGACCACGCGTTCCAGAGACTGACTTACAAAGACTGTTAAAAAGGGTCAAGAAGTTTATCTTATAGGTACAACTTTATGTGCATTCTATTTTATTGTTACTTTTTTGATTAAACACATTATAATTCCTAGTATAGTGTTATTTGATCTGTGACAATTCAATTATGTTAAGATTGTACGTAAATTTCAAAAATGACATCAAATAATCTAAGAAATGGATATTTTTCTTTATATTGATTTAACGTGTCTGGATTTGAGTAGATTGATATTACATTGATACAGCAATTGTCCCTGTTCCTTTAAAATCTAGATATATAAAGCAATATATGATGTAGGTATGTATGTAAGTATATGTTAGTGGTAACTTGAGAAGTCCGGTCACTGAATACTTTGGTGTAGTGGTTAGCATGTATGGCTGCACACCCGGAGGTCCTGGGTTCGAGTCCCGGGTCGGGCCAAGTTTAGTTATTGAGTCTTTCTGTATAGTAAGTCTCAGTAACAGCCCGGAGTTGGGAAGTAGGCGGTGTTTCACCCCCGTGCCTCGGAGAGCACGTAAAGCCGTCGGTCCTGCGCCTTAACTCTCACCGGTCGTGTCGAGTGGTCGTCCCACCGGAGTATGAGAGTGATACCGGAGTATGAGAGTGCACGTTGTGTCTGCGCGTACACTTGTGCACTATAATATCTCCTGCGCAGTTGGCATATCTCAATGAGATTGGCCGCCGTGGCCGGAATCGGCTAGGAGAACATCATCAATATTAATTACTACCCTATCTTGGCAATATAATAAAACAGATGAACTATAGTGTTTTTGTTCATTATATGAAATGAAACTTACATAATTCTTATTCATTTCAGCTTCAGTTTAAAATAAGTTAAATAATTGAAGTAATAACATCAGTTATTTTGTTACCTTACTTTTATTTTGATAAAAATATTACATATGAACAATAGTTTAAGAATTAGTTAGTAATCTAAAAAAATGTCTTGAAAATTTAACTGAAATACCTACCTCGAATCTTAGGATTGTCGAAGAATTATATTAAGATTAGAATTATTTATTGTTGCAAGGCGAGTTTTTGTTACATTTTGAATTGTAAAGAATGTTTGTTTTCTTGCATTTATTAGGTTTGAATTGCAATCACCAGTACCATTGCAATGTTGGAAGCCTTGTCCATCAAAATGAGTCTTTTCGAGAACATTCTTACTGCAAACTAACACGTCGCTGCGTGCGCCCTAAATTCATCACATTGCCCGGCTAGAAATAGGGAAGTATTCATACTGCTCGGCCCAAGTTATAAATTCTAGCTATCTCAAAATCTTGATTTTTTAATTGGACCACTGACCGTCGGATATTATTAATATGGACTGGCCAAAGTAATAAATCACTTTGACCGACGCTCTTGGTCATTATTCACAATGATCGGTCCATACTAATACTGCCCAATTAATCAAGTTGCCCGTAACATATATACAATAAACAAAATGTGTTTATCACAAGACAGGTTTAATGAAGGGTACCTACTTACCTAGTACCTACATCATACATGCAAATTTAAGTTGTGTATGCCAATTGCTAACATCATCAAGGTTTTCGTGTCCTAAATATGTTCTTATACGTGACCGAAATCTCTTGAAGTTATTTTAACAATGCACGATTTAGCAGGAAGGATATTACCTATTTGTCGGCTTAGCTTTTGCGTTGTTGGGCTTTATTTTGGAAATTTTATTACCTTTTACCAAAGAAATATTCATAGCCACATCAATTACACAATTTCAATTTGATAAAATATTAAAAAGATTATTTTTGTATAACATTATTCAAATTAATCGCTTTCATTCAATTCCTACACGATAAAAAGTGTAATCAGCCATTATTGTTCGCAATGCAACATGAAATACCTTTCTCCTTTGAACGTGAGAGCCACATACATGTAACATTAAGTAAGGCCAAGACTAACTTTAAATGGAAAAAATGCCGGCCTGACGAGAAATCTTAGCCACTTTCGATGCCAATATAACGCGCAAACGTATAGGTATAGCCTTAGTACAGACTATCAGCGTCCAACTGGTTTGAATTTGCTTAGTTAAGCGCAAACTTGAATCTTTGCACTGGCTAACTTGCTATAAATAACATCTTTTTCCATATTATATATAACAATGGATACAATTTTAATTTATACATTTTTTATAGTTTTATCCTATAAATATAAAATATTATATTTAAATTGAGTGTTTGTTAATTTTAAAAGATATGAAATTTATTTATAATAGTTAAAATATTCTCTCAGTAACTGGTGGCTATTTGTAGGGAATGAGTGTAGCAATGACGGACTATTTGACCAATTTGAGATAAGTGAGCACTTAACCAATTCACAAGCAGATAAGAGGAATATTCGACGCGTTTTAAATTTTTTGGGCATTTTAAAATATTTACTCACAGAACCTGTTTCGTACCTACATTTACAAAAAAGACTTATGGCCTATGGGTAATGGTCATACCGTCAAAGGTCATCAATAAAAAAAAATATTATCATACTCTTACGTAAGTTTATTAAGGATCATAAAAATAACAATTTCATCGTTTTATTATCCTCAATTATCTCTTTGCTAAGATAGTAAGATAACTGATTACAACTTTTTATACTCAACAAAAATATTTCTATCTACATAGTTATCCAAACACACTCAAACTTGTAATGTATCATAATTTAAATTAGTAAATCTAAACTGAATTAAATCTGATTTGAATCGCAACGAAACTGCAATGGCCACTCTTCCGGCAGCTGTAAAGCGCATACAAACGGGATAACGCAATACCGCCAGAGAATAGAGATACAGCTTGAAACAAAGCCTGTGGTATTATTTATACAGCGATTTATTTACTTGTCAAACATAAGCATTAAAAAGCAAGCTTTATACTATCAATTATATTACAATAAGTAGGTATAATATATCTAATTGGTAAGATAATTTATCATTTATATAATAATTTATTCTCGAAGATATCCACCAAGAAGATTTCTAGTACTCCTAAACTTTTGCGTCACTTGCTTTACAGGGAACTGAGGTATGAAAGGAAAAAATTAAAGTAACAAAAAAAATTTAAAACCAATCAAAATACACTGATATGGGACTCTTTTACACAATCATAATAGGTATACCGACCAACGGAAATTCTCTTCGGCTAACTAATGACAATGGGAATTAGGGATAAGATAGAAACCTTAGACACTTGCGCGGCCAATTAACACTAATCGTGTTTTATATATGGGCATGACATGACGCGTCTTTAAACATCGTCATAAATAAAAGATCTGCCGATTTGTCTAACTTGTTGCTTTCACTTTGAAATTATTAGGTTACCGTATCTTAGAGCTTTGGATACTAAAATGACTCACGCCTTCGAATCTTCCGTGTTAAACATAACTCTTGATTTTGGTAAGGTTTAGAAAACCGGGTTGGGAACCCCGTTATGCACACACTATACTCTACACCTGCCCCACTAATTGAAATCTTCGATTCTGTACTACCAAGTAATAATATTTATTTATGAATTAGGTACTTAAGTGGCTCTTGCATTCAGATTTGAATAAAAGCCTAGTCGTCGCTACTACGAGTATAAACAAATATTGAATTTGTTTATAAAAATCGAGAATATTTTGGAAACATTAAAATACTTTCGTTTTAGGTACAGAACCATGTCGCAGCCAAAATTCATTGCAAGATACTAAGATGGAAGAACTCACTCCCCCTAATCTCCTAAAAGAAGTAGAAGACAACAGCAGATATAAAACTCTAGAAGCTAACGCTACCCTCTTGAAACTACTGGTGGACGATAAAGATGGAGTAAGCAGGTACCTACCCTTTTTATTTCAGTATTTAAATCTTCGATAAAATCAACTTTCTAACGCTTATGTATGTATTTAATTGAAATTTCAAATTGTTAAAGAGATTTTAAATAAAACTATCAATTCGGATTTTTCGCGGATTTAATTTGGTTTTTGATTCCCGACATGTCCAATGCTTAATATGCGGAGAGACAGGAGGTCATACATATGTTAAAGAGTTTGAATAGGTACAATCATGAACGAATAGTGGTTTATTCGTTCATGGGTACAATGAACTAACTAATAATTTATTCGAGACCCAATTGTAACAGTGATTAAGATTTCTCACGACGGTTACAACTAATTATACCAACACAGACATAAAATTAGGTATGCATGTATGTATGTACCTATACTTACATAGCGTTCATGGTTTGTTAATCACCACACAAGACGATCAAAAACCGGTAATGTAACGGGACCTATAAAAATAAGCTGAAAAATATTAAAGTTTAATTTGCAAATTATTACTCGTTCTATGAAAATAATAATTAAACGCGAAAAAACTGAATACTGCGTTTATTATGAAATAATTGATGATATTAACTACTCGTGGAATAATTATTTACATCATATAAGCTACATTACGTTAGCTTTACAGTTAATTATTATGATGATAAAGCTTCATTAAATTCTTTCAGAAGGGGCAAATTTTTGAAAATCTGTACCTACTTTATATTGCACCTCGAATAAACATTGCCTAGACATTTTCTTTAAATGGTTTCAGTCTTTTGCCATTTTCAAAAATTAATAAACAAAATACGTAAATATATATAACTAGCGACTCACCCTCGCTTCGCTCGGGTTCGTCCCGAACGATATATATAGTTTTGCAATAATGTATGGAAATCAGCTCGATTCATTGACATTTGTGATTACTGCTCCGCTCCGTAGCATGATGATATAATACTATTATATCATCATCTATACCTACATATAATAAAATTGTAACTAAGCCGAATCTGTACAATAAATATTTTTTGGAAAATCTCATTGAAATAGACTTTATTATCGATACAGAGGCCGAATCTATAGTCTTTAGAATTTTTGTCTGTCTGTTACCGCATCACTGAAAAGCCACTGGAGGGATTTTGATGAAATTTGGTATGGCGATAGCTGGTTATCCGGGTCAACATATAGGATACGTTTTACCGCGCAAAAATGTCTAATTTCTGAGAAAAATACAAAAACTGCAATGTAAGAGTATACTAATATAGTAAAACCTAAGAATTTGGTTTTTGGTCATCTGAACGCGGGCGAAGCCGCGGGCAATGCTAGTATTATAATAATAGCACATGGCCGTCCTTAATAAACGGGCTATCTAATGCAAAAAGAATTTTTAAAATCGGATTAGTAGTTCCCGAGAAAGAAACAACAAACTCTGTCTCTTTATAATATTCGTATAGATTAAAATCATATATCTATAGGTAACTGACTCCTAAAAAGCAAAGATAGCCTAACCTATTAATTTTAGAAAATATTTATACTATTATTCTTAAAAACCAACAGGTCAGAAGTATTCGATATGTTACATTCAAAAGACGACACCCACGAGAATCTCGTGCTGCCGACGTTTCCTGAGGACGCTGAGGAAGGTCGGGTTGACGTACCTGTCGTACCTGACTCGCAAGCAGAGTTCCTTCAAGGTAAATATTGTACCTAGACGAAAGAAGGACAAACAAACAAACACACTTTCACGTTTATAATATTAGTATGGAAGTATGGATATGAGCTCTTCATATAATCAATAAATAAACAAACACACTACTCAGCTTTACATAATATTAGATAGAATAGATTATAAATTAGTAACGTTGATAGTTTTAACAAAATATATAACTGATTAGTAATTACAGTTTAACTAAAGTTAATTTAGATAAACGATTTATGTATAAATGATTTCTCTAAATATGCCCAGCGTAAATATTTATGCAAGGTCTGCATATTCTTGTATTATAGGTACTCCACAATTTTAATTTCTAAAATACATAAACACAAATTTCTCTATCAGAAACATTTTTTTCTCAGAAGCACCTGTTCGTAAATCTTCACCACGAAGGACCTATGCAGGAGTTCGCGGTGAGCCGATCGGTACAGACGCTGGTATCATGGTCGCTATCACTATTGGCATCGTCGTTGTAGCTTACACTGCACTCATTATATGGAGACGGATATACTTGTAAGTTTATTTGTAACTAGTAAATATCATACGTTAAGGTTTTTATTGTTTTAAAATACTTGAAATATTGCCAGAATATAAGATAAATATATTTTTAAGCATTTTTATCTGCCTGTCTTGTTACGTAACTAACTCTCTTAACAGCTAGAGTCCAGACGAATTTTCACGAAGCTTTTTGTTCTAAATTTATAATTATAATTAGATGGATATATTTACACAGTGTATACAGTATAATAACTGCCTCGGTGGTGTAGTGGCTAGCACGTACGGCTGCTCACCCGGAGGTCCTGGGTTCGAGTCCCGGGTCGGGCCAAGTTTAGTTATTGAGTCTTTCTGTATAGTAAGTCAAAGTAACAGCCCGGAGTTGGGAAGTTGGCGGTGTTTCACCCCCGTGCCCCGGAGAGCACGTAAAGCCGTCGGTCCTGCGCCTTAACTCTCACTGGTCGTGTCGAGCAGTCGTCCCACCGGAGTATGAGAGTGACAGGAATAGAGAGTGCACGTTGTGTCTGCGCGTACACTTGTGCACTATAATATCTCCTGCGCAATTGGCTAGTCTCAATGAGATTGGCCGCCGTAGCCGGAATCGGCTAGGGGAGAACATCACAGTATAAGGCTGAGGTTGTAGCGGGTAGTTCCGCAGGCAGTAGCTAATAAATAATTTTTCACTATCGGTAGATCGCTGCGAGTTCTTTATGCAGCGTATATGTAATTTTGAGCTGCCTTATTTGGTCTAGTAGCTAGGATGTACATTTGTGTTATCTACAGATCAGGAGGTCGTGAGTTTGAATCCAAGGTAGGACAAAGTATAGTTATTGAGTTTTTCTGCCAAGAAATTCTCATGTTACATCCCCAAAAATATTTTTTCAAATCGAATAAGTAGTTTCTGAGATTAGCGCGTTCATTAATATGTTTCCTTTGAGAGCTTATATAGATCCTGTACATGGTCTCTCATCAATCGTGTCTAATTGTCGTCCCACTAGACTCTAGTGGCTAGAGTTTAAAATGCATGTTGAGAGCTTTGCACACGATAATATCTCCTGCGCACATGGCTAGTTTTAGTGCGATTCGCCACTGTGGCCGAAATCATTATTTTATTATCTACTTACTAGCATTTATCATACATAGGTATCTACATTAGGTATATTTGTCCCGGTGTGATTAAGACAAAACGCGGCGAAACCGCCACCTAACGCATTGTTTCGAAACCTGTGGAATGCGGTGAACTGAGTCACTCCTATGAAATTTGAAATTTAAACAGAAATCGAATGATTTCCTTGTTATATTAT
Source organism: Brenthis hecate (assembly GCA_951806755.1). Lineage (NCBI taxonomy): Eukaryota > Metazoa > Arthropoda > Insecta > Lepidoptera > Nymphalidae > Brenthis > Brenthis hecate. The sequence continues at coordinate 2,355,863 of OX638272.1, read as the reverse complement.
CCAGCAATAAATTAAAATAATTTAAGTAGATGCCTACTTTATGATTCATTTTTTGTCTTTGCCATTTTTATTCCTTGCAATAAGATGTACACTATATAAACCTATCTAAGTAGTCAGTATTTTGTAAATTCCGAAACTCACGCCTTAACATGTGCGCTAGTACGATTCTCGCCAAACTTTTTGGGCGCCCTGAAGTTTACGCTAGCAAGACCTCGCGCAGATACGTTCAAGTGGACAATATCTATACATATAATAAAACAGTATCTTAGCGGAATATATATGTAACAGACAGAAACAAATGAAACAGACGGAGGCAGACAGCGATATTGTTATATACTATGTATAGGTGTAGATAACGATTGTTTTAAGGTCTAAGTATATTCCGTACACAATAACGCATAAGTTATTTTTTTTAATATTTCATGTGCAATGTACAGATTAGATATAGATAGATAAAGTATTATGTATTTGATCTACACTTACAACCTTTATAACTTATGAGTCAGTAGTAAAAGTATACCGTTAATGTATAATCTAATAAAGTGGAGTTTGACTTCGGTAATATGTACCAAAATTACCTTGATATTACTTCATTTCCTTAAGAGTTGCTCAAAAAAAGATCCAAGTTTCCATTTTCATGTTCATAATTAATTTCTAATACATACGTAATCAACTTTACGCGTTGCTGACTATAAACTTTTTTTTAGATTGGTTCTCTCAAATTTGTACGCACGAAAAACTAATAAATATGTAATTAATTTATCGCTCACGTCAATTTATGTCCAATGTTAACTTATGAAACAGATAGGACATGCTTTGACCACAAATTTCAGTCTACACAAATAAAGCATTATAAATCGCCGCAGGGGTTTCTTTCCTACGGTCAGTTCCCATATATTTACGAGTTTTTTATTGACCGTCGAATGGAAAGTTTATTTAGTGGCTTCTTGAACGTGAAGCCACAAACATTGTGTGAGGTAATTCGATACGTTCCCGCAGGCAATGGCTAAGCGCGTAGGAAGCGGTCAAGTGGGACGGAAATGCATTGTAAAATGTATAAATGGGATATAAATGTCCTGACCAAAGTAGTCTAATTTATAATATACCTACATATTATTGTTTTATTTTAAATCTTTAATTATATTTATATATCCTAGTATAAGTTGAAAATGATAATCTAAATAAACTTATGTACATTTTTTTATTCCAGAAAGAAGAATGGTTTAAAACATGAGCTTCTACGCAACGAAGAAGTTGTTGCAGAGACGAGAATCGAGGTAACCCAGTAAATTTAATTTAACTTGGTAAAAATGAATAAAATATTAAAAAAATAATTAGTTTGATACTTTTTGTTTCATATACCTAGTGCCTGGGCTACCGAACTTCGCTCGGACTTTTTTGCCTCAATTACAATTTTCTTCTTTTTTTTTTTTAAAACGAAAAACTTGAATAAATATTAAAAAAAAAAAGTAAAAACTTTGTATGCGACTTAGATTTGGATTTTGAAGATTGATGGTAGCTAGAACATAATATTATACGCCTTGAGAGATGATTGGGATTTTTTTATTATATTTTTTGTATACCTATCCTGCGTAATAATCGTTAATAGATATTTTTCATTTCAGTCGAATAGATTCGAATAGATTCATACAACAAGAATTAAATATATATGTAATTGTAATTTATTTTTTTCGTTTTGCAGTTATGAACACAACGAAGAAGTCCTATCACCATTTTCGTATGATATTATGTAAAGTTCAATCATCAAGACTGAGTTTGGTTAAGTGTACGTTGTAGAACATATCTTGCGATGTTTGTGTGATAAATAAATATATGTTAAGAGACATTTGATAAAAAATATTGTGTAATAAATAGTCTTTGATTATGTGTAAATTAGTAACAACAAATTAGTCTTTGATTATGTAGAAATTCTCCTAAACTATATACATATATAACAACATACAAAAATATACATACTACTAGGTAAATTTTATAATGCGTCTTCGTAGATGGCCCTGTATGCATTTTCTGAACTATTTATCCCGGTAAAATGGTAATTATCGTCTAAATATATTTTTTGCATATCTTTATTATTATTAACATATTTTATAAAATAATATAACTATAGTTCATTCGCGTTAAGAAAATAGTGAATCATCGTTGTGCATAGGCCTAGACCACCCCCCAATAAATGACTACCTCACCTATTTGTAAGAATAAAAGTGGATCGATAATTTAAAGCAGAGAATTAGACGAGTAATTTACATTTTTTTACGTACTTTAAACTGTGCGATTTAAATGAGATTGTGGAGAGCAGCGTACTAAAACCGGTAATTGCGTGCAGTGTGTCTAAAAATACAGTTTTTAAAATTATAAGGGAAAAAATCAAATTAACACACTAAAATCGCCCGTGAAAAAAGAGCTCGGCTATCCACAATTGATAAATTAGATGAATTAGACAAATGTGCAATAAGGAGAAAAGTCCATTCACTATATTTAAATTATGACTAATATATAATAAATAAATAAAAACGAAGATTCTATTGATACCTACATACTGATTAAATATATTATTAACTAGCATTGCCCGCGGCTCCGCCCGCGTTCAGATGACTGTTGTATTTTTTCTCAGAAATGAGACATTTTCCCGCTGTAAAAAGTATCCTATATGTTGACTCAAATAACCAGCTATCTCAATTTTCTCGTGATTCGGTAACAGACAGACAGACAGACAGACAAAAATTCTAAAAACTGTAGATTCGGCCTCTGTATCGATAATAAAGTCTATTTCAATAAGATTTTCCGAAAAATATTCAATGTACAGATTCGGTTTAGTTAGAATTTTATTATATGTATAGATGACTTTATTTTGATTTGAGATTTAGTTGATTTTTATCCATTAAACTTAATCTTTTGAAATATATTTGAATTAAATTTTTACTCCATTGTTAATAGACTTCACCCTGCGGTTGCACTTGATGACTCACTATTTTCTTAACGCGAATGGACTATCACTTTCGAACATTAAAGCTAACAACATTATAAGAATAATGAATGGACATAGTATGTTTAAGACAAAATATATTTTAACTCTTTGTATGATAATTAATTTAACGAATTTGATAGTGTTGCTATTTTCGTAATATTTTATAAAAGCATAACATTTTTTAATTTTATATTTGGAAAAAGGTTTTTGAATAAAATATTAAATAAAGGAGAAGAACCTGTGCCATATAATTTTAAATCACCATAAATTAGTTGACTTAAAAAATGTATACTTGTATATTATTTATTGGCATGTGGTTAGCATAATTTGTTTAATTTAGGACAAAACAAGTCTGTGATGTGATTAATGGTAAGGTACTGAGTGAACTTTTGATGTATTTTATAAAGTTATTTAATAATAAAAATAATTAAAAAATGCAATATAATTTTATTATATTTGTTCATTTCAACTGGTAACATCAATACTTAATATTAGGTCAAAGCAAAAAAATCATGTTTCAAAACAATGTAAAATAAAAATATTTCATATTATGAAGTATCCACTTATATAATAATAATTGCTACATAATGTTAGTCAAAAACTCCCTATATTAAAATGCAAGTTAATTGAAGTGGTTTGAATTTAAAACAAAAGACACCCTAAAAGTTCAGAAAAAAATTATTCAGGTTAATATTACTTTTTTAAGAAAACTTCCTGTTTTAATATTTTAAAATAGCAATCACAATTAATAACAAAGAAAATTAAAAATAAAATTGAATTAATAAGTTAATGAGTGAAATCACTGTCATACTGATTGATATTAATATAGTGTCTATAGCATTTTATAATCACAAATTATCACCTGTTTCCATTATCATTAAGATTTGTATTGCAGTTACTTATTCTCCTTATGCCTTACAACTACTGGTCCAGTGTTGTCACCTGTGGCCTTGTTATGCGGTCCATGAGCACCATCACAATAGGGCCACTGAAAATATTAAAATTACTTTTAATACAATTTTCGTCTTCTTAGGTTTGTTTATTTAAAATATTCCACATATGTAAGTTAAATTACTAATATATGTTAAAATAACTCATATATGAAATAACAAACATTAAAATTGATATGATAATGCTGATAACATCAAATGTATGTCAAATGTATCCAAACCTACTGCACACAAAAGATTTAAGATTACATTTGAGAAACATACCTAGTATATATTTACACATAATATATATTATAAATTTTATAAGTACTTAGTAAAAAATGTATTTTAAAATGTAGATTTAAGTAAATGTTTTTTTTAGAATTATTTTAATTCTTTTATGAATTCAATTATAAAAATATGGTGTTCATTAATCATGTTAAGAAATATTATGTTATTAAATTCTTAACACTATGCTCCACGGTTTCTGGCCCAGGTATAAATTAGTCTGTCAATCAGTATATATACTTTAATACTGAATATTATATGATATATAATTCAAAACCTACTTACATTTTTACTTCTCCAACACCTACAAAGAGATGCTTTTTCTGTTATATCTTCAATGTCAATAAAATCTACCACTTTCTTAATATCCTTTCTAATACAAGGATTGATTGGCCCATTCCCTGCTTCATTTGCCTTCTTTATTGTTTGATAAGAGTAATAAGATATACCTCCAATAGCAAGAGTTGGAGGTAATAATGCTACCCAGTCACGCACTAGAAACAAAAAAGAAATAAAATAATATGATTATTAATTAAACATCTAACCTAGTGCTTTTTTTCATTTTCAAATCTGTACTCACTTTGAATTAAAACTTTGCATGATATTCATTATTCATTGGACGGCCATAAATAAGGATAAAACGCTGTAATTACTTGAAAGTATGTCATTGACCTTGACAAATGCAAGTAACTGTATAAGAATTACTTTTTCTAACAGAACAAAAATGTTTCACAATAATATTTGATTTATGCTTTAAAATTATTTTTTATACTTTTACATGAAATTATATTTTCTTTCTGATACCTGAAGATATTGGAATTAAATTTCTGTAAATGGATATTCGTCAAAAAATATGTATAAAAACAGGGTTTTTATGTAATTTTTTAATTATATTTTTTTTTCTGTTCCATTATAATTTGTTTCAATTAAATATATCGTAATATGGAACATAAAACGAACCGGTCATAAGGAAAATTACTTACCGCCAAGGCGAAACCAACCACCAATAGAATCAGGTATAGGCAAACTGGCCAAATAATTTGGAATTGTAACTTTTACAATATTTGATACGATATACATCTTTATTAAACAATTTTATTATCCAAGATGGTATTAGGTTAGTAGTTACACAAGAAGGCAACTGTGGCTGCAATCTTATTACACGATAAGAAACGATTAACAGATAACACGATAATATTCTTAATTCTTATTTCTTTGTCAATTGTCATCCACGATCCATGAATAAATTTGACAACTCCTTGTCAATGTCAAATTCCTTTCAATCAATGACTTCCATTTGTTACTTTTCTAATGCTGCATACACACCGACCCAACGAATACCAAGGAAGATTATTCTGCGTTGGCTAGGTCGCATGTTTGTTGGCCTTCAAAGGTACGACCAAATACATTTAGTGATCGAGCAAACAATCGTTGGCACCTGATTCTGGCTTGCATAATGCATTCACAATTTCATCATGGACGACGACGAAATAATAAAAAATGGAAAAAAATCCATCTACGCTATAAAGCTTTACAATATACTGAAGGTGATACTGATCGCGACATCTGGCAGGAGAAAAAGGCAAAATTCTTCCCCATTCTAATCTATTTACATAACAGCTCGAAATAAGTATTTTAAATGCAATAACATTCTTAAATTGATGATATCTCATTCGAAATTAGATAAAGTTTGGGTGACATTGAACTTCTTAAAAGATCACAGAAATAATTTTCTCTTGCTTGCAATAAGTGTATTTCACCTAGTGATGTACCAACTCAAAAAAAAATTTGACTCGTTTTAACTCGAGTTGAAATTCACGTAACTCGAACTGAACTCGAGTTACGTAACTCGAGTTAACTGAATGAAAAGTGAAGTGAATGATTTGTTTTGTTTGTACCAATTTAATAGTACAGATTCGTAATAAATATTTATTTGGGGTAATTATAATTATTTATATTTTTTTATATTTATTTATTTATATTATTATATTATAAAGCTGTCGTTCGGTCGATACGCTATGGCTGGACTACGGGCGACAGCGATTTAAGTTAAGCACTGTGGCATCTTATTCGGTTGTAATAGGAGCGATTTTGCAACATAAATGTATAGTCTTAAGTGCTGACTACTGTGCAAAGTGTGCACACAACGAACGAATCGCCGCGCTTGCGTTAGAACGAGAGCGCGTCAATCACTTACACGCTTGATTCCTTCATTTAACACGCCAATCCAAATTTGAGTCAGAGAGAATTCAATTCGAGTTAACTCGAGCTAAGCGTAACTCGGGTTAGTAAATTGAGTTGATATATCTTTAAGTTCACCCTCGCTTCGCCTGGGTTCGCCTCTAGGAAAACAAAAATAAATCTATCTCACGGGAACCGTAAATTTTTCCGAGATAAAAAGTTACCTGTGTCCTATTCCAGGCTGTAATCTACCTTTGTGCCAAAATTCATTAATAGCCGTTTAGCCATTCTGGCGTGATTGAGTAACAAACATCCATCCAAACATCTAAACTTTCACATTTATAGTATTACTAGGATAACAAAAAATTATTTGACTCATTGCGATGATATTCAAGTAAAATTAAATAAATAAAGATTAATGTAGTAATTTTAAATATAATATATAAATAAAAAAATGATGTTTTCAATTTTGTTATTATTGCTTTTATATAAATTATTTTGGAGTAAATAGGAGTGTAAGTTGTAACCATGGTTGTAACTATGAAATCAACGAACTACGAAGTACCTCCCTAGTTGCTTTTGGTATTTCGGTATGTCGATCAAATATTTAAATTTTGTAGCCTAAAGCGGAAAGCATTTTGTTTATCTGTGCTGTCTGTGCCTGTCCGCTGTCGTCGTTTTGCTGGGTGCATTTGATATCAAGTTGTAATTATGAGGCTTTTCATTAGTTATAGTGAGTAATATCAATTACGATTATCCTCTGTGAGAAATTATTACGTGGTAGAAGTGAAATCCTTTGGAGGATATTAACCAATGCTGCTGTATACTGAATATGGCTGACGAAAGACTAGTGATCCTGAATCGTTGTGACAACTTAGGATTTGGATTTTCTTTACTCGGCGAAGCCGGTTTGCCACATATTATTTACGAAATCGAAGAAAATTCTCCGGCAGCTCGCAGTGGTGAGGTAAGATGGCAATTACTTTTTTTGCAACATTATTTTTTTGTATAAAACATAAATGTCTTAAAAAATGTGATATCTATATTAACAAAAAAATGTATTTTAAGTAATATTATGCACATAGTTTATTTATTTGCTTATTACGTAAAAATATCAATTAACAATTTTTAATTTATTTTATTGAATATAAAAATATGAGCTGTTACCAAAGCAGATTAATTTAAACTTTTCTAATAATACGACTACTATACAATATAAACTAGACAATTTCAATTTTGCATACATTTGAAACATTTAATGCCATAGCAGAATGTTTAAATAACAATAACAAATAATTCAATGTCAACAAGCAACCAGCATTAATAATATGTTTTTATTATTAATAACGTCTAAAACTTGAACATGTGAATGGATGTAAAATTTTAGTAAATGATAAATTATTCAAATAGTAAAACATTTAATAAACTAAAGTTATAAATATACAAAATATTGGGTAACCAGAATAAGCTCACTTTACATTAAAAAAATAGAAAAAAAAAACAAAATAGTAACAACTTTGAAACCTCCAAATCTATATACATAGTTGAATATTGATTTATGCCTCACTAGTGAGTAATGACTCACACAAGTAATTGAAGTAGGTATAAATTGCTTAAATAAGTAACAATTTTTTTTATCAACTCTTGACAATTTAAAAAATATTATATTGTTTTTATCATTTAAATTAATAACATGGCTGTGATTCATTGATATTATAATATTGTCTTAAAAAATATTTGTGTTCTCCTTACTAAACTGATTTATTATCACACCTTATTGTTCCTGCGGCATGATGTAACTTTACCAAAGTATCCAATTATTGTTTCAATTGACGGTTATTTACATCAATTAAAATGATGTGTTCAGAAATGCATCTAATGTTATGGAATTGTCAAGTGTAAACTTAACATTTTAAATGTAAACATTAAGGTTTATATTCCTTTTTTAAATGAAGATGTGATATTATAACTATTTCTAATCTCATAGCTTGGAGTTTCTAATAAATTTTTTACCACTTATTTTTTTTAATCTAAGTGTAAATAGTCTTCTTGTAGTTTTTTCTCACAGATTTACATTAGAAATTTAGTTTAGAATTTGTTAATTGGTACACAAAAAACTATAATTTCTTAACACCTCCAGGTAAATTTTTAAGAAATTAATTAAATTTCTAATAAATCTTTTGGTAACTGTAATGCCAGCGTGTCCGCAGTCGTGGAGGGATTATTGTATTTATCATATTACAAATATACTTTTTTTTTGACTACATTTAAGATTAATTAAATTATTTATAATGTACTTGAAGTGACTTGTTTTGGCAGAGTTGATGTTGCTTGCCATGAAAAAGAACCTTTAAAAGCTAGTCATGTAGTTTATGTAATGTGTTCACAATATTAAACATACATAATTCAGCTCAATGCTGATTGTGTCAATCTGTATAAATTTATTCCTGTTTTGGGAAGAAATCAAAACAGCATATTAAGTTGAATGCATAGCTCTCTTGTTAGGAGGTGAATGTGATTGATAGTTACTGTTAGCAAAGTTTATAACTATACTTTAAAATACAGGCTTTGGTTTCATTGTTCAAAATGGTAATGTTGGTTGATATAGCAAACAATATTATGTATGATGATCGTCGTTAATGCTTTATGTTATCATAATAAATGACTTAAATTAGGTAACAAAATAATTAATGAAAATATGAAAGATTCCAGATATTTAAATAACATAAATTTTAATCCTTAAACAGTACTTCAACTAAAGTATTATGTATATTGTACTTGAAGTACCTTTTAAGTAAAACTAAATATTTAATTATAATTTATAAATTCTTACATACAAGGCTGTTGTTTATTATATCCTTTGCTAAAAAAGACAGTGTTATCTCTTTTTAATGTGCTACCTACAGTCTGTGACTATGAATGTGTTAAGATATAATATATAAGTAGTCCGTTACTCAACACGACCCAATTAATATGGAGCTACTCTACCAAGCTGTAACTAAGAATGTATTTGAAGTAGACTTGCTTTGTTTTTAATTCAAACTATATTATCCTAATCTATACTTAATATTATAAAGAGGCAGAGTTTGTTTGTTTGTTTGAACATGCTAATCTCAGGAACTTCTAATCTTATTTAAAAAAATCTTTTTGCATTAGATAGCCCGTTGATTGAGGTAGGCTTATAGGCTTTATATCATCATGCTACTATCCAAGTGAGTAGAGCAGTAATCATAAATGTCACCAAATTGGGCAGATTTCTATATATTATTGTAAAGTGATGGGTCTAGGGATGAACCCAAGAGAGGGTGACTTGCTAGTTATAACATAAACTTAAAATATTTCAGTATAATTCATTCAGCTTATCTTAAGTAATTTTTTATTAAACATTTAAAAGTTCTCTAATTTATTTTCAATATTTTTGGCGCATTTTGCTACTGATTGACTAGCGATCTATACGATTTGCTTTGTGGGTTGCCAAAAGGTGGCACTGCCCAACTAACTACTGGATAGACGAGCGCGATTAGTTATTATTCAAACACGAATTTTCATTAATGTTCATCATACAATGTTATTTCCCATTTTATGTATTACATACATATTCTTTTATTAGAAATTGTATAATAATTTGAAAAAAAAAAGTATTAAGTCTAGCTTTCTAGACATTGTCGAAAGATCGATCTCTTCTCACTACTTGGAAAATGAGAGCAAACCACTTGTGAGATGAACAGAATGGAATCCAGAAAACTTTTTTAGCTTATTTTTATACTTTTACCATTTAAAACGTAATATTTAAACGGAATATAACTGCATTTAACATATTTATCCTAAGTGTTTTATTAAATGTACATTATCACTAAGAAAAGGATTCTTATTATGTAACTAGCATTGCCCGCGGCTCCGCCCGCGTTCAGATGACCAAAAACCAAATTCTTAGGTTTTACATATTAGTATACTCTTATACTCTTACATTAGTTTTTGTATTTTTTCTCAGAAATGAAGACATTTTTTCCCGCGGTAAAAAGTATCCTATATGTTGACCCGGATAACCACGTATCACCATACCAAATTTCATCAAAATCCCTCCAATGGTTTTTCTGTGATGCGGTAACAGACAGACAAACAAAAATTCTTAAAACTATACATTCGGCCTCTGTATCGATAATAATGTTTATTTGTATAAGATTTTCCAAAAAATATTTAATGTACAGATTCGGCTTAGTTACAATTCTATTATATGTATAGATATGTATAACGTGAAAAGTTACTATGTACATCATAGTAACTTTTCACGTTATATCTATACACGATATCAGAAAATTTTACATTATACCATCATAAGTTTTCAATAATAATTTATATGGATAATTTGATACTAAAGGTTTGGTATAGAAAGGCTAAGCAGGTTCTGAAAGCAAAAAAAAGCACAAGCTTTCGTGTACGTACCCGTATCGCCATAATCGCGCGACTTGCTATCAACAAATGTACGCACAGCGCTTTCGATTTTCCAATAACTCATTAGTTGTGTCAATCAAGCGATACAGTGTCAAGTATTAGCTATATTATCATGACTCTTTGATCTTAATCGACATCATTTAAATGAAAGATAGCCATTTTATCCCATATTTTATATTAGCTTATCTTTAGTAGATGCTATTTGTTTATAGAAATACAAATGTATTACACTATATACCTCAAATTTATTTGTTGCGGTGTTTTAACTAATTTTAATTCAACAAAAAAAAAAACAATTGACAAAACCAATATATTAGCATTGTGTTGTTTTTAATGAGAACTATTTGTTGCTTTTTTTTGTGCTGACACACAGAATATAACCTGAAGAAACAGATTTGACAGAACGTATGTATTTCGATATACTTATGCTTTATTTTCTTAGTTTAAAAAATACCTTCCTTTAAAATTTATGTAAATACTTTTTTACTTAAAATGTGTTTTTTAAAAGATTCAATTTTACTATTATTCATACTTGTACAAAAAACACTTAGGTACCATTCATATTTAGTATATTTTAAATTTTGTTGAAAACGCATCAAGAGTATGTATTGTCTTATTGGTTTTCAAATTATTATTAGTGACTATTGTTTTATTACAATGAAATAATAATTGAAATAAGTATGTTAGTAATTTTATTTATTTTTATGCAATGTTTAGTTCTGTTGATTACACACATGAAAGATAAACACGCATAGTACGTGTTTAATATTTATATTGTAATGACATTGACATAATCTAAACTCTAAGGTAATATTTTTTATCTACTTGTAATAAATAAAAGTGATGTCACATTATAATGCATAGAACCATCTCTCAGAATCCATACTTCCATACTTAATATTATAAATGTGAAAGTGTGTTTGTTTGTCTGTCTTTCTTTCACGTCGAAACGGCTTGGCGGATTGGCGTGATTTTTTGTGTGCAGATAGTTGGAGGGCTGGAGAGCGATATAGGCTACATTTTACCGCGGTAGATTAACTTTTACCTACGGGAAAATACGTTATAATACAATCCAAAAAATATTATGATCAGAATTACTTGAGACTTTTTATAAATGCTCTTCAATACAATTAATTAAATACATGTTTTAGCATTTTTCGAAATTCATCCCATTAGGGGGTAAAATAGCGGATGAAAGTTTGTATGAAACCTAACATTTTAGAGGTTTTTTTGGTAGTTTTAGCGCGATCGAAGCCGCGGATTCTGCTTGTAATATTATAAATGTGTGTTTGTATGTTTGTCCTTCTTTCACGTCGAAACGGGTTGACGAATTGGCGTAATTTTTTGTATGGAGATAGTTGGACGGTTAGAGAGTGACATAGGGCATATCTTTAACCTTTTACACGGAAAAACACGTTATAAGCCAAAAAAATATTTATGATCAGAATTACTAGAAACTCGGTATCAATGCTCTTAAAACAAATAAATACGTGTATTAGCATTTTTCGAAATTCATCCCATAAGGGGGTAAAATATGGGATGAAAGTTACCTTTAGTTTTTTTTGTAGTTATAGCGCGAGCGAAGCCGCTGGTTTTCTGCTAGTTCATAATAATTATTTACATAATTATAAAATTACGTTGTGTTTGCTTGATGTTTCGAATGTTTCGAAAATATTCGAATTTTTATGTACGTTAGCGTTTCATGACAATATCAATGCTTAAAATTATTTTTATTACTTTTAATAACATTTATTCAAACTCTTTTAAGCTATCATCATTACGTTTGTATTACTACATTATTTGAGTTGTATTCAAGTGCAATTAAATATGTATGTGGTGACGTTGGTTAGTATTGGGTTTCGTTTATAGTTTGTCTTTGATAGTGGCTAGCTATTCTCCTAGCATTCATACTAATATTATACTAAATCAAAACAGCATCTCGACTCTCTGAATGTTGGACATATAGCGGAAATAGGTTTACAGGTTTCCTTCCACTTCACTTTTGCAGGAAATAGAACTGGATGGTTTATAAAATGCCATAACTTTTAAATTAGGAGTTGATTTTTTTTTTGGTTTTTTTTTTTAATGTAATAACAATTAATCTGTTCTTAGATCATTTTCCTAATGATTTGTAGGCTCTTGATTAATGTAATGTAAAAAAATGTAGACATTTATTTTTCTGCTTTCTTATCGACGTTCTAAAATGCCTACTATAAAAATGAATATACTTAATTTATTGTTAATGTCTGCTATATAGCAAAGGTCTGAAATGTTTCACAGAACCTTCTACCATAGGTACCGCGTCATTCGTATTTTTGAGACTCTTTAGACGTCTGAAAACAAAAGGTACTAAATACAAATAGTAATCAAAGCGTGTATGTATGTATATGTGTCACTTAACATGTTTGGATAGCCAGAGCTAGTTGCTAGTTTAACGAATATTATAAAGAGTTAAGAGATAAAGTTTGTAAATTTGAATGTAGGGGGTAATCTCTGAAACTACCTACGGATCTGATTATGAAAATTCTATCACTAATAGAAAAGTACATTACCTCCGAGTGCACCATAATAACTTTAATTGAAGAAGAAAAAAGTGGCCGTCGAGTTGGTTCATCGGCCAAAGTTACCTAGTCTAAACTGTTTGAAATAAAACAATAGAATGTATGGAGAGACTTAGGGAGTAGGGACGCATCCGGTCGAAGGGAGGGTAAGTCGTTAGTATTTCATAAAATGGTCCTTTTTAAAGTCAAGTAATAAAGTTATGCACCCTTGCCAGTAATATTGTTTTGCATAATGTCTGTACTAAGACAGGTTTTTCTTAAAATGGACTTTAATTAAGAAAATTATATTATTGTGACCTAAATATTATTGCATCAAATAATACGTATCGTATATTCCTACATATTTACCTATCGCATGATCGGAAAATGCTTCAGATCTTGTTCTATTTCAGACCGTACTTAACTCATCTTTTTATGATGAAGCAAAATTCTTACAGTGTGTAATTTGTATACTTAATACATATTATATTTATATTAAAATCAAAGTATTTTTTGTTGTTCACACTATAATAATTTAATATAATATAAATATACATATAAATAAAATATAATATTTACTACTTTTCGTAATGACTAGGTAATTTTATAATACTTTCTTAAATTTACGCAAATATTTGACATTTTAAATAAAACTATCTCTACGACTTTGTTCGCGAATTTATTTTGAATTTTGGTTTCCGAGGTTTCGAAAGCTTTACAGTAATCATGGTTACGAGAGAGACCTAGAAGTAATTGTATTTATATTATACGTAAAGTATTTTGCTATGGAAAATTAATATAAAGGTAAAAGATTCGAAGAAATTAAAGAGGAAATCTCTAACTGTTAGAATCTAACAGCTAATCGTGCGTAGGTTTTTGCTGCACAAGAAGTAGGCGTTAAACACGGTAGGCGTTCAAAAGCTATTACTCGTAGGTATAACATATTTGTGTGTAATTTAACTCGTACATAATAGATTCATATCTAGCTTTATAATATCTAGTCTGGTAAATAACTCATTGTAATCAACTTGTTTTGTTCTTACAATAGTCTTAGTCCAACCAGCGTTCATTAATATGAAACTTTAGAAGCCACTATCCACTCTAGGCTTTATCACGTCTACAGTATAATTATTAGAAAATTTATCAAGTTTTTAACGATTGAATTAATAATAATAATTATTATAATTTGATTAGATAAATCTATCTTGGAATTAAAGTTTCGTAATTGTGTTTTAAATTATTCACCCTTCTAGGTACTTCTATTGTAGACCAAATATCGAAATATCTGAACTTACTTGTTTACTGTAACTATAAAATTAAATATTATAATAAAAATAAGCAAATGTCGACAAAAAAATGACGGAAAAATACAGCAGAAACCTAATGTTTTTAATTTCATTAATTATATTATTTACAAATCCGTTTTGGAAATAGGTATTTAAAATATAATAAATTAACCTAATTATTATTATCTCTAAGACATTTTTATATAGTACTAGCGGCTCACCCTCGCTTCGCTCGGGTTCGCCTCTAGAAAAAAAATATCACAGATCTGTCCCACGAGAACCGTAAATTTCTCCGGGGTAAAAAGTAGCCTATATGTTATTCTAATGTATGAGCTATATTATTGTAAGGTTTCATTAAAATTCATTTAGTAGTTTTTGCGTGAAAGAGTAACAAACGTCCATACATCTATACATCTAGACATCCATACATCCTCACAAACTTTCGTATTTATAATATTAGTATAGATGCCTAAAAGGTTATTAAATAAAATGACGTACGTATCAATAATAAAATTAAAAAGTAAACAAGCTCCTTGAAATTAGGTTAGTTAGCCACAGAGGATGTTAAATATTGATACACCGCGTGCACTTAGTGACCTTTCTGAAATTCATGGTCAATATCGAGGAAAAGCACTTTACGAGCGGTCTTTTGCTTTGAATTTCCCCTAACCGAGGCCAGGTGGGCATCCAGCTAATTTCTATTTCCTGCACCCTTATATAGCAGTTAGATTTAATTTATCTCCTAAGCTTGGTCCATTAGCGCTCCCTACTCCACTCGTTTGATAACAGTTGACAGCAACGGGCGCGGCGTGCGCTCGTGTTGGCTGGACGCGGCGCATACCGTGCTTTCTAATAATTCCATGTAATAAATTCGTTATATGGAAGGACGGACTTTTGTGTTTTTAACATGTTGAGGCTATTACATATTGAATTCATATTAGTGATGTAAACTATATATTTATAATCTATATACGAGTAGGTTTAACGTCCTAGATCAGTTGTGAAATGCTTACAGTGAATCATTGAAATCAAGAGGAAGTGGTGATACAGAATGTTTATCCTTAATGAAGTTGTGTGAATTATTGATAAGTTGAGGCTTTGTGTTATACGTGCAGTGAAACATATATATTTCTATTTTCTTGTGACCTTACTTACACTATAAACAATTGTAATACTGTTAATATAAAGCTTATCAAGTGTGTCTACAAAATGTGATAGGTAAGTAGTCAAATAAAAGTGAGTTAACTCTAGTCAAATAATTATGCATTTAAGTTTTTTTAAATTGGTTTCAATTTCGTAAGTTGATTAAAGATCATTAAATGAATTTCTATATAGTAATCTGTACATATAATAAAATTGTAACTAAGCCGAATCTGTACATTAAATATTTTTTGGAAAATCTTATTGAAATAAACATTATTATCGATACAGAGGCCGAATCTATAGTTTTTTAGAATTTTTGTTTGTCTGTCTGTTACCGCATCACAGAAAAACCACTGGAGGGATTTCAATTAAATATGGTATGGTGATAGCTGGTTATCCGGATCAACATATAGAATACTTTTTACCGCGAGAAAATATCTCATTTCTTGAGAAAAAATACAAAAACTAATGTAAGAGTATAAGAGTATACTAATATGTAAAACCTAAGAATTTGGTTTTTGGTTATCTGAACGCGGGCGGAGCCGCGGGCAATGCTAGTCTAGTTATATTAAAGTGAATTAGTTATATTTGACTTGACTATAGATTACTTACCTTCTTACCTTAGTTTCACAAGGATCTTCTTCTGGATATTTTTGTTGAAGCTTAACTTAAAAATGAGAAAAAAATTCTTTCATCTCCTTACGAATCATTCGGTGGCACTACCGGTTTAAAATACGGATGCAGATTTTGAATGGAGACCGACAGAACTAATTACTCCCTTGAATTACTTTATATGAAGTTGAACGATTTAACAAAAGGCACCGTACTGAATGGAAAAGCTATCACACCCATATTACTAAGTAAAGTTAAATGAATAAATACTTACGATATATACCAAACTAGTGTAGAGTATTTGTTATAGGAACAATAAACAAAAATATTAAATACAAAATATAAATAACTTAAACCTTGTTTCAAGAATGGTTATATCTTAGTTAAGTTATTTTTAAATGTATAGTGTAAGTATACTCTGATTTAGAATACTTCTTTCTAGCTTGGAAAAGTAGAGAACTCCGCGAAGAATGAATGAGAACAGAAGTTGTAAGAAAATTATACCTATTATAATGTAACCTCACTCATATCTTGTGTGTTTTAAAAAGTACACCAATCAACCATAAATAATTAAATAATTAGAAAAGCGTCTGCACAATTTTATTACATAAAAAGAAAGCGTTTAAGAGTCCTGCGTAAGAGTGGAAATTTTATAAAAAAAATAGTTTTATTTCTTATTTTACTAAATACATATGAAAGAAATACGGTACTTATAAGAAAAAATCAATTTTTAAATTTTTTGTCTGTTTGTTTCGGCTAATATCCAAAACGGTTGGGCTGGTTATGACGGGACTTTCACTGGCAAATAGCTGACGTTATACGGAGTAACTTAGGCTACTTTTATTTTTGAAAAAGAATTGAGAGTTCCGCGCAAAAAAATTAAAACCCATGAAATTGTGAACAAAATCCATATAACCAGAGGCGTCGCTTATCATAAATATATCTAACTTATACGTAGGTACATACTTAAAAGATCTATTTAGTTTAAAAGTTCAAAAAATGAAACATGTCTGAAGAACGGTACAGTTATATCTAGCGTTCCTAACTACCTACGTTATGCCTAATTTAATTAAGTTCATTTCTGAATTCTTAAACAATTATACTAGTAGTTCTGCGAACAGTACCTAAACCTCGCGAGTATAATCTGCATTTTGAGGAGCTATTCTGCTCATCACGCCAAAGATCCTCATCAGATTTTCACCAAATTTTTATGAGACCAACAAAAAACCCCGACGACAAAAAACTTGTAGAGGAGAACCAACAAACTGACAGAGGAAAGCAAATTTTGCCAGACTTGAAGCAGAGACGCTTCGCTCTCTCGGTCAAATTACATTTATAAAATTTCGACCTGTGACTTTGAATATTTTCTTAATAAGACGAAATGACTTTTTCTCTGACAAAATGACATTTTCTCAATAAAGTCACTAATAAACTTATTAAAAACTTACTATTGTTGTTGTATTGTGAAATAAATTGTTTTAGTAGTGTATGTGCAATACATATTTACAAACGGTTTATGCCTTCACATTGCGCTACTATTTACAGAGCTTACTTTGCTTAAAGAACTTTGCTGTTTAAGTAATGTCTTTGTATTTAGTGTATATATATGTATATATATATATATATATATATATATATATATATATATATATATGTATATATATATATATTATATATACATATATATATATATATATATATATATATATATATATATATATATATATATATATATATAAACATGATGTTAATTTTCGATCAGTTCTTAAAATTTTCATATTACAGTTTATTTGCAAAAAAAGATGTTTAATATTATTTACTTAAAGTCCGTTTGCTGTTATTCATAACAATTAACAACAAAGTCTTATTTACATAAACACATATGTACATCGATCACTAGTTCTGTTAATTAAATATTGATAATAAACAATAACATAAATCCTATTAACTATTACATAAATTTGTTCACAAGATATTGAATGTAAATTTGATATTTCTAAAGCATCCAATAAAGTTTGCAATGAAGTTAAATATTTCGTTGCTGTATAAATAAATGACCGCATGTTCAATTACAGGTTGAAGCGGGAGACGTATTGCTCAAGGTTAATGGGACTGATGTGAACCGGTTCACTACCCGAGAAGGTAAGGAATTTGCCATTTATCACCCATGACACTTATATCTTCCGAACATGCACACCGTTGATAACTGTTAGAAACTAAATTATGTTGTATCTAGTCTGTTTCAGCACCTAACTTATCGTTAACATAGACATGTACGTTTCGGTTTTATTCTCAAAAAAAAAAATATATTAAAATCAGTTTATATTTCAAATAGTACCTACTTGGTAACTGTTCTTACACGTGTTGGGATGTAATAAAATGTACAATGTATGTAGTCGAAAATTGCTGATGTGTAACAAATTGACAGCTTATACTTTGGGTTGGTTAATTATTTGAGCCAAGTTACAATAAAAATCATGGCGTCACTGAATATTCATAAAGTACGTATAAATGCTCAATTTGTACTCGTAAAATAATAATTTTGAACTATTTTTAGTTTACCGTTTATATAAATCTTTATAAACCTATCGTTTTGAGTAATTTGTCTTCACAAGGTCTTAACTTATTGCACTTTGTAGTTTGTACATGTCAGTAATCAAATATAAAAATCACATCTCCTTTAAACATAGTACGACCGTTATCTGTAAAGTTATTAGCGTTAATTCAATGATCGCGTTATGGCCGGCCACTCGGACAGCACTTCGCACCGCACCCGGCACGCAATCGCGTAATTCACATTTAACATTAACTCGCTGGGTTAATCTTCTTCTAATCAAAATTATTTTGTTGTATGGTTTTTGATCGATAAAAAATTGACTCTTAAAATTGTAGGTAATCGAGATGTTTTCGAGAAAATAGGTTAACTCCATAAATAAGTTTAAGCTTCGAAATTGCATTAACTACAATACTTCTTTTAAAGCAATTTGTCTAGAAAGTGATGGGGAAGTTGTGATTGTAAACAGCGTCATCCAAGAAGTTTTATTTTCTTTCAGTATTAAAATGTTTGCGACTATCGTCAGATCCAGTCACTTTACGACTAAAAAAGGGTGAGTTTATCATTGAAATATCCAATAAAATGTTTATTAACTTATATACATGCGTTGAACTATGACATTCAATACAAGCTCTGCGGTTTCCAGTAATAAAATTCGTGTATACCCAAGTGGATGAAATAAGTCGCTACAAATAAGAGTGGCGATACTCCGAGTAAATTTATAGGCGACTCTTGGGATTCCGCCGTATACCTTTAAGGTTCACCCAACGAATATCATAACAAAATAATGATTTGTATGTAATGAAATTAATGAGTAAATATTTTAGTAGTGATGTTAGTATACGTGACATATTTTTTGCATTACTCGGTGCGAAACGATATTTTTAGAAAATAATTACCTCAGCTTCACTACTATGTCTGATAGCACGACGGTTTTGCAGACCCACAGATCAAAGCGAACGTGAGGCGTTATCTGTCCGCCGCAGCAGAGCGTCGAACTAGTGGGCCGCTACGCACAAAACACGATAAGTGAGCATTC
Source organism: Brenthis hecate (assembly GCA_951806755.1). Lineage (NCBI taxonomy): Eukaryota > Metazoa > Arthropoda > Insecta > Lepidoptera > Nymphalidae > Brenthis > Brenthis hecate. The sequence goes on along the minus strand of OX638272.1, from coordinate 2,335,853 downwards.
TTTGATATTTTATGCTGGATCCATCCTTATTCTCCTTCTATATATTTAATGTAGTAATTAGTGCTGTCATCATTATGTCCTATAGTTAAATTTGAAAATATCCATAAACTATGTCATATTATTTTTGCTCTTGTTTCCGATTCACAATTTCTCGGAAATCCATTGAGCAATTATAGAGTAAAGAAATAACAAACACCTATATTCGCTGACTCATAAACTCTTGCATTTTTAATATTGTGTGACAAAATGTCGATGACATATTAAAAATGACTGAACACAGTGGATATAACAAAAACGCTCTACATAATCCTTAATTTTGACGGTTAACCCTTAAACCTATATTAAACCACACGCTAATTGCTTTTATCTTAAAGTCATTAATTTTAAACCACACGTTTATAAAAATAACGTTGATAATAATTGATAGATGACGAATTGAGGTTTAAAATATATTATTAAACATTTTTATTTTTAAACGTCTTCCCTCGGATATCCTCAGCTTTTATATTTAGGCGCACCTTATTTTGGGTGTAATCGTATACCGACCCTCCTAAACTTTGACAGCTGATATCCGACTGCGATAAGGGATCGGCGGTACCATATGTGTCGTAGACGGGTCACCCTCACCCCGTGTACTTTTAATGAGTAGCATTAGAGGAAAGAAAACGTAGTTTTCACTCTCTGCTGACTAAAAATAATTCATATTTATGAATGTGTTCAATAAACACCTCGCTGTTAAATGTACATACTAGATATGTATCTTAAAGATATTATTAAGCAATACTAATTTTATTTTTTACATATCTTCAATGTATCAATGTTTCTGGTGTACAGTAATGCTTCAAATTCAAAAATAAATAAATTTCAAACACTTGATCTCTTCTCATATTTGTAACAGGTGTGGATTGTAATATTTTATCAAATAATAGGGCTAGGTAATCGTAAATATGTTATTAAAAATAGCATGAGCATTACATAAACACGACGAAATATGCAGCTCATGGATGGGATTCAGAATTACTATGTTTGAATAGATACTAAATGTACTAAGACTAATTAGACTAACTGCCAGTAGACTGTTATTATGTAGTTATATAAATTACCTAAGTTTATATATTATTTTCTTACAAAATTAATAAAATACTTAGTAATATACATAAGTTAACTACTTAAAAATCCAATTGATTTAATTGAATGTGTCCCGTACTACGTACGTACGTATTGACGAAGATATGAAGTATTCTTAAATAAATTATTTTCATTTATCCCTTCGAGACCGCGGGACATTGATTGCAATTAATAAAACCCGACCCCGTTACTATGATGAATCTATGAAATGGAACAGTCACGTGCACAAAGCTGAATCGTTAACCTTCGAACACTTCGGATGCTTATAAAATATTTGGAATAAGTGAGCTGCTTGCAAGTCGCTTGTTTTGGCTTGTGAATATTGGAATATTAAAAATTTCATAGACGTAGTCCTATTTTATTAAATGTACTTATTATAAGTAAGCAACAAAAATATAGGGAAAATAACGATTCATATCGAGAAATCATATAGCATATTGATAGTATTATAAAACATTTATAACTTCAGTCATAACGACACCGTTTTTGTATTATATGCTTTTGTATTTTGTGTTGTAATAGTAAGTAATAAGTAATGTTCAACAGGTATCAGCATTGCACATTGTTATAAATATTTTCAACATTTTATTTTTATTTATGGCTCGATAGAGAATAACTTTGTAGTAAATTGTACTAGCGACTCTCGCTTGAGCGGGCGAAGGGTGTCTCTAGGTACGTTTTAATTTTTGAAGAAGAACCCTAATTCTTTTTCTAAAATAAAAGTAGACTAAGATACTCCTTATAAAATCAGCTTTCGGACAGTGAAAATCTCATCAAAATCAGTCCAGCCTTTTAAGACATTAGGAACAAGTAAGTAGTGTATATAATTTCATATGCATTTAGTAAAAAGCTGTTATTTAGCACAACACAAAAACTTTATCTGACGTAAAATTAAACAATATTCAATCAATTACCAACTACATTTTCAATATAATAAACAAGCCGTTAAATATCATCTAAGATTTATGTCCAATTGATGATCGAACTCTGCAATTCAATCTACTCATTGTATCTCAACATCTTGGTACTTTGTTTTCTTAAAATCTTGTTTAGATTTAATTTAACAGAAACAAATTGTCCATCTTTCTGGAATTAATTGATGTAGTATTAAACAATTTCAATTTAATTAAAAGGTCGAAAAAGCTATCTATCGTTGGCTAGTGGTAATTTGTAAAACATAAATCGTATTTAGATCGGCATCGCCGCCATCGAGCAACTCGAACAGCAATTCGTCGAGTAACTCGTCGAGCAACGGGTCGGGGGTTCAGTCGGGCGAAAGTTGTGAGGCACTTTTGACGGAGGAGAGAAAACCACGCGTCACTCAGCCGAAGTTTGAAGCGTATATGATGACCGGTGATCTTATACTCAATCTATCGAGAGTAGAACATCCACACCACAACCACCACGCGCCCACACATCGAACACATTATCACAGGTGAACTAAACAAGGTGTACTAATGTCTAATTGATAATAAAACAATAACAAATATAAAAATAATAAAATTAATAAGGTTTTCATATTAAATATGTGTATTTTAAGCGCAATATCGTTTGTGAAGGCTATAATTATTGTGAATCGATGAATTTTATAATCAGACTATGAAATATAGTTCCATATACCTTTTAAGAATAAATTGCAACGGTAAATATTTTTAAATTAATTTAAAGGTAATTTTGAAGTTTTTTTAAACCTACCTTTTGATTAAAAGTGAATATATGTATATGTTCTTTATATTTTTTCATTGAACTTACTTTGATGGTTTTAGTTCATATCCATCACATTAATTAATTTATACTTGTTAATCTTATTAATAGTTAGGTTAGTACGTAAATTAACAAGTAATTTACAATATATTATTATTGTTTTAGATATAATTCAACACCTGCCTCACCAAGTGAAACTCGGTTAGCAGCTCGAGTGGAATTATCGCAACGGCACAATTCTTCGCCCGATACGGGCTTAGTTGGTGACCATGCCAGTAAAATGTACATAATATATATTCTATTAATGCTACCTTCCGCTATAACAAGTTATTGCTCGCTTTCCAGATGAAACCATGATGGGCATGAAATAACTAATACATATGTCTTATTTTTCTGAAAGTATAATTGTCTTTATGGGATCTCGACACCGTAATTGTTTGTATGTTTATATATGACATAATGTAACAATCCCATAAATATTTTAAATGCGAAAGTTGTTACATAATCACGTCAGAGTGGCTGAACAGATCTGGACGAAATTTGGCAGAGAGATAGATTTATAGTCTGGAATAGCACATAGGTTACTATTTATTCCGGAAAAATATACGGTTCAATACACGGTAGATTTGTTTCTGTTTTTCACTAGGGACAAAGCGAAGCGAGGGTGAGTCGCTAGTTATACTATATAGTATAAAATATCATGCTATAACCAAGCGCGGATCCAATGGGGGGTGGGGGGGGGGGTGGGGGTGGTCATGGCATGACCCCCCTCCCCCAAAGCCAAATATACTTTTTTGAGAAGTTTGAAGTCTAAGAAAAGAAGGAATAATACAATTTTTTAAAGTATTCGAAACAAATTAAGTTTTTATTCGTTATTAAGTTTTTCTTTAATTTAAATAGCGCTATAGTCTAGCTCTAGTCCGATCGCGATGTGCTACACAAAAAATTAAAACCGGAAGTTTTATGTTTTAAGACGTTTATAGCAAACAAGACAAGTTGACAAATGTTTTTTTTTTTCAATTTCTGGCTTGTTGTGATATCTTATCGAAAAATATTCTTTACAAAAGTAGTAGGTCTAGTAAAAATCTACGACTATTACAATAACCTCAAAGTTTTCGACATATTTCCAAAAAAAAACTATTTTTAATTTTTTCTTGTTCTTTTTTATTATTTTTAATGTCTGCAATGCACATTTAATGTACAGATTTTGCTAAGTTACTGTTTTATTATATGTATATTTCAGCCTATGACCCACCCCAAAATTTAACTCTGGATCCGCACCTGGCTATAACTCGGCATTGATTCATAAAATATGTAAATATTGTATCGACCGCGAATACTTACATCGAATAAAAAAAAAATATGTTAGAGCCAATAATATAAAACAAAAATAATCAAAAACTTTTGTCTGTTTATAACACGTTTTTCCGCTAAGAGTCCGAATTCAAAACATAGGATTCATTTTAATCGGTCGAAAATACTCAAAAGTTAATCTTGAACTTCTCGTTTTACACTACTAAACAAAGCGTTACAGGCAAATCCGCAGGCAGTGACTGGTAAATATTGTATTTTCAGGTTCAACTCCCAGCCGGCGTCGCCCGCGGGAGGGACCGCCTCCTCAGAAGTAGCGACGCGCACACAGCATATAGTCAGAACTTCGAGGTCAGAAGATCATTTACAGGTAAATAACAGTTATTAACACTGCTATAGTGTAATGCATAATGATATTATAATAGACTTAATATATTTACTCAAGTGGAAATGTGTACAAAATAAACTCGTTGATAGCTGATATCTCATAAATTTATTGCTCACATGTTATTAAATTAACTTTAATTAAATATCGCGGAGTTGTAAACATTGTACATGTTAAATGAATATAGATTAAATTTTAGCGCATTTAGCATGCGTATGTTGTTGATTTAAGACACTGTCTGACATGTCCAATATTCTTTAGTAGTTCATGGTTAGGTACAATGTGTGTAGGCGGTTGGTTGTTTTCCCTATTGATTTATAGTTTTCTTATACAGTTTGTTTGCTAATTTAACAAGGTATTACCAGGTCAAGGGCTTGGCGGATTACAATAATCTGTTTTTGTTTTTTACGTAATAATTAAAGTTACTGTACGACTACGAACTTGTATTAAACTTGAAGTTTGAACTATTTAAGTCTTTTTTATATTTTGGATTTCAAACGACCTTTAACACCTCCAGGTAAATTTCTAAGAAATTATTTAAAATTCTAAGAAATCTATTGTTAAGGTTAACTGACACGCCGGCGTGTACGCGCTCGTGGAGGGATTAACAACAAAAACCCTACATAACTTTATCAACCTCGTGACGTAAGAACGAACCTACAAAACTGACTACCCCTGACCTTAGGACGTTAGTATATATGTATCAGATTCAGAACGTAATGCTTGCACGATGTAGAATACTACTAACGCCATCTATTGTTGAATTAGCTTAACCAAATAACTCGAACAGTCAAGCCGTCATGTGCATATATGTAGTAACGTCGTCAGTAGAAGTACTGAATATATTCAAAGAGCACACGGCAAGTTCCAGAAGGAGTCGTCGCTGAGCGCGGTGGCGGTGGAGATGGAGGAGGACGTGACGTCGTCGCTCAACACGCTGCTGGACGCGCGGCCCGACTCCGCCACGCCGGCGCCGCGCGCGCCCGACGACCGCGACAGGTGCGCGCTTTGTATTGTTGGACTACACGCTCGGCTCAGTCTGTAGTCACCCTACTTTCTGTGCCAGCGGCCGCGGGTTCGACTCCCGCTAGGGGGCATTGAGTTGTGTGTAATTTTAAACTTTAAAATTAAAAAAATACTATAAGGTATTTTGGTGCTATTTTTCAATTTTTTGAGTTCATTTTGTCAATTGTGGGTAGGCTGTCTGTAACAACTATATAATACCTTTGAGACATCTAATACCTTAGTATCTTCCGTGACCACGATTGCTGTAAAGCATTCGAATCGTCGGGAACCAAAAATCCAAATGAATCCGCGAAAAAATCCGAAAACATAGTTTTATTTAAAATCATTTTTTTTAGTTCTTATGTTGTAGAAGATTATAGATGCAACAATGATTTTCTACTTAAGTAGGTAGGTATAGTATGCCACAGGACAAAAACTGTAAAATTTATTTTACGCCCGCTGCACAAAATGTTTGCGTGTTAACCCGGTTTTGTGACTTACTTTTGACCTCAAAGAGTATTTTGATCACATTAAGAAATAGGAAAATTTGGTAACAAAGAATATTTCGAGTTGATTAATCGTTTTTCCGTACAAAATGTATCGGAAAAGTTTTTGGCGATTTCTGTCATTTCTAGTACTCAAACTTAATTGTACATTTTTCAAAACTGTGAATTCAGTTTAGAATATCTTAAAAAGTCATCGATGGTCTCCTAGGAACGTTTTCTTGTAACTATAGCAGTTAAGGTATCTGCCCTTACTGTCCCGACTCAAATATCCTCCCTGTATAATATCATTTACAAGAAAGAAAAAATATTACCAGATATTGCGCATATATGTATGTGTCTACTAAATATTATTATGGCGTTTCCTTAAAAAAATCTCTAATATTGCATTGTTTTCGTTTAGATTTCTAGTGACTTTTAGAAATTACTGAGTAACTTATTTACCTGACTATTCATAAACTGCTGAACATCTGTGTATGTAAACAAAAGATAAGAAAGTTTAATGATACTACATATGAATAAAGAAATATGTTGGGACATTAACACACAGCGCCATTTAATTCCACGGTAAGTTACGAGGTTTGTGTTATGGATACTAGATAGTTGTTACACTACACATATGTAACTTTAAATACATACATATTATAAATATGAACAACCATGACTGGAGTGCATTCGTACTCATCACACAAATTATTGTTACTGAAGAGAGGCCCGTGCCCAGCAGTGGGACATTTAAAAAGGGCTGAATACCTACATGTAAAATATTGGAGGCCATTCATTGCTGCCACGTGTGGGAATAAATGCTCCATGCTAGATGATAATCCCATTTATCCGTTGGGTCATAAAATATTTCATATAACTATGTAACAAAGCTGTTCCGGACTTTGGGCGATCGCCAAAGGTAGCACGTGTTTATAGCATACAATAAATTAAGGACTCTTAAGTAAAATTCAAATGTAAAATTCAATAGTGTCAGTACAGGCTATTTTAGTCAAGGTTCATCGTAGTTCAGTATCTGTTTTTAATGACGCGTAGACGTAGATTTATTATTTTAGCAAATATATATTTATGTTTATACATATAGAGCAGGACTTTAAGCCGAATTTTAGGGCTAATCGACTAATTGTAATGGAATTGGTGTTAAAGGCGGAGGGGCGAGCTACCAAAAACTGCAACCATTCTGTAAAGGCTGACGTTTTAATATTACGTCACATTGCTGGAGGAAAGAAATAGCTTGCCGTTAGCGGGTTTCGCTAGCGTTTGGCATGGCGACTGCTTTAACTTTGTAAAAAACTATACCTCGCTACTACTTTCTATAACCTGAAAATTAATTTGCGAGCAGTATATTAATTAAAAAATAAGCTTTACGATGTTTTTTTTTCTTTAATTAAAATTTACCCTTTGAGAACGGTACAAATATTAATATGTAAAAACTGTAAGACTTGCCTTCTACTACATTTCAAACATTTCTCTAACATAATAAAAAAAAAATTCAACATACAACTTTGACCCTGTTATCTATACTATAATAAAACTGTAGAGGTCGAATGTCTGTACATAGAAAAGAAATGGTAAAAACCGAGTCAGGGGGATGTAAGAAGACAAGTAGAACAAGTCCAGATGTTTTTCAATTTTTTTGTTTCTCTGTCTGTTTGCCTGTTTGTACGGGCTAACCTCCGAATCTATTGGACCGATTTAAATGAAATTTTGCATGGTGGTACCTTATATCCCCGGGCAACATCTTAGATACTTTTCATCTTTGAAAATTAAAGAGTTCCCGTGGGATAGTTAAAGAACTATAATAACTTATACAGCTTAGTACACAACAACTTATGCACCTAATTTAGTAAAATTTGGCATGCTGATACCTTATATTGTCGGTCAAACAACAGGTTACTTTTCATCGCGGAAAATGAACGGTTCCCGTGGGATAGATCTGTTTGTACTTTTATAGAGGCGAACCCGAGCGAAGCGAGGGTGAGCCGCTAGTTAATTAATAGATGTATAATTAATTATTATTGTATGAGTTAGTATTTAATACCAGAAGCGCAAACAAAACAATAGGAATGGGAAATATATAATAATATACCCCTGACCGATTTCGGCCACGGCGGCCAATCTCACTGAGACTAGCCAGATGCGCAGGAGATATAGTGCAGGGCGTGTATGCGGAGACAACGTGGACTCTCAATTCCTTTTACTCTAAAAGTCCGATGGGACAGTACATCGACACTAGCGGTGAAAGTTAAGCCGCAGGACGGACGCGACACGTTCTCTCTGAGGCACGGGCGTGTAACGCCGCCAACTTCCCAACTCCGGGCTACTACTGAGAATATCTTAACAGAAAAACTCAGTAATTAAACTTGGCCTAACCTAGGACTCGAATTCAGGATTTCCAGATGTGCAGTCGTATATGCTAGCCACTACACTACCTAGGCATTCGTAACATAGTCATACTGGAAAAAAAATTAAACATTAATGTATTAACAGGATCGTATGGACGTACAACGCGCCGGTGTCGCAGTGCAACGGCTCGGCCGCCACATCGAATTCCACCTCCATATCAGATGGCATCTCGCAGCGGTAAGGTTTTTAAAATATATTATCTGTGATTTTTATAGTGAATAAATATTTCTCTAATTTCTCCCTAGCTAGTGGCTAGCATAGACCTGGAAGGCCTGGGTTTGAGCCCTAAGTCTGGCCAAGTATAGTTATTGATTTTTTTCTGGATAAACAGGTTTTTTTTGTCTGGACTCGTAGGTCCGATTTAAAGAAATGTTTTTGCATTTTATAGTCTATATGTTCATATAGAAATGTTACAAACTAATTTGGCAAAAGAACTTCAATAAGTTCAAACATAATGAATTATATATATTATAACAATTTACAATATTATACGATCATAATTGTTAAATTACATTTGTGTGTATGTTTGTTGTTTTTTCACATTGAAATTACTGGTATGTTTTGAATGAAATTGAGAGCACAGATGGAACTTGATAAATACAGAGGCTACTGTAGGTGTTAGGTATTTAGGTACGCACGTACAAGCCGCTAGTCTATACTAATATTATAAAGAGGTAAAGTGAGTTTGTGAATTTAGAGTTTGTGTCGTTGTAGCGGGTAATTTCTGGATCTACCGAACCGATTTAGATGAAATTTGGTAAGACGATAGTTTGAGACCCTGGGAAGGACATAGGATACTTTTTATCCCCGAAATCATCCCTTAAAGGGGTGAAAATGGGGATGGAAAATTTGTATTGGGAAGCAAGCTATAAAAGACAAAGGTAGGCAAGGTATAAAGATGTAATGTACGACTATGAGTGATATTTGTTTGTTTCGCAGTTCGTCGTCGCCACTGTCGCCGACGTCGGCGTCGTGGTCGGCGCTGTCGCCGCGCGCCACGCCGCCGCACCGCGCGCTGCCGCCGCACCACCACCGCACGCTTAACGGTAAAGCACCCCCTCTCCTACACCCCTACGTCCTCACTTACACCACATGAGTGAAGAAAAGGAACAGAGACAAAGCTTCTAGGTAGCGGATAAAATGTTTACCTATTCTGGTACGGTTGGCACAGGAGCATAAAATTAAATAAACAAAACGTTTATCAGCTTTTCATTAAATAACTGATAGAAATTCTTTTTACAAATTACTTACTCAATATTTTTTTTAATTTTTGTTTTTTTTTTAATAATTTGTTGTAAATAATTTAACGGAAAACACTCTGAAGGTCATATCAAATTTACAATTTTGACCACGCATTAAAACACATTCAAGCCTTAAAACGATAGCAAACACGACGCGCAGCGTCCAGCAGCGACGACTCAGCCCTGAGTTTGAGCACACGCCGAGCCAGTATAAGCCAGTTTTTTTCGTACGCGACGAAGCCATGAGTGCTCACGCACACGCGCCTCATATTTGTAGTAGTGTACCATAGCACAACGCGGTTGTATAAAGCTTTGTCTCTGTTCCTTTTCATATCCTTACTCTGCATTTGCCCTTAGAATACATAGATTTTTATAGGACGAAAAAAATATAAGGAAATCAATCAGCTTATCTGATACGTTTTTTTTTTGTAAAATGTGTCATGTGATTTAATAAAATCTTTGGCTTGAACAAAATTACCGACTCCATATTCGTGTCATAAGTCATAAATAACACGTTCTTTAGAAATCAGAACCTTTAATTTTTTCATTGCATAAAATAGTGTATATGGATTTATAAATAATATATTTTATTTAAATTAGTATTTTAAAGATTTCAAGTGTTTTATATTAAAATTATAATTATTTGCTTATAGGTGATATGAGTTTATCGGAAGCAGTTTCAAATATATCTAGTCCAGATTACCAAGACCAAGACGACATGTTTGATACGGGTAGAGAGTGCCCTAGAATGGAGCTGTCGGATCCCTCGGATTCGGATTCAACAATATTAGTATCAGAACCTTGCCACAAACGAGCGAAGTCGAATTCGACGTATTCCGACCATGGGAGTGACGTCACGCTCAATGGAGACAGCAAGGACTATAGGATAGTGATACAAGTGAAGGGACCAGAGAAGAACGCAACGAATGATAATGTAAATAATAATAACAATAGTAATTATGCACAAAACGGTAAAGAAAATGGACATAACTCTCCTGAAAATCAGGGTTATCAGGTAAATAACATTTTTAAAGTAAATATTAGTTATAGGACTACAAACATAATTATTCTAATTCAGTATTGCTATTTTATTAGAATTGCTATTCGATTACATCGCGTTTTTGACTTGCTTGTTCTGATAAGAGTCTAAAAAATGTCATTGCACTAGCATTATATAATAAAGTAAATATAATTTTTTCAAGTAATTTTTCTACCATAATTTAATCAAAAAATAAAACTATATATTATTTTTTAATTAAACCAAACAATATTTATAGGAGCTCTGTGGCGGTTCTGACGCGGGTTCCGATGAGGGCTCGGATGGTGACTCGCTTCACTCCTTCCACTACAGTCCAAAAGCAGTAGACATACCTTCTGCGGAGCGGCTCGCTAAAAGGTTGTACCATCTTGATGGCTTCAAGAAATCAGACGTGTCGAGGCATTTAAGTAAAAAGTAAGTATAATAACTCTTATATAACTAAGTATAGTAAGGGAGTTCAATAGGGGATTTTGGGATTTATTCAAGCGCGGCATGTTAACATAAAATACCTTGCACCCTGTTGAGTACCTCCGACATATATGTCTGTATAAGGTCGCGCGTCTAGGGCAGCCGATCAGAATAGTAAAAAATATTTTAAATATTTATACTTGAAAAAGGATTTTATACAAAAATAAAAAATATGCAGACTAAGACTAAAACTATAAAAAGACACTGCACAGTACAATTTATTTCTTTCATACAACTATTATTCATGGTTAACAATAAATTTATATATGATTTCAGTAACGAATTTTCGCGAGCCGTAGCAGAAGAGTACGTGAAACACTTCGAGTTCAGCGGAGCGACGCTGGACGAAGCTCTACGAGCGTTCCTAGCGCGGTTCGCTCTAAGCGGGGAAACCCAGGAGCGTGAACGAGTCCTTGTGCATTTCTCTAGACGATACTTAGAATGTAATCCTGGCGCGTTTAATTCACAAGGTAAGTGTGAAATGGGTTGAGATGTGTATTGCATGTGAAAGAGGAAAAATTATTTTCCTGGATGTATATTTTAAACATATTTATGAAGAAAACTAGCGAATTGCCTTCGCTTCGCTCGGGTGTGTCCCTAGATACGTTATAATTTTTAAGCGGAACCCGTAATTCTTTTTCTAAAATAAATGTAAATTAAATGACTTCTTATAACATCAGCAAAATCAGTCCAGCCGTTTCGGAGATTAGTCGAAAGAAACAGTCAGTTAAAAAATAAAAAAATCATGTTTTGCTTATAACCGTATATAATTTCATACGCATTTTAGTAAAAAACTGTTACTGTTTATTTTGACATTACAAACATACACTTAAATATTATTTATCTATATAAATCATTTTGTTTGTGACATTTATGTCTTTACTGTACTGTATTATGTCTTACTTATGTACATACCATTTTGCAACAGTATTGACTAGAACTATAATTGTACAATCCAATATTGTCCGCGGGAGAAAGGTTCCCTCTGTGGTTAAAAATTTAATTTCTCCAACATTACTTATATAAAACATCGTAACCAAACGATAGCGCGTTTTACAACACATCTAATACCATCTATTACAAATATATGTAAAAATTATTATAATATATTTAAATTTGAACAGAATTTACACCTAGGAACATATTATATAGAAACTTATACATAAACTTATATAACTACTAGCGGGTCGCCTTCGCTGCGCTCATGTTCGCATCTAGAAATACAAAATCAAATCTATCCCATGGGAACCTTCCATTTTTCCGGGATAAAAAGTAGTCTTATGTGTTATCCGTATATATAAGCTATAATCTATTATAAAGTTTCATCAAAATCCATACAGTAGTTTTTGCGTGAAAGAGTAACAAACATACATCCATACATCTATACTCGCAAACTTTAACATTTATAATATTAGTATAGATTAAATGATTAACGAACGCCCTCCTGCTCGCGGTCCGCAGACGCAGTGCACACGCTGACGTGCGCGATCATGCTGCTCAACACGGACCTGCACGGCTGCGGCAGCGGCACGTTCCGGCGCATGTCGTGCGCGGAGTTCATCGAGAACCTGGCCGAGCTCAACGACGGCGACAACTTCCCGCGCGACACGCTCAAGCACCTCTACCACGCCATACGCAACACGCCGCTGCAGTGGGCCCTGTTCGTATACACTTACATACGTTTAGATATACCGATTGTCCCGTTAATATTGACGACACGTTTGGCTCAGTTTGTAGTGACCGTTACCATGGAACTAGATGGTGTTGTGTGTTAATATCCTGACATATTTATGTTTATGTTTAATAGTAGTCCATAAGAAAGGTGGCGAGAGATGAGATCGTGCTCTATGAGGAAAGCTAAAAAAAAAATTTGTGGAAAAAAAATGATGTCTGTTGAAGTTTCTCAACAACATGAACAGTTTATAAAAAATATTAAAGTTGCAAATTTCAATGAGACAACATTTTTCATCTAAGTTTAAAGTATGTATTATAGTGTTAAAAAAATGACTACGTCTTTGATGCCCATTGACTTAAAAAATAGTGCAAGGAATGAAGATTTAAAAAAAAGTAAACAAAGAAAAGAATTTAATAAAACAAAAAAGCTATTGCTGTTTCATTGCCAAAGATCATAATTTTTCAATAAAAGTTGTTGGTCTGATTTTTACAGTAAATCTCAAAATATTGTAAAACTTAGAGATTGTGGCCAAATGGAGCCCAAACTAACAACAAAACCTTGTATACAACAAAACCTCACCGAACCACAACGAAATTTATACTACACTAGCATTGCCCGCGGCTCCGCCCGCGTTCAGATGACCAAAAACCAAATACTTAGGTTTTACATATTAGTATACTCTTACAATGTAGTTTTCGTATTTTTCTCAGAAATGAGACATTTTCCCGCGGTAAAAAGTATCCTATATGTTGACCCGGATAACCAGCTATCATCATACCAAATTTCATCAAAATACCTCCAGTGGTTTTTCCGTGATTCGGTCTCTGTGTCGATAATAAATTCTATTTCAATAAGATTTTCCAAAAAATACTCAATATACAGATTCGGCTTAGTTACGATTTTATTATACGTATAGATTTATAAAAGAGCAATATATATTAGTTGAATAGTACTATCCAATATCTATAATAATTATAAATGTGAAAAAGTTTGTGAGGATGGATGAATGGATGTTTGTTACTCTTTCACGCCAGAACGGCTGAACGGATTTGGATGAAGATTTAGCCCAGATATAGATTATAATCTAGAATAGCACACAGATTAATTTTAATCCCGGAAAAAATTACGGTTCTCGTGGGATAGATTTATTTTTATCTAGGGACGATCCCGAAGCGAAGCGTGGGTGAGTCGCTAGTCCATAATGTGAAGAAAAAGTAGGTTGTAACATTGAAAAAGCGAATATTATTGAAATGCGGTGTCTTGTCATTGACAAAGATAGTTCAAATTTCGTTTATCTATTTCCAGTGACGTTGAAACAGCACCTCCCAGTGGTGAAAACCGTCCCAGTGCGCCGGTCGGCAGCAATCCCTTCTTAGACCTGCCCGATCAGAGTCGGGCTGTGGAGTACAAGAAGGGATATGTTATGCGCAAGTGTTGCTATGATGCTAATGGCAAGAAAAGTAAGCATTTTGTTGTATTTTAATTAATTACAAATATCAGGGTATTAAATATTATGTAATATGTTTGCTATACACTATAATTTATGCAAATAATATAATAATTATAGAATATCAGTAATAATAACAAAAGGCAGTGGTAGCCCAGTTGTAACGCGCTCGCTTGGGAAACCGAGTGAAGCGGGTTCAAATCCCGGGTCTCGCACCTCTGATATTTTCATGTGCGAATCATTTTTAACATGATTACTACTTGCCTTACGGTAAAGAAAAACATCGTGAGGAAACCTGCATGTCTGAGAGAACCTAGTAAGTTTTCAAAAGACATGTGAAGTCCGCCAACCCGCACTTGGCCAGCGTGGTGGACTATGGCCTGATCCCCCTCGTATTGAAGGTAGGCCCGTGCCCAGCAGTGGGACGTCAAAAAAAGGGCTGAATACAATACAATAACATAGAGTTTTTTTATTGATTTATCTCTCTGTACGTAATTTCGAAAATTCTTTAAAAGTATAATACACCTATAATATGACAATATATTAAATACATAATTTAAATGCAATAAAATACATAATTTTCTTTAGCTCCGTTCGGGCGTCGTGGGTGGAAAATGTTTTATTGCACATTGCGCGATCTAGTCTTGTATCTGCACAAAGACGAACATGGATTCCGACGGAGTCAAATGTCGGATAATTTGCACAACGCCATAAGGTATACTAGCTACGCTTTTAAATTTTACCTAACAAACATTAACTTTTAAGTCCTTCATTTATACAAAAAAAAAATAGACAAAGTTATTTTCAACCACAAATATTCATTTCACATATTAAAATCACTATTTTAATATTTTTATTTTTCTCCATTATTAGTTTTTAATGTAAAATATTAATAAGTTGTTTTCAATGATCTTTTCTCCACAGAATACACCACGCATTGGCAACTAAAGCAACGGATTATACTAAAAAGCAACATGTGTTCAGACTTCAAACAGCGGATCAAGCTGAATATTTATTTCAAACTAGGTACTTTAAAAAATAACATAGAATTAGAACATTCAATTTATATGTTTGCAAATTATTTTGAATACAAGATCACAAAAATTATTTTGAAACAACACGAAGTCCACCAATCAGTACTTAGCAAGTGTGCACTATGGATTAATCCCACTCGCTTTGAAGCCGTGTCCAGTACGTGGACGTTAATTAAGGGCTTGTACAGCCCTTTATTAACGTGCCCCTTCTGGGTACACACGCACACACATAATGGATGTACAAACAATATAAGTAACATAACACAATTTTGCAGTGATTCAAAAGAGCTATGCTCGTGGGTGGAAACGATCAACTTCGTGTGCGCGGCGTACTCCGCGCCGCCGCTGGCCGGCGCCGTGGGCTCGCAGCGCAAGTTTCAGCGGCCGCTGCTGCCGTGCACGCACACTAAATTGTCTATGGTGTGTGAAATATACTCGTACAGTATAAAAGTATTAAGGATTCTGCCCACTACACCGTCTCATACCATGACCGTGCTATGAACGTATCAGGCACGGAAACGAGCATGGTACGGCCTACTATGCCCACTAGAACGTATCAACAGCGTATCATACCCGTATACAACATTTTTAGCGCTGCGTTTGCTCACGA
This sequence comes from Brenthis hecate, assembly GCA_951806755.1. Taxonomy (NCBI): domain Eukaryota; kingdom Metazoa; phylum Arthropoda; class Insecta; order Lepidoptera; family Nymphalidae; genus Brenthis; species Brenthis hecate. The sequence goes on along the minus strand of OX638272.1, from coordinate 2,319,894 downwards.
TTATGTTCTCTGACCGTTGATTTTGACGGGAATGCTGTCATAGGTTATCAAAAAAAAACAATTTTTACGATTGCCGTGACTTTTCGTTTCGTTAGATGACTATATTGAGTATTAAGTCTGTGCTTATACTGTAGAGTGTCATTATATATTTTTTTTATATAGATTTCTTACAAATAATTCAACATACAACAACAATATGTTATATATAAGGTTGCATATTTGTATATGTGATTTAGATGTATTTTACTCCTAATTTCTATATTATCATATTTTCTCCATTCTTCATGGTATTTACAAAATATAATTGTCACTATTTTATTTTTTATAGTATTTTAGGTAAATTAATCTGATATCTTAATAAATTCAAGAGGCATTTAATCGTATTTAAATACATACAATATTAGTTAATAATTAACAAAATAAAATGTATATAAATTTTCGCAAATATTTGACATTTTAAGTAAAACTATCTTATCGGATTTTCTCGCGGATATAATATAATTTTTGGGTTTCCGACGTTTCGTAACGAAAAATCAAAATAAATCAGCGGAAAAAATAATTTTATTTAAAACTAGCGACTCAAAAGTATCCCATGTCCTTCCCAGGGTCTCAAACTATCTTCTTACCAAATTTCATCTAATTCGGTTCAGTAGACTACCCCGTACAACGTCACAAACTTTACCTCTTTATAATATTAGTGTAGATTAGGTAAATTAAAATCTTCACGAAACATTTAATTGTATTTAAAAACATACAATATTAATTAATTATAATTAACAAAATTAAATGTATAAAATTTTTGCAAATATGTGACATTTTATACTTACCTTTTTATAATATTAGTATAGATGTATAAAATGATTCAGAGGGAGCAGCTGGCTGAGCACGAGGAGCGCGCGGCGCGGCTAGAGGAGGAGCTGGCGGCGCTTCGGCACGCGCGCGACCACCCGCACGCGCACCGCGACAAGGACCACTACCTCGTGCACGAGGTGAATAATAATACCTACTCTTTATTTTACACCTTAAAAAGTAAACAAACATAATCTATACAGATAAATAAAATTTAAGTGTATGTTTGTACTGTCAAAATAACAGCTTTTTACTAAATGAATAAGGAATTATATACGGTATTCATAAGAAAAACACAATTTTTAAAATTTTTGTCCGTCTGTCTATTTGTTCTTCTCTTCTACATTTATATCAGTAAAAGAATTAGTGTTCCGCTTAAAAAAATAAAATGTAACTATAGAGTCGCTAGTTTATAATAATAAGTGTTCGATAATTCAAATTGCAGATAAAGAGGTACCGCACATACGCGTACGTGATGCGCATGCGCGGCGGCGGCGCGGGCGCGGACGAGAGCGCGCCGGCGCTGCCCGAGCGCGCGCAGCCGCCGCCGCCCTGACGCGCCATGGCGCTCTTCGCGGCCTGCGTGCTCTGATGCTACGAGCCCCGCGCGGCATAGGCATCCTACATAGACACCCTACCTCTCCTGTGTAGTGAATGTTAGTGTCTAACCCTTGCCCCGAAGGAAAATGAAAAAGCGATCACTTATATAGCTCATTGTTGGAACGTCACGATCATTATTGTTATTGTTCGTTTATGTATTTCGATGTAATTTTTATTTGTATGTATATTATTATATGATAATTTATAATTAAACCAAAAATATAAATAAATTCCAATGTAACGAGTGAATGTGGCGTGATAATGATCTATATAAGATATTGTGCAAAAAAAAAGGTTCCATTAACTCCTTAGACTGCTGTAGTGCACAAGTGAACCGTACGAAACGGGCGAGGTGGTCCGCGCGGTGAGCGAGTGAAAACCCCTATATAATTGACAATATTGTATATTAATGATAATGATACCCTTTTACTATTATTGCATTGAGAATTTTTTGTTTCTCTTTTTTTTATCCGGCTTAAAAAATGCTTTGCCTGCGTGTCAAAGGCAGTTTGTGTGAAAGTGAAACCAAAGTGTCAATGCCCACCTTATTTCAAAGTGTTTTTGATATGAAATTTTGATAAGTTAATTAACATCAAACCAAGAGTCGAAATAACCATTTCTAAATTGGACATTTTTTTGCTATTAACAAAATTACATCAGATATTGTCGATTAATTATTACAAAATACGATATGAAATATTCGGATGAAACTTTGTTCTACAAAGTATATCTCTAACTAATATAATGGATAATAATAAGCTATCAGGTACAATACAGTAACATCCTGTGTATGCTCCATATTTTAAGTTATTGAGGATGTTGAATTACCTCACATTCTATAAGACTTGGGTGTAGTATAAAACTCTAACAAGTGATATATATTTAGGATGAATTAAGTAATTTAAAACTAAGAATTCATCATTGTTGAAATTAATTCCGTGAATAGCTATTCTGTACCCATTACATTGATAAAGTTTAGACACAAAAAAATAAGCTTTATTTAAATTGTTTATAAATAGCTAAATGTTTATAAGAAGCTAGAGTTCTCTTAAGCATTATACAATTAATTTCAGTCGTATTTATGCAGAAAATTTGGATTCAATATTTTTTTTATATTTTTTAGACACCATACACTGATACTTAATAAAGTATAAGCAGATAGGCTTAGTCCTTAAAAATGACACAATTTGTATCATTACTATATCATTGTAGCAATTCGCACATTTAACTTCTCCGAGTAGTTATAATAAGTGATTATCATTGTTAAATAATAAATATATTTAATGTTTAAATAAAATATTTCATAAAGTTTGGCGCATAGAATTGAATAGTATAGATTATAGGACAGTTTAAATGGAAATAAAGGAGTAAATGTGGATTGCCGCCACGTTGACATCAAAGGATATAATTTTTTTATACTTATTTCTAGATCTTATAGAGACTATATAAATATTTTTTTTAATTCCTAAACTACCATTGGCAATTTACAATTATTACACCGTATTTACATATTAATCCTGTTCGATTTTCTTTTGGATGTCCAAGTCAAAACTATTTCTATGTTACAGATAAACAAATTTTATTATTCATGTCAACACTGGGAGCTACTCATTGATATAATGATATTTCAACAATATTTCTAATGCAATCTGGTCAAATTTGTTAAGTTTAAAAAATAATAACAAACTTGCCTTCATTTTCTAGGATTTGTGTGAATGCAGGGTCAGACAATATGTCATCAGCCTGAAAATGTAGTGTCATATAACTTTTTAGATCATTAAACTCAGGCATAAGACTGAATGCGATACTCATACCACATTCCATTGATACATAACATTTTCAATAGATGCGCGATATCACAAAACTTTCTATATTAATCTTCAATCAATGTTACACATCTAACAGTACTCACGATCACGATTAAATTTGTTTGTTACATTAATACTTCCATCTCATTTATTATTATGTACTAAAATTGAAAGTGTAGCTTTATAATAATTCACAAATTTATATACAGACAGATATTTCAGGAGAACAGAGCGTAAATGCGCAAAATGCTAGTCATTAAATATAGTAATTGGCAAAACTTTTTTAAATAAGCGATATTTTATATATTGAAATGTAATGTTATCATTTTAAAAATAATGATAGATAGATTAATAAATAAAAGTTAAATGTAGTAACACTTTGTTTGGTTTCTTTTAAATTAATTATTTTTTAGCCATCGAAAATTAAAAGACCATTTAAATTTTATATAGAGATCATATATATCATGGTATGAGTACTGTTAGTAATTAATATATTGGTAATTAACAATCAGTAGTTACTGATTAATTTTACGGTCATCTAGTCCTGTCTTCCTTAAACAAAGCTTTGACACTTTAATTGCCAAAGTTAAAAAAAAGTTTTGTTGAAAAAAGTATAAAAATTCTACAAATAAACTTTAAACTACTTTTTTGATAAAGTGCATTATAAATGTAAGGGATGAGGATATGATACATTTGTGCTTAAAAGCAAGTATTATTAATTTAATGCTTAGTATAAACATATTGGCCCCACTGCATTTGTTTTCTCTAAGTAATGATGGCTGATTATGGATGGTAACAAAGTAAAAAAAAAATTTTTGTTTAATGAAATCGTGAGGTATGAACTTGAGATGAATAAGTATTTCTTACCTAATTCGTAATCTCAATTTTGGGTTCAATACTCTATAACAATATAATTATAAGAATCTTTAAAGTACTAATAAAATTAATGATAAAGAATGCAGTTATATGATTAACGTCTTTATCAAATTCATTATGCCATGTCGTATATGGGAAAAAAAATGATAGATTCCAACTTTCCAACAGTCAATGTAGCCTCCGAGCCATTCTCGTTATTTTCTGTCATCTGTTTACAGTTATAATATAGACACCATGGGCGTGGCAAATTATTGGTTTCCCTCATAGTTACTCATCATTATTGAGAGCAGTGCTCTAATTAAATTATGTTTACTTTTTAGTAAATGGTAATATAAAATTTTAAAAATATTGGATATATACATTTTGTAACTGCAATTTTATTTTAACTAGTTCTTCTAAAGATGTAAATTTTGTGATTTGAAGAACCATTGTTTATAATGTTCAGTATTGGCATTAAGATAAAGGTTATATGCTTTAATTACTCTCTCTATTTAAATTGTAAACATTAGCTTCATTGTGTGAAAATTATTTATCATTCCATGTTTGCTTACAATAATATGCTTGAAACAGAACAAAATTCTGTGGTGATAAATGTTATACTTATTATTTGTTTAGTTATGCCTTAATACTTCATATAGATTTACTCAATATGTTATTTGACTTTTGGCTGAATTTATAACAATATTGTATATAGATTTTAAAGTATTGAGACTGATAAGTGAAGTTATTTATTTCATATATAAATCAACCAGTGTCAAATGTTGGGGCTCATTCGACTTAAGCATCTAGAATCACAGATGCAACTTGGAATTGTATTGTAATTAATAACATACAATACAATTTTACTAATTTTATTAAAAATATCTAGTATACACGTTTAGTGTTTGTTCTTTTGAATAACGTTTTTTCAAATCAAGCTTTATTTATACTTTGTATAATTTTGCATACTTACGATTTATATTGCAATGATGTTTAGAGTCCTTCATTAAAGATAATTTTTGGGTTTTTATCTTTCCAGTCTATTGTGGTATAAATACATATCGTAGCCAGATCTTAAAATTGATCATGTCATAACACAGTCGACCATTCTGGGAAACGGTGGAATTTCACTACAAAATCAACTTTTACTAGCCATGTGATATGTAACTACTACTATATCAATTTTATGATCTGCCCACGACATACATACCCTTTATGTTTCGATCATGATCAAATGAATATTTAGGTAATAAATAATTGTAGATAGATGGATAAACTTCCAAAAGCAGGAAAAAATGTATCTTTATACGAATATCCAATTTTAATAATATATTGCCTAAATTAAAATGTACCTAATATTGTAATAGCAACAACAATATAAGATACATTGTCAATAAATCATTGTTTTTTTTAAGTTTATTTACAAGTTACTTTTTATAATTAACTGAAATGTATAGTTTGGTTAGTTTTTTTTTTGTTTTTAATAAAAGTTTGCCTTGAGCTTTGAAATTGTGTGCTTCCTCAATAACGAAAACATATATTCGACTGAGCTTCGCTCGGCGTTTTTTCGATTAAAATATAAAAATTGCGTTTTTATAGAAAAGATCCCTCCAATAGATAAAGTTAAAAAGAAAAACGTTATCTACATACAAAATATGATCCAAATCTTTGAACCGTTTCCGAGATACACGAATACATAATATACAAGAATGGTTACTCATTTAATATAAAATAATTAAACTAAAAATATATTCTCCCTATATTGACCGTCCGACGATACGTTTGGCTCAGCTTGTAGTGACCACGCTACTTGCTGTGTTAGCGGTCGCGGGTTAGAGTCCCGCTGGGGGCATTCATTTGTGTGACGAGCACAAATGTTTGTACTCCAGTCATGGGTGTTTATATTTATAACTAGCATTGCCCGCGGCTCCGCCTGCGTTCAGATGACGAAAAACCAAATTCTTAGGTTTTACATATTAGTACCTACTCTTACATATACCTATTTCATTTGAATGTGTATATAATATCGTAGTTTTATTCTAAACAGTTTTTGTATTTTTTCTCTGAAATGAGATATTTTTCCGCAATAAAAAGTATCCTATATGTTGACCCGGATAACCAGCCATGACCATACCAAATTCCATCAAAATCCCTCCAGTGGTTTTTCTGTGATGCGGTAACAGACAGACAGTTTGACAAAAAATCTAAAAACTAGATTCGGCCTCTGTATCAATAAGAATGTCTATTTCAATAAGATTTTCAAAAAATATTTAATGTACAGATTCGACTTAGTTACAATTTTATTATATGTATAGAATCTATAGATATGTATGTATTTAAAGTTATAGATGTGTAGTGTATCAACTATCTGGTATCCATAACACAAGCCTCGTAGCTTACCATGGAACTAGATGGCGCTGTGTGTTATGTCCTAACATATTTATATTTAATTATATTGACCGTGGCTAAGTCCGCAAAGTTAATATATGCAGAACTGCTCTGCTCCTAAATGCCGTAGCTGGATGCTTTAAAGTTTAAAGTACCGACTATCGTATACGGCGACAGAACAAGTTAAATAAGTAAGATAAAGTTAATAGTTTAGTTTATCAGTTAATTATAAAAGGATTTACTACATTGTAAATGCTTAGGTATTTTATATAGTAATCAATAAGAAATATTTAAACAAAACAAATTGTATTCAGCCCTTTTTAGGCAGTGGTAGCCCAGTGGTAACGCGCTCGCTTGGGAAACCGAGTGAAGCTGGTTCAAATCCCGGGTCTCGCACCTCTGATATTTTCATGTGCGAATCATTTCTAACATGATTACCACTTGCCTTACGGTGAAGGAAAACATCGTGAGGAAACCTGCATGTCTGAGAAAACCTTGCAAGTTTTCGAAAGACATGTGAAGTCCGCCAATCCGCACTTGGCCAGCGTGGTGGACTATGGCCTGATCCCCCTCGTATGAAGGGAGGCCCGTGCCCAGCAGTGGGACGTTAAAAGGGCTGAATACAAAACAAATTAATCTAAAATATTTATTTATCAAAGAGTCAATCCAGGTAGTTATTTAAGATTCTTCCTATTAGTTTTAGAATTCTTGACTCAAAGAAAATTTTTAAGTTTGAGGTTTAAATACCTAAATATTTTTGTTAAATTGATTACATTGAAATAAATATATTTTATCATAGGCTGAAGAAACCAGCCAGAGAGCCAGAGGAACAGATGAATGAATGATGATACCAGATACATATTATAAATATCTTATATTTATTAATTGGATACAATCACTGATATTCTTTCTTTTTATATCTATCACAATTTTTACATGGGATTGCATATTATGTAGGTAATGTACATAGAATCCTTGTTGCACTGCTGGCATACCGCTATGTGTATCTTTTTCTAAATTTATTGTGCAAAATTAAACTTTTACATTTGAATACATGAAAATTAAACACATAAAAAGTAACCGTTTCTGAGGTATTTTGATTGTAATGATTGCCATATAAAATGATGACAATAGTTTAAAATAAACTAATTACTTTTGTATTCAAATAATGTTTCCTATAATTCTTTGATTAGCAATCTTAATAAACCTCAAAATATCTCGGAAACCTGACCTTGGAACCTTTAGGACAGCATATCCTGAGATTGTTTGTTTACCAGTATCATGGACCACTGAAACTAAAAAATAAAATGGCGACTTGTGGCTAATATATATAATGATAAAGATAAAATAGCCAACACAGCTTATTATTAAAATCAGATTTACTAAGTACCTATGCACACAACAACTTGCTGTCGATGCGCGCTTTTATCCATACGAACACAATTAGCATTTTTTTTATTTTACCAACAAGAAGTATACGGTGGTGGCGTACGTTCATGATGTGCGCGTCGCCAGCGAGTTTATGAAACGTGGTGGAAAACGTTTATCAGCATAGAATAAGCACAGGCGAGCTTGTTAGTCTTTGTGTGCATAGGTGCTCAAAATATACATGCTATAGACATAATTCATAAGCAAATTGCTTATTTCCATTTAACCTGCTGGCTTATTCCAGGTGACTTTGTAATTACTGCAATAACTAGTATAACTAAAAATGTATATTAGTACCTTGATCCAAATGAGTAATCAGTATTTTTTTGTAAAGGTCTTTGTAATGGATGGGCTAGCAATTTTGCTATACAATCATGAATTTTAGTGGCATTTTTAGATACTTCAAAAACATATGAGTAACCATTGTCTAAATTTTGAAGAGCATAATACACTTCCTCACATTTGTATAGGGCACAATCTTCTTCATGTGCATATAAAATATCAATATAAAAATATAGTTGTTTCTTCAAAAAGTTAAAATATGCATCATCCTCTGTAATTAAAGGAATACAGTTAGATCTAGCATAGAGAACTACCATACGTACTACATATGGTGGAGGTATCATGCACTCGGACTGTTTATATTCTGGAATTTCTATTTCTTGTTTAATTATCTCAAAGATTTTATGAAAGTCAAAAGTTTCAGATTTACTTTCTTCAGAATTTACATAATCAATAGAATTGATAATTTCTTTAATATTACTAGTGAAATTTTGTATATAACATGGCACAGTGTCTTTCATTACTAACAAAGCAAATTCGGTTCTCTTGTTGATTGAATGTTTTGAATGTATGAAAAAATCAAGAACGCGTTTCAACATATTTATTGGCGTGTATGTAGTGCCATCTCCAAGTCTAAAAATAGAATTTAGATTATCGTAACAAACATCTAAACAAATAATAATTTTTTCTGGTACATTAACATTAGGCAAGTTGGGTTTTTGAAAATTTGCTATCACTTGTTGCTGTAGTTCTTCATAGTCCGTTTCTAATGTGTTCGTGACGTTAACTATTCTGAAAAATAAAAGGATAACAGGTAAATATACCGACGTATTGTAAAAATATTTTGAAGTAAAATATAAAAACATACAAGGATTCGTTGGTATCGTTAGAGCTATTAGAAGCCACTATAGGAGATTCCATATTAATTGTTTTTTGAATGTTCCAAGTGAAATCGATGAAGTCCTAGGAGATAGTAAAATATATATTATTAATTATTATTTTGTTTAATTTTTAGAAATTAAGATCATAGATCACTCATCAGCATCACTCATCACAATCATAGACCAGGAACAAGATCACAATCTCTTGAGTAAAAGTGTTCTGTAATCACAATTCACAATTCAATCACAAAATTCAATTTACCTGTCATTTGTCAAATGTCAATTTCTTTAAATTCCTAATCAATGACATGATGTCAATTTATCTAATATAAATCGCAGATAAATAATAAAATTCATAAGCCCTAATGGACATGGCATAGACTATGGATTATATACCCTATTTTCCAATTATAGCACTAAAGCGCATTATGCGGTATAATGAAATTTGAATGTGAAGTCGAAACTTCAAAATTTTATTGAATTGTCAAATGTTATTTGTCCATTGTCAGTTGTCACTAGTTGTCACTTGTCGGACTGGATGTCGAATAACCTCTACGTTATATTTACAATTTGGTTATGTTTCATTTTATAACTATATTAATAACCTAATTGATTGTGATTAATATTTATTTAAAACATGGATTATAGTTACGAACAAACCAGTGAAGTTGAAGCATTAGATTCTATATACTATGGAGATATGCAAAGTAACTTTCACAATAACATTATATCGGAGAAATAATTTAATATTAACCAAAAAGCTTAACATAATCATCTTTTAGTTTTACAGACAGAACCAATGCATAAATTTAGTATACCTATAAAATCTGAAGAATATGACGATGGTGAAGGATTAGCCTGTCAATTGATATTCACATATACTCCAAAATATCCTGAAGAGTTGCCAATGTTAGAGATAAGCACTGATGAAAGCTTTGATGAAATAGTGGACAAAGATGAACTATATAAACACCTTATGGAACAAGTAATCTTAATTTTTTTTGTTATAATAAGACTATTTCTTTATTTTGTTTCTTTAACTAATAAAGAGCAATTAAATGAATTATTTGAACAGAGCCATGGCCAACTACTGGCTACTACCAATAATGTTTCAATATTGCTGTATAAAATAAAAATTGTTGTTTCGTTTCACAGGGGCAAGAAAATTTAGGTATGGTAATGGTATTCACATTAGTATCAGCAGGTCAAGAATGGCTTAATGTGAAGTGGGATAGTATAAAAAAAGAAAAAGAAGAACAAATATTAGCTAAAAAGCAAGCAGAAGAAGAAGCAGAAATGGTTAGGCAAATAAATATATTTTTATATTTTTTATAATAATGTGACAGTTACATTGAATATAGCATGAAAAAGGATATACAATAATTAAAGTTTATTAATGTTATTATCATTAAAGTTTTATAATAAATAATGGCAAATGTAAGACATTAGTTTATGAAAGAAGTTAAGAGGCTTTAAGGTTTAAAAAGTACTTATTTTTTAATTGACTTTAATATTATTTCAATTCTCTTTTTAGAAAAGGTTTGAAGGTACGAGAGTGACAGTGGAATCATTCTTAGCATGGAGAAAGCAATTTGAGTTAGATATGGGTATTCCTGCAAAGAGAGAAAAGGAAGGAAAAGATAAAAATAAATTAACAGGCAAAGAATTGTTCTTGAGAGATACTACTTTGAATGAATCTGATCTCAAATTCCTTGATGATGGTTAGTGAATATAAAAAGCTTATCTATGCATATAATAAAAGAGTAAATGATCAAGTGAGAAAAGTGGAACTCTGTACATGGGAGATATTTAAGAAAAAGATATATTAACAATAGAACCCAAAACAATTATTTATAGAGTTTTTGTCTGTTGGTCTGATTGTCTGTGTTTACTAATTTCAGAAACGGCTTACCCGATTTGGGGACAGTTTTCACTAATATGTCGTGGTGAATGTAACATTTGTTTTTTTGTTTGTTCTTCTTTTATGTCAAAATAGAGTCATGAATTGGCATGATTTTTTATGTAGACATAGTTGGAGGGCTGGAGAGTGACATAGGCTACTTTTTACCGCAGGAAATGATTTCTTTCCCATGGTAAAACACATTATAATACAACCCACAACAACTTATCACATCTATGTATATAATATATAGTTTATCCATTTCATTTTATCCATTAAAATGTACCTTGTAGCTTGTGATGAACCCGAGTGAAGCAAGAATGAGTCACTAGTGTTAACTATTTTTATTAAAATATGTATGTATGTATGTATGTATATATATATATATATATATATACATACATACATACATACATATTTTAATTATATATATATATATATATATATATATATATATATATATACATACATACATACATACATACATATTTTAATTAAATATAAAATTAGGTAGTAAGTGTAAAGTTATTTTTTTAGGTTTTTAGTGTTAGATGAGTAGAGGGCTGATATGATTTCAAAAACATACCTTCATTAAAAGACTTTTATCTATAATTCTGTAATATTTTAATAAACTATGTCTATAGTAGACTATGCTAAAATAGGCTGATAGAGAAAACTTAATATTTTATAAATAATTATAACGTTATCACAGCTTTAACCTATTTTATTAGAGTATAACGTGAATATTATATAAAAATTTCAGGAGATGCCGTTAAAGTAGATGAATCACTATTCCAAGACCTAGATGACTTGGAACTTTCTGATGACGATGAAGATGATGAAGACTATGTCCCTGGACAGAGCAGTGATACTGAATAACGAACAGTTATGCGCTTAAACTAGCGCTATTACATATGGCCTTAATGTCTCCCAGTCAGTTATGCTTTGTTGACAAATATAACTCAATTTTATATACATATTTGCATCTTTTAAATTCCAAACAATAACAAAAAAGACACTAAGTAGTGTGAAGGCAATGTTTTATGAAAAACAAAAAATATATTTGAACAATGGGCAAATAACCATATACAAAAATATTATGGAATATAGCCAAAATCAAAATGCAGAAAAAAATTGATCAAACTTAGTGAGAAAAAAGCTATTTTTCATGATTTTATTATAAAGTTGTAATAAATGACACTGATCATCAAGTTTAATTAGTTTTAAAAGTTAATTTTAAGTCAATAAATTAATTTTCACCGACTTCAAACAAAGAGATTTGGTTGTATCGTTTTTTTATCTTTGTGATATACGTTTTGAGAATCCATATAAGTGTAAAGAAAAAAATCACCCATAAGGGAAAATAATTACTTTTAGGCAATAGTTACGTGAAAGCAATAAATAGTTACATGGTCATAATATATTTATATCACTTATAGTATAGTAGTACAATATAAGTCATATATACACATTAATGACTAATCACTGATGCCACGAAAATTGTATGTAAAAACCATAGCTTTTATTAAAGTTCTTTAAGTTCAAATAATTAATGAAGCTCGCGCATACAAACGGCCTATGGTCAGGACCTTTAAACGTCTCCTTAATCTGTGGCGATGTCGACGCGCACTGGTCGTGCGTTTTTATTGATAATTTATAGGGTGGAGGTAAGGAGAACTACATATCTTTGTGATTAAAAAGTGTTTTTCGAAAAGCGTTAATTAGGGTGGCACTACTGTTGCAATTTGGTAAATTAAAAAAAAAAGCCTAAAGTGATTAGAGTAGGATTACATTATCCCACAGCAGTTTATTAGGTTATATTTAGTAACTTATTTTAGACTAAGTAAATATGAGGTGCGATTTTGTATATTTCAGTTTCATTAACTAGGTACTCTAGTTACCTAAAAATATTACATTTTTCGACTCGGCACACTTCACTCCCTCTACAACTGCTAAATTTGTATTATACTCCTTAAGCTAGTGCCATTCTAATGAGGTTTTGAACTGTCATTTAACGCAGTGCTAAAAGAATCATTTGGCGCTTAGGTGACCCGTGACACTGACATAAGGGCGTGTGTTTGAAGTTAGTGTTTTCCTTTTATAAAAAAAAACCTCTTAATCACTCTAACACCACTTCATATTTTGAGATATTTCTATTGAAATAAAAGCACGAAATATCTACAACAAATATCAACTCCAACTTCTCTCAAAAGTGACGCTTTACAAGATGGCGGTGTTAGTTCCAATTTCGGCCACGTGCCAAATGATCCTTGTAAAACTGACTGTACAGGCGGACACTTTCATCTTGTCTTCCACATGAGATCGTTCTCCTTCCTTGATACGAACATAAGCATCTTTTTCATTTGTTAGCGGAGAATATGTGCAGACGTACGCGTCGTTTTTGCGTTTATAAAACTTGGTGTATATACACTCTAAATAATTATTTATTAAAAGACATCCATCTTCATCATTTAGGGGTAATTTTAGAAGCCGTACCATTTTCGTAGTCGAATGACTTGTAAATATTAATATTTTCTCCTCAATGCAAATATTAGGTCCATGCGAAAATCGAACCCGCGACTGGACACTTGTTCTACTGCGCTACGAAGGGGTTTTATTTTTATATGAATATTTAAAGCCAAAACACATTCCTGTGGTTAAATAATTTGTTATTTAACAATTAAGTATATATGATAAAAATTAAAAATTATGTATAATAAAAAAAATCCAGTTCATTTGTTTTAAATTTAACCAATAAATGCCCAATTAGTTTATAAATATTTCTTTGGAATGCCGTGTATAGCTTACAATTAATTTATAAATAAAAATTTACAATAAATAGAGATAAAAGTGAAAATATCAATACAATTTCGTTGTGAGCTTTCACCACAATCGATAAAATGATAAATGGTGGTATGCCTTAAAATACCCGTATTTGTTTTAACTAAACCGAAACGCACTCCGCACTCGTGTAGTCAAAACCATTTATATAGTTCAAGAATCAAACCCCTACACCGTAGTAGTCAATGCGGTGACGCTAAAATTTCATGGCTATAATCATGCCTCAAAGTAGTAATTATGTTTTTGAATAGACGTATGATAATTTATATGTTTATAGGTTATTTTCATATAGTAGGTATAGAAACACGTAAGTTAAAAAATGGTGCAACCTTTATTTTATCACTATAATATTGTTTATAATAAAACACATTGTTTTAATTCTGAGAATAGTTTTATTTACAGATTTTTCCATAGGTATATACAACCAATAGATTAATAAAAAAAGCGTTTGTTTGGATTCCTAACAAATACGAAATCCAAGTCTTTAAACAAAAGCAACATTTGAGCAAACAAAACAAATCACTAGCTTTGACATCACATTTATTCGCTAACACTGAAAATATTATAATTATTTAATTTATAAAATTAATATATTTTAAATAAGTGCTTAATACATAACTACAATTTAACATGTATATTTACACCGAGTGCAGTCTTGAAACCAATGAGCAAAAAGGAAAAAATTTAAAATATTTTTATCGTGAAGAATTGCAGTGGAGGACTATTAGCAGATTGATTATCAGTACCTGGGCTACCGAGGTTCGTTGGAGTTTTTGGCCTGAAGTACAATTTTTTTTAAACTTGAATAAATATTAAAAAAAAACAAAAGTAAAAACTTTGTATGCGACCGAGATTCGAACCTGGACGCTGTTGATTGTTGATCTTGCACCTTGGCCGCTTGACCACGATGCTTATGCCCGAGCGTGCAATTTACCGACCATATTTTGCGTGGAATAATGCAAAAGAAAACTGCATGAAAACTCGAAAACATGTTTTCTCAGACATAAAACTAATCTAGATCGATTTATCGCCCCCGAAACCCCGTTGAAAAAAATAGTTGGAGCCGTTTCCGGGATTCAAATTATATATTTATATATATAAATATATAATCTGAATAAGAATTGCTCGTTTAAAGATATAAGATTTTATTATCGTATTTTGCAATGCTAAATGTATAAATGAATATGTTTAATAGGCGTTTTAATAAAAATAAAAATATTTTTTATACTAATTATTATAGAATAATAAATGATGATTAAGTTTACGATGTCATTACAATCATAGTAAGGACTTTTAAATTAAGTTATCCGTTTTTAATGACTATGGCTCTTAACGGCAAAGAAATTTTGAAAAAATCTACCTTAACAGTTAACCACAGATATGTATAATTTAGAACACAATCAAATGTAATTTTGTGTGGTGTGGTTCAACTGCTAATATTAGATAATTAAAATAAACTATCGTATGATAGTTGTTGACCCACATTTTCTTTAAAATATATCCTAAAACATTAAACGAAGCCTTTTCATGGTTCAGCATTATATCCGAATAGGTACTTTTACTGATCACAATTTACGTTCCTATGGACACGCGAGGAAGAAATCTCTGAAATACTGTATACTGACTCATACAACAACACAAACGTACACACACACATTGCAATTCCCCAAAAGTACTTAACTTTTAAACGAGTTAAAATAGAAACCAGACAATCCACTTTTAACATTAATTATATACTATTAATAATAATAATATTATGTAATCATTTCCATCTCCACATATATGTATTACTAGCATTGCCTGCGGCTCCGCCCGCGTTCAGATGGCCAAAAACCAAATTCTTAGGTTTTACATATTAGTATACTCATACAATGCAGTTTTTGTATTTTTTCTCAGAAATGAGATATTTTCCCGGGGTAAAAAGTATCCATGTTGATAAATATAAAGATCTTATGTTGATCCGGATAACCAGCTACCATCATACCAAATTTCATCAAAATCTATCCAGTGGTTTTCTCGTGATGTGGTAATAGACAGACAGACACAGACAAAAAATCTAAAAACTATAGATACGGACTCTGCATCGGTAATAATGTCTATTTCAATAAGATTTTCCAAAAAATATTTAATGTACAGATTCGACTTAGTTACAATTTTATTATATGTATAGATTATCATTTATTTCTATACACCTAACGTTCTATAGGCCAGCCGCCAGTGTATAAAGAAAAAGTATAACTACGACCTAAAATACAAAAAATATAAACGGTGTATAAAAAAACAATAGTATCAGTGCAGTAACATGTATAATGAAAATTATACCTTCTTTTTTATATGATATTTAAATACAACAATAATCAATATTTCAATATATTTTATACCAACATAAAAAAAGGGAAGGCCACAAAAAAGTAACAACATTAAAATGTCATTAAGTAACATTATAATCTAACTATTTTATAATTAACTTTATTGTTTGTTTTATGTACTTAAAAATGAATTTGCTTTCCTTTTCTAAATGAAAATATTTATGTATCTAAGAATCTTTATAATGTTCACTGAAGACACAAAGACCATAAATACTCTCAGATGATGGTCCCAATGACGTCAAATTAAATTTTTTTAACAATTTCGCATTGAGACATTTATATTTTAACTAAGCTATCTACGCTCGTGTAAAAATATCTGGTAAAGTGAATTATTTTACTCTTAAATTTCTATTGCGAAACAAGTTTTAGCGATATAACATTATCGTGAACTATTTACACACTATATTGATGATGTTACCGACACCATACATTTCACTACAGACATTGCTATCTACCGGGTAATACTTTACAATCAGTACCGTTTGATATAAAATTAAAATATTTTAAATAATGTTATGTTTAACACCTGGGTCTACATTTATTAGGATTTAATCGAATTGGAACCGGCACATTCTCAAGACCTTTCTTTGTTTTCCTTTCACCAGAATATTCTAACAAATAATAGAATACTAAAATGAAAAATAAAAATAGGATTGATTAAACTTCACAAATTGTAGTCCGTTCTATTGTCCACTCCTACAGCCGCGATGATATTATATATTGTAATTTACGCACCACAACGGTTATAGAAACCGTAGGATCGTAGCCGCTTGCTGTAAGTGACGGCGAGTGCTCATTTGAGTCTTTGCGTCACGTTCGCGAGCGCGACGGCGAAGGCCTGCAGAGCTGAGAATGGGTACTGGAAGTCCAGCGTGTAAGCGTTGCCGTCAATTCGCCCGAACTGCATTACCTGCGAATGCATTATCTAATCTTATCGTCCACTCTAAAGAGACCCTGCATTTGCATGCTTTCTATTAGCAAAGGAAATTGTAGAATATCATCTTATCTAAAAAGAATATCTAGTTCTGGAGTCTGAGAAATGTTCCTTTTTGTAACGTAACGGTAAAGAGAATAGGTAGGTAATCTCTTTTTTGTCATCATATCATATACAAGAATAAAAATCCATTTCGCACCAATTTTATTATTATAATTTCTCAAGGTAAATACAAATAATTCGTTGATGCTTACGAGCATGTACGAGCATGCATACGTTACGACGTAGGTGCTTGTTTGAGTTAAAGTGCACTTTTGAGAATACTAGATAGGGAAAACGATAGGGCCGTCATTAGGAGATTGTAAATTTAGTTTTTTTTTTTTGGTGGTTTTTTATATCACCATATTATATAAAAACAGACCTGCTTGCCGTGATATTCAATCTGGAAATTCTTAGCAGATTCCTGAGTGACTCGTCCGCCGAAGTCCAGTTGATAGACCTGGCTGTTCTCGTTCCACATCGGCGCTTTGTTGTGCATTACGAGTTGGCGACGGGTGCTGCGGTTTTCAGGCGCATTTGATGATGTTGCAGTGTTTAAGCTACCCCCAGCGCGTTTAATCTGTAATATTTTGTTTGCAATTGCTAAATAATTTAATTGAATTATACAATAAGCAAAAAATCTATATACGAGTATAGTATATAAAAATGAACTCCTATTTCTCCTGGTCACGCTATAACTTGAGAACGGCTTCACCGATTTCATTCATCTTTTTTTTTAATGATTTCTAATACTTCGTATAAGGTTACATTTTAAAAAAATAAGAAAATTGCGCAGAAACTTAAAAAATTTAAGAAAATAGTGATGAAATTTTGTATGGAGAATCAACCTAGGGACGAATCCGAACGAAGCGAGGGTGAGTCGCTAGTATAATATGTTTTTAAAATCATTAATTTAATTTTTAAAGAAGAATTTGAAAGGCGTAAGTGATTAAAGTTATCATGCAAATATATCAATTAAGATTCTTGTACCTTATTTCTAAGTTGAGCTTTTTGAAAACTTTCGAGATCCCTGTAATTCTTGCTGTTAACTTCATTATATCCATTCGAGTATTCGTCATCAGAACTCTCAGACAGTTTTTTGTTCCTTCTCCGATTTAATAGAGGCGAATTTAACAATTGTCTGAAAATTTAAATATAAAAATTCACCATTTTTATTGTAACACAGTACTTGAAGTAGGTATTATTTCATATTAACATATAACAATTTTTTTTATAAATAATACCTACTGGCTGAACTCGTAAGTATGTTGAATATATTAGCCGGATCAGTCAGTTGTTTGGCATCTGGCCAAATATTGCGTAACTATCCGGTATTTGAACGGATAAAAAAATAAAGCCGAAAAGGCCGGATATTTATTTCATCTCTAGGGACATCCCATGCGTAAACTTCTTATAATTGTAAAGATTTTTTGAAAAAAGTGGTAGTAGTATGTAACGTACGAGTACTACTATAGTATTATATGATCTGTGGTACGAATATATTTGTATATGACAAAAAGCTTTATCTAATGGGCGAGGCAGACGAGTATAAGCATTATGAATAAAAGTAACACTATGTGTAGCAGTGGCGAAGGGTCCATACAAGCCATTCCTTAAAGTTATTTTGCTATAATTTTACATACATTTAATTTTTTAAATGTATAAATGTTCTTTTGGAAATATATATGTATATACTAATAGCTTTATTTCTTTCTGCATCAAAACTTCCAGGTAAATTTCTAAGAAATTAATTAAAATTCTAAGAAATCTATCGTTAACTGATACGCCGGCGTGTCCGCGGTCGAGGAGGGATTCAATACCTATATAAAAATTGTATATTTTTGGAACGGCTTACCTCTGCTAAAATTTCACATTTTGCCGTGTAGGTATATAATATGAAAGAGCTTTACCTAATAGGCGAGGCAGAGGAGTACCGCTGGCGGCGCGCGGCGCGCGGCGCGGGCGAGCCGGGCGCGGGCGCCGCGGCCGAGCGCGCCGGCCGCGGCGACGCCGGCGCGGAGCTGCTCTCGCGCGACGCGCCGCCGCCCGCGCCGCCCGCAGCCTTCTTCGACGAACGGGATGCCAGTAATCGTAAGGCCAGTTGCTCCAATGAACCTGGTAATTATGGAAATGTTCATATGATGATAAGGTTTCATTTGATAGTTCTGCTACTTTTATTAATGTTCTGGTGCAATATTACCTACTTAAATCTTATAGCTGACTAGTGAAAATGTAATTTTTAGCCTTTAATGGCTTTCAAAAACGTTATAAAGTTCACAAATTTAATGTAAGCAGCTCTATACTCCCAAAAATGACTGACGTGTGCTAAACTCGATATACTCTGAGATCCTCATTTAGAGAAATACTCTAGGTGTGTGAAGCTTTATTTTATCTACGTCACGTGTGCCTTCGTAACTTAATAACGGCTAGTCCGCAAAGCCACATGCGTGTTTGCGAAGCTCAGTGCTGAAGTCTAATTTGACTAGCTGCGGAATCGCAACCGCATTTATCTCACCGTTGAAGTATTGGGGGGGCGGGTGAGAAAAAGCATCTACTACTAACTATAATACTTGCTGTAGTCGGAATCGCTGTCGGTCACAGGCGCGGGCGGGGCGCGGGGCGCGGGGGACGAGCACGCCAGGCACACCGCGCATACGTATGCAGCATCGGTTTCTCGACGCTCACAGGGCACTATTAGCCTACACGATGAACATACGGGGTGATCCCGTCTGGGCCTTCGACCTCGTCCTTCCTCTGTACTATTTCCGCTATTATCATCACCTGTGCTGTTACAACGACTGCTCGAATATGCATCATTATCCTGCTTCTCGTTGAGTTCCGCTTTAGTCTGTCTCTTACCCTTTTCCACAGATATGGACAATTCTCCTGAATCTAAACTTTTCGATTTGCCGCACTTTCTTAAGCTTGGAGTTTTAAAGTTATCCAACTGTTTAATGTCATTACTCTTAAAATAACGCTTTGGACGTCTCTGTCTCTTGTTATTGACTAATATAAGACGTCGAGGTGGTTCTCCGCGCAGAGCAGATAAACTAACTTGTGCATGTAAAACTTGTGGATCAACGAGATCCAAATACCCAACGCTGCAACTCCGTGTCATTGTGTCATACACCGGTATATTCGCGCACACTGGGCTTATAGGAACAACTGTAGTCGTTCTCTGTACTCTCCCCTCGCGAACTTTGTCTGTTAAATTACTTATATTTGTATCCACCGGAGTCTCCTCGTCAATATATTTGAGATCTTCGCTTTTCTGTAAATTTTTTAACGTCTCGCCGCGTTTGTTCATAGCATCTGGATGCACTTCATGCTCATAATTTTTATTACATAACGATTTTAGTATCCTCGTATTCATCTCAAAAGAGGATTCACCTCGGCTACAAATATTTTTTCGCAATTTTGAAAGACAGTTATCGGAAACGTGATTATCGCATTTTTTAATAGTAACTTGTCTGCTAGGTTCTAAGCTAAGATTTAAACTGAACTGTTGATCAATACTGGACAGATTTCCTTTTAATGATACATTATCTCTTACACTATAATCAGTCCGGCCGCCACAAAAATCTCCTCTTCCACCGCACGTGACAGTCTGCGGCGACGGTCTCTCAAATATGATATCCGTAGGCGCTACGGCATTCTTTGGAGACTGTAGAGTTGGAACAGAGCTTTCACACCTTAATGGGGATATTGCGTGTCGATTTGACACAGCAGTTGTATTGCTAACACGCCTTTCGGAATTTTGTGTCGGATGCCGTATAGAGTTGGCGTTATAAACATTTTCTGACATATTGTTCATATCACTGGTGTCAATATATGGAAACTCATCGTAAGATTCTGCTCTCGCTAATGCTGGATTAGAATTATTATTTGGTGAATATATTTCGGAACTATTTATTATATTATTCGTATTGGTCATTCTGTCGGTCGCGATAGCTGGATTAAATTTTTTTCTTATGTTATTGTTCATATGTGATGGAGAATCAGCTTCACTAGGTTGAAATACTTCTTCCTCGTCTTCGGAAAAGATGTTTGGATTAAAATTGGGATCTGGACCGACTGGATAATCGTCTCGGAGCTCTGTGATCGTCAGAGTCATTTGTCGCGGTTGAAGATGTAATAAAGAAGTTTTGTAAGTCACTTGTCCAAGATTGGCCGGTACGTTTTTAGCCAATCCGTGCATTTTGAACTTTGTTCCCCAAATATTAGACGTGACTTCAACTAATCGAACATCCTGAAAACAAATAAAATTATGTAAGTTTTATATTTTAAAGGTACGATTTTGATAAATTTATCTTTTAAAAAAGATTAGTACCTCCGGCAACGAATCTACATAAGCTAGCTCATCAGGAGTTTCATCTTTATCAGTAGAGTTACGTGTTTTTCTTCTTTCACGAGCTCGCCTACGTCTTTGTAATCTCGGAGATCCCGAACATCCTATAGAATTGCATATTTATAAAAGAAGTCATTTTATGATACGGTAAAAATTGAAATTCAAATGATGATTTTGATATTAAACACACCTTCCTCTCTTTCGGTGTCAGAAGAGCACGAGTCGTCGTGAGGCGGCTGGCGCGGCGGCGCGCGCGGCGCGCGGCGCGGCGCGCGCGGCGTGCGCGGCGGCCGCGGGGACGAGATGCCGCCGCCGCCGCTGCTGGAGGTGCTCCCCGCGCCGCTGCTGCTGCTGCTGGACTCTCTTACTATGCTCGTGCCTCCTTCTGCGATACAATTGTCAATATGACTGTTATTTATCGGACTACCATTATGAATGCAATAATTTATTTATGTATGTTTGTTTATTCCTTTACGCGGATTTTCACTTAACTGTAACTGTTTAGTTAGAAGAATTTGCATATAATTAATATACAGGTTTTATTTTAAGCGACACATAGACTAGATCGTTCGAGTCCCGAGTCAAGTCGTCATCAATTATCAAGGTCGGAGTAACTGGCCAGGTTATCCTCTTATTAAAAATATGCCTACCAAAATTATGCATACTCACCAAATTATGAGTATGTTTTCTGAAAAATATTTTAAAAAGAAAAAGCCCTATAAAGATTATAAGTACCTTCTGCTTGTGGATCAAAAATGACGAATTCTGGTCTTATTTTGCTGGTTCTCCGTCCTTTAAGCAAAGGCACTAATCCACCGAGATGCTCTAAATACAATGTATAGGCTCCCGCTTCCTCGTCGTCGTGTCGCAACATAGTACAATGGAGGCGGCCCCCAGCGGCTGGCGGACGCGACACAAAACGTCGCAGTTCGTTTGCTTCTGGGACATTACACTGAAAAAGATATGAGTGTACATATATACATAATATGTATATTAATAGCTTCATAGGAGCATAAGAAAAGTTATCTCATCTATTATACTTTAAGTTTTGAGAACAGAGCACTTGAATTACAAAAGTTGAGAGTGAATTTGATAAAATTACAAAAAAATATATACGAGTATATAACGTAAGTCAATTATGAATTCCTTTTTATTTATTCTCTTTTAAAACTGTGTTGTAGCGATATACAATGACACTTTATCTATCTTATACGAATTAAACATTCAGATAGGTAAGCAATTTTTAGTGTCTAAGCTTTTATGGCGAAACACAACAATTTATCGTTAGCCATTTTGGTAAGTTGCCAGCGAGGCGGTAACAGTAACTTGGCAGCTGGTTTAGTTTTAAATTAGCTTTGTTTTACACCCTACTTACTAACTTACCTTGGGGTAACTGCTACAGAACTTTGTAACAATATTTGTAGTAGGTATATTAATTTCTTAGTAAAACCACGTTCTATATTTTATTAATATAAATAACTTAGTAAAAGAATTTTGTCATCTTGTACTTACGGATACATTAATCTATAAATCTCAAATCACATTCTATGACCCAATATCAGGGAAACGCGACACTTTAGAAACCATATCTGCTATCTTGGAAAAAGATGTGTGCGATGCCATTTAAAAAAAACAAAATAGAAGAAGGTGACTAATGCCAGCATTCATGGAAAAATATAGAAAAAAACATTTATCAACAATCATACCCGTATAGTATGTGCGAAGAGGCTCGCTAAAGCCGGTTGTAAGCGAGGTGGTAGAGGTAACTTTGCAGCTAGTCTGGGATGTCTCAGGGCTGCAGCCGCGCGCACTCGCGCCAGGAGCTGCAGAGGAGCAACCACTCGCCACACTCGCGCTGTGCACACGGCGCCGCCCGCGCCCACGAAGAGGCGACGAGCTGCGTGACCCCATGTTAACGCAGTCACACGGGCCTATACAAAAGTAGGTTTAAAGTGCTTTAAATATGTAAAGATAAATTACGACAGTGTTTATGTAGGCTTTTATAATGTTGTAATGCAAGAAATAATTTTCATAAATAGTAAAAGTACAGGCTTTTGGTTTAAAATTTGCCATTTAATTATCGATTCATATCTTGTAATCCTTATGTGGATATTATTGTTTAGATAAATAATTTATTAACAGCTTCAATTATTTTCTGGTCGTGTAATCTTCTTTGGTTGTTTCATTATTAAAATTACTGCATTCGTTATTTTTGGGTTACGGTCAAAAAATCTAATATAATATACAGAACAAGGCAGTGGTAACGCACTCGCATGGGAAGCAAAGTGACGCGGGTTAAGACCCCCGGTTTTGCAACTATGATATTTTCATGTGCGAATGTTTCCGACATAATCACTGCTTGTGTTACGGTAAAAGAAAACATCGCGAAAACACCTGCATGTTTGAGTGAACCTAGCAAGTTTTCAAAAAGTCTGCCAACCCGCACATGGCCAGGTTGATGGTCTATGACCTGATAGCCACAGCAGTGGGCGTTAAAATATAGCTAAATGTACACACAAAATATATAAAACAAAAATATTAAAGTATTTTAAAAGTGCGAACTTACATAATCGATAATACCTTATTTTTCATTTATATTATTACTTAGTTTTAAAGGAAAAGTGATAGTCTTAAACTTAGCAAAGCATAATTAAAAAGTTAACGATACAAAAATGTTAATGGAGAACTTCTAATAATTCTTTATAATTGCAATTTATAACACTGGCCACTTTTAAACATTAACCTATTTTTCTTGTAAAAAACTATTCTTGGCTTCTGTAATAAAAGATGAATATACTTACTTGAGTATACGGAATGGGGACGGTGTAAATAAGTGCGCCGGTGTCCGAATAAAACTTTACGACGTTTTTATACGGCGGTGCGTCCTCCGGTTCGTTTGGCTCTATAAATTATAACAAAAGATAAAGCTGTGAAAGTAAAATACAAAAGCTTTTTGTCATATTTTTACAAAACAATGTTCACTAAACAAGTATCGTCAAACATAGATTGTTTTAGTATTTCTTTTACTTGTGCACAATATAATTTTCTTTACAACTCTTTATAATAATTCTAATGTAATTATAAAAAATCTTTACATTTCATTTCACAATTCTGCATTTTATTCTATGCTACTTTTTCGTATAAACCTATCAGATGTCAACGTATGTACGAGTATATAAATGTGCGACTAACTCCATATTGTCAAGATTCTAGACTCTAGATACTTGTAAAAAGAATATAATAAAAATGTGAAAGTACTCGTTAGATAATATGTTTCATGACAAGTTTTAAAGTGGAACGATACGGTCGAGTGTGGGAGTTCCATTATATTATCCTTGTTACATTTGCTTTGCGTAAAAAGTATCCTCCACTAGGCTCCACTTTAGTCTGGTGGAAATTGTGATTCTGAGCGCGGCTTAATGACGCTATTCATATACGTAGTCGCATAGAACAGTTAAACTTTGATGGAAGAAAACTTTAGTTGTTGCTTATATTTTGTATGCAATTCGTTATATATTGGAGAGCAAATACTTCAATAAATCTATAGATTTTATGAACATAACGTACTGTGAGAACTTGTCTTTTATCTTGTGAATATTTATTCAAAAAGCACTTTGAAAGTTGCTTGTTTAAATTTCCGCCTGTCTTTTGATAAAATATTATGCATATTTTATATATCTAATAACAGCAAGTGTTTTGAGAAAAATAGATGCAGGTGGCTTTCAGCTTCATAAATAATCCTTTTTTTTTACTCAATAAAAGTTTACAATTTGTGAGGTAATCTTATCTATGCTATGCTAATAAACTGGGGGAAAAAATAAGTAAAAAAATATGATTTATTAAAGAAAAATCAAATACTAGAAACTTGACAAATACTTTTGTAGTTGTTATTCTAATTACACACAGTCACCGGTAACTCTTCTTCTATACATATAATAAAATTCTGACTGAGTTAAATCTGTACATTAAATATTTTTTGGAAAATCTTATTGAAATAGACATTATTATCGATACAGAGGCCGAATCTATAGTTTTTAGAATTTTTGTCTGTCTGTCTGTCTGTCTGTCTGTCTGTTACCGCATCACAGAAAAACTACTGGACGGATTTTGATCAAATTTGGTATGGTCATAGCTGATCATCCAGGTCAACATATAGGATACTTTTTACAGCGGAAAAATATCTCATTTCTGAGAAAAAATACAAAAACTGTAATGTAATATAAAACCTAAGAATTTGGTTTTTGGTCATCTGAACGCGGGCGGAGCCGCGGGCAATGTTAGTATAAATATATTTGTAAATTATAACTAATTGATTGATTAATAGCAACGATGAACGACGAAGTAAATAAACGTTTATCCATTCCAGAAGGTGACATTGTTTGAAGATTGTGATAGTTAAGATCTCTCAAACTGTGAGATGAGCTTTTCTGTATAGCAAATAAGCTTTCGTCACGTAAAATTAGCATCATTAAAAGTAGAGGTCTTATATCTCAGTAGGGCAATAGACACGTGAAACATAAAACTTAATGCGGTATTGGTACGTAAGTAAGAACATTAAATGTTAGATCACAAACCTCAAGTCATATATATTAAGTTTATCGTATAAAGTATAAACCTCAAATAAATACGAGCTTCGGCCATTTATCAGAATTAAAAATACGACACGCGTCTACAAAGAAAACTTCACACAATATGGTGTCTACTTTACCAAATTGCTACGACACCGACGCGTTATGTGCGTGTAAATGGAACACATCCGAGTGAGCCACATACAATTATTTTACAAACCTGCATTTTTTTAATATAAGCGTATTTAGTAATAATTAATTAATTATCACTTATATACATTTTAAGTTCAACTGAAAAAGTATGTAGGTAAAAAATATATATATTCTAAAATACATGAGTATGAAACGAAGTTGTAAGCGAGTTTCTGTACGCAGGTGTGCGCATTAATCTTGAGTATTACTGAACGAATTTGGATGCGGTTTTTACTATTTTTTGTTTTGATCTGATAATTTTTCCAGGAAGGTTAGAATGTTAAATATTTTTTAACTAAACTAGCGGTTTCGCACGGTTCGCGGCGTAATTCAATTAAAAAATAAACTTTAAACATTATAGCTCATGTGTTATTCTGATTCTAATATAATAACTGTAAAGATTCATTTAAATCCGTTCAGTAGTTTCTGCACGACAGAGTAATAAACATCCATCCTCACAAACTTTCGTGTTTCTTATATTAGAAGGATAGTATCATACCAGCGATTAAGGTCCCAGCGACAGCAAGAAGTTCTCTTGAATTAGCCCATTCCATCGCCAGAGTGTTGCCCCTCAGGCCAGTGTGTACTCGGACAGGGCTCACGTCGTCGTGTCCACGCAGAAGCACAATCTCTCCGTTGCCCAGGGCGACCGCTAAAACGTGGCCGCCGTTAGTCTCACCGTTCTCCTCTCCCTCCTCCATTTTGAACTTCTCGCAAGACCACGCCATTGATGTTATCCCACCCTCTGCCACCAGTTGCACCTATTTGGATTTAAATTATAAACAGCTTTATGTTTTTCTAGAAATACTATGCCTATTGAACTATTTAATCTGTATACTATCTCTGTTATTTATAAAATAAATGTTAAAAAAATTATAAATTTAAACAAATACTTGTAAATTATCGTAGTCAATTAATTTCTCGTGTAATTTTAGAAAGAAGCAAAAAAATACAATTATTTAATAATTATTATTATTTTTCGCATGCATAGTTCGCTTGCTGATCTTAATTGGTATTGCCTACTAAAATTAATCAATTTAGTGAGTGTGGAAAGTGGTAACTAATCCGAATTTGGCATAGTGGTTGTACTGTGTGTGAGAGGAAGTTGGCAGTGATTCAAAACCGATCTGCCGAGAGTTTAAACTTATTTCAAGCCAGGTGAGCTGTGAGGTTTAAAATGTTTTAGTATGTAAATAGGGTTGTGTCCACAAAGAATAAATCGAATAGATGATAGTTTCTATTGATTAATCATGACTTAGAGATCACAAAAACAAAATTACCTATGTAATAAAAAATATATATAAATATATGGAGTATGGACCAATATATGAAGTTAAGGAGTGTTATTATGTATTCAATTTTATAGTCAGTCGTTTTAGCACAAAGTTTTGACTGGTGAGCAAGTAGGTTTTCAGATGCAAATTTAGTAGATTTATGTATATAATATGTCAATTTTTTACTATGTTGAAATAACAAGTAATTCATTGGGTTGCGTAACAGTCGAAAATTAATCTTTATAATTTTAGATTTGTTAAATAGGTATAAGTTAAGTACTTTTATTTCTCATTCTTCATTTTAAAAGGTAACTATTGAAATTTACATATCCTATGTGGTGTAAATTAAATATTAGTATTATGTTCTGTGCATGTGAAAACACTACCAAAAAGCGTTTGTTAGTTGACCCGTCTCACCCCTCGAAGATTTGTAACCTCTTAAACACGTCCCTGCAGCGATTTCCACTATTATAAGAGTTCTCACGTCAGTGGGAAACGTTTTGTTTATTTGCTTTAGATACTAAGTCTATCGTCTGTACTCTACAAGGATTTTTTCAGAATCAAACCTATACATATTTTGTCTAAGCGCGTTGTTTTGAAATCTATTTTAATTATAGTGTTCACCTTATTTAAGGATAATGTAGCCTTATATATAGTAATGTTTATAATAAAAACGTTTAGAAATAATATTTTAAATGATTACACTCATGGGTAATATTTAAGTAGGGAGAATATAAATATTGGAAAGTAATATCAAATCCAGCTTTAAGGAAGACATAAAAAGTTAATTAATTCCCTTAGGAACTCGTTCACCCATGCGGCGCGGCGTTTTGCTGTTGTTACTTGTTACCCACGTTTAATTTACTTTTACGTATATTAAAGGTTCACAGGAATTAACTCGCGAATCAAGTTTTAAATGCTTTTTTTATGTTTTTAGCTGTTTTATTGTCGCTTTTGATTTTATTACAATGAATAAAAACACATTATATACTCGTAACTTACACCAAAAAATGAAGATTTTTTTTCTATAACAACTAACAAAAGTAAATAAATTCAAAATAGTCAAACATTCTCCTCTTTTTTGGTTTATTTTGTTTATAATGAACATTTATAAAGAATAACGAATATTTCACTATAGTTATATCTGGTTAATTTTATATATACTCACCTGCGAAACCATGGCTCCATGTACATCCATAACGACAAGCTGAGCTGATGCTGTTCCAAGGTATACCTGGCTGTCATCTGGAGTCCAGCATCCACAAGTAATACGCGCGTCCAAAGAAAGCATCGAGGACCAGTATCGCTGGCCTGCCACTGATCCAACAAGCACGAAACCATCCTGTCGATAAGACCACAGATTGTGTAACCAATTCAATTATAGCAAAGCGTACATTTTTTTTGGCACAGATGACGTGAATAATAAAAAAACTAAGATGATTTCAATAAGGTTTTTTATTGTACAAGTATAACATAATTACACAATATATTTTATACATAATTTAATAGATCCAAAGATATTGTTTTTATTTTTTCCTGTCAACGAAAATATTGTATAGGGAGTTTATATTAAAGAAGGCTGAATCGGGCTCCGAAGGTTGCCCTTACTTACTAGTGAAATATAATAAATTTATTATTGACTAGCGGCTCACCCTCGCTTCGCTCGGGTTCGCCTCTAGGAACATACTAATAGAGATCTATTAGTTCCCACGGGAACCGTTCATTTTTCCGGGATGAAAAGTGACCTGTTATTTGACCGGCAATATAAGGTATCAGCATGCCAAATTTTACTAAATTAGGTGCATAAGTTGTTGTGTACTATGTTGTATAAGTTACTATAGTTCTTTAACTATCCCACTGGAACTCTTTCATTTTCCGGAATGCAAAGTATCTTACATGTTGACCGAAGATATAAGGTACGACCATGCAAAATTTCATTTAAATCGGTCCAATGGCTTAGGAGGTTAGCCCGTACAAATAGACAAACAGAGAAACAAAAAATTTGAAAAAAATCTGGATTTGTTCTATTTGTCTTCTTACATCCCCCTGACTCGGTTTTTAGCATTTTTTTGCTATGTACAGACATTCGACCTCTACTGTTTTATTATAGTATAGATAGATATAGAAGATTTACTAGCTAGTAGCTTACCTAGCTTCTATCATTAATTTTTATATGTTATTAACGATATTTTATCGCGGCCCTAGATAATATATAGGTCGTAGATCGTTTATGGCCCACGTAAGTTTTTTTTTTTCAGTGTTATAGCAGATTTAACACGTAATTATGTGTTCCAGTTTAGTTTAGATCATAATACACAAGTATGGTTCGTATAGTTTGAGTTATGATTGTCAATACAAATAGGTATATTTAAAAACTAGCGACACAACCTCGCTTTGCTCGGGTTCGTCCCTGGCTTGCTTCCCCATACAAATTTTCATGCCCATTCTCACCCCCTTATAGGATGATTTCCGGGATAAAAACTATTACACTCACTCACTTTTCATATCATGAAATTTAAAAAAAAACTTATTTTAGTAAAAACTTTTTTTTTCTTTTAATAATTTCTTCTATACAAAACTTGTCCTGACAATAACAAACACAAAAAAAAAGAATTATCCAATTTGGTGCAGTCGATCGAAAGTTATGCGTGTATATACATTTCGATGATCCATTATTATTTATATAGACTAGCGACTCACCCTCACTCCGCTCGGGTTCGTCCCTACTTTCGTTTTAACGTTTAGTATAAATTTCTTAGAGATGAGAATATATTTTCCCGCAGTAAAAAGTATCCTATATATTGACCCGGATAACCAGCTACCATCATACCAAATTTCATCAATATCCCTCCTGTGGTTTTTCCGTGATGCGGTAACAGAAAGACAGACAGAAAGACAGACAGAAAGACAGACAAAAATTCTAAAAACTATAGATACGGCCTCTGTATCGATAGTAATGTCTATTTCAATAAGATTTTTCAAAAAACATTTAGTGTACAGATTCGGCTTAAGTAGTTAGAATTTTATTATAGGTCATATAGATTTATTAGACTTAGACCGTTTTTTTATTAGTATTTGGGCTGCTTACGTAATTCTAGTAGCAACCTTTTACGATACAGAAGTGACAAATCGAGAGTCGGAAAGATAATCGGAAATTACTTATTGACAATTTACCAATCTTAAGTTACACTAGCGACTCACCCTCACTTCACTCGGGTTCTTCGTTACGTTTTAAAGGTTAGTATGGAAGAAGTAGACTATTATATATATATATATATATATATATATATATATATATATATATATATATTATACATAGGTATTATAAGTTTTAAATCCCTTGTTTGAGAAATGATTGATCCCCATACAAACTTTTATCCCCTTTTACGCCTCCTTAAACGATAATTTCTGGGATATATTCTATATCCTTCCCAGAGTCTTCTACTATCTTGATACCAAATTTCGTTTAAATCGGTTCAGCGGATTTAAAAAAAAAAACAATCTTTTTCACTTTACAATATTAGTATAAATTAAATTATCAACTAGGGTAGTCCCAAAAAATCATATGTTAACCTATTACCATGATTTATGCAAAGTGTGTTTATTTTCGAAGTGTCAAATTCCTTTACTCGGCGAGTTCATAGGGAAACCTTTTAAGCAAATTGAAGCGACATATTTCTCGTCTCTAAGAGGTAGGTATATCACATAAGTGATTACTGAATAGCTAACATTGAGCATATTATGTAATCATATTTTTCGATTTGATGTGATACTTTAACATTTCATTAAAATATACCTACATATTTTTTAATAATTATCAGTTACTAATCTATCTATACATATACGAGTAATAAAATTCTAATTTAACCGAATCTGTACATTAAATATTTTTTGGAAAATCTTATTGAAATAAACATTATTATCGATACAGAGGCCGAATCTATAGTTATTTTTGTGTCTGTCTGTCTGTTACCGCATCACAGAAAAACCACTGGAGGGATTTTAAAAAATTTGGTATGATGATAGCTGTATCCGGGTCAACATATAGGATACTTTTTACCCCAAGAAAATTTCTCATTTCTGAGAAAAAATTCAAAAACTGCAATGTAAGAGTATACTAATATATAAAACCTAAGAATTTGGTTTTTGGTCATTTGAACGCGGGCGGAGCCGCGGGTAATGCTATTATTAATTTGGTACCATTTTTACAAATGATGCACTCACGTAAGATTTAAAAATGAGAGGTAAATAATGAACACGGTTAAAAAAGGATAATGTACACATATGTGCAACTTATGTATGTACGTCGCGTAATTTTTGTTATCATTCCAAAAACCGAAAAAATGTATCTAATCTAAATAACGATAAGCAAAAACCGAACATTGCCTTAACTTCGCTAGACCCTATGATATTTTACAGTGTTTTAATTATTCTTAAAAATCAACAAGAAAACATTTTATTTTATTAAACATACGAGTACGTAAATAATACGATAACATTTATTTTAAAATCTGTAACAAGCTTCTTATTTTTAGACTGAAGAATCTATCGTGACCCAGTTCAAGTGGTTCATTTTAAAAATATTCTACTGTAATTAATTAGTGCTTTGATCAGAGGTGGTCGAGCGAGTGACATAAGCCTACTTACCTTATGAATAACTCTAAAAGAATGTTAGAATCACTATCTAACGTATTTTATACTGCATTGTTATATAATCTTGTATGCTCATATAAAAACTAAAGGTCGCCTTTGCTGCTATTGATGAAAAGTATAAAATTTTAGGTTTTTTTTTTCGTATAAATTAATTCACTTTCGAGTACCGCCTATTCATATATATTGGTTGTTTTTTAGGAAGCTCAGGATTTCATTATGATATATTTTTTTTTCTATATGGTATCACAGATCATATAATACGATACTAGTATGGTATATTATATATAGACTGATGACTGTTTAATTTAACTGGCTTCGATTAAAAATAACTCTTAAAGCTATAATTTTAAATAGAGTACCCAATAATCTAATTACTAGTAGTCTAATTAAATTATACAGAGACATAAAAAGAGCCCTGAATACAGTGTAAAGTCTTTGCTCTGGCACTTAATGAGACTCGCTAGTGACTTTGTAATTATGTAACATCTTGTGTGAGCTCGTTACTTTAAGTTTTAACCCTATTATTTATTGTCTTAATTTTAGTGTCAAATAAAAAAAAATAGTGGCAAATATTTTTTTTTACATATGTTTATTTTTTATTTTCATTGTTAAACTGGCGTCTGGTCTCAGTGTTGTTTCTTAAGTATTAAATGTTTTGGTAAACCTACACCTCATTAACGTATTAAGTAACCCGCTACCGAGAATCCGTACAAAGATTTTTTTCTTTTCAAGTAGGTATAATATAGCCATTCTCCATGATTATCTTAACTAAATGAAATAGCCTTTATATTTGTTATATTTTCTGTACTTTTTTTAAAACAATTTTCTTTTCATTTTCATTGATGGGTAAAGACGTTACAATGATCATTTTTTTTATTTAACTATTGTAATAAATATATTACTTTTCACCTCAAGTTCACGTGATAATATAAAATATTTAATTCAAATTACAATCATAATTAAAATATATATAATGCCGCTTACAATTTTCAAACTACACAAGTTTGAAAAATTTGCATAATTATATTTGCACGAAAATATTTACTTAATTTAATCGAGACCAAACCAATAACGTGGAGTTTAACCAGTAAGTTTTGCTGGTATACCTATAAAAAGTTGGTTTAAAAGTGAACTGTTAACTGCGTGCGCTGTTAAAAATAGTCATTAAAAGAATCCATAGCAATCCGTCAGGATAGTGAACACACATTCTATCCAGTATCCACCCTACTTGGTTAGCGACAGCGTAAGTTTTTTTTCATTTAATTGGGTATAATTTGGGCATAATTTTAATAAAATCCAGTTTTAGTAATCTAATGCCATAAATGGCATAATATCATTCTAGCTAATAAAGGAGAAACAGTTTCACATCGAGAAAGCTCTTATATAAAGCATACAAAAGGTTTTTTTGGGTAAGTCTAAAATAAATGTATGTTTAAGTGCACGTATATAGTATATTAATACTTTAACTTTAAAGTATTATTATATAGTAGGTTTTATTTTAATTTACGTACCTGATAGCATATTAAGGCCATCCTTCCATCATGTGACCAAGAAAAATGAGTGACTGGTGTGCTGCGGTCATTGATCAACTCGATGCTCCACCGACCCTCGTATTTTATCCAAACGAATATAACTCCGGAACTGTCACAGGACGCCAGCTTTTGATACGGCTCGTTCCATTTCACCAGAATTACCTGAGTGAAGAATACGTTTATGGATTAATTAAATGCTCAAAATATACCTTATCCAAATACTAATTAGATTCTAGGGGCTTTTGTATCGTTATTTTTTACAAGTGTCGGTATTGTAACTTGTAAGTCCGTGAGTAAACTACCATAGTTTCCCAAGGTATCCCTTTTCAGAAAAACCGGCAAGAAACTCAACAGATCATCTTAAAGAATAATTTTTTTCCGATTTTGTGACACTATAATTTTACATTGTATCAGCTAGAATTAATCAATTGCATTTTTTTTTAATTTCGATCCGAAGTTCCGGAGTTTTCCTCCTAAGTTTTCACATTATTTTTATGAACATTAGTAACTAGTAAATGTTTTATATAAATACAATTAAGTGATTTTTTCATAATATTTCAACTTTATACATTCATGACTAATAGAAAGGCTATTAAGCATAGCGCTATTATGTGGGAACCGTAATGAGCTTTATTATGGTATTGTTTGCATTCGTACCATAACGAAGGCATAGTACTATAGAGCTTTGAATAAAGTTGAATTTTTTATAAATTAAAGGCGATAATGTATGTCAATTATTTAAAAAATTGTAATAATTTTACGTTTAGCTGTTTTAAAAATATAGTGAACGCTTTATGTAGTATCTATGTAGTTTGTGATGTTTTCATCGAAATATCAAGTAGTCGACAAATGTCATTAATGTTTAATTTGTATGGCGTAGCAACAAACTTTGATTTAATATATTCACTGCAGGGCAATTTGCCGAGCTTTAGCTTTTTATATAACAAGAAATACCCGCGGCTTAAAATTCACGGGATCACCCGCTGGGCTAATCTGAAGATTACCTGAAAATTTCATCAAAATCGCTCCAGCTGTTTTGGAGTCCATAGGAAACATACATACACACATCGATTTTTATTTTATTTAATCAACAATTTAAATTTATTTATTGCGCGAAAAATGGAGTCTTTTATGAAAATTTAGTAACACACTAACTGCAGCGCCACTTACCGCATCCATTTGTGAATTCAAACCTTGCAAGGACTCATTCGAACATACACAAAAAATACCATTATAACCTAATCCACCGTGTAGAAGATGATCAGTGGCACACCGGCTGCAGCGCCACCTACCGGGTTCAATTGTGTTTTCAAACCATTCAGGAGCCCATTGAAATACACATACAAAATTTCATCATCAGGAGGAGTAGGTTAGTTATATATATTAAGATAATAAAAAACACCAATTTCCCATCATATTTTTAATAAAAACAGCCTTTACAAAAACGTTAAAACTTTGATAATATATATTCTGAAATAAATGACTGATCGTAAAATGACGATTACGTTAATTAATTGAATCAATACTTTTAAAGTTCTTTAAGAAGTTTTTATTTTATTTGAAAGCTACTTATCATACTTATATTTTTTTCTTACAATTAGTGAAACGTAAATAAATTAATGTAAGATGTACAAGATTTTTTGCACAGACAACGATTTCAATTAAAATAAGAACTAAAAAGTAAACTTCGCGGAATAAAAATAACCAATACTTAATCTTTTAAAAAAAATATCTTACCGAATGTTTTATACTAGCGACTAACTTTATAGTAATATAGCTTTTTTTTATATATCAGAGTAACACGTAAGACCACACACACATACACATAAGACCATAATTAAATAAAAAAATTTTTACAATTTTTTTAAATTTTTAAACATCTTTATCTATTAGTTTCTATACATATTTATTTATTCACTAAGAATCACTACGCCCAAAAACATAATGATGCACCAAAACATTTATTCACCATCACTGCCGTGGTTACGCGCTCTCCGCGCGTGAACTCCGCGTCACAAAGATACAACTTCTGAATTACCATCAGTGATACGCACTTCCAATATTTAACGACCGCATTTTTTACATTTTTTTCGATTAAAGAAAGTGAGTTTTTTCAAAAAAAATAATATTTGCATTTTGTTGCCCTCATCGAGACGCGTCTTTTGATGTCCTTGTCAGCCACGTAGTCCTAAAACCCACGACATCAGCGATGTCGCACTTTTACTATCGGGCCTATACCGTAGCGCCAAAAAACATTTTCAATGTTAATAGTATTTGTCATTTTCTTGTTTATAATTATTTTTACCCAAAAATCTTGTATATCTACTGCTTGCTAAAAAGAAGGGCAAACAATCAAGGTCAGTTATTAGAAGAAATATTGTCAAAGTTTTTTTTTGGAGACTATTATTCTACCGTGCGCTTAAGAACGTATTACGTATACATACCTACCCGCTAAATTGAACACTAGGCACAGTTTAGTATGTACTACAGGTACTACTTACGGTAAACTATAATGGCAATTTATTTTACGTGATTATGTTTACCGATTATTATCAAAAACCAATATTATTGGATGACATTTTTTTCTAGGGAATTAAGCCAATCAGATGCTTTTAAAAAAATTGTTATATCTTGTATCTCTCTTATTCTATTATATCTGATATCTCGTATCCTAAGTAGAAACAATGATCATGTTAAACACTCATTGTTATCATTTCGCTAGAAAATAGCTAAAACTTTGAATGCTATAACTAGAAGTAGGTATTGAGTAGGTATGTAGGTACTAATTTTTAAAATGTAAGTAAAACGGAAGTTATAAAATAATCCGAATATTTTGCGACAGTCACGACATTTTTCTATAACTACTTTTATAATTCCATACTAATATTATAAATGTGAAAGTGTGTTTGTTTGTTTGTTTGTTTGTTTGTTTGTTTGTTTGTTTGTTTGTTTGTTTGTTTGTTTGTTTGTCCTCCTTTCACGTCGAAACGGAGTGATGGATTGGCATGGTTTTTTGGGTGGAGATAGTTCGAGGGCTAAAAAGTGACAAAATTTACTTTTATCGTGGGAGATTATATCATTCCCACGGGAAAACACTAATACAACCCAAAAAATAATTATGTTCAGAATTACTTGAAACTTGGTATTAATGCTTTTCAATACAATTAAAAAATACGTGTTTAATCATTTTTCGAAATTCATCTCATAAGGAGATTAAATAGGGAATAAAAGTTTGTATGAAACCTACTTTTTTCGAGTTTTTTTTGATGTTTTAGCGCGAGTGAAGCCGCGGGTTCTGCTAATATAATATAATTGTAATAAGTTTAAATAATTAAATAAATAGTGTTTGGACAAAAATGCAGTTTTTTAAGAAAATACTGATATTATTACTCTAGTCCAAAGCAACATAAAAAACAAATTTTTACGGGACTACAAAAGTACGTAGCAACAGTCGTAATGTATTCGTACGTTGCTTTAGGGGTACGCTGCACGCGGACATCAATTAATGTTTATTATGGAACTGATGCACAATAAAATTTTAATGGTAGGTGCTTTTTTATTAGAGTCAGCGCCAGCTGATTAATGACAGTGCTTTAATGTAGTACAAACCATATTATCAAACAGTTTGCGCATCTAGAGCATTCACTATATACTATTTAATATTTACACACATATTACCGCTTCCGATTGCCCGTAACAATGGATTTGGTCAAGCCAAAATTTGTTATGTATATATCACAACCCATTTATTTTATCATCTCATGAAAACGGATCACGTAATAAGCTTTGCGGACACGAGACGTAATGAATAATGTATTTTTCATGTATAAATATTATTTTCCAATAAATTATTCATTCAGATCATTTTTTCATGACAACATAAGGAATTTCAGTAAACTAAAAATAAGTTACCTTCCGATAAAGTGTTAAAGACATAGCATCTACCTCAATACCTCTATTATAATGAACATTAATTTTGTTATTCTCGAGGAAAGTTTGATCTCTATAGGCACCGTTACACGTTAACACAACGTAGATTTATGTAGGTATATAGCTACTGGTGACTCGGCCCTCCGGTCGCTACGTAATAGTTGTAACAGACTGAAATACTACTGGGGGAACCTATTGACGTACGGAAATAAAAGTAGCCTTTGGAACGCTCAAATCTTATTAATAACTATATGTACTATAACTACTCATATCTTATTTTCATTTCATTGTCATTGCGTGAACAGGAACAAATGAATACCAAAAATTAACGACAACAGTTTGCCTGAAGTATTATATTAAAATGATGTTTAAAACATACATATAATAAATTACAGACCCTTCAGAAACCCTAGAAATGCTTGACCTAGCTATAGTCACCCAACACGCAAATCTTGATTGAATCGTACAAGGCGAACAATTAACACTAAAAGTTTAATAAATTTTTACTGAGGAAATTTTTTCGGCTTGCTTCTTATTATTCCAATCGATTTAAAGAAAATTTTTAGTCGCTGTGAATTTGAAAAGCTATCTTAAAGTGAAGTTGATGAAAGGTAATCTAACTTAGCTTCACATTGAAAGCTTCTTACAGAGAGGTTTTGTTTAACTTTGACAAGGCTTTGTGGCTGCAATAGTGCTAGCGTTAAGAAGTTCAAAGGAAACTGAGAGAAAAATATTTTCTTTAAAGTGTCATTTAATGTCGACCATTCTGTTTGATACAGTACTTTTATTTTATTTTGTTCACATAAACGTACTTACACTCTAATTGCACGAATACAAACGTATGCAACATAGCTTTTGTATTTAAATTCAAAAAAGAGCGCCTCTACGTCGATCTCTACCTCCTTCTTTAATGGGCCGATATGGCATGAATACCTATACTGTAATATATAACTACATTTTAATGAAATGACCTCGCAACATAATGTACAAACAAATCGCTATCGCATATAAACGAGTCAACCTTCAAGCCTTATTTATACACTTAGAAAACATTGCGTACTGTTTAGTGAACCTAAGTTACGAATGTATGCGCACTAAGAATGACGATAGAAATTATAAATGCCATTTTTCAATAGGTATACTAGGTAGTAGGTATTAAGATTGTCTTCGTAGCTTTTATTTCATATTAAATTTAATAAGACTATTATTTTTTATATTAAAGGTTTCATAAAAAAAGATACCGAGGCTCTAAATAAAGAATGAGTATTTACTGAATTATGATAATATTTGTTATATTATCATGATTCAGTAATTACTCAATAAATTGATTATCATAATATGGTATACCTATCCATACTAATATTATAAATGTGAAAGTGTGTTTGTTTGTTTGTCTTTCTTTTACGTCGAAACGGAGTGACGGATTGGCGCGATTTTTTGTGTGGATATAGTTGGAAGGCTACGAAAGGTAGGAAGAGTGACATAGGCTACTTTTTATCGCGGGAGATAATCTCATTCCCATGGAAAAACACGTTATAATACAACACAAAAAATTATTTATGATCAAAATTAGTTGAAACTTGGTATTAATACTCTTCAATACAATTAAATAAATACGTATTTTAGCGTTTTTCGAAATTCATCCCATAAGAGGGTAAAATAGGGCATGAGAGTTTGCATGAAACCTACTTTTTACTTAAAGCCGCGGGTTATGCTAGTCTATACATATAATAAAATTATAACTAAGCCTAATCTGTACATTAAATATTATTTGGAAAATCTTTTTGAAATAAATAGTATTATCGATACAGAGGCCGAATCTATAGTTTTTAGATTTTTTGTTTGTCTGTCTGTCACCGCATCACAGAAAAACCACTGGAGGGATTTTGATGAAATTTATTATGGTGATAGAAGGTTATCCGGATAAACATATAGGATACTTTTTATCCCGGGAAAATGTCTAATTTCTGAGCAAAATACAAAAACTACAATGTAGGAGTATACTAATATGTAAAACCTAAGAATTCGGTTTTTGGTCATTTGAAGGCGGGCGGAGCCGCGGGCAATGCTAGTATATATATAAAAATAACGTTTAAACAACATCAAGCTATCAGCTATTTATAATGTATGTTATATTATGTAGCTTAGTTCGACCGGACGTTTGTAGCTCACAGCTACGACGCCTGCAAGCGACGCACTTGTGCCTACGTCGCGTCGTAGAGGCCGCTACATTCACCGTTGGCATTCGATAATTTTTTGTACTACATTTTTTTTTCTTTTTTTCTTTGTATTACATTTATTTTTTTCTTTTATTATGAAAATCCCATAATAGAAATTGTATCAGTAATAACTAGAAAAATATCAGTATTTTCATCAATAAAAATTAAAAAGTGATAATATCATAGGTAAGTACCTATATATAAAAAAGTGCATATTATATATGACTTTTTTATCTTTATGTGAAAACAATTACATATTCTCCTATTAAACTTTTGTAAGAAAGATAGTAATTTTAAATCCAAAGTAGTGAAACGTACCGTAGGTACGTACAGCGTACTACATGAACACTTACTGAAAGTATAGTGCTTAATTAAAACATATTATCTTTATACGACGAAAGTGAATAACGCAAAAAAATTTTTAAAAAAATCTTAAATATAGCTGTGGCAGCAATGTATGGTTATTATTTAAAACTATTTAATTCCAAATAGAAATAAAAATTGTGCATATACTCGTATTATTGTAAGCCTTTAATGTCACTACGGTCTGTTTCTTACAAAATCTGGTAAAAAGGTAATCTTTATAAAATGGCTAATAAAAGAGGTCTTCATTAAAAAAGAGTATCTATTAAAGAATGTATGTGTGTATATATTTGTGCCTAAATTAATACAGTGTAATTTTAATTATATATTTTTGTAATTTTAGTATATTATCTTTTCTTGTATAAATAATTGTATGTACTCACATCAGAGCGATGTCCACGTAAGTTATAATTGGTACGTAATGGCAACTCATGCGGCCGGCGGGCGTGAGAGGAGGTGAAAGTGACGCCCACGACGCCGCGCACGTTGCCTGTCGCCAGCCAGCCTTCTTGATAGTAGTTGTTGCGGTTCAGCTTCCATCCTTCTTCCTGTATCATTTGAAGTACTTTATAATTTTTATTGAACAAAATAAATGTACGTTGTGTTCAATTGCTATAATAAATATATGTATTTAAATACGATAAGTCTTTTTACCCGACTCCAAAGGGGGGTTATATGTTGTATGTGTAATTTAAGAAATTAAAATAATTAAGAATAATAATTTTAATTTAGTTTGATATTATTTAAAAAAATTAAAATATTAAGCAGGACTATTATTTACTACATACATTTGAGAAAAAAATTACAATCATTACAAATGAAAAAATATTAATTTGAATACTGTCATTTTGATATATGTGACGTATATTATTAGAAATTATCTATATAAATAAAAATGAATAACCAAAACGTATGTATGCGCATAGCTTCCGATCGACTGCTCCAAATTGAATGAATCTTTTTTTTGTATTTGTTATTGTCAGGACCAAACTTTGCTTAAAAGAAAATTAAAAGAAAAAATATTTTTGCTAAAATAAGATTTTTTTTAAATCTCGTGACATGAAAAGTGAGTGAGTAAAATAGTTTTTATCCCGTAAAACATCCCTTAAAGGGATTGAAGTTTGTATGGGGAAGCGAGCTAGGGACAAACCCGAGCGAAGCGAGAGTTAGTCGCTAGTATATGTAAAAAATGGCAAACTGTCAAATACGACGACGACGGTCTATTTTGTAAAACTTTATCTCTATACTGATGTAATAAGTCAAATAATTTATTTATCCATTCAAATAGTGCACGTTAACGCTCACTGCTTCGCTAATTTAAAATTCGTGCTGCGAAACATTTTCCCTTAGGACTTTGAATGTGTTTTACTTCATAACTCAGCTTCACGCGTCATATCATATCATAACTAAATATACATATTTATTACAATAAGAGAACATACTGGCTACTATAAATTAATGTTTTTTTTATAAACCATAATAAAAAATATTTCAGTTTATCTTAACCTTTTAGAGTAAAGTGGCATCCTTTGAGTCAGTATCTATTATACCTACTTTGCAAAATTACTACTTTGCTACTTTTTCTAATGCATAAGTATTTATTATTTTCTTTGATTTATCACTATGATCTATGACTTTGACATACGATATAGCGTCACTTTCCTTTCCTGTTTCGTAAGAACGTGTTTATTTAAATATACCTATATTATGTACCTGGGCGACCGAGCTTCGTCCGGAGTTTTTGGCCAAAAGTACAACTTTCTTTTAAAAATAAACCAAAAACTTGAATAAATAAAAACAAAAGTAAAAACGTTGTACCCGACCGGGATCCTAACTCAGACACCTATAATAGACAGTTTTACGCCTAGACCGCTTGACCACGATGCTTATGCCCTTGCGTGCCAAATTATCGAGCATATTTTGCGAGGAATAATGCGAAAGAAACCCGCATTAAAACTCAAAAACACGCGTTTTTCCAGACATAAGACTAATCTAGATCGATTTTCGCCCCAGAAAACCCCCACGTACCAAATTTCAGCGAAATCGTTAGAGCC
Source organism: Brenthis hecate (assembly GCA_951806755.1). NCBI lineage: Eukaryota > Metazoa > Arthropoda > Insecta > Lepidoptera > Nymphalidae > Brenthis > Brenthis hecate. Next base: position 2,277,587 of record OX638272.1, on the reverse strand, counting down.
GTTTCCGAGATCGCCGGTATAAATAAATAAATATACAAGAATTGCTCGTTTAAAGGTATTAGATTTTTCTATCCTTACTTTCATTATTTTAGGTATGTATTTTTGGTTTCTTACTTTTAAAAGCGTAAAATAAGGCGATTAAAGTAATTGTAATGTTGAAGTGTCTTACAGAACTTCTTATCCGGCTAAAGTAGAATATTAATTAGTATATTTACGTTCAAAATATTTAATGTACAGTAAAAAAAATATATTAAAAAATCTCTATGACTTTATTATAATTATAGATTGACCCCATAATTCATTAGTTTTATTGGTTTCTAACTTTCTAAAAAATCGCATAACTTTACACTACTTAGATCTTCATTTTTATTGCAACCTCCTTTTTACTCGTAATCTTATAATAAAGGGAACTTGGGCGGTAACGTAGGATTTTCTCTAATGATTAAAATGATCGTTAAAAATGTCAAGGGTCATTTCCTACGAGTACGACGGCATTAAATAAGTTTTAAAATTCTTAAGGATAAGTTCTCATCCCTCTTTAAGATGATTATACAGAAAACAGAGTCGTATAACTAGCCTATAAGCTAACAGAAAGACCTTCTTCGACCGAGACCTGAGCTATGCTACGATGTCTCCAGCGATTTGAAGTTGATCAATAGTAGATCGAAGCTGAAATGCATGTATAATAACGCTACCATGTCAGTCCGACTTCAGGCCGAGACTTGAGACTTATGCAATTACAGCGAGAAGTATGTAATATAGTGGGATCAGATGATTCTTCCTTACAACTTTTATCGCAGTATTGGAAGACGCTTTTTAGGTCTTAGGCTGGGGCGGACTAAACAACATAAAAATAAGAGTATCTTACCATTGAAAATGAAAAAAATGAATATTTACTGACTTATACAATAAGCGCTATAAATACTTGCAAGGGCCCCTGTACTAGGTGTAAGACCGTGTTACTGGGTATCTTACCATTAACATAGTGGTGAAGACTAAGGTCATCGAGCATCATGCTGAGGTAATTCTCATGGATGTTTCGTATAAGATGGTATAACAATAAACATGGACAAGATATCTATTTGTAGAGAGAATTGTAAACATGGAAATTATGAAAACTGTAAATGTTACAATTACTCTAGTTTCTATCGGGTATCTCTGATCTCAAAATAGTTAACGAGAATGTACCTATGTATATTTGGAAAAGCTCGGCTGACCAATGTTCGGGAATCTATGCAACATATTCTCGTCCCAAGTAACGCAGTGTCTCAAGATAAAAAGTCTTTGACTAATGTGTTACACCCCAAAATGTGTGTTCACCTTGTCGTGATGGGGTTACTCCTAGTACTTCACTGATAGCAGAGTGGACTATTGGAGCAACCCCATGGTTGTTATGGTCTTTTTCCGCCGTAGTTAAATGCGTAAGCGATCCTGCGACGCTCCATTAAGACGGGGAAAGATACCATTTGGTTTAATTAGGTAGTACTGGCTTTGCCGGTGAGTCCCACATAAGCACCTGTGTGTATACAGGTGGTATGGCTAAATGCATTTCCCAACGTTATAGCACATGAGACTAAGACGTGCTTACATACAAAGGGTCTAAAAAGAAAGCTTAATATCATCCAAAGAACAACGGAGAAAGTTATGCTCAAAGTTTCACTCTTGCATCTCTTACATCGCGATACAAGAGCAACACTACAAGTAGTACGACAGTTTAATGAAAGACGTCCAACAAAGCCACTGGCGGGCCATGTCCTTGGGGGAAGCCTCCACAGTGAATGTCTTTCGGATGATAATGAGGAAGTAATAAATATCGATGAGGAAGATAGATGAAACGAAGATAAAGTATAAAATTGAAAACTTCGATAAGTTAATAGAATATGTTCCACATAACAGAAATGAGTTTTAAAAGCAATCAACATGAAATGTTATGACATACATGTATATTATGTATATCCTTGTGAAGGGCGAACCGGAGATGGAGATGAGATTGCCAATTAACCATATTAGTTGACCGGTAGAAATGGACCCTGGGATGGACCTATTAATAGACAACTACATCAAATGCAAATAATATTTGTATTTTTGATAGACTACTAGTAAGCCAACTTTGAACTTTGAATTCGGTGCCAGCGGACAATATTTTAAGATATGAATATCTAATAGGTAAATATGTATTTTACGTATCAAAATATATTAGATTTCCTATGCGTCGGCTGGCACCGACTTCGAAAATATCTGATTAGGTATCTATTCTAAATGAAAACCCCCGTTTAGTTATTTTTTACATTTTAGTGCCTGGAAGTCGTTTTTTTTTAAGTTTTTATAACAGTCAGTATAGAATAAAATATATATGTACATCCATAGGTATAGAAAAGTAGGCAAGTATCTTAAAAATAAAAAAACTTTAACAAAATATCGACTTTCAGGCACTAAAATGTAAAAAATAACTAAACGGGGGTTTTCTTTTAGAATAAATAAAATAAATAAATAAAAATCTTTATTGGGCACGTTTTAAAGATTACAATTTACAAAATTATGTTTGAAATGAATAGATAATTCGAATGAATAGATACCTAATCAGATATTTTCGAAGTCGGTGCCAGCCGATGCAAAGCAAATCTAATATATTTCGATATGTAAAACACATATTTACCTATTAGATATTCATATCTTAAAATATTGTAGGCTGGCAATTTTAGAAATTAAATAAAATCAAAATTAGAAGTGAAAGATTATGATGCAGAAATACTAATTTTTCTGCATTTTCAGGCAGTAGTTTACTCCTAGACAATCACAGATTCAGAGAAAAACGCTCTGAATAAATACTACTTCCTGGCGCAAAACAAGAAACAAACACGTAGATACAAGTTTTCCCGCCACGCGCTGACCGAATACTTTTGCCTAATATTCGGCTATTCGGCAGAAAGCCCACCGAATATTCGGTATTCGGCGAATATACTATTCGTTGCAAGTCTAATATAAAGCTGTTTTTTTGTGGTACTAATCTATCATCATCGGTTTGCGCTGAATGTTGCTAAGTCAAGTTGACAATTATAGAAAATTATTGTTAAGTAATTAGATTTGTTTATAATTTAAAAATGAAAAAAAGAAGAAAATATAGATTACGCTCACGTCGAGGTCACGAAAAATCGCATATGACAATTTAGAACGGGTTCTCTGTACATGTAAGGAGAGATCAGAGTACAGAGTAGTATTAAAATAATAATACACTTGAGCTTTTTCGTAAATCCAAAAACCGGAGAACATATTTCAAACAAAAAATGTAGGACATAATAAATCTTTTTGTTTTTGATTATGCTAAATCACGAAACTCAATAATCCTTAAAAAATATATGTGATGATCCACCAAGGAGACCTTTTTAGTTTTGTGGGAGTGAGGCTGGCTTAAGTCGCGCACAGAAACTTTCCGATGAAAGTTATTACATTTTGAAAAGTAATCGGTCCGTACTATGATACTATTAAATTAATGAAATATGTACGTATTAAATAAATGAAAATCAAACGACTGTTATATGAAGGTGATATTTTTGTTGCATTGCAGTGTGTATAGCCGGTAATATAAATAAACTTTGATGTTTGAAAATGGGCGGCGTACGTATTTTCAAATGTGCATAGAAATGTTTAGATCTGAATACGCAAATTCTGTGTTGTCAGTTTGAAAACGAATATTAATTAAGTTCAGTTTGTTAATCTATATATGCATACATCTATACAGATAAATAAAATTGAAGTGTCTGTTTAGAATATAAAAATAACAGCTTTTTACTAAATGTATATGAAATTATATACCGTAGTTATTAAGCAATTTATTTAAAAAAATAATTTATTTGTTGATTTAAAAAAAAACGCTTAACCGATTTCGATAAAATTTATATGGGACCACCTGGGAAGTATACCCTTTGAAACATAAAAAAATTCCAAATCGGTTCAGGCGTCTTCGAGTAGGTAATTGGTGAACACTGAACATACATAAAAAAAAAGATTCCGATGAATTGAGAACCTCCTCCTTTTTGGAAGTCGGTTAAAAAACGATAGATAACACTTAAATATTTATAAAAATTACGTTCATGTAATGCTAATAATTACCTACTTATTGTAAATAGTACCATGATAATCTATTCAAAATATACATCCGAATCGAGTCCTTTTTCAGGGTTAAACAATAGTATTAGTACGTACTATTTTTTACTATTATTAGTTATGCAGGTATGTATTTATTTACGTATTTAGGATCTGCAATTGTGTGTAGTATGTACACCGCCTACCATTTCATATAATTTCTCCTACGCCCTAAGGTTGTCTGGAAGAGATCGCTTATAGCGATAAGGTCGCCTCCTGTGCATGATCTATTGTTTATACCTATCTTTTTTTTTTGGATATTTTTTGTGGTGTACAATAAAGTATCTATCCATGTATCTATCTATCTATACATATAATAAAATTCTAAGTCAAATCTGTACATTAAATATTTTTTGGGAAATCTAATTGAAATAGACATTATTATCGATACAGAGTCCGAATATATAGTTTTTAGATTTTTTGTCTGTCTGTCTGTCTGTCTGTTACTGCATCACGAGAAAACCACAGGACAGATTTTGATGAAATTCGGTATGATGATAGCTGGTTAACCGGATCAACATATAGGCTACTTTTTACCGCGGGAAAATATCTCATTTCTGAGAAATAAATACAAAAACACAAAAACTGCATTATGCTGCATATGCAAAACCTAAGAATTAGGTTTTTGGTCACCTGAACGCGGGCGGAGCCGCGGGCAATGCTAGTCTACTATAAATGTGAAAGAAATGAAGTTTGTTTGTTATCAATTCACGTTTAAACTACTGAACTAAATTTTCATAAGAAATAAAAGGCAAGAACATACCTTGCTATCATCATCATCATGGAGACGGCTTTCTTTTATTCCCGCTCTGCGTATAACAACAGTATTTTCAGAACAATTTTATCTCATTTAGTGACTTACCCTTGCTACGCTGGTTAACCCGTATCTACCCTCGTACCTTTTTATTTATAATATCGTACAGGCAGTCCCATCTTTTGGCAAATTTTATTACAAACAGTAGCTTATCAAGTCTATCTGAGGACTATTGACAGATTGTCCAGCCGTTTCAGAGTTAATGAGACTAAAAAGTAAAATCAGATCCACGCATATATGATTTACACGATAAAAATAATTCAGTCAGAAAGTTAAACCGGTTATTTATTCCGATTTTGTAATTACAATATGTACAAATATAATAGGCATTATAACAAATGCATATTACACATTTTAACAGAAAACTTTGCTTATTACTTTGAGACTGAACATCGCAAACTTGACTAGAGACGAGATGAAACTTCTATTTCATTACGTGATACGTCGAAGGCTTTCGTGTTGCGTAATGTTAATATTTCCAGTTCTCTTCGTTTGATATTAAGTTTTTATTTTCTTTTTTTTTTTAAATTAATTCTACAAGTATAAAATTGTTAACTATTGGAATATTATACTTGTAGACAATTATAATTTTCTTTTAAAAAGTAATGTAACTAAATAAGTTACTCCAAGTTTATCTATTAATTAAAGGTTGTGATTTTCATTACATTTTTTCTGTACAATACATAAAAAAATATTTTCCAATATATTTTCGTGATTATGATTTGCCACTGCACTATTATAGGTACACGGCTCTTTCACAGTTCACACTCCGATACGATTGGAAGGCGCAGGAGCGATGAGCTGTCCAACACGAGACAGGCAGTCAAACATAAAATTAGACATTTAACTGATTGCTTAATGACCTTTTTACAATATCATAACATCAAAAAAACTTTGCAATTATAAAATTATCAGCTCGTTGAATACTTCATATTAACAAAAAATGAATATAACCTACACGTAGCGAGCTCTATTTTAAACAATGAGAAAGAATTGTTCAATTATTTTTATTTCGAGTTAGTATCAAACAATAGGCACTAACTTTTAAATTAGATACTCGAATTATTGTTTTATAGCGGAAATTTACGCTCCTACAGGGAGATTCTAGCATACAATAGGCAACATTAAATGTTACCTACTTTTGGGAAAGGTACTAATAAAAACATAGAAACACTCTAAATTTCCTTGAAGAATTGATGACTCTGAGGAAAAAGGTTACAATGGGGTCTACGAAAGGTATATATTAAAATCTTTCGAAGGATATAATACTGCAAGGAATGTAAATAGTAGGGAGCCTAAGCTTTCCAAATGACGGTCTCCGGTTCAAGCGAGTTCAAAGCCTTTCTAAGCCGGCCTTACATGACACGTATGCCTTTGAATTTAGTCAGTCTTTAAATACGATGTTGAATTAAATTGTTTTGCAATTAGATTTTTCTTTCATACACTTATTGATGTATTATTTGTAATTACTCGTGAGCTATCAATTCTGAACAAAAAATCTTTTTAAATATTGTTTTTTTAAGAATTTGTTAAGAAAAACATATTTTAGTAGATGTTAGATACTTAGTATTACTTGGGCTCATAAAACTGTTTGTACCTCGATCGTATCTACCTACACAAAATCAGTTAATAGTGCCTACAGGCTGATTTATTATACAAGGTACACTCAGTGTATACACCGAGTGAACCGTATATAGTGTTTTAGTCTAAACCGGCTTTAAGAGTATTAAATATGAATTTTCTGTCAATTAAATTGCTTTGATATACCCAAGTAATTTAGTTTATGGATTTAGCTCAATTCTCAATGTTACTAGTCAATATAGTAATTTATAAAGTAAAAGCTGACGCAACTGAATACGGCTTTACCTCCAACTAGGTACTTAGAAACCTTTGGAAATATTTCAGTTATGTCCTATGCACATATGTATGTAACCATTGGTGAAAAGTAAAATGAAACGTGACAAAGGCGGACAATTAAACGAGCTATTAAAATGAACTTTTAAAATGTTTCTTCTGCTATTTGCAAGATCATTGAATTATATTTCATCATTATTAAAATTAAGGTAAAGCCACCTTAGATAAAGCCACCAAAGATCATATAGCTAATACTATGTAAAGGTTACTAAAGTAAAAATGTTATTGCTTGATGAAATATCTCTATGAAGTCTTATAAAAACGCGAATCTTTTTCGTGGTGTTTATCATCATGCATTATCAATGCATGCATACAATTTACCTGATTAATGCTCCACTATAGTTATTAAAATCGAAATTATATCAATAATTTCGTTTTCGAAATTGTTTCTTGTAAGGTATAACATTAGATCATTATGTCCACTTCATTACTTATGGTTGTGGCCGACATAAAAAAAACTATAAATAAAAGTCATTCGTTCTCTATTTCTGCAAATCTGTAATGGCCAAGTTAAATTATTCTGCCTTTACTTTATAGGAATTGTTCCCCGCCGAATTCGCTCAGAACTGGCAAATCGAATTCAATTTAAACATAATGGAAATTTAATGTAGTGTAATAATGCGCAGGTTCAGTGGGGCACATTGGTTACGTAGTTTTTAATGACTGTTAATTTGTTTGCTAACTTACAAAGTTCCTAGACAACCTTGAGTTGTTAAATATTTTTATATTAACACAATGTAGAAATTATTATAGTTTTAAGCTAAATCAATTAGAATTTATTTGTAATTCTTTTCCTAATACGAAAGTAATTATATAAGTACATAAAACAATGCTTAAGGTTATGATTCGTATATCTTTTATTCGATTGAAATACACATACCTACTACATATATCTATTAACGAAGAAAAGATGGAAATATGTTTCATATACGTAAACAATATTTACACTTAATAATTTATTATGTTCACATAAGAACACAATAAAAGATAAGTTTGAATTAGATAACAATTTCGAACGTATGCCATTGCAGGCTTACCTCAGGTAGCTCGTCAGGAACTTTGCCCATCCACGACAGCGATAGTATCGTGCAGTCGCATTTTGCGTTTACGTTCCTTTCAAAATGTAGATGCATTCTTGCAATATCACTGGCAACCTTATCACTGAAGTGATGAGACGCGCGCGAACACCACGTCAGTCACGAAACGAGAATATATCATTTTATGGAGTGATTCATTTTAAAAGGGCTTTAAAGTTTGCGAGGGATGGGTCGAGTCGGGCGGTCGGCTGACGTGACTGAGCGTGACAAGCTGCCTGGCCTTCCCAAGGGTTGTGGCGCGCAGATATCGATTGCGCGTAGGGGCGGTGTAGCACGACCTCTGTGCTCGGAGTGCGTAAAGTGGAAAAATCGGAAAACTCTCGGAAACACGAGGAGATGGCGCGGAGATTGTGGCTTAAAACCTTTTATGTTAAGGTGCAATCTAAACAAACAAAAAGATTAAACAAACCTCACTTTCTTGGCTTTAAATACGTACATTTTCTGAAAAGTTTTAGTTATTATGGGAGTTGCGGTGAATAATTTCTGTTTAAATAAAATATAAATTAAGGAAGCAAATGCATTATTAAATCAGTGTTCTCTCAATATTATAAATATGTGAAACGTCGTGTTACGTTATGAATATTTTATTTAACGAGTAAGTATAATATTTCAAATGCCAAGATCAAATAATTTTACCCCCAAGAGATACACAAAAATTAAAGCAATGTAATGTTTTCATCTTACAAGTATTTATTCTTTATTTTTCATCATTATTTTTATTTTTTAAATTGCAAAAGCAGTTTATTAAATTGAATTAATTAAAAAAAAAATAAGCCCGACTTTAAAAAAAGTAAAAAGTAAAAAATAACTGAACGGGGTTTTATTTTCCAAAATTTTGACAACTTCTTGGCAGGAAAAAATTTAATACCCGATAGCCAGTACAAAATACATTTGAAGAGTTTCTTGGCTACCGTACACCTAGCTACTTCAAAAATGCATCGATCGCATGGGTGCATATTTTGATTGATAGAAATAAAAAATATTTACAAAAAAACTACTTTAACTTTCTGTATATTAAACGGCAATTTCATAGGTAAAGACCTAATAATCGATAAATTGATGTATATATAATATTTCAACTATAAATAGAGTTCACCTTGTCATATTTAGTACTTATTAGATATTCATATCTTAAAGCATTGTCGTCTGACACCGACTTCGAAAGTATCTGATTAGGTTACGTTATAAGTACAAAGTGAAATAGTTTTTGTAATAAGTACCTAGTATTTATAAAACTATTTCAGTTTTAGTTACATGTTTCAGTCCATATCATAAAAACTCCTGAACCGATTTTGATGAAATCGTTACTATTCCCTAAGTTGAATAAATGTAAGCAAATTAAAAAAAAATATGATCTCGATCCAATTACTAGTTTTGGAATAATACGTACACAAACATACATACTATGCAAATAAGCTGGCGTGGAAAAAAATCGGGCCACCTAGAGAAAATGGAGAAACTTATGATATTTTTTTATTAATTTTGTTATTATATATGGGTAGTTGTATACCCTAGGTACCTAAATCAATAATCGTTGAATAATTTAAATAAAAATTATTGCTCGAAAATAAAGGAAAATCAAATTTAATGATTTTTCAAAGCCACTAGTCTCTATGTTACGTTTGTACACTCTCTGGACCGTAGAACGGCTCACAGAAAAAGCTTGAGCCACTTGACGTTGACTTTGTCCAGTTTCAAGCAAAGTCACAATTCGAGATGATTCAGCCTCGGTCAGATCCATCTTGCAGTATTTCTAATAATCGCAGATCAAAGTAGGAGTGTCTTGTTCAATAATTGGAACTCAACTAAGCTTCTAAAATAACAAAAAACAGTATTTGTGGCTTCAATCCATATTATGCAAATATTCAGTAATTACTGGTAATTGACTATAATTAAGCGCACACGTGCATTTCCAGGAATTATATGACTTTTTTGAAGGAAACAAAGGCGTCTAATCTCCTTAATTACCTTTGCAGTATTTTTCTTCACCAAACAATTCTCAAACAAAAAATTATGCTTAAAATTAATGGTGGCCCGATTTTTTTGCACGCCAGTGTATATACACCTATAAAATTTCGTATATTTGTTTGGAAGCCCCAATAGATTGTGAATATTTTGCAATTACAATAAATAATATTACATTCATACGTTTCGAATAATTAATAACCTCCCTTTTTTGATTCGGTTAAAACACATTGAAAGAAGACGAAATTATACAATTTTCTCACTATAATGAATTTAAATAATTTCCACTTTTGACTATTATATGTATTTATTTAATACTAGCATTGCCCGCGGCTCCGCCCGCGTTCACATGACCAAAAACCCAATTCTTAGGTTTTACATATTAGTATACTCTTACATTGCAGTTTTTGTATTTTTTTTTCAGGCATGAGACATTTTCCCGCGGTAAAAGTAGTAAAAAAAGTATCCTATATGTTGACCCGGATAACCAGCTATCATCATAACAAATTTCATCAAAATCCCTCCAGTGATTTTTCTGTGATGCGGTAACAGACAGACAGACAGACAAAAATTCTAAAAAGTATAGATTCGGCCTCTGTATCGATAATAATGTCTATTTCAATAAGATTTTCCAAAAAATATTTAATTTACAGGTTCGGCTTTGTTACAATTTTATTATATGTATGGACTAGCGACTCACCCTCGCTTCGCTCGGGTTCGTCCCTAAGTCGATTCCCCATACAAACTTTCATCCCTATTTTCACCCCTTTAAGGGATGATTTCCGGGAAAATACCCCTGGGAATAAATCCCCGTTGGATTCAATAAAATGAAACAAAAAACAAATATTTTTTGAAAAAATCTTTTATTTAGCGATTACAAAAATATCACAGACAATGGCAATATATAAACACAATTCCATGGTTTAATAATATAATACTACTAAAATTAGGTACATTATAGTTGACGCTAAAATTTTACTTCTTCCATCGTGCCCCACGTGTAGCCATTCTTCACTTTGACGGGTAAAGGCACGTTCAAACGCACTGTCTCTTGCATTAATTTTCTCAAAACTTTAATAAAATTAGATTTTTGAGATACCTTGACTTCGTAGACTAGTTCATCATGCATTTGTAAAATAAGACGGGGTTTGTCTACATCTAAGTTTGTTATTTTATCTATGGCACACATCGCCGCCTTAGCTATATCTGCTGCTGAGCCTTGGATGGTAGTGTTTACGGCTTGCCTTTCAGCTGCACCTGGCAACAAGTAATAATGAACCTAATTAATATTCCAGCATGCTTATGATATTTATGAGACATGAAAAAAAATCTATAAGCTATCCCTCACAGACTAACGCGCAAAGTTAAGTATATATTTTTACCGACTTGAAAAATGGAGTAGTCAATTCAGATGTTTTTGGTGCGTATGTTACGCGACATCTACGCCAATTTTGAAAATTATGTTTATTGCATTTTTTATGAACAAGTGTAATTTTAAGAAAAAAAGTTAAGACTTACTTTTACGTCAGTGTAGCTATTTTTCAGTTTAAAAAATCTATATCAAAAATTTAAATATTTTATTGCAAAAGAATACTTATTTTATATTTATGAACCTTTAAATACGTTTTAACTTAAATATCACAGTGAAATTAAAAAAGCATTTACTACGAAAGTAAATAGCCCATACATCAATATTTAATTCATAGAATACTATTATGGACACACGAACGAACCTATCTGTCGAAAATGATTACCCGATACAATTAATTATAACTTACTTCGTTTTGAAATTATATTGCTGTTTATATCTGGTAAATTTCTCCTACGCTTCATCAAAGTTTCAACGTATCCATTTTTCCTACATTCCTCTATCACATTTTGAGTAAATCCCTTGATGGCAGGATAAGTCTTATAAAACGTATCCATAAACATAGCAGCTTCTATTTCATTGACGTCCAAGAGCTGAGCCAAGGTTCTATTCCCCATGCCATAAAGTATACCATAACACAGTTGTTTAGCTTTCTGACGTAAATCATCATCGACCTAAAAAGTAGCACATTATAAAATTAAAAGTTGCCCAATTAAGAGATATGTTAATAATACAATAATAAAAAATATATAGATATTAAATAAATTCGAGATGATTAGAAAAACTTATATGTAGATCAATACATATCTCTCTACACAATATCATATGTATATCTAAAACTCACATTATCTTCAGGAACACCGCCCCAAGAGGCTGCAATCGACTTGAAAACATCTATATTCGTGCTCATAATCTTAGTTAACACCGTATCTTTGGAATAGTGAGTCAGAATCCTCATTTCCAACTGACAATAATCAGCTGACACAAAAACGTAGCCCGGCGCTGCTTTAAAAACGTTTCGACAATTGAACTCTATTACGTCTTCGGAAAGTTCAGTGTCCTTTGTAGATAAATATTTTAGGGGTATAGAAAAGGTCCTAGGAACGTTTTGTAAGTTCGGCTCGTGCATACTAATTCGGCCGGTGCAAGTGTACATAGTGTACAACGGGCTTATCCTGGAAATGAAATAATTTATTCACGTCGCTCCCCCAACTCGACGTGTCGACTGTTGCATTTGCAATATTTTCATGAATAATTTCACCCGTCTATTTCAAAATACCAGTCGCGAGTGTAAAGTTACGCAGATAATAATTAATTAAAAGTAGGAGCATTATACGTCTTACAACACATTATTAATAGATTATTAACATATTTTTATTAATAAAATTGTCCCAACATATTTATATTAATAAAATTCCGCAACATCATACGGGGTAATCTCCTAAATAGGATAATATTTAAACAAAAAAATAATATTTTAGTGTTCCACACAAAAATATTACGTGTGTCTGAAGATTTGAAATAGCTACCCAATATTGAAAGCAAATGATAATTATAATAATACTGAAGCACAATGAATTATTTAATTTTTGATTTCTGTCGATGGTGCCAATTTTATCGGGACTTTCATTGTCGGTTAGAGAATGCGAGAGTGAACAAATGGAATTCTTGTGGGAATTAACAGATCATTCACTGACAGTTAGAGGCCAAATTAAAAAAAAGTCAAACTTAAAACTTTACCATTATTTTCTTAAAAGTTACAGCAAAACAGACATAAATAATCTAGTATTATGCATCGTTTACCATATGATATGATACTAACCTATTATCGGCACTGTATATATACGCTTGCTCAGTTAAAGGATACAGAGTTTTAGTAAGAATAGAGTTAAGTTTCCTCCAGTAGATCACAATGCTAGCCATTGGACTATTATGTGCGGAAAGTACGCTTTTCTTTGTACTTATCTTACGTCCTTTGCACAATCCTAAAGCCTGAAATTGAAACGTAATCAAATCTTACAAAGCCAATATTATTTGGTGTAGCAACAAATATATAATACGTGGTAGGCAGTATTTGAAAAAGATAAAAATTATAAATTATATACGTTGAGGAAACTATCATATTACATTATGTACTATTATAATCATTTAAAATATTTAGATAATTTAAAAAATATATACAGTATACACGTTTTATAATAAATTTATTCATACCTTCGCAACATCTTTAGACGAGTTAAAGTTGAAATGGTATCCGCATAACTTGTACGCTTTTTTCTGAAGAATCTCTTGTGAATTTTTCACATCTATCAGAAGTTTTGACGCAAGATCTTTATCGACAGCAATGCCGTGGAACTCGCAGTTCGCTAAAATCTTCGATACGTGGGCTTCAGTCTCTGTAAAAAATCTTAATTAAATATCTGATATTATCTCTAATATTCTTTAAACTTACATTTTTGAATTATTTCGCACTAAATTATTTATTAGCCAAAAGGTTCAAAGGATTATATAAATAATCAGTTAGGATACTAATACAATCATTATTATCAAAAGAAAAAAGGTTTTCAATTAGTAAAATTAGAATGTTGACATACCTAGGCAACTTTTCATAAACGGATACTTTTCTAGTAATTTATTTTGCTCTTCTGCTATTGATAACACACACCATGCTTTAATACAAAAGAGTTCATTCGCATTTAAGCTATTATAAGTCCTTTTCTGTTCGTCGACATTTATCTTAATATTTAATAAATCAACACCGGAATACTTTTTAGCCTTGAAAAATAAGTAAAATAAGCTACAATTGTCAATATTAATTATTAATTCACAATGAATTTATGTTTGAATGATGTAACCTACCAAATCGATTATCTTTGATATTTTTTCGTCGCTATCCAATAACCACTCATACAATGTTATATCAATACATGTGGATGATATATCTTTTCCTAACCATTTCCGTATATGATTATAATTGGATTTTGAAGAGAACATTGCCATTTTTACTAACGGGTTACAAATAAAATTGCTCAACATAAATTTAAATGTCGTTATTAACTTTCCTAATGTAGTTAAATCCAAATAAAGACATAATTTACGATTTATACAAAATGCTATCCCTCTAATAGATAAATCTTCTTTAATAGGTGTGATTTCTGGAGGACCCATATTTTTTTTTATTATATGACTACCTATCGCCTCAGATGCTTTTATTGATTTAGAGTTTGTATCCAATAAAATTGATAGCTCTTTCAATTTTTCTATGCAGGTAAAGTTTTTGATAATATCGTATTCCCGCAAAACGTAACAATTGACAGTGTTTTCTCCAAATTTAATAATAAATTTCTCTGATTTAGGAGAATTTATAATTATTTTAGATATATTATGCTTTTTAGGTAGTCTTTTCAATTTTTTAGGCAACGTCGGTGAATAATCTTCGCCAAAATGTGCCTGTCGTTTAAGTGGACTGATAAAACTCTTCCTTAAACAAGTTATTTCAAATTCTTGAGTGTTTACTATTTCATTTTCTTGGGAAACATTTTCGTTTAAACTATTATTTTCCAAATTTTTCTTTTCATCTTCGTATACTAATTTTATATCTTCATCCTCATCTATTTCAAACAAAGGTGATTTAAAAACATTTAATATCGTTTTAGAATTCATATCCAAATAATTAGTAGTATTTTCAATATTATTACTATTTTTACTTTCCGTTACTATTTTTCCATGATCTATTAAAGAGTTAGGTATCAAATCAACCGGTAAACTATCATCAAATACACTCGAATTATCACCTTCTGACGAAAACAAACTTACATCTTTAGAAGAAATAGATTTTAATGGTGTAATGTTTTTATCATTACTATCTAAGTTATCCGAAGTATCGCCAAAGCTTATATTTGGTGAAAAAAAATTATCTGAAGTTCGACATTTAGATATATTGTCTAAGCCTGCTTCTGTAAAACTTAATGATTCCCAAACAATGTCTTCTTTTTCAATAGACGATGGAGTTTTACTGGTATCCTTTATTGGTTTGATGGTTTTATTTTTAACGTTATCAATGGATATATTTTTGTTGAAAAAGGTTTCCTGTTTTTTATTCGCTACAATGTCACATGGTTGATTTAATAATGTTTTGCTTAAATTTTGAGATTTAATATCTTCGCATTTCTCATTAATATTAATAGAAATTGTATCCTTAACTTTTGATTTAATTTCTTTTATGTCCGATTGTTTAGTTACTTCATTAAATAGATTACAAATTTCACTATGATATCCATTTTGATTTATTTCCTCGCCAATACTTTCAAAATCGTTACATTTTGCGATTGCTTCACTGTTGCTACCATTACAAGTACTATGATCACTTAATTTTGTATCTTTCCATTTTATTTCTGTTACTCCAATTTCTTGAGCTAAATATCTCCTTGCTTCTAAAATAAGATTTTCCGCTGCCTCTTTAGCGGTTAAACCACAACAACCCGTTATCCAAATATTTCGTATTTTATTTCTTTTCCGTACATCAGCACAGTCGTCGTCTTCTCTTTCTTTTTCACTTTGAAACGGTACAGACTTATGCAGGACATTTTCTATTAAATTTACTTCTGCTGACGCAATACTAGCGATTGTTTCAAATCCTGCATCAAATAAAGTGCGAGCTCGTACACCGTTTAAGGATGTTAACTTCATTAACTCTAGTAGTTCTGAATGTATGCCAAATTGAAGACGATCTTGAAACTGAGATATAATTAGTTCCATATTCTTCCATCCTAACTGATGGCAAAACGCTGTGACCATTCCTAAAATCAATGAGCACATTTAAAAAAAATCTGTAATACCCTATACTATAACATTACGCTGTTATAAATGTACGTTATGTTAAAATTACACGTGTTCACCAATTAAGACCAGAGTAAGAATTAGCGGCTGGCTCTCAAAATCTAGTAAAAAGGGTTGGAAAATAATTGACCATTGGCCCTACACCTTTGACGGCAACGTAAGATTGTCCGGCTCCCACCCAACGGATTATGAAAGTGAAAGTGCACTATTATGTCTCCCATGCTGCTAGTTTTAAGCTTTGACGCTGAAACTGAAATTGGCTTAGAAGGACATTATATAAGTTATACCTGCAAATGTAGCTGAAGATTGTTGCAGACCTTGTAGGAAACCGCGTGCGCATTGAAATTTACAGGCCACTTCTGACAAAGGCACTTCATTTACTAAATCTTGTAGGGCTAGTGCTGTATAAAATCTATAAATACATTGATATTTTTAGAATGTTATGTATTTACTTCATACCAATAAGAGGTTTATTTAAGCAACTAATTATTTTCTTACCTTTTATGTATATTTAATTTATTCTGATTGTTGTTCATATTATTTGTTCCTCTTAAGCAACGAATTATAAAGCTTTCTTGCACACCAACTAACTCTCCAACCCTTTTCATAGCCGCTGTTAAAGATTCCCAAAGGTTCAGTAAATGCAACCAATCTATATTGTTCCACTGGTTACTAACACTATATGGTGTCACCAAGTAAATCAAATGTAAATCCGTTTCGAGTACCAAGCACTGGCGCGCTTTTTGTAGCTCGCAAAATAATGATAAGCCATCATTTGGTGCCATAGATGATGATAGGCAAGCTTTTCCCAATGAAGTTGCAACATATTTTTTTTCATTGCCATCACTTTGTATTCTTACCAATTCAAAATTAATAAGTTTTTTTAAAGTATCTTCAAGCAAAAAATTTTGTGAAGGAACATCACTTTGTACAAAAAGTAATGTGCACTTGGTATAAAACTCTAACTCAGTTTTTGTGCAGATTTCTTGGCTTGCAATCATTTCAAGAGTGGCTCTCATAAATTTATCTTCACTCTCAATACAGCTTTTGACTGGATCTAGGTTTCCCATCATCAAATCAAATCCTATTTTTTGTTCTGCTGCAGTACATAATAAAATACTTTCTCCTTTTACATCTTTACCCATTCTCCCAGCTCTTCCTATCATTTGTTTATAAGTCAAAATATTTATAGGTTGTCTTTGAAATACTGGACATCTAATTATTACTTTTCGGGCTGGCAAATTTACACCTGAACTTAATGTAGATGTTGCTACTAATACTCTAATAGCACCTGACTTGAATGCTCCCTCGATAATATCTCTTTCATCAAATGTTAGGCCTGCATGATGATATGCTACACCAAAAGAAATTATGTTTTTCAATATTTCATCTAGCCCCACAGGGCAATTTTTCAATTGTTCTAGTACTTCTAAAATACTGTGTGAATTAAGCTGTTCCCTCAAAATTTTACCTTGTTCATTGTTTAAGCATCCCATTTTAAAAAATGATGATGAAATACTTTGTGCTAAATTCTCACATCGGTTTTTGGTCATGCAAAAGATTAAAATAGAACAACCCTCTTTAATTGTCTCTAAACATAGTGATAGCACATAATCTCCTTCAATGTTTATAGTGTTATTAAATGGTCCAATACAATTTCCACTTTTATCGTAATATTTATTGCCAACTAAACAATATTCATCTAAAGGTATTGGCCTAAATTCGGTTACAAATAGTTCAGCTTCCAACCAATTTGCTAACATTTCTAAATTGGGTAATGTCGCAGACATACCAACTATTTGTATTTTAACACTATCATTATTTGAACAGACATATTTTATTTTTGTTAAAAGAAGTTCCAAAATATATCCTCTGTGAGGGTCTCCTAATAAATGCAACTCATCAACAATTACAGCTCCTAGCTCAGATATGTTGTTTTCATCTAGCAGTTTATTAATTAAGCTATTTGCTTTTTCTATTGTGCATATTGCTATATGAACTGCTTGTAATCCACCAGGGGGAGACTGAGAGCCCATGAACCCTTCAACTCTTACTCCAGAGCTAGATAAAATATCTTGTAAGTAAAACATTTTTTCTCTTACTATTGACACAAAAGGTAATATTATTATAACTTTTTTTTGTCGCTCTAAAACAGTCTTAATAGTTATAATTTCAGCTACAAGTGTTTTACCTGCAGATGTTGGTGCAGAATAAACAAGATTTTGGCATTCAGTTAGAACTTTTGAATTGGAAAGACATTTTACTTGCCAATCAAACATCTCTACAATACCTTTTTGTTCATATTTGCTAGCTATGTCTAAAGGCAAACCCCAGTTCCTTAATTTTTTGTTAAATACGCTTTTTTCACTTCCCTGTGTTTTTATATTGTCTATGTTAAAAACACTTGTATCCACTGGCTTTGAATGCGTAAGATTATTTTTCTTTTTAACCAAGCAAACCTTTTCTTTAGATACGTTCTCATTCTTTGTTGTTGCTACATAATCCTTAACATAGTTTAAAGAACTTTGTAATGTAAACGAATTATCAAAGCAACCGGCTAAAAACGACACATTTTCGGTAAAGTTTTGTAAATCCAATTCATCATTAGTTTCTTCTAACATTTTTTTTTTATTTATATAAAGTTCATTGTATATTATTCATGATTTAATACATAATTTATTCATTAAAAAGTTAAATGTAACGATATATTTTCCTTTGGTTTGGATTTGACAATTGACATTTCTACGCGATAGTGACTTATGACATTTGTCATTATCTAATACTATTTGACAATTTGTCAGCTGCCTAACAAAATTTCATTTCTAATAATTTGTCTATGAGTCCCTGTTTTCCAATTACAGAGCATAATGCCGCACTTTGAAGCACAATGCCGAAGTGTGTTATACTTAATTGGAACTTAAATTAGTTTTCAAGTGCACCAGCAGAGGGCACTAGATTTAGTGTTGAAAGAAAAAAATATAACTAATATGTATATAACATATATAATAATACATATCGTCGATATTAAATTATATAATAAACTAGCGCCTCACCCTCGCTTCTCTCGGGTTCGTCCCTAGGTTGCTCACCAATACAAATTTTCATCCCCATTTTCACCCCCTTAAGGATCATTTCCGGGATAAAAACTATCCTATGTCCTTCCCAGGGTCTCAAATTATCTTCTTACCAAATTTCATCTAAATCGGTTTACTAGATCCAGAGATTACGACCGATAATGTCACAAACTCACAAACTTTACCCCTTTATAATATTAGTATAAATATATAACAATATATACCAATTAATATATAATTATATAAATAAAATATAAACAAATATTACTAACGATAATGTAAATAAAATTATGATTGAAGAAAAAACATTTCTCATATTTTCTGTTATCGAGTTGGTACATAATTGGTATCCTTGCGCGCATCACGCCAGAAAGCAGTACTTTACAGTTTACAAAATGCTCAATAGAGCGGATCGTTGCTGTAGTTGGAACATCCGAAGTTATACCGCATAATGCGCTTTAGTACTCTAATTGGAAAACAGGGGGTGTAAACTGAAAAGGTGTTCAACTTTGAGTTGCATTAAAATGTTAATTTAACAAAAGTTCAAGAACCGACTAGAATACCGCTAGTGTTGAAAGTGTATTTGATATAAATTTAGCAGTTATAAACTGAGTGAAGTACAGAGTTGGAATATTTAATATTATTCGTGATTAGAGTAGGTAATGAAACCTCGGTATATAAAACCTAAACTTGAGCAGTTAAAATTATAACATAAAGAATCTTCTTTATTAAGTATAGTACTTTCCTTAAAATTGACTCTATCGATTTGTTTTTGATGGACACATTTAGTAAGTAGCAACACTAAAATAGTTGAAGCAAATACCAATTCTCCAGTCTCCACCCATAAGTTATTATTAGAATCACGTAGCGGTAGTGGTTAAACTTTCTTTGATTAGAATCATAGATGACAAATAAAGATTAGAAAGTCTTGCATCCATTCAAAAACAAATCAGGTAGCATATGACTATACACGATAAAACACTAAATGGATGGTATGGTATGTATGGTATGGTATAACACTAAACTATGGTATAACACTAAATGGATATTGTAATAACGACATAATTTATAATAAGACTAATATATTCACATAACATCCATATATTATTATTTAATATAATTAAGTACTATTATCACAGAAAATAATGAATACATGGTGACGGTATTATCAAGTACATGTTATTAAAATATAAGTACATAATTTTAAACATCATAAGGAAATTTTAGTAGCAGTTTCTTCCTTGCCTTCAGTAAGCGCACGAGACTCATGAATGAACGTAGCATATGTAACCCCCTGCAAAAATTATATACGATATATAATTTTTAATAAAAAAAAAACTTTTAATTAAAAATTATTGATGTTTGTTTACCTGCTGCGCTGCTGCTCTCACAAATCCCTCATTAGCAGATACTGTGAGTGCTTTAATCCTATGTCCAAAGTTAAAAATTATCTTTGATCTTAAACGAACATGACCTCTTACTTTTAAATTATTCCTCGGATAATCATCTTCACCTACACGGATAAAAAAAATGTTAAGTAATGTAACAACTCTAGACTAAAGAATAATATAAAGTGTCATTAAACTAAACATGAAGCCTAACAATGTTTTAAAATAGAATACAATTTAATATATTAATAGAATACTCATTCCTGTGATAATCAGTAAACAAATTTTAATAAATATAACAGCTATTTCAAACTTTTGCAATAATAAAGGGGAAGAGAGCTAATGATTAAAAAATATATAAGAAAAATTATTGTTTTTATTATTCATTATTATTCATATTTTCTTCTCAATTTTTTTAAATTAACAACTAATACATAAAATTATATAAAATTTCCTTTATTCTATAAAGTAAACAATCTGTATGGCAAAATCGAGAATAGTAGCTTAAACAGTATGAAATCACATGACTATTTTCGTCTTTACATACAAGTTGATTAATACTGAAATGCATTGCAATAAACAATAATTTAAAACCGCTTTTTCTTGTTTCGGGTTTAATTTTCTTCTTTAACTAATCATTGAAAGCAATACATCCTAGTTAATTCTATAATTTTTTTTTGATTATTCATATTTTTTATTTACCTCCATAATCATCTTCATAAATTTTAACCATTTCCTTTAATTTGTCTGTACGCTTTCTTTCCATTGGCCCACCTAATGTGTCGACAATCTTTTCAAAATTTTCCCATGCTGTTCTGCAGCATATTAAAGTTTTACCTGCATATGTGAAAAGGATAACTCTTGAATCTTTACAAATATAAAGTGAAGTCACTTCTACTGTCTGTTCGCTTAGATCTTTTAAACTACTCAACACATATTAATGCAGGTTTCAGCAATAGATGGTGATTCAAGAGGAAGGTTTATATGTATAATACATGCATATTATAGTACAGAACCATTAAACTTACCTAGGGACGAACCCTAACCAGTTATTTAATATTCAACATAGAAATATACTTTGAAATAAATATTTTAAAATATATTTATATGAGAAATTATTCTTAAACGCCTTAAATTTATATAACAATACCATTCAAGATAAAAAATTTTATCACTTTTAGGGTAAATTTATGAGCAAGCAGTGATTTTGCTACATATTGGGAGATTACAAACTCTATTTAAACAAAATCTTATTTAATTTTATTAATCAAAACTATGAAACAATAGGTTTTACCTGCGGTTCCACTATCGATACACATGGTAGCTATGTAAATAATTTAATTCCTATGAAAATATTAATTTAAGGACATATAATTATTTCGATTTTCACTCATATTCTCTAAGTTGTTACAACATAATTTTTGCAACTTTCTTGTTTATAATAAAAAAAAAAACAAATTAAATATAACATACCTTCAAATAATTTTTCTAATATAGGTTTAACAGGTCTTTCGGCCTCCCAAGCAGACTGTTGGGTGAGAACATCTTGTTTGAACACATAGTGACAATGTCCATTAGTCATATTGCTCACATATGCCATCATTGCAGTTACATCTAAATTTAACAAGCTAATATCCTGACTTTCTTCCATATATTGGGCACGTTCACAAAATGTTATTTGTGGACTGAAAATAAAAGTAAGAGACTTCAATTAAATTAAAATAAGCTTTTATAATGATTATGCATTGTCTGTCAACCCACACTTGGCCAGCTTAGTGGACTATGGCCTGATCCCCCTCACATTGAAGGGAGGCCCGTGAATGGCTAGAAATGGTTTAGATGCAATTGTACCAAAAATGTCATAATGATAAAGTTTATACAAAAGAAATGACAATAATGTAATCTTAATCACTCTTGGTCACAGCAGCCAATTTGGCTGAGACTAGGATACTGTGCAGGAGATTTTATAGAGATGTGTTTATGCACAAACATAAGTGCACTCTCTAATTCTTACATGCAGGATTTTCCTGTGAGATGACAATTTGAAACTTGCAGTGAAAGATATTTATAGGACCAACAGCCTTATGTACTCTCCAAATAATGGTTAGGTAAAGGTAAACACTGTCCTTCCCACTCTGATTTATTACTGAGATTTTTTGACCCAGACTTGAACCCAAGAGTCAAGATCTGCAGCCACTACACCAATTTGAGAGTCAAAGGAATAAACTTAATCTTTTAATCTAAATCTGCATATATTTTTTTACCTTTGAGTAAGTGCTTCTTCGTCACTTGATTCGTAACAGTCATCATATTCTTCAATATTCTTAGAGTCTGGCAATATTTCTCCATTTACTACAACTCCCATTGCTTTAAGTCTTTTAGCAAGTGTTTCTTCAATCCCACTAGTAAATTCAAATACAACCTATAGATAGTGAAACAATAAAGGTTCTTCATCGATTCTATTCTTTGTGAGTGGTTTTATAAGTGTGCACAGACAAGTTGAATAAAAATTAGTGCCAATGTCAAAAAAATTAATGGAGAATAAATTTTTAATTCAATGCACACATTACATTGTTCATATAGTGTGTGCATTGAATGATGAAACAAATATTCAACTAACTTGATTGATTAATTTAAGATTTCTTTAATTTAGTTATATTTAAAGTTAGTGAGGCAATTTAGTTTTCTTTTTTATTGATAATTTTGAAGAAACCATTGGTAATACTATTAAGTATGACTATTCAGTATTCAGACATCTATACCCTAAACTTCTCCCATGACCATATTTACTGTAAAAATGTACTGTTTAATATATTATTAAAAAATGTGAAATATTTACATAAATCTAAAGATTTGAAAGCTAATGCTATATTATATTTTTTTAATCAATTTGTAAAGTTCCCACTAACCTTGGGTGACTGGTATATACATGGATACAAACTGGCACATTCTAAATAGTCTTCAGCTTGATCTAGAATTGATCGTGCTCCATAGGAAGCCTTGCCAGAACTTAACGCTGATAAAGATTTTGGATTTCTTGCAATTACTAAAATAAATAATACAAAAATACAGTATGTGGTATTACAAAATTTCTTGGGAGAAATTAATAGATGTGTAACACAATTGATATTAATAATTTTTGTTAATGTAGTATAATTACCTTTTGTCCATATTTTACCTTCCTCACTTATAACATCTACTAACAATTTGCTCTCTTCATTAATATGGAATACTTTAAGAACAGATATTACACCAGGTCTAATAGCACAGTTGACCATTGCTCCCAAATGCCGCAAATTTGAACAGGATAATTGTTCTATTTTTACTTTCTTTGAATTTCTTAGCTAAGGTCAAAATTGTAAAATTAAAATTACTTTTAATAAAAAAAAAATAGGATAAACATCAAATTTACTAAAATATATTTTTTTATGTTATATTGTAATTAAAGTTATTACTTCTTTAAAGTAGGTTGAAAATATAATTTTAACTAACTCTTTTTAAAAAATCAATCTCTTGATAAATTTTTCTTTGTAGTTTCAACACCCCTTCTACATCTTGTATTTCCTGTAGTTTTTCAACAAGGGTTTCCCCATATGTAATTTTGTTATCCAACATAACAAGAAGCTCCTCCATGTCATGGCTCATATTCTTAAAGCAAATATATTTTTGTACATTGATTATGATATTAAAATTAAATACAATGAAACTACGAATTAAATATAACATTAAAATAAATATTGATTATCGTAATTAAATAAATCGTAATAAACTTGCCTTATTAAAATGTATACTTCACTTCAATTAATTATAATAAATATTAAAAAATGTTATTAAAAATATATTTATTAATGTATATATTTTGAACTTTTCAACCATGGATGACAAATAAAATTTTCAACTAATAAGTACCTATTAACCATGGATGACAATGACAAATAAAACTCCATATTTTGAAGTTGTTACTTATCAGTTGACAGTTGACATAAACTATAGTCTGATTTTTAATTCCGCGGAATTCTGATATTTCAGAAATGTTGTCAGCTTTGAAACATTGTCACTAAAAACGGAAAGCATTTTAGCAAAATAAAAAAATAAACCTTTCTTGAATTTAAGGTTTCAATTAGAAAAACTAAGACTTAAAAAATTATTGATAACTCTAAAATGGTAATTATTTTTTTATTATCATATTATCGAAGTTAGAATAATTATTAAGGAAATTATTTTTCTATTACAGGAATCCCTGTCCAATAATACATAGGTTGCAAGCCTTTTTTTAGGAAAACCCCTTTGTTTGTAAAATCTTTCGATTGGCAAAAAGAATTGGAAAGTCCCAAAAAGACAGGTCCACAACGATCGTTCACGATTTTTATTATTGTTTTTGGCAAGAATGCATAAACCATATTATAAAAGAAAAGGATAAAATGTACCCTCTTAATGATCTGATGGATAGTGTGAGTGATTCTTTTATAATCCGAGGATGATGACGACAAGGATGATATAAGTAATAATGATTAGTAAATATTTTCATTTCTTATATTTTGTTTTACTCTGTTTTTTTCATTTAACCATTAAAAAAATGTACATTATAGTTAGTGTGCATTGAATGCACAAAACAAAGACTATTTACAATGTCATACATATAGTTTACTTGATCTAATATTGTTTCATATTTTTTGTTATTTTATATTAAAAAAATACAAAGCAGAAAGGGTTTATGATATCTGAATTGTCAAAGAATGATAGCTGTCATATTTCCGTGGAATTCAAAATCAGACTATAGATATTGTTAAATTTTACAGCATTATTTGTCATCCATGGTTTACAGTAGAGGGTAGAAGTAAGGAGGACCATCTCAGTGTATTAAAAAGTGTCCGTCAGTCAGTTTAAAAAATGTTAATGCCAATTTTTATATGAAGACTGAGAAACTAAAATTCGCCTTTATTAGTGACACAAAATATAATATAATTACAGTTATAATGTACTGGGTTTGTCAAATCAAACAAAATAAGCCCAAACTCAGAATATCTCCATTAGGAGTTGAAGAGTATCTACCCAACTCCTGGCCTATCAGATCAGGTCGACGACACCAAATTACTGCATTATCAACGGCAATAAAAAATCTTGCAAAGTCAATATAATATGACCATTAGAAGTAGGTTAAATTTTTATTACCTATTTTTCCACTTTTAGGGGTCTTATTTTTTTTTTCAAATTTTAATGGGATCAATCTGGAAGTATACACGTTCAAACAAAATAAAATTTGTCCAAATTGTATCCGATTTGGTGGATAAGTAACTAAGCTCTGAGGTAACAAACAAAAATAATACTAATAAAATACAGCTGAATTGAGAACCTCCTTCTTTTTGAGGTCGGTTGAAAAACCATAGACTAGGGGCAACAAGATGAAAAGCTAAGGGAAGCCCGAAGTAGTAAGAACCAATAAAAAAGTGACAATCACATTTGATTTTGTCAATTTTTTCTAAATAATAATTTTTATATATACACATACACATAAATATTATTATTATTATTTTCAATAAACTAAAATTGTTAACCGAGTAAAACTTTTTCCTTGTATTGTTTCTTAATACATCACTCCTCATTATACATAAATAGTACAAGTTCATGAATATTTTTTATTCCGCACAAAATTTTCCCCGCCATTTTTAGGCATACGTCACGGTCACGTGATTGACACCAAACTGGCCAACCAAAAGCCAATATCTGGCTAACCAAACTATAGCTTTGAGAAATGGCTGACGATAAAGAAGTAGAAAAAACGATTGCAGAAGACTTGGTTGTAACCAAGTATAAACTAGCAGGGCAAATTGTCAACCGTAAGTTTTATAATAATGCTGTTATTGCTTTATATGAAATATTTTTGAAGTGTAGGTATGGCAAATACTTGCACGTTTATGTCGATTGGACGCGTGTCATCGCCATGTGGACAATGTGGTGCCGCTTACCATGGCTTTTAAATGAAAACTTTGCTGTCCTTTACTGAACAAACACCCTAGTAATCTTTCATTATTCATTTCAGGTGTTTTAGAACAAGTCATCGCTAAATGCGTCCCAGACGCGTCTGCCCGAGAAATATGTGAATTTGGTGATAATTTGCTACTAGAGGAAACATCCAAAGTCTTCAAAAAAGAAAAAGACTCCAAGAAAGGAATCGCATTTTCAACATGCGTCTCTGTGAATAACTGTATATGTCATTTTTCCCCAATACCTAGTGAAGCTGACTACATCCTGAAGCAAGGGGATCTTGCTAAAATGTAAGTAACAAAATGTTTATTGAATCCACATCATACATTTGGTATTCGAATTAACAAAAAATGATATGTTCACTCTGAATTCTTTCCAGATTAGTGTTTTAGTTATTCTGGCAGTAATTAGGAAAAATCAAAGCAGAATGAACTCTGAGTTGAAATGTTTTTTATACAATTTAACTTTATGACTACTTACAAAATTTCATCTAGAAAGACATTTTATAAATATAAAATGTCTATAATTATCACTATGTTATATTTCACTTGGGATGTTTTTTTTTAGTGACTTAGGTGCCCATATTGACGGGTGCATAGCTGTTGTAGCTCACACAGTAGCAGTTGGCGGTGGTGAGATATCTGGTAGAGCTGCAGATGTTCTTCTTGCTGCACATTATGCTAGTGAAGCCGCCTTGAGATTGCTAAGACCTGGCAATGAGGTAAACATATATGTTACTAATTTTATTACATTATGTTGTACTTATTGATATTTTACTATATTGTGGTCAATAAGTGCTTAAGCAGAGAATATATTCAAAATTAATACTAATAAAGTATTATTGTTTTTTTTTCCTAACAAAAGAACTATGCAGTAACAGACATTGTCCAAAAGATCAGTGCTGAATATGGATGTAAGCCCATAGAAGGCATGTTGTCTCATCAGCTTAAGCAGTTCCGTATTGATGGGGAAAAGAGCATTATTCAAAATCCATCAGAAGCCCAGAGAAAAGAGCACGAAAAGGCCACTTTTGAAACATATGAAGTCTATGCCATGGATGTGCTTATTTCTACTGGAGAAGGTGTAGTAAGTATTTTTTTGATGTTTAAATTTATAGACATCTGAGTTTTTAATAGTTTGATGAACTCAAGTATGTCAAAGCTTAGACAAATAATTATACTATTTGTACAAATGTTTGTATATCATGTGCTATTAAGTGAACTTTTTATTTATTTCTTCAATATTTTTGTTTTGTTTTTTATTGTTAACTTTTTATTCTTATACAAGTGGTGAACATAATATTTTATTGCTTGCTTTATCTTATTGCCTAATAATGTAAAGACAACATGACATGGGTCCATATTGATTATTTTGCTTCTTTTAGGGAAGAGAAATGGATACAAGGTGTACTATTTATAAAAAAACTGATGAAGTTTACCAACTTAAGCTGAAGGCATCTAGAATGTTCTACAGTGAGGTATTTGTCTTTGATTTTAATTTTAATAATTTATTTCCTACACATTTTAATATTGTACTTATATCCCTGAAATATTTTTTTATTCAATATCAACCATGATATTGTTGCATGTTTAAGGGATAAAGTAGTGTAAAAAGTTTGAGCCATTGTTTGTAATATGCAATCATTGGTATAGATTTTTACTACATATAAGATTTAAAAACTTTTGTTTGATCTCAAAATTTCTTAAATAAGCTGTATAAAAATAAGCTGTTTTTTATTATCTCAGGTTCGTAATAAGCATGGATCAATGCCCTTCAATCTCCGTAGCTTTGATAAAGAAACTAGTGCAAGGCTTGGTGTTGTTGAATGTGTGAATCACAAACTTATTGAGCCCTTCCAGGTAAGATCAAATATTTATATTATGTTTTATTGAAAAGGATAGATGCCAGATAGTAGCCTTTGTTACTCCAGGTCACACTCTTCTAGCTATTTTAGCATAAAGGACTAATAAATATAAACACACACATGCACACACAAATGGAAATACTGGTGACAGTCTATAGTCTTAAATCTTGACAAAACAGCATTTTATGTGAGTCATCTTGACCTCATTTAAAAATGACTTTTCTAAATCTTAAATATATAAAAATAAAAATTTATAAATTTAGAAGACCTGGCAATTGGCATTTGTTTAACATAAAAATAGCTTAAGTCTTTATTATACCAACCTGTCTCCTTCATGTCTTCTCCATTCTGTTACATTGGTGAAGTAATTTGTCTTTGTTAATGTTTGTAAATACCCTGAATTCTTTCCAGGCTAGTTTTATAATTATTCTGGCAGTAATCAGGGAAAATCAATGTGGTATGAACTCTGAATTGAAATGTTTTATATACAATTCAATTTATTGATTACTTACAAAATTTTTAAAAATTACTTGTTTAAAGTATAGATAGAAGTGGCTTAAATGTGCTATTTATTCTAAATAATAATAATAAGGAAATTCACAATTGTTCGCAGGTGCTTTATGAAAGGCCAGGTGAAATAGTGGCGCAGTTCAAATTTACAGCATTGTTATTGCCAAGTGGCACACATCGTATCACAGGGCTGCCGTTTGACAAGAGTCAGTGTAAAACTGATCGCATTATTAAGGACCCCGACCTCAATGTGAGTAAAACTGACATATAATTTTTTTTATCTATTCATTTCCTTCATCCATTATATTTTTAAATGAACAATAGTCTCACCATGGATTTGCTATTCAATGATCCACTTATTTCATGTTAATTTTTTAGTGAAATTCTTGTGCTAAATAAATAGATTTTTCTTAATACTCAATTATTTTCACTGCTTATTATACATTTTTTTTCCCATGTTATTAGTTATTAATTTTGTTTTTAGCATTCATTATTCTAGTAACATGTATTTAAGTATCTTTTTCTGTTTATAACAATCTTATAACATTTTTTTTATCATAATAACCTTTTAATTGAACAATATATGATTAATGCATAAATGCGTATTTTTTGTAAAAATACTCCTATTTTACAAATAAGGTTGTTGTTTTATCCCTGTTATCTTTCAAAACATACTTCACAATAGTTTGTTTTGAACAAGCACAGGGTAAAGTATCAGTAATCTTTTTGAGCCGATTTGTTTCTATTTATTCTTCGGTTTGAACCATTACAACATATTTTAATTTCTGATTATTGATTCAGAAAATGATTAATTAAGACAAGATGAGATAGATTGATAAGTATATTATGAAATATTAAAATCTGTTTTTTTCTATGAAGGCACTCCTGAACTCATCTGCGAAGTCAAATAAAAAGAAGAAAAAGAAAACTGGTGCAGAAGAACCGATGGAAGTGGAAACTGCAGCCTAGCAAATGTTATTACAAATACCTGAGGGCACTTAAAAACAGCTTTCTGACACCTTTCATGTTGTAAACATAGAGTGTAAAGTTGTGAACATATTTTTTTTATTAAATGAGAAAGCATTTTCATTATATATATAAATTATATCTCAATTTATATTTCATATACTTTTGATTAGATTTATAAATATAATCTCCATAAATTATATCAACAGTTGTAAACATTATGATTAAACATAATTTGAATAATTTAATTAATACTAAAAGTTGAGTTGGCAATACCCACTGTAAGGTTACAACATGGACTCTTGACTACCATACCATACATTAATAACATAAGCAATAATAAAGCTTATCCTTTTCTATAGCTTTCAATGAGTGTTTATACTCAAGTGTTCATTGAGCTAACAAAATCAATATAAGATTGGCATTAGCTGCAAAATTATTGTTAATGTTTAGATGTTTATGTATAAAATGACTTCATTTTTAAGTGTAATATTGAATACAAAAAAAAATTTTCAACATAATCATTTAGTTTCTGCATTTGTAGTAAATTTTCAAGAGTTTTTCAGTACATATATTCTCTAAGTTACACTTTTAATAAAAACGAATATTTGTACATAAAATTCCTTTTTTATTTGCGTAGACACATGGTATTGAACTATAGACCATTCCTAATTAACCCAATATTGTTTCTAACATTGTGCACAAAAATTTCATACTTCATAACATGCAATTAGAATAGGTACTATTATTTTGATGTTCAGACTTTTACATTAGATAATTAAAATTTTTAACGAAATATTTCATTTTTAAAATAACTATGTGAACATTTTAAAATAATAGTTTGTGATGATTGTTAGATCCATAAATATTGATTTATTTTCTCTATATTACGATACCTTATGTACGTTTTGGTGGAACATTGAATTTTTAATATGTAATACATTGAGTGCTCGAGTATTAATTGTATTTATGGAACTAATAAATCAATGGACATGTGGAATGTGTGACAAGAAAGGAATAAATTGAACTGTGCCACTTGTTGTGGACTGTTTTTGTAATGGTTATTTTATTTATTTCTATACTCAAAACCTGACTGGCAAACAATGAGACCGATTGATATACTCCTAACATACAGAATTCAAACCAGCATTAATTAATGAACTTGATGTGATCCAAAACTTTTTCATCAATGCTATAATTAAAAAAACTTCCATTTTATTTGGTAAATAAACATTTAAAATAAACTAAATATTTTTATGAAAGGTATTGATGATACTTTTGTAACATAAAAGCTATATATATAATTATACTGTAAGTTATTCAAATAGATGGATTGTAGGGAGTACAATTCTAAAAAAACTTGATACCTCTTAATAAATTTAATAAGTTAATTCAACAGTTTATTCAGACATTGCGCTATGTATTTATCAGATTTCATTTTGCTTTTTCTTGACTGGAATCAACACTAGGTTCAGCAGTTTCTAATGAGGTTGAAATAAAATCATATGTCTTTGTGGCTGCATTTGTAGCATGTGATGGAAGATCCACCAAAAACTTAAAAGTAGCTTTAACTCCACTATTCCAGTAGTATTTACATAAATATGTCAATCTATCATTTGATGGCAGAGGAGGAAGCTGAAAACATAAAAGATATTTAAAAGGAAATCAAATTAAAGAAAGATATATAATCCGAAAATCCAGAACTATAAGGTACCTCATAAGGAATTTGCTTTTTGAATTCCCCTACGTAAGGAGATACTCCATTTTCAAGTTCTTCATAAAGTTCACTTGTTGTAGCACTATCTTTCCATACTCCTTTATCAACGGTATAATATACTGCTGATCCGAGTATAGCAGATTTAATCCCGAATCTGAAAATATGATAATATAAAATTAACAGATAATTATTAAACAAATCGTGTCATCAACAAGTAACATCTATCATACTTCAGCATTTTATTTGGTTATTATTTATATCTACAGCAAATTATGTAATATTTATTGAATAAAATGCATAATGATCGAAAGGATAAAGACTTGACTTTCGTAAAGTAACATTGACATTTGACAATTGACATGTGTCATGCTCATGCAGCATGCTATTTTTTTTTGGAATCGTGGATAAAGATTAAGGAACTTGTCGTTTATTTTTTTGAAAATGATAAACATATTGACTGGAGCCACATAATACAATTATATTTATTATTTTTATAACTATTTTCATAGTTCATGCATATATTTTTTGTTACATAATTTAGCCGGCACGAAATAAATATTTTTTTTTTACCTTACAACTCTGATAAAATGATAACATTGCAAATTGCGCAATTGTTAAGTTGGTAGTTGGTTCTTTCTTATCTAATGATAATAGAGTTGATATAGCGCCCTGCGCCGACCGCCGTTGACTTTACTTGTCACTTGCTTTAGTCTCAGCTAGAACCTTTGACTAGCTGAGTAAATTTAGTTTATATATTTTGTTACATCGAGTGCGCGTGTTATACACGGTCGTTTTTATTAGAGTTATAATCAAACCATAAACTAGTAATTTAATATTATTAACATATCTTTGAAAAATGGCTGAGAAACAATTAAAGAATCGTGTCTGTATAGTTGGTTCAGGAAATTGGTAAGGTTTCAGTCATTTATGTAACAATATAATTAATTATAGCATCTTATTTACAATGACCTTAGAATATTAAATATGACTTATGACATAATTGAAGGGGATATAATATTATATAGTTGCATATAAAAAATAATTACTATTGTCTCATACATTTCTAATGTGTAATTTTTATGCATATTGTTATGATATTTTCAAAAACTGGTTTATATTTACGCAGTATGTAAAAGCATTTTAATGATGTTCTCACAGGGGCTCCGCAATTGCGAAAATAGTTGGACGTAATGCCGCTCGTCTTCCAAATTTTGAGGATAGAGTTACAATGTGGGTTTATGAGGAGATGGTGGAAGGAAAAAAATTGACGGAAATAATAAATGAAACACACGAAAATGTTAAATATTTACCAGGACATAAGCTACCACCTAATGTTGTAAGTACGAAAAAACCAAACTTGAAAATTTCTATTATGTCTTTGATGTAATAAAATATATAAATAAAAGTAATTGGCACTAGTACCACATGTTTCACATGTGTAGTCTATTTTTGCTCTACTTCCTAATTGGAGCTCTTTCAATGCCATTGTTACTCACAATCTTTTTTTCTTACAGTAATGAGTAAAAGGTTTTTTTTTTTTAACAATGACCTTTATAATAGTTGTCTAGATTTTTATTTTATTTTATATATTTATAACTAATATTTATTAAAATATCGATCAACAGGTTGCTGTACCAGATCTTGTTGATGCAGCTACAGATGCGGACTTACTAATTTTTGTTGTTCCTCATCAGTTTGTACGTACTATTTGCTCTACTTTATTGGGGAAAATCAAACCAACCGCAGCTGCACTTTCTCTAATAAAGGTAAAAATACAAAGAATATTTCTAAGAAATTTTCAGCATTTAGTAAAATTTACTTTAAAATTGTGTTAGTATTTTATTGCAAACATGTTTAAAATTTTTGAATGATAACTTGTTAGTTCTTACATTAAAAAAAATAACTGTTAACATTTCATAAAATCTACCCCATAATAATTATGTTTTATGCATAATACCACTTAAAATAATAAAATAAAATATTTTATTAATCTATACTTAATAATTCTTTTTTCAGAATCTTTGAATACTATATAGGTATTGCTGCATAATATATAACAATTTAAAAGTATTATATAAACGGTTAGTGATTAAATAATGTTATTTGGCAGGGCTTTGACATAGCAGAGGGTGGTGGCATTGACTTAATCTCACATATCATCACAAGATGCCTGAAAATTCCTTGTGCTGTACTGATGGGTGCCAATATTGCTTCAGAGGTGAGAACAATTTATTATTATTTAACACTAAGGTTTGCCATGAAATAATATATAAAATCTGGGTCTATATGGAACAGTGAATATCAATAGAAATTAGTAAGTATAGATTAGAGACCTATGTAATTTATTGGCTTTGTAATTTTACAAATATTTATTTAAATATAACTATGTTTGCTGTTTGACAAAAAACCAGACATTAATTATGTCTAATGAGATAGTTAGCTAATGCCTTTAGTTGTTTAACAACTTCTCTTTTAATTGTTTAGTAACTAATTTAACATAAATTGTTGTGTGTAATGAGTCATAAAGCAAATACAATTTTATATTTCTGATATTATAGTACAAAGATCAAAGGTATATTACAGTAAATCATTTGTGTATGTATATATGTATTCACGCGTCGCTCGATTACATACATCAACAAATGCTAATCTGACTCACGCACCATTCCTTATCATCAAATATTTTTAAATTCGCGTAATTTGTTTAATTTGTTTTAAACGCCATGTTTGTCTAAGTGTTTACCTATCTACAATTTTCATTTTTGTGAGAGCGTTATTAAGTTTATATTTCATAAAACTTCTACGAGAAACGAATTTTATTATGCGGCCGATGAACGATGATTTCGATACAATACTTACAATTTTAGAAGCATCAACGATAGGCCTCAATGATCAGGTCTATATAATATAGTATTATCTCATTTTTAAACCTATTTAAAGATACCCCACACGGTTAATTTATTCTCCTCTGTTTCATTTATGAAGTGCTACCCCTATTTTATTATTTTTCTTGATTTTACTACATCATTGTCAAGTGGTTCACATGAGATATCTACGTTCCTAATTTCAGCTGTGTATAGTGCCAATAATCTCCCAGTAAAATGGATGTGACATACAAACAGATGAAATTAAAACGGTCCCTTTTATATGTTGGCTTTGGATTTGTTTATGTTTATACTATAGCAAGCGGCAAATGCGAGGTCATATTGAATACATACTGCTTTTATAATTCGTTGAAACCAGAAAAATCTGGAACAAGAGCTTTTTGTTTCTGCAGAGGATAAATGAATGAAATGTTGAAAAACGAAAATAGGATAAGATAAATAGTTCTTATAATTAATCCGAAACAATCTACCGCATCCGATATACACAGATATTATACAGAAATATTACCTACTCATTTTGATTGTGTATATTTTATTGTTTAAATACAACAACAATATTTAAGAAGTACCTACCTACCTATACTTACCTGTAAAGTCTGTGATAGACCTCGGTAAACATTATAACATTAAGCATTCATTTTTGAAAAGAAAAGCCTTGAAAGACCACTCACAATTACGAACGTTTACTTCACTGATGAGTTTGTTAGTAGTAAAGCAACAGAAAATTCACATATTGAGATTTAAGGCAATCCGATACGTATTGAGCAAAAAATCCACGATATCACTTTTTTGCCTTTAAAACAAGCTTTGCCGTTTTTACATTTAAACATAGGGTAAATAAATCTTAGATCAGGATCCATTCGTAGGTACGATATTTATTCCGTTGTTGGTATTTTTTATACAAACAACGAAGCATTGCCATTTTTTTTGCTTCGTAAAGCTATAATCGTGGCTGAGTTTTGGGCTGACTCAATTTTAAACTTACTTCCGATACGAGAAGAAGAAGAAGAAGATTAGGATTTCTGATAATTAGAAGTTTTTTCTTTACATTTTCATCTACTTATTCACCGGAATTTTTAATATTATGAGGCGCTATGTTTAGTAGGCGGCCCGACATACCGGCTAGGGAAGCAAATATATATAAATTAAATATATGGCACATATTTCTACTAACACGAACGGCTTTTCATACATTCTTTTTTGCCGTTTGTAGACCGTTATTGTGATTTGTGAAAGTTACATTTTTATTCTATCTAGACCAGGACAAAGTCTGTCTATACAAACTTTTGTCCCGTCTGATAATAGAATCTCTGACCTGTACTTACTAGACAATTTATTTATTATTTACACATTAATCTAATTCACTCACGATATTCGTAAAAGAAGGCTTATAAATATTGTATTCAGCCCTTTTTTAACTTCCCACTGCTGGGTCGGTATCCGAACCTCCCTTCAATACGAGCGGAATTGGGCCACACAGTCCATCACGCTGGCCAAGTGCGGGTTGGCGGAATTCGAAGTCGGAAGTATTTCGAAGACTTGCTAGGTGTTCTCTCACATGCGGGCTATCTCACGACGTTTTCCTTTATCGTAAAACAATTGGTAGAAATTCGGACATGAAAATATAAGATGTGTGAGACTCGGGATTTTAACTTGCTTCACTTGGTTTCCCAACCACCTTATAAAATATGAACTAAGTTAGAAATAAATTCCTTTAACACAGGTAGCAGAAGAGAAATTCTGCGAAACAACAATAGGATGTCGCGACGTGATGTTAGCGCCTATGATGAGAGACATCATCCAAACAGAGTACTTCCGAGTTGTTGTTGTAGATGATGAGGATGCTGTAGAAATCTGCGGGGCTTTAAAGGTAAGATGTTTTTTCCTTATAGAAGTTTCTTTATAACTATGTGTATATTTTTCTGCCTTGATCTATACATTGTTATAATAAATTGTGACGGGTTCAAACCACAAGTATATATTATATAGAATACATCAATACATCTTGAACTCAAAGATTGTTAATGTCAAGCAGGCGGTCGGTCCTAAAACTTTGCCAAAACTGATCAGCAGAACGGAAGATGTACTGCGCCGACTCAAGTAATTGGGAAATGGGCAGGGAGATGATAATGATAAATGTTAAACTCGTTATTATACATATATTAATACCTACTATATTAACAGATGATAAACTGACGAGGAATTTTAAAACTGATTTGTCTTTTATTACATATCAAAGATCTTCCAATACATCTATCTATCTCTTCTAATATATAAAATTTTCGTGTCACAGTGTTTGTAACATAACTCCTCCAAAACGGCTTGACCGATTCTTATGAAATTTAGTGTGTATATTCAGT
This sequence comes from Brenthis hecate, assembly GCA_951806755.1. Classification (NCBI taxonomy): domain Eukaryota; kingdom Metazoa; phylum Arthropoda; class Insecta; order Lepidoptera; family Nymphalidae; genus Brenthis; species Brenthis hecate. The sequence goes on along the minus strand of OX638272.1, from coordinate 2,240,697 downwards.
AGGTCTGGTCACCCTAAGTGATGATGGTGCTCCACCCCAAACTTTAATTTTTATTTTTTGGACAATTTTTTTTATTTAAATATCTATGATTCGGCATGAAAAAATACATACACATCTAAATTTTAACAATTTTCAGTTTTTTTTTATAAATATTTAATGTCAAACTTCGACCCGTTTACAATTTTATTATCATCATAATTTGAAAGTATTAAATATATTAGGTACCGGAAAAGCAATAAATACATTACAGGGAAATACGTATGGATGTTACCTATTATTATCTGTATAATATGTAAATATGTAGGTACGCTTTAAAGTTTAAACGTTAAGATCTTATATTTAATTCCGACGCCTGGTCGATAAGATAAGAACCTATATAAACTAGTGCTCTATTTTTTATTATTAAGATTATTATTTAAAAAATTAGACGAGTTTCATGTACAAATGATGTAAATGTATAGGTATTCATATATATATATATATATATATATATATATATATATATATATATATACATACATACATACATACATACATGTGTGAATAAAACTAGTTTTTTAAATACTGTAACAACTTTTTACTTTATTACAAAGAATGATAGAATAAGGAGAAACAGAATGTTACACAAAAAAAAAACAAAAATTCTATCAATTGAAAATAAAATCTTTGAAATTTTTTAGGTTAAAATTATTACCAGTACAAAAAAACGTGTGTATGCACGTAAGAAATTATACTTCTTTGGCGTAACAAAACAAAAATAGCTAAAGATTTCATCCCGTATGTCACAACTTTCAATATGCAAAAAAAGATAATATCGTCATTTATATAGGGTAATTTTTAATTTACTGAAAACCTTTTGGGAATACACTATTTACAACATAACAACAACATCTGTAAAAAAAAAATATATATCTTAAATTTAACAAAAATAAAAATATTTTTATTGCACCTTCTCAACGGTAATAGTCCAGCATTAGCAAAAGAAAGTGTGTGTCCGGTGGAGGGGGAGGGGTAGAGGGGTGTAGGAAGCCGCGCTTACTCATTTAAACTTGGCCAGATGCTAGAACTTTAAAGTTTAGAAGGTGCAAAAAAAATATTTTTATTTTTGTATGAAAATAAAAATTTAAGAAATATTATTTTTTCTTTTTACAGATGTTGTTGTTATGATGTAAATAGTATATTCCCAAAAGGTTTTCAGTAAATTAAAAACGACCCTTTATAAACAGAAATCATGCGATTTTTATTTTTATCGTTATCAGCACAAAGATTGCGGTTAATTCACTTGGCAGTTTGCACCTACCCGTTCCAATATGATAGCTATTTTGCATAGTAATTGTTGCACGTAATTATAGAAGACATTTTGTTTTACGATTTGTTCTCATGGTAATACTAAGTCCAGTATATTTTATTTAAATTGCGTTCTAGCTGTGATAAAAGAAATAGTCGGATATCTAAAATATGTATTCAGTCAATGATAGTTACGAATGTTTTTGATTCTAAGTTTAACTTGTAGTTTGTGTTCAAAAATTTAAACCATTGACAATGATCTCTTTTAAAAATTAAATTTACTTCTACGTACATATGTACATATTGGGCTACTCGACATAAGTACTTGACAAACTTACAAAATCATCCAAATTAGTTTGATTAGTTCGGAACTTATCTGTTCAGTTTGTGTGATTTTGGATATCAATTATATTTATCTATGTATATAATATAATATATACATGAAAATATAAGATAAATTCATAAAAAATCTAGCTCTTCAATCACATATTAAAAAATAAGGATGTTATAATATACATGTAACGTATACATTAAAAGAACAAGGAAGATATATATAAAAAAAATGCTCTGCAATGATCAAGTGAGCCACAACATGACGTAATGTATTGTAATTTTTATTACGGAAAAAGATGATAGATTTTATCTCATATAAATCTTTATGATAATCATGGCACAAGTTTAGTATATGGGACGCGGCCCCGGGCGGAGTGGGTGGTATTTTTGGATAGGGTAGGTGACAGGGAGCCTAAATATATAAAAATTATTTTAAGGTATGTAAATCATTAAAAATCAATTGTCAAAATTTTTGCTCATAATAACATTGTATTGATTGACATACATGCTTTGTTAGTATTTGTGTTTAAATAATTACATATAATTATTGAAAATTAGTTTTGCAAACTTAAATCACCTACTATCTTCCATATGTTATTAGTTATTACTATATAAGTCAACAGACTTTTTTTTCTTCCAATTTCAATATTATTATTTTTTATTTAGGATCTTAGAGTTCATATAAAAATTATATAGAAGAACTTTCAGTTTCTGCCAAATTTCTCAATTTTTCAGACAATTGTTTCAATTTTTTTCCATTATTTTCCAAATGTTAATCGAATTATTGCCAATATTAAAAAAAAATGCTAAATTGGTTCAACTGTACTCAGATTTCAACGAACATTATTTCTTTTACATACATGATCACGTAATTGTGTATAAAAAATATTAGTAATTATATATTTTTAATTTGTACAATATATACAATTATATTTATTACAATGTTGTGTACAGATTTAATTGGTCAGCAAAAAATTATATTTTCGCTATTAATAATACGTTAGTTGTATTATTTTTGATTAATAAAATGAATATTCTCATTTATTGTTTAGAACATAGTTGCGGTGGGAGCAGGTTTTGTCGACGGATTGGGTTTCGGTGACAATACGAAGGCGGCGGTCATTCGATTGGGATTAATGGAAATGATTAAATTCGTTGATGTTTTCTATCCTGGAAGCAAACTTAGCACTTTCTTCGAATCTTGCGGAGTGGCCGATCTTATTACTACGTGCTATGGTAAGTGTTTATATGGAGCCTTACATTTTCGTCTCTAGACCAATGCATGCAATTGGCACTATATCTATATACAAATTACAATATAAGAGTTAAAAATATAATAGACACATAGAGACAAATTTGAACATTTTTGATATTTTATTTATTTGTTTATACTTCTGAACAACAAAGCAGATGTATGATTTAAAAAAAATTTACATATATGTGCATTAATTAATTTTATCAATCAATCAATAGCGTTAATCAATGTTTTTGAACATTTACCTGCTTCTAACAATATTTAATTAAATCTTGCTTACCATAAAATAACAGAGACCAGTATGATACTAGGATATTAATTTTATCTGCATACTTACAAGCGTTATTACGAACGTTATCTGGCCTGTGATGATAGCGATTGATTAATTATGCTGGACTGTTAGCGAAAAGAGTGTAAATCTGATGGCAATGTTTGGTATTAAAATACTCATAAACATTTTGAACGAAATTCAATACATTGAAACGTTAAGATAAAATGAGAAATCTTTAAATTGATATAATTATATTTATTAAATTATTATTTTCTTCTGCATAGAGTAATATTTTTTTCTATTTTTTTTAATAAAAATTGATTGATAAAGATATAGTTATTTTGATCGTTTGTATTTTTACTATTGTCGCTACTGGATTATAAAAAATAAATGATATATAATAATACAACACAGATATAATATGTTTATTATTTGTTTAACCGGCAACCGCAAATAAATTAAACCTAGATCTCAGACTAAGAAATAATATAGACAGATCACAGAGTGTCATAAAACTAAACATGAAGCTAAACAACAATGTTGTAAAATAGTAAATGACAATTTGTATACTGAGTGATAAGAAAATAAATTGTTATAAGTAAAAATAGGTAACGGATTTTATTATAATAAAGAAAAAACAAGTGCGAGTCGAATTCGCAGACGAAGGCATGTACTACGTACATGTACTTTTTATTAATATGATTTTTACTCTATGTATGTAGTATATAAACTTAAAAAAACTAGTTAAAAAAATGTCTCTTCTAGTTTTATTTATTTTTATTATTTGTTGTTATAGCGGCTATAGAAATACATACTCTGTGAAAATTTCAACTCTGTACCTATTACGGTTCATGATATACAGCCCTCTGACAGACGGACGGACGGACGGACAGTGGAGGCTTAGTAATAGGGTTCCGTTGGCATCCTTTGGGTACGAAACCCAAAAAAATAACTAAGCTAATTAAAGAAAACTAATGTTTAACAAATACAAAAGGTATATGGTTAATAAATTTTCTTTACTCTTTAAAGAAAGTAAACGATCTGTCCGTCAAAATCGAGAATAGCAAGCAGCATAAACAGCAAATTACGCCAGTATTTTTGACTTTGATATTTATTTTAGCGAACTCCGTCTATATCGGACTATATCGGAACGTATCTGAATCAGCTTAATGTGGGTAGATTTAAACGGCTCATTTATCTAATATAGCAAGTCGTTATATAATTAAAATGACTTGTTGTCATTTCTAATTGGAAAATTACGCAAATGTCTGCAAAGTTACCTTTACATATATAACTTATTGCGCTTTGAGATTCTTACTTCATTTAAATAAATATTTGAGTAATACCAATTTGAGGGTCGCCTCGTGTAGCGATTAAAGTAACTAATCTCTAACAGACCACGGGTTCGATTCCTAGTCATTTAAGGTCTGTCATAAAGTAAAATAACACAGTGTAAATTTATTTATAACCATTACGTGTAACGTTATATTTATTATACTTATTTTTATATAAAAATGGATCATTTATAATTATATAATTTTTAATATTTATCTTGTCGGATAGGTGGCAGGAACCGTAGGGTAGCAGAGGCTTTCGTGAAAACTGGACGGTCAATTAAAGAGCTAGAAGATGAAATGCTCAATGGGCAGAAACTTCAAGGACCTATTACAGCTGAAGAAGTAAACCATATGCTTGCCAACAAAAATATGGAGAACAAGTCAGTATTTATTTGTATTTTAGTTTTCTTTTTCGGAGAAAGAAAGACAGAGAAAGAGCGATAGAGAGGGAGGAAATATAGTAGTATCTCACTGTGTGTACAATCAATCTTACTTACATATTACATATATCATTAGAAGATTTTTAAAACTATGTAAATAATAAAAAAAATATCTCACAAGATAACAGTTGATATTTAGTGACATTTTTGAATATTATTAACTAGCAACTCACCTTCGCTTCGCTTCGGGTTCGTCCCTAGTGAAAAATAAACTATCCCACGGGAACCGTAAATTTTTCGGGATAAAAAAATAGTTTTTATGCTATTCCGACTATAATATATCTCTGTGCCAAATGTCATCTAGATCCGTTCAGTTGTTCTAGCGTGAAATAGTAACAAGCATCCATCCATCCATCCATCCATCCTCACAAACTTTCATATTTATAATATTAGTATAAATTAGGTAAATTTTAGGCGAACAACCAGATAAAGATATAGGTAGTTTATTTATTGATTTATTTATTATAAAGGCTTATTAACTAACTTTAACATTATAATGTTACCTATTTGTATATAGATTTAATTTAAAAGTATGCACATCTTTTTATAGAAGTATTCCATTAAAATTTTTTGTGAATTAATTATAATCACATAAAAAATAATTTTATATCACTTATTTAAAAAGTACTTAAAGTAAATTAATATTGTAAAACTATTTATAGGTATATCATAAAATTAAAGGTCAAACATTTAGTAATTGCGATAATTATTGCGTTAACATTGCGTTACTGATATGAATTCAGCTGTTATAAAAAAAAAAACAATAGCTTTACTAAACTTCTTTTCATAGAAATTCACTATTCAAAATATCTTTTAAATTATAGGAACATTTTTCTTGGTAGATTAGAATATAAAAAATATCATTTATTTTTTTTTCAAATACGGAAGATTGACAAATTTATTTTCAGTGCATTACGTGTACCTAAAAATCACAAAAGTAAGCAAATGGTTTTTTCCATCTGCCACTTAAGCTAGCTTTAAAAAAAACCTATATTTATGCAGTTAGAAGGGATACGGAGTATGTGTGAATTATTTGAAACATTAAATACTATTATAATTATGTAACAAAATAAAATCTAAATGTAACAAAACCATTGTAATTTCAGACTCATTACATGACTTTAACGTTTTGCAGCGATTGGCTTTATAAAGAGAAACTAGCGACTCACCCTCGCTTCGCTCCGGTTCGTCGGTAGATTGCTTCCCCATACAAAGTTTCATCCCCATTTTCATCCCCTTAAGGGATGATTTCCGGGATAAAAACTATCCCATATCCTTCCCAGGGTCTCAAAATATCTTCTAACCAAATTTCATCTAAATCGGTTCAGTAGATCCAGAGATTACCCCCTATATCGTCACATACTCACAAACTTTATCTCTTTATGATATCAGTATAGGTAAGTGCGCTACCTATTATCGTAATTGCAAATTGAACCGAAATAGTCTGTCTTGGCTTGCATCACCGGCTTTAAAGGTCAATGTAGACATTTAATTGGATTCATTGTCATTGCCTCGTAATCAAGTACATAGTTGCTTTAATACATACTTTTGTACCTTCATAAATCGAATATACTTTAATTTATCTGTAGTGCAAGAGGCACTTATTAAAACTTTTTTTTCTGGGGATGTTACTTGATTCTTAATATAATAAACTTTTGAACCGTCACTTTGTAAAATGTAAAAAGTGACGATTCAAAAGTACTTGTAAATGTCTATTTGAATAAAGTATATTTTGATTTGATTTGAATGTATGCGTATGTCTTAATAAAGTTTTGAAATTATATCGGAACGTTAAGATAAAGATACACATATTTAATAGTAGATGGTTAGCCTTTACCAGATGTTCGCATTAAAAAAACTTAATTTAAAAAAAATGAAGTCGGTTTTTTTAAGTTTTTATTTTTTCATTTTTAGCGCAGTATTTTTTTAAATTCAATAGGCAAAAATCAATCATCTTCATCATTTTCTACACTTAGGGGTGGAGTTTTTTTTCCGTATTTAAATGGGACCAACTCTGAGGTAAACCCTATACAATAAAAAAAGAATTATCGAAATTGGACGACACTTTAATATGTATAGCTACACTATAATAACGCGTGGCCAAACAAAAAAAACGTGTCGAACTGAGAACCTCCTTTTGTTCGTCGATTAATAATAGGGTGAATCCGGTAAATCGCGGATGTTGCACCTCTTTTTTTTAAAGTGAATCCCAGTTCCAACATGATTAATCTTAATAAGATCTAAGAAAAGTTATCTGATTTTTTTTAAATCCGCCCATCAATGCCAACCAATGGTGGACTGTGGCACATTTCTCCTTGAACAGAGAACAGGATTAAATAATTATCGTATTATTACATATTATCACATCATTATAGATTGTGCCGATGCGCGTAATGTTTTGGTGTAGCTGTCATTGAAAATAAATATTTTTCAATGTTAACTATTTGACAGCATAGTGATATATGTATATTCTATGCTATATTTAGAATAGGCACTCACTAGTTCGTCGAAATCTTTGTCACCAATATTACATATTTGTTATGTTTTACACTTCGAAGATTGTATGAACTTTTATTAGGTACTTAAATACTTGTCATTTTTTTAATTGGAGAAAAAATCTTTTTAAAGTTAATTAAGTAATTAGTTAATTTATATAATTTTGCAAAATTTTACTTATTAATAATATCTATTTACAGATTTCCCTTATTCACCGCTGTCTTCCGTATCTGTCGAGGTGAACTGAAGCCGAGTGATTTCATTGACTGCATCCGCAACCACCCTGAACACATGTAAGATATATTAAATTGCTTTTCCAACCGTCTTTATAAACATCCTTTAAAATATACATACATATATTGAATTATTGAGACTATGTGCTTATTAAAAAAAATGTAAACTTTAAAAAAAGTATTCACATAAAAAATCTTCTAAGAAGAAAAAAAATCTCATATAGGTGCTTTTTATATAATTCCTTAATATTAAAAAATTATACCTAAGTAAGTAATTATAATTACATCGTAATAGTTAAAAACAATGAATTACGTAGGAAATTTTAGTCTCCATAGGTTAAATAACGTTATCAGTCTTTGAAAGAAGATGATATTCCCTAAGCATTTAAAACAATTTTAAAGGATGTTTATTAGAACGGAGCTAAGCTTCAAGCGTACAGTAGCGTTGGTATATAACATAGAGTAGACTATATGTAAATAACAATATGTATATATTACAGGGTGCTAGTACTTAGATGATTGTTTTGATGTAGGGCTGCTATCATTTATACTAGAATTCCTTAGGGTAAAAAAATATTTTTTATAATTAAGTATGGATAAAACGTTGTTAACTTTATTAGGCCAAATAAAATAAGTATAGTCAAATCAATTATATGTAGATAAGTGTTTTAAATTTTATAATATATTCGTTTTAAACTGGATTATCGATATGCAATTTTATATTAAAAGTATATGCAAAAATATTTTTAAATAATAATTATTATTATAATAAACTAATGTGGCAGCCCTATGTGTAGGTATGTATCGAGTAATATGAGAACGTTATTTATATCACTTGCATTAGATGAGATTAGGTGTTGGTTATTGATTTGCGGCAGGAAGGATATAGTACTTAGCATACTGTACATATAATATTTTATATTCTATGTTACAATAATTTATATTTTACCTACGTATGTGTTAACAAATCAACTAATAGTTTTAGCGAAGCATGTATTGTTAAAACTGATATATTATATTGCGTTATGCGTATGTTAATACTAATATGATTGTTATTATCGTTCGATACTATCCCATCAAATATTCTATTAATATTTTCTATATAATACCCCTTATCTTATTTATGGTGTCAGAGCAAATGAATTTTATGGAGTGGTCGATGTTGAGATAAGGTGATTGAATGTTATGAAGGTTGACGTTTATTATATCCGGTTGTCATAGAAAGTGACATGGAAAATAAAAAAAATGAATGAAATTTTTCTACTCTTTGATAAAAAGTTAATTCTAAAAAATAACCAAAAATTAAATATCTACTTTAGTAATAAAAATGCCTTTGTTTATTTTTATAATATTGAAAAAAATGTTTGTCATACCTTTGATAACCGGATAGTTAGATATATCTTTAGTACAAATACTATGCACCGTAATTCCTTTCAAAATACTTTGCACGTTTCTCTTTAGCATAATAATATAAAGAAAAAAAAATTTGTTAACTAGTCTAGAAGTAAAATGTAATGTTGAATTAAACACGTTGGAATATATAAGTTTTTATTACCTTCTTTTCCTCATACTAACAATCCCTCCTACCTTCACACTATTTTTGATATTTTGTTTTTTTTCTCTTCCAGTTTTGTTTTGTCTATGTTAAGGCCATGAATCATAACTTTCACTAAAAATAAATGTAATTTTGTACCTATCCAAATAATTATTTTTTTAAAACCAACCCGTATGTTTTGTTTTATATACATTGTATTTTTTGTATATATTCTTATGTTAACATTTAATAATAACCATTTTGACGAGCTTTACTTATCAATTAATTGCACTTTACAGATTTGCCCCCAAGAATATAAGTATTTACTAACCGTTTTCATATCAGTTCATTGCTATCATAGAACGCTCTGGCTTTTTTTTAATAGAAATGAATTTGTTTTTATAACTTATATTTTTAACCTGTGTATACTTTTATATGTTTGCATGTTTATTGTACACAATTTTACAAAGATTAAAAGTTACTTTATACCTTTATTCCTGTTTTAATTTTTGTGATATATTTAAAAGAATGAAGTGTGTATAATAAACTTGGATGTAAAGACATATCAAGATGTTCTATTTTCCAAAGGTTTTCAAAAGGTTAAAAGATTAATTTTAAATAATAAAACAACTAATAGTAATACACAACCAATGAATTTAATTGCATGTATTTGTATAATAATATGATAATATTGTGTTTGCAACTTTGAATCGATAAAAAATACTATTTTTGTGTTCTTGTAATTAATCATAGTAATGGTTTTTAACTAATATTCTAGGGATACAAGTTTGCAAATGGCGCCTAAATGCTCTCTGTGACCACAATGAAGCCACCATGTTGCCATCATGCATCCTGTCTGCACTTGTATTTCTCATAAAGACGTTTTTCAATGTGCACATTTTTGTTGGAAAAAAAAATCTTTTCAAAAATTGATTTTCGTACTAACTTCTTCGGCTCACTATTTCTCGTTTATTTTTAAATTTCTGTTTGTGTAACTTAAAAAAAAGGATAAAATTTCATGAGATAGATGACTAAATGTAACATTAGAATCGATAGCACCGTCCCTCTGACTAAAGAATTATGTAGACGGAGCCCGCTAAAAAAATAGTCCAAGGTCAAAAATAGTAGCGTGGTTTTGGTATTTTTTGCTACTATTATCGATATCTCTTTTCAAACCGATCAATTCTCAATCTCTACCGTGTCTCTCCATTCTGCTAGACATTGGCGAAGTAAATTGTGCCCAAATAGCACGCCTATAAGCCACAGCAAATAACATTGAACATTGACTACTGTTCTCGATTTTGCCATACAGATCGTTTATTTTCATTTTTTAACATTCAGTTATCTACTAGGCATGGAACATTTCACGTGTAGCAAGTGAAAAATCATATGAAATGCGTTATCATGCGTCACACCTGCTACTTAAATTCACAGTGACTGCTACAAATCACAGCTTGATGAAATCACACATCGTATTCGGATTTCATCGTAGAATTAAATCGTCGTCACTCGTTATTGCTAATTAGAGAGCGAGCGAGTAGGCATGAAATGGGGATGTGGGCGAGTTAGAAAGAGAAAAATGTATGTTGCTGATGCGTTATTACTTGTAAACAATATTATACCGTCTAATACGACTTCGTGACCTTTTAAAATAAACCTTAAGTCCTAAAACATAAAGTTTCGATTTCCTTATTAATTTGAATTTGTAGCAGGCCACAATTTATCACAAATCACGAAATGAAATGAAATATGAAAGTAACAATAGTTGACAGTAATGATATTATTTTACTTGTCGCGCTAAATGATTTATCATTAGATAGATGTGAAATGTGAATTGCGATACTACATTAATACATACATTGTAATAGTTAGTGTAAATATTTAATATACCAATTTACTTTTGTGTTTTCGTTGTAATTATATTTAAATAAATATATATAGCAGTTACTAGTTAGTGTAAATATAACAATTTAGTTAAGTTTTCTGTTTTCGTTATAATTAGGTATAAATAACATTGGTGACATTTCATATTTCATTTTAATAGCAAATAATATAAAGTGTGACACCAGACCGTCGAAATGAAAAATCATTGCCTGTGAAAAGTAGCAGGTGAAATCACGTGAAAAATATACGTAATTTTATCATATGATAATGATTTAAAAGTAGCAATCATTTCCATGCCTATTATCTACCCCTTGAAAGGGAGATAGCATGATATAAGCTCTTTTTTCTTTATCATAATAAAATCCATCAGCTATTTTTATTAACATTTATTTAGTTGCCGCAATAATATTTTTCTATAAATATTCGTATTATTATACTAGTACTACTATACTAAGGCAGTGGTAGCCCAATGGTAACGCGCTCGCTTGGGAAACCGAGGGAAGCGGGTTCAAATCCCGGGTCTCGCACCTTTGATATTTATATTTGCGAATCATTTCTAACGTGATTATCACTTGCGTTAAGGTGAAGGAAAACATCGTTAGGAAACCTGCACAGAGGCGGATCTTGAATTTGTGGGGCCCTGGGCTAATACTGCTTAGGGGCCCTACCTAATTACTCAACTAATTGCCATTTTGACAAGAAACTGTTTTCTGTAGTGATGTAGGTATATGTAATGTAATATATGTTAAGTACAGGAAGAAAATAGGAAAACAAAATATTTTATTTATTTATTAAAACATTATTTATTGCAAAATAAATTGACGGGTTATAAATGGTTATGTTAAATAAATTATAAAGCAACCTTTCTGCATTTTTGTGCTGCAAATTCTTTTATTTGGTCATCGCACTGTAGGTCCTTTGTTAAATCGCAATTTATCGAAAGAACTGATAAATGATTTAGTCGATAGTTCGACATTGTTGTCCTGTATTTGTTTTCTATATACGACATCCTGGAGAAAGAACGCTCCGCTTCACAGCTAGTGATCGGCATCGTTAAAAAAATCTTTAAGATAGTATAGCAGTTTGGGAAAACATCAACAAGTTTCTTTTCATAAATTAGCCAAAAAATTTCACTGCAAGAGGTGTAAGACTCTGTCTTAGATTGCAGTAAGTAAGATTTCAACTGAATGCACTCATTCACTAAATGTTCGTCTACGTCATTTGGATAATAATCAATAATATTACGTACACTTTCCAGATCTATGTGTTCTTGATTTTTGTCTTGCAAATCCATTAAAAATTTAAATTTTTTGCTATAGGTCTCATAGGCTTGGCTTCTATTATTTAAATCCATAATCATCTTATCCAACGCAACGTTAAGCGTGTCTCTTTTAAATTTTTCTGCGCAGTTCACTGAGACTTTATCTGTAGATTTATCTGAAAATTTCAAAGTAATGCGTCTCTTATTTATGTCACTGTAGTCTGTTCCCACACTAGTACTTAATTTTTTAGCTTTCTCTTCGTATTCCTTTAGCTTCTGATCTGATTGTTGCCTTATGTTTTTCACGAACTCTTTTAATGACACAATTAACTTATTGCCTTCACCAATGTCTAAACCAGGGCTCTGTACTTTTTTATCTCTCCAAAATTTCTTCCCAAAAAACAATCAAAATTGCAGTTTCTAGTTTCGCCAGTTTATTAAATAAATTTCGTGCCTCTTTTCGGAAATCAACTTTTTCATCGTCATTTTCGCCGAAACTATTGAGAATTTTCATAATGCCATCATAATTACTTTTCAAAGCTCTGACAGCATCAAAGTGACAAGACCATCTGGTCTGGCTTAAACTTTTTAACGTAAATTTTAGTTTTGTTTCACGATTTAACAGTTCCCACCTATGGGTCGAAGCAGAGAAGAAAACGTATATTTGTTGCACTATTCCAAAAAAATTTACAATTTCGGTTGCAACCTTCACGGATTCTTGACCAACTAGGTTAAGGGAATGCGCAGCACATGGCACGTAATCCGCGGATTTATTTTTTTCTTTTAGTAGTGCTTGTACACCATTGTAGACTCCGGCCATATTAGCAGCGTTGTCATATGACTGTCCCCTGCAATTATCCAGTAGTAGTCCATTTGTTTCCAAAAAGGCTTGTAGAATATTAAATAAATATAAGCCAGTATGACTACTAATTTTAATGAAAGATACACATCTTTCATACACTTTTCCCCGAAAACAGTATCGTAATACAATAGCAAGTTGGTCATCGTGAGACAGATCTGGGGTTGAATCCATCATAATTGAATAATACTTTGTGTCGTCGTTATTTATTTCAGTTATAATTTGTTTAATTATCTGTTTACCCATAATCTCAATTATTTCCTCATATACTGTTTTTGATAAATATGATATTACAGGGTTTGGTCGCAGCTCTCGTTGTTCAATATGTTCACGTATGAATGGGTCGAATTCTGCCAATAGCTCTAGAGCACCCATAAAATTACCATTATGTGGAGAACCAAATACTTCCTCGGAACCTCTAAGTGCTAAGCCTCTTATACTCAGAAATTTTAGCACTGCAATAACCCGTTTTAGGACATTGTGATAATATTCTGTTTCTTTATTTAATTGCTCCTGAAGCTGCTTGTCTAAAACAGACTTATTTTCTTTTCGTGTCAACCACACTAACATTGAATTCTTATGTTCATTAGAATTTTCGTGATTTTCTAAACAAAATCCTATGTGTTTCCAATCAGAAAATCCGGTTGTGTATTGAGAAGGAGTTTTAGAAAAAAGTTTGCAAGTCAAACAAAAAACAGTACCAACTCTTTTTGAATAACATAACCAAGATCTTTCCAGTAATTGGCCATTTTTCATTTTTCTAGTGAAATACCTATTTGAAAAAGATCTATTTTGTTCTTTATATTTCTTCATTGAAGCTGAATATATATTCTTCGGATCTTTATTTTGAAAGTCAGTCATTTCATGTGAGAGGACGAAATTAATAAAATCATTATTCAGCAAATCTGGCCACAAGCCCACGTCAACATATTTCTCAAACTCAAACTTAATATTTTCTAAATTTCTTTCCACCTCGGTATCGGTATTACCTCCCTTTTGCTGAACACCAATTTCATTTTCAGAGGAACCAGAGGGTTGCTGGAAGTCAAGATATTGCACATTTTCATCGTTGGTATTTTTTTTCTGGTTTTCAAAATCTTGCATATTTTCATCACTTGTATTTTTTTCCTCGTTTTGCGATTTTTTGCTGCCATCGGTTAGATTCTCTTCGCATAAAATACCTTCCTTTACGTTTTTTAATGGATTTATAGCTATTTCATTCGCGTTTATATGTTCCGATTTAAAAAAAGTTTCAATTTTTGCGCATTTATTTCTTTCTTGTTCTCGACTAAACTGTAATTTTCTTTTTTCAGCTCCACTTTTATATTTTCTAGCAGACATATTGTAAAATAAGATATTTTTCTGAAAATAAACAAAGAACTGGATAGAACTTTTAATTTTAATACCTACTTTGTAATGAGTGTAGCAATTCACAAATTATAATTAAATATCGAACGAGTTTGATTCATTTAGTTTTGAAAACTGAAATAAAAAGTCATGTTTTATAATTCTTTTTACTTACCTACTGCCTATTAAAAGCAGGAAGTCTAGTTATGCTGAAGACTTTCAATTTTAGTAAATTAAAAGAAAGGTCCGGTCCTTATAACTTTTAAGTTATCTATTACTTAGTAAACTAAACACACGCACTAAACACATTTCTAACAATAACAAAGTCAATTCGTTAATATAGTCGACTATAGCAGAAGTGCGGAAAAATAACAAAATTGCGTCGGGCGATAAGCGGAGGGAAGTCCCCAGTAATAGACACTACTATACACGGAATACACCGACTGAAAACAAGCGACAGGGAATTCCCCGTTCCATTTGATAGATGCGCACTCGGGTTGATTGATCGCAGTGTTGCCAACCTCATGATCGGATTTTTTAAAATTCTAGATAATTTTTATTATTGACAATATCGTCTATTGGTTTCAGTTCGGTTGGGGGCCCTCTGTATTCGCGGGGCCCTGGGCTGCAGCCCAAAAAGCCTTTAAGTAGATCCGCCCCTGAACCTGCATGTATGCTCACCTAGCAAGTTTTCGAAAGACATGTGAAGTCCGCCAACCCGCACTTGGCCAGTGTGGTGGACTATGGCCTGATCCCCCTCGTATTGAAGGGAGGCCCGTGCCCAGCAGTGGGGCGTTAAAAAGGGCTTAATACATAAAAAAATACATACATTACTACACTGTCTTAAAGCATTATTGTTTGGCTTCATGTTTTTATGATATTCCTGTCTCTATTATTCCTTAGTCTGAGGGTGCGTCCAAATTAAATATAATTCGCATGTACCCATATAGATAATACACATACAGTAGGCAACTGCTATTCAGCATTTTAGGTGAGGCGTGCAGAAAAAAAGATAGAAATTTCATGCTTAGTTTCTATCTTTGTTTCATAACGCATGCGCATTAGTTAGACTTTAAATGGCGCATAACTCAAATTAGAAGAAATGCACAATAAGTAACAAAGAATGAAATTTTTATAAAAATTATTTTCTAAAAATTATACTAAAAATAATTAAAAATAGAAAGAGATAGAAAGAGGTCTGGTTATTCTTTGTCTCTTTCTACCGGGACATCACATTTTTGATAAGCTTGCCTGCTCTAATAAATAACACAAAACCATTTCTTTGTCGTTTGTTTACGCGTTATCATATAGTGACGCATTGCGTTTAACTACCATTTTTTCACATTTAACTCATTCGTACTGAAAATTGTATATATTTCTCTATCGTGAAGGGGCCATTTTTTAATATCAACGCAATGCAATGTACACTTGGATATCACCTCCAGGTAAATTTCTGAGAAATTACTTAAAATTCTAAGACATTTATTGTTAACTGAGACGCCGGCGTATCCGCGGTCGTGCAGGGATTATGCGATATAAATATAAAAATATTGTACATAATGAGAATATTTGAATTTAATTACAGGGTTTCTTGAAATACAAAAGGGCATTTTAACGTTTATTTATAGTACTAATAACAAAAAATAAGATATAAAGAGTCACAAGTGAGTGTGTTATGCACGCCTACTACCGATTGGCGTTTAATTAGATTTTCATTACCTCTATATACATTGTTGTAGCAAATGTAGCGATGTAAATGTTTGATTTAAATATGTTCTTAAGTTTTTAAATAAAAATCTTTTTCTGGCACATATAGGTTATCTATAACGCTATATGAATTTAAAGAAATCACCTCTAAGGATACAATATTTACTTTCTAGTTTATTTTAAAGTATCGTTTAAGTTAAAAAGTCAAAATGTTACTTAACTACACTAAGTTATGTTACTTGCTATCTATAATATAAAATTTGCTGTGCAATTATTAAAAAAAAAAACATTTGACTTATATGAAAATATTTAATAGATTTATGAAGAATAAATATAGAATCAGAATTAAGTCAATTATTTTAATGGCAGCTTTTAAAGTTTTAAATTATTAAATTAACTTGTGTAAAATTTTGTATGTTGAAAAACGTCTCACATATCACAAGCACTTGACCTATTAGTTCATTACATAATATGTAAGTAAATCTAAACTATTTTGTTTGAACTTGTTTTTTGGTTCTCATATTGTGTATAATTTCTTTTATTTGAACATATTTACAAACTTTTATTGATAAAGGATATCTACATATCGGATAATACTTAAATATATGGCGCCATTCAAGTATTACGTATGCAGAATTTTAGTAATTATTAACCCCTCCATCCCCTTGTCAGTAAAAGTAAACAAAGCTCTTACTCCCCGCTCCAATGTTATCTTAAATATTGGTACATAATTTTTTTAATCTGTTCAGGTTTTTTATTGTTATTCATAAGCAGCAGTTATCATCAAGTCTAGAAATAAGGTATTTAATGTACATTTATTATATTTTGATTGGACGAATCAAAATTATTAAATTTTGCAGAAAATCCAAAAAAGTTAAATAAATAAATATTGCTGACGTAATAACTATCCAGACCCCCCCCCCCTCCCCTCCGTCCCCCATGTCATCAAAAATAAGCAAAGACTGACCTGCCCCCCTTTGGTGCTTACGTAATATTTGAATGGTCCCCCCTATGGAGATAAGTACTTTGGTCTAAAAACAATATCTAGTCTAAGAATAAACCGCTATTAAACTAAAAAAATATTCTTTTATTTCTATTCAAAAAAAATATATACTTATTGAGCAAATGTTTGTAGTAACGGAAACAAAAAGGTTTAATTCATGGGTAGGTATTACTTATAGTTTTAAATTTAATATAAAGGAAATTAGGTAATTAATTATAAATTTTCATCGAATTATTCTTATTTGCAAACTGTACTATAGATTCAAACATTTTGGACTCTAAAAGTATTTCTTATTTATTTAATTAAAAAAAAAACTCTAAATCAAATTTCCCATATACTCAGGTACTTATCTTTCATAACAATCATCTTTTCATTTTTTTAAAGTTAATATAGTCCATTCGCCTTAAGAAAATAGTGAGTCGTGAAGTGCAACGGCAGGTAAAGGTGTACAAAGTGGGAGTAAATTTAATATTTCAAGAGATTAAGTTTAATGAATAAAAATCAACGTAATTATCTTATCTCAAATTTTGATTTGAGATGACAATGACTTTATTTTGATTTGAGATAATTAGTAAACTTAATTATCTTGAATCAAAATAAAGTTATCCTATAATGATAATGACTTTATTTTTATTTGAGATAATTATTTTCATTAATTTATTTAAGTCTGCCTTTAACTGGTCATTGTGATATGACTTTATAATTTTGTACAATCAATTGGTCGGGGGCCGTGGCTAGGCCGGTGGACAACGATGATTCACTATTTTCTTAACGCGAATGTACTATAATTACATATTAATATGTACTTTAACTATTAACTTTAAGTAACTACAGAATTTATTATAATCTATTCCAAATCACTCGTAGTACTCATTAGATTGCCATGAGTAATGAGAGTAGGTACCATAAACTAAAGCTCATTTGCCATCTTAACTTAATATTCATTATTTTAAAACAGAAGCCATCATTAAAAAAATATTTCCACACTTACTCTTACAGGATACGGATTGTTAGAAAATCGCATTGCTGTATAAGCTAAATTTGGTTAAGAAGGTAAGTACTTGGCTTCTGTTTTCGTCGTTTAACCACAGTTAGTTACCTCACTTAGATAAAGGATTTTTAAGTCGATGAAGTATTGATGATCTGGATGAAATAATGATTTTCCAAAAAATATTTAATGTACAGATTCGACTCAGTTACAATTTCATTATATGTATAGATTTTTACAGTTTTAATATTTTATTCCGTATAAAATACAGGCGTTGTTAAACAATGAGTTATTAACTATGTAAATATACCTATTTAAACATCTTTCTCACTTACTAGGTTTCAAACATCTCATAGAGTAGCGCTCGTTTGGGAAACTGAAGTAAGTGAAGTGGGTTCCAATCCCGGATCTTGCACGCACCTCTTGATATTTTCATGCGCGAATCATTTCCAACATGATTACCACTTGTCTTACGGTCAAAGAAAACTTCGTGAGGAAATCTGCATGTCTGAGAGAACCTAGAAAGTTTTTGAAAGACATGCAAGAAGTCCGCCAACCCATACTTAGCTAGCGTGGTAGACTGCATTAAATTAAAGCCCTTGCATTGAAGGGAGACCAGTGCTCAGCAGTAGGAAGTTATAAAGGGCTGAACACATATCTATAATACATACCTATTTGGTATAGTATGGTATATTCGGGCTTATTTCCGCAACTCGACGTCTGTGCGCCTATTTTGCGTGTGTGGGATTTTTTTTATTAATAATAATTATTATATTTTAATAATTATATACTTAATATTATTTGACCTTTAATTTATTCTTATTAGTAAATTTTTTTACGTATTCCTAAAAATGTGATATTATATAAAAAATATATTTTATATGTACATATATGTCCTATATATATCCTCAATATTTATATATAATATTTTTTTACAGGGTTAAACTGGTCTAAGGTGCTTGTGGCATATCTACATTTAACATGACATCTATTTATGTAATATATTTATTATGTATAGTAATTATTTGTCTGTTTTATTATAAATATCGAATATATATGTAATGGCTTTATGGGAACAATGTATAAACCTATAAATATAAATAGTAACAAAATCATTTTTAGACCATATTGTATTTTATTAACTGACCTTTAAAAAGGAGGAGTTGGCATGTTGTTCCAGTATTTTCTTAGATTTTCATTTGGAACTAGTTTTTTTTTATTGTTTTTATATTTCTAATATATTTATTTTATTTTCTCATATTTATGTATATATAATCCTTTAAACCAGTAGATATATAAATTAATAGTTAGTAGGTATGTATAGCTAGTTTTATGACTAATATTTAAAAAATATTTAAATATTTATAACTTGTTACTGGTATTGAGGTTGCTTATCAGGCATCAAAATTACTGAGGTGTTTTACTAGCTACAATCCAACAAAATAGAGAATATAAAGTTATATTATTTCTCATTGTTAGTTATATTATGTTTACATAATGATGATCAATAAGACACACCAAAATAATTCCAATACAGCAAAATGTTGGTAGTACTTGACTCAACATTAACAATTTTTAAACTTGCCCAATATACCTATAATTTAAGTGTTAAATTGTTGTGTTGTAATAAAAGACTTATAGAAATTCTTAAGTTTTAATGATAACATACTATCAATTCCCTATCATTGTCTGGTAACATACTTTTTATGTAACCATTATAAAAATCAGTGGCCGATATTTCCCGTTTGCCTACAATTCTGAGTGACTTGAAATAAATGTATTTTTTGTCTTTACATAATATTTTTATTGCCTTAGTTTCCTGACAGTATTCTAAAGATCCAACAGATTTGTTATTACATTCACTGTCAGTTTCCACCAAAAATGCATTAAAAAGCTTCATTTGTTTGTCCCAAAATTTTGTTCTTAATGTATATAGCCCATATATAGCACGGTAGAGATTATACACATCTCTTGCACCCATTTCATTCCATCTTACTTCACTTATATTTTTATTAATCTTTTTCGCTGCAAGTAAGAAGCAAATTATGATATAACATTAATTATGAACACCTTATGATATATGATGATAACATTGATATGATTTATGTAACATTATCAAGTAGTATGATATATACAGACACTGGACTGAAACTAAAATTACCCAGGCACTTTTATTTATTTAAATTGGTATATAAACTACTAGACTCACCCTCGTTTCGCTCGGGTTCATCCCTAGGTTGATTCCCCATACAATATTTCATCCCCATTTTCACCTCCTTAGGGGATAATTTCCAGGATAAAAAGTATCATCTAAATCGGTTCAGTAGATCTAGAGATTACCCCCTACAACGTCACAAACTCACACAAACTTTACTTCTTTATAATATTAGTATAGACTAATTAAAAGTAAATTATTAATATTATTAAACAAATACATACCATATGTTACACCTACATTACTTTGTGGCTTTGCATTATTCAAACTAGTTGGTAAAGTCCTTAAGCAGTCCACAAGCATCTGTGCTGCAATTTCTGACAGTTGCTCTGTTAGTTCTGGTAATTTTATATCCTTGGAAATAGCTACTTTTTTTTGGCTAATTATTTCACCTGGTAAAAATGAAAACGAAAAACGGAAACAAATTTAATATTTCTATATGAAAATCAATACATAATACATTGTGTATTTTCTACTTAATAAAAGTTTTTGCATTAGAAGGATTGTGTTCTTTTAGGAATATGAAATGATGTGGGACAGTAAAAATATAAAAATAGAAAGCAGCATTGAAATTTAGATAGGGAAATTAAAAGTATGAACATACCTACATCAAAAATATTTGGCTTGATTCTCATTAACGATACACCAGAGATTTCATCTCCATGTAGCAATGTATAAATAATAGGAGCTGCTCCTCGCCATCTTGGTAATAGACTAGGATGGACATTGACTATTCCTCTGAAAATTAGGTCTGCAATATTTTAAACAATTATTCACCATTTTATTGAAGATTATTAGTAAGTACTTACAATGGAAATTTTTCGAGAATGTCTTCTTTAATTAAATGTCCGAATGATGCAATTAATCCAATGTGATATTGGCCATTTTTGAGGTTTAATTCAGGCCATTGCAATAATTGCATATTTTCCTTATGAGCATATTTCTGTATATTGGTTGTTGTCTTATTCGTCGTAACTAAGTCCAATCGCTTGACATGTCTTTCATTTTTTCTAATTCAAACGTAAAAACAGTTAATATAAAAGTTCTAAATAGGTATTAAGTAATAATT
This sequence comes from Brenthis hecate, assembly GCA_951806755.1. Classification (NCBI taxonomy): domain Eukaryota; kingdom Metazoa; phylum Arthropoda; class Insecta; order Lepidoptera; family Nymphalidae; genus Brenthis; species Brenthis hecate. Next base: position 2,219,178 of record OX638272.1, on the reverse strand, counting down.
GATTTTAGCAATAAGTATTTTTAAATTACCTGTATTCATTAACTTTTTCTAGACAAGTGAGTGCAATTGAATCAGAACCGAAAAAGAGTACATTGTAATACGTTCGAAAGTGATTTTTTTGTAAACATAAATATTTTTCTTTTAAAAATAATTTCCTATAAAACGGTGTTAGGTTATAAACTTTTGCTGTCATTATGATGACAGTGACATAACAAAAATACGAAAATTGGTGTTGCCAGTGCCTACGTACTTAAAGGTAGTGCGATAAATTAATCTAGAGTGCAGAATGTGGAAGAATTTTGCCATTTTCTCCCGCCAGATGCTGCGATCACTATGATCCTTAGTATATCGTAAACCTATCTATTTAGAGCAAGAGCCCGTGAACGCCAGACCTTCGTCATTTTATAAAGGTTGAAAGTTTGTCAGCGCATGCTCCCCACACAGATAAGAACGATGTTTGTTGACATCGTTCTTATCTGTGTTGGGAGCATGCGCTGACAAACTTTCGTCTTTTATAAATTCAACATTCATTTGTTATAAACCTAATGATTTGCATCTTAAGTTTCATCCGAACGGGTGCGCAACTTAGACCAGCTTGGCGACTGGCTTCTCTCAAGATCCCGAAAAATGACGAAGGTCTGGCGTTCACAGGCTCTTAGGCCAATTTATAAATCTAAGATTACGAAATTAGGATTAAGAAACTTTATTTATTATTTAATTAAGTGAGTTGTGCTTAGATTATTTACAAGATAATCTAAGGCTAAGTCGTAAGGGTCAATACGATTTACGATGGAAATTATGAAAATAATAACGACACCAAACACACGTCGGGTTTTTGAATGGACCATTCATATGAATAATTAATGGTTTTCATAGGTACCTACTTGTTTACAAACTCGGAGCTCTTACCTTCTACCTTCTATATATTAAAATGATGTCGGTTTTGAGCAACTTACATAATGTGGGGTTAGAATAATTTCGAGATAGCTTTTGTACAATTCTTAATGTATTTATTTATATTAAAATAAATCGGGCTAGTACGAGTCTTAGTCCCAAGTTCCATAGCATGAAACATTATTTTTTTATGCTGTAGAGTGTATTACCTATGTTTTAACATAGGTAAATAATTTGTTACGTTAAATGTATAAGATATTTATTATCAACCCATATAGGTAATATTCTTTTTATTGACGGTTTGATTTCATAGTTACATATATTTTAAATTATATACGACGTGAGACATCAGGATTGATTAAGACCAGTTTACCTACGTATTATTATTATATCAAGAAGTAGTAAACAGGCACACTAATTCATGCATTTGAAAAATGAAAAAAAAAACTATAAAATAGGGTTTTCATTATATTTTTGAGGTAGAATTGGATAAAACTATTTTCAAATAAATATTATGTATTTTCTATCTACTTTAGAGTAGAGATAACACCAGGTTTTTTGTCTGCTGTGTTGTAGTAAGCATCACGGGAATAGATATATTTGTATAGTAACAATAACATAACAATAATCATATTGTATTTATAACGTACACACTGATCATTCATACTGTCTATAGTTTATACTTATGTTTTGTCTAATGTAAATTTCTTATGTATTAACCCCTGCACTGAATCCACTGTAATTGAACCCGCAACTTCTTAATATTAGGTAGTACTTTATGCCACGACAGTCGACAAAAAATGAAAAGAATAAAACTAGTAATAAAATATTTTATTATTCTTAAACTTTAATACATTTGTAGTAACAAAATAATGTCATATGTTTCGATAAATATTTCTATAATGTTGAATTATTATTAATTTACTGCAATAATTATATTTACTGTGAAAATGTTTTATTAAATAGAAAAATTGTGATTGATTTTAGATCTAGTCTACGAAACGTAGTATAATCTAAATCTAACATTGCTAATTGTGATGTAAGCTGTAATAAGAAAATATCATGTATTTTTTCTATAAAATATTTTTAAAAAGAGCTTTTAGTCAATCGTCGGTGAAAACTTTTCTTCTTTGAAAATTCTGGTTTTGAATACCACGACGGTGGAGTCACTATATTTTCCTCAAAACTTTTCATGCTTGCGCTTCTTTGAGATTTTTGTGACCCTTCTCTATCAGATATTTTTGATGATATAGTATCAACGTTATTGTTTCCTTTGGATTTTGGAACGCTGTATGGAATGTCTTTCATTTCTATAACTTCAACATCTGTCTCACTGAGGTCTTTACTTTGCCTATGTAGTTTGCTCGCTTCAGTGTAAACGGTCGTTTTAAAGGTTCCCGTCATACGCCGAGATTTATCCTTAAATAACATTTTTTGAAATTCTTTTCTAAATGTAGGATGTGTTATAATATAAATAAAGGGATTAATGCAGGCAGCCGTTTTACAAAATAAAGCGGGAATCATCGAAGTTATAGGAGTTATGAGATCCTTTCTTCCGAATATACCGAGCAAAGCCACAATAGCGTAAGGAGTCCAAGAAATGAAGAACAACGCAATCACCATAATAACAAGGGCTGCTAGCTTTACTTCAGCTTTACGTTTAGCTTGTTCCTTTACATGTCTGGAGGACATTTGCTGCTCTTGGTTTTTATTTGTCATATTCCGTTTACATACAACAATATGCAGAATCCTGGTATAGCAAAATGAGATAATGCATAAGGGTGCGAGCCACCCTGCGCAGAAAAATACAAAAATAAAGTAGCGAGGAGGGATTTCATCGGTAAGGTAATCAAAGCTGCAGCTCGTTAGAAAGCCTTCGGGAACATATTGACCGTATCCTATATTTAATGCTGGTATAGTAGCAAAGATACCAGCGTAGAGCCAAGCGCCGACGGCTAGCAAGCGAGCTCGAATAGCGGTGAGTGCTCGGAGGGGCTCGAGTGGGTGCACCACTGCCCAATAGCGGTCCAAAGCAATGGCAGTGAGCGTAGCTATTGAAGTTGTACCGCTCAATCCTCCGGCGAATCCATAGAGCACGCAGGCTGAAATGTATATAAATTGTATTTAAATAATTATATTATGAAAAAAATATTTTAAATATTTTTTTTTAGAACTTTCCTTCTTCCGTGTTTGTTCAATGGTATTTAAAATAGTATCTAGAGAACCTAAATAATTGCTCACCAGACTGACCCAGCGCTGGACCAAGGTTAAATGAATTAAATATAAAAATTGGTGTTTTTGCCAACATTAAAAAGTCACTCAGAGCTAGATTGGCTACTAAAATATTCCCTGGTGTGCGGAGCGTTCGGCATCTAAAATAAAAAATGATTTTTATTAATCAATGAATATTTGTTAAGCATTCAGGATTATGAGAAATAATGACTGCTTTGGTTCCTATATTATTTTTTTGTGTAAGTATCCTCTAATATGTACCCATCTAACTCAAGATTTATGTAGCTAGAGAGAAAAGAGCCACATATTATTTATAATTAAATATTGTTAAAATTACTGCTTAGTTGTAGTTAATAATACATTAATAATAATTTATGCCATTTGTATAGAGGGATAGCTTTAAATATCCATATTTCACTTTAACCAGTGAATGGTCAAATAGAAGAATGAAAAAAGAAATTATTTTAGTTTTTTAACTAATATAAAATGTAACAAAACACTAGGTATAGGTATATCCTTAAATTTTAACAAACAAATCATATATTAACCGGGCTAACTTTAAATAACGGCAGAGAGTTAAAAACAAAAGTAATAAACTTATTTCACAAAGATGCATAAAATTTTATCTCTCAACATGCCAAATTGGTTATCCACATACCCATGTAAAAATTAGGTAATAATAATTCATATAAAGAAACCGGCGGGAATTGCAAACATTATTATTTTCTAAGGCACCTTTGAAAATAATCAATTTATATACCTAGTACATAAATCTATACTATAATAAAGCAAAATCTATATACTATAATAAAACAGTAGAGGTCGAATGTCTGTACATAGCAAAAAAATGCTAAAAACCGAGTCAGGGGGATGTAAGAAGACAAATAGAACAAATCCAGATTTTTTTCAAATCTTTTGTTTCTGTCTGTACGTTTCTCTGGCTCTGAGGGCTAATCTCCGAATCTATTGGACCGATTTAAATGAAATTTTGCATGGTGGTACCTTATATCCTCGGGCAACATCTTAGATACTTTTTATCCCGGAAAATTAAATAGTTCCCGTGGGATAGTTAAAAAACTATAATAACTTATACAGCTTAGTACACAAAAACTACTGATTGGATTTTAATAAAACTTTACAATAATATAGTTCATACATGACAATAATAAATCGGTTACTTTTCACCCCGGAAAATTAAAGGGTTCCCGTGGGACAGCCAAAACACTATAGTAACTTATACAGCTTAGTACACAAAAACTAGTGATTGGATTTTGATGAAACTTTACAATAATATAGGTCATACATCAGAATAACAAATAGCTTACTTTTTATCCCGAAAAAATGTACGGTTCCCGTGGGATAGATGTTTTCGTTTATTTGTAACGAATTGTGTACACAACATAGACCCCAAAACAATAGTTATTAAAAATTTGTCTGTTTGTCTATTTGTGAAAGAATTGAGAAAAAAATAATGAACGATTTCAACGAAATTTGGTGAAGTGATAACATTACTGGGGTCAACATTTTGGATACCTTTTACATCGGGAAAATCTTTCTTTTCTTTTTATTTCAGATAGAATACATTACACAGGAAGTGAAAAATAATAAAATTAATTACTGAATAATATGTGATGTATATTTATCTCAAGCTCTCGTACTTTACTTTTCTGAAGTTTCACTTCTACCATGTGTGAATTGCACACACACGCACTTTTTTATTTTTTATAATACTTACCTATTTATCTATACCTATTCGTATGTATATACATTGTACATATATAAATATAGTTTATTCTATACTTAACGTTAAAACGTACCTAGGGACGAAACCGAGTGAAGCGAGGGTGAGCCGCTACTCGCTAGTATTATAATAAACAAGGTTAACTTACAGAAATTCTCACAAAGTAATAATCAACAAATATCTATTAGCAACATGCCCTTGCTTCTTTTTGTCCTCAACGTGAGTTTATTGTCATGGCGTGTACCCTAAACAATAAGCTGTGACAATAAACTTTTCACTTTAAATAGGTATGTACATGTCGATAGAAAGCATTATTATGTCATTTCCGACTTAATTCCCTAACTCCCGGGAAAAGTCTTATTAAAAGAAATTGTGAACCACAACCTTGCTTTTAATTTTAACATTTCACCTGAAAAAAAAAACCTACTATCGGTTCAGTTCATGAATTCTTTTATCAGAGCTATTTACATATTAAGTGTTTACTTTTAATTATTAAATAATTGGTTCCTTTGTGCTGCTACTGTAATATTAAGTCCTAGCATTGCCCGCGGCTCCGCCCGCGTTCAGATGATAAAAAAACCAAATCCTTAGATTTTACATATTAGTATACTCTTAGATTACAGTTTTTGTATTTTTTCTCAGAAATGAGATATTTTCCCGCGGTAAAAAGTATCCTAAATGTTGACCCGGATAACCAGCTATCATCATACGAAATTTCATCCAAATCTGTCCAGTGGTTTTCTCGTGATGCGGTAACAGACAGACAGAAAGACAGATAGACAGACAGACAAAAATTCTAAAAACTATAGATTCGGACTCTGTATTGGTAATAATGTCTATTTCAATTAGATTTTCCAAAAAATATTGAATGTACAGATTCAACTCAGTTACAATTTTATTATATGTATAGATTATTTTTTTTTTAAAAATGATACGTAGTAGGTACAATATAAAAGGAGTAAATGAAGCTTAATGTATTTTTTGGAAATTTTGAGACGCGTTGGTGTTATAATTCAAAATGTTAGTATTGCTTTATTTATATTTTTTTACATTTTATTGTGGAATTGTTCAAGCTGCAGAACTTCATTCTACAAAAGAGGTGGCAAGTAATTCAACTCAGAGTGACTCACCAGATTTAAAAAACGGGGAACCACTTAATATAGGTCAGTTGATACCTTTTTATGTAAATCATGTAATTTTTTTTATATATTTTATTTATTTAATTATTTTATTTAGAAATTTAGTTTTGAGAGTGTGTGAATTATAATCTGTTTTTTTTTAAAATATACTATGCATCTCATTTGTCTATATACATATTAGTAGTTGTTTTGAAGTACGTAGAAGGGAGAACTTAAGCTCTATAATAAATATAATCGAGTGATAGAAATAAAAATTTTCATTCAGACATGATTACCTGTATTATGTCACATAATGTTTGCTCTGCTTAAGTGATAGATAGCTATTTAGTACAATTAAATGTTACCTACAATTCTTAAATTTCACATTAAAAAAAATTGTTTCAAATTAAAAAGCCCGACTGTGTAAAAAGCGAACTAAAAAGAAAGGAACAAGTTATCGAAGGAAAATAGAACTATGTAGTCGGAGATATATGAAATCGTACAGTAGTAAGACTAACAAGGATAAAATATGAACATACATATTTATGCTTCCGATTGCATAATACTATTTTTAACCCCCGACGCAAAAAGAGAGAAGTTATAAGTTTAACGTATGTATGTACGTGTACGTGGCATCGTAGCGCCCATACCAATGAACCGATTTTAATTGGGTTTCTTGGGTTTCACAGGTAATATTTGATTTAGAGTGTTCTTTGCTATTAATCAAGAAAAAAAACAGCCGTTTTAAGGCTATGAGCTCTTTTATAGACGGTAAAAGAATATGAACAAGTTCACAGATTGAAATCGCTTCAATGAATAGGTTATTGTGTTTGTTTTTTTTTTAATTTTTAAATTAAGAGTTATCCTTCGATAACTTGTTCCTTTTTTTAATTCGCTTTATATACACTCGATTTAAAAAAAGGTGCTTTACTTAATAGCCTTTGAAATATTTTTTGTGATTTTTCAGGTTCCATTGCGAATTTAAGACATGTTCTGATAAACTCAAACTTAGTGAATCAGTTACTGGCATCACTTCAGCCCGCATTAGTCAATGTTGAAGTAGAAGGCAATAACGTAACAACACTAGGACGTTCTAACAATTGAGGGTGTTCTACGCAAAACTTTGATAAGCTTGTTAAACACAGTCTAGAATAGATACATTACTTACGTCGTCTTTCTAATCAATTTACACGTATTTACAATTAAAACGTAGAAATGTTAAATATATATTACCTAATAAATTGTACATTTAAATTATAATAGTAATAAATTAAATTTATTATTTTTATTTTCGATGTAAAATAGAAAAGTGTTTATTACCCCTTATAGAATATACTATGTAATAAACATTTTTTAATTGTATGATGATTATATACACTAAAATCAAAACAAATGCAGGCAATGGTATATTTTACAACAAGGTTTGTAACAAGGTATTTAATACATTAAATTTCAAGGTGTTTATAATGTTAATAAATTTTACTTTTTTCAAAATCTATTTTAAAAGAAATAATGTTTTTAAAACAGATTTTGAAAATAATAATATCTACTCATAGAATCGTTAACACAACCCTTAGTGCTGCAGTGACTCGAACATGACTACTTTAATTTTATCTTTTCTCTTGATTCAAACATCGATATAAATCTCTACGTAGCAGCATCATGTTTTATCAATTCACTTTAAGTTTTGGTAAATCACTTTACAGTTATGAGATTCAATTAACGTACTCGTATGATCAATTATCATCATAGGTAGATACGTGGTACCTTCATGTTTAAGCTTTTAGCTTAGAAATTAGATAGATAGAGATAGAAGATATTATATTAGTGACCGCCATAGCGTGTATATATATATATATATATATATATATATATATATATATATATATATTTATTTATTATATATAACCTCAATTTACTTATTTGAGACAATAAAATTGTTCATTATGAGCGATGGGAATCAGTAAATCACAAACTCTTTCTCAAACTCTAACTCAAATGGATATTTCTTTCAGAAAGCTTGCTATGAATACTATGACTGGTTACATAGACTGAGTAGTATTTTATCCACGTCGCGTTTTATTCGCTATGATACACGATTGTTCATAACATTAAAAGCTTTTTTGTTTCAGCCTTTTAATATATGCAATGTTTTTTAAAATAACTGACTGCTATAATAAATCGATTTATTATTGCAAGAACTGAATAAAAATATGTATATCTAAACAAAGTGGTAATAAATCTTATAGATCTTACCTTTTACATTTCAGAGTCGTTATAGGTAATTTATTTCAGTTTATAATAGGTTTTTCAGTGATATTTACATATTTACAATTAGTTAACAAAAAATAAAACGGATTTAATTATCGAATGGGCTTTGAGCGCTAAATGTAAGTACACATAACACGGTTGAATAAAACCCTATATCTAAGATTTTTTCATAAGAATTCGAAAAAGGCAAATGAAAAAGAAGAAGTATTGTATATAACGTATTAAAGAAAAACAGCAGCTCAACCATATTATATGTCATTGGAGTCGAGTCATCGTATCATTTTCCTGTTAAAATTTAACAACCAGATCTACAATACACTTGAGAGCATAATGTTATGTAGTAAGAATATTGTTATAACGTCGAAAATATTATTTAATGGAGTAAACACGCAGTTTTAATAATGGAGCAAAAAATGTGATATGCATCAAAATTTTTTGTCTTAACTATTGCGGGGCTTACGTACATACGTGTAGAGAATGCTAACGTTAACCGCATCGGTTCCGCGACCTTACGCTTGGGTATTAACAGATAGATGCATGTACAATTAAATTAGCCCACGATAGTCGCTGTCTTTTTCGCCTTTACGACAAATTACGCAAAGTAAATTAAAATTGTAACCACCTATTATATATATATATATATATATATATATATATATATATATATATATATATATATATATATATATTATTTAATTCATTCTTACATGGGAATTGTAGATCTCACCATTTGCGCAGTTTGGCCATTAAATCTATTCAGTCGTTCTCTAGTCTCTATTACATGCTGAAAGACAGCTTCCGAACATAGAGGAAAATGAAAATGAGGAACGAAATGTTTAAGATATATAAGACGAAGATTCATTCCTTTTATCGTACAAATGGTTTCGGATTTGTAACATTTAAAGAAGAAACTGTCAGTAGATAATAATATGGTGTCTTTTTTATTTCTTTGTTGCGGCTATAGGATACTGTGAACGTTTCTGGTCTATTGTGATCGCCACATGTTAAACTAGAGGATTAATTTGAGGAAAATGAGAATTTATTCAGGATTCGAACTATGACTTCATCTGGGTCTAGAAAGTGTTTTCATTTTCTTTTTATTTTGATGACGCTGGGGAAATCCATCATAGGGACAATGTCGGCCCTAAATGGGCAGGGTAATGTGAGACTCCTACTCACTAAAACGCACAGCAGAACCCGTCGCCGCAGAGCAATGGAGCGTTGCAGGATTGCTTGCGCACAAACTACAACACCCTAGAAAGTGTTTACATAGATGAGTACTTTGCTTGTGAATAAGAAGTCCACACTCCCCTAGAATATGAAGTGGCGTTTCATTTTCTTCTACTTGAAATATGTATCTTTATAGACAAGGATGATATAAAAATTCAAAGTAGAGGAGAGTTTCTTTATCGACAGAAATATCAAAGTGACTGACAGAGTGAGGTGGTTTTTCTATACCAAGTAACATGTGGAATTCTTTATATCCCGCCTAAAGAAAACATTCGAGTGACGGGTGATAAAAGTTTAATATTTTTCGTTTTACACATAGTCGTATTGGCCTAAGAGCCTGTGAACGCCAGACCTACGTCATTTTATAAAAGCTGAAAGTTTTTCAGCGCATGCTCCCAACACAGATAAGAACGATGGATCAAAAATAAAGTCAATTCTTAGCGCTTCAAATTTGGTGACCATTTGCAACATTTTCTTAGAAATGCCTCCCAACTTGTTTGGAACATTTTTCATGGTGTGTAATAAATGCTATGCTAGCAGTCTTATAAATCATCTAATTATTACCCAAGTATTATATAAAAAAATCAGCTTTTATACTATAACGTAAGTAGAATTATGATTTCATGAAAAGGGTGTCTGGCAAGGGTTTGCCACGATGTTAAGTGTCTGGCATTGAATGACGTGAATTTTAATAATATTCTGAAAGTAATACCAAAAAATCACACTTTATTATTTGACGAATTTAGATCGGTATTTTACACACCTTTAGTACCGTGTACCTGCCAAAGCCACCATAGCCTGAACTTCATAATGGTCCATCGTTTTTATTTGTGTTGGGAGCATGCGCTGACAAACTTTCAGCTTTTATAAAATGACGAAGGTCTGGCGTTCACGGGCTCTTCCTCTATATGTAATGTTTCTTGAATATTGCTGTGCTACAGCTCGTGGCAAAATTTGCGTAAAGAATTCGTTTGAAAATTTGTCATTTTTTTTAAATCACGAGTTATTTCTTAAATGAACTAGACAAATCCTTATGGCCTCATATATTGAAATGATGTATAAGCGAAGTTCATAAATAAAATTCACAGAATTTTTTCCTGACTATTTTTATTCTACCTCATTCAAAGCAATACCATTACGAACTGAGTCGATATCGCGATCAAAGAGTTTTTTTTTCATTGAAATAAAATAGTTCCAAAAGTAGAAAATCTTAAGTTTTATTCAGTCCCTATTTTAAGATTTCTAACCGGCATTGACTATGTGAACATTTTTATTATACGTCGAGATAAACTTTATAGGGTTGAAGGCGAAATGGTTCAAACGAACAACTCACAACGAAAGGCTAACGTATCTTATAAAACAATTTATTTTATTCGGATAATTTCAGTTTCGATATCACTATTTCTTCCTAAATATAACCAGTAACAACCCACTTTACTTGCTGCCAATAACACGCAGTAAAGTCACGTACTTCAGCATACAGTGGAATAATAAATTTGGTCAGTGTTTGATGAGCAGCAAACGAAACAACTTTACGATTTGAATATCGAGTGTTGTTTTCATCAGTATTATTATATTTTAAGATTATTTAAAGACTGTCGGATATTTATGGTTGAATTACGGTCTGGGTAAATGTTACAAATATTAATAGAAGTTATAAAAAAATCAGACCATGTCAATCGAAACACTAATGTAATGTCGAAAATTGTATTTTTATTTATAATTATGTTACGGGGACGAAACGAAAATGGGGACGGAAATTATAAAAGAACCTGAAACTCTTCAAATCGTCATGACTCACGTGTCTACTTTGGTATTACGTTAAAATGATAGACAGCTTTTGAAAATAAAATGGACATATTTAATTCTAATACGTTGAGAAGATCCATTTCATAGATATTAATAATACTATAGGAACAATTAGCCTTTCCCGTGGCGCTTCCATGCAATTATTAAACAATTGTAAGAACTTACACAAATCGAAAGTATACTATAATTAATAGACGTGCAAAGCGCAGGCTTGAGTTAGTGGAATACAATCTAAAGAAATAATATATGTATAATTTTACGCTTCAATCTCCTTGGTTAGGTACAGCACATGCCATCGCTTTGATGTTCGAGATCAAGAATGCGAGGTGACCACCTTGCCGTACTTATTGAAAGTTTGTTCTCATTTTCTTGTACAATATAAAACATATAATAATGTCTCTATGTGTCTATTTTTTACGAATAATAAAAAATATAAGAAATGTAATTTAAAATAAAATTGAGATTTTAATGCTCATTTAACAAACCTGAGTTTCATAATTGAAAACATAAAGTTTCCGTTTCGTTCAAACTCTTTAGATTAGATTAGAAATTTCATGGTGAGGGCATCTTTTTTATTAGGGAAAATTGTAATTCTATATAAATTTATTCTAAATAATAATAAAAATATGCAAAATACTTTTTATATTAAGCTAGATGTTTAAATTAATTGACGATGTAATCGAGAATATAATAATAATTATTAATCATTTGAAAGACCTTCGTGTGCAATAACTCTACCAAATATATGAATGAACTAACGACTCACCCTCGCTCCGCTGGGGTTCGTCCCTAGTTACCTAGTTGGGGTATTTTTCCGCAGTAAAAAGTATCCTATATGTTGACCCGGATATTGGAGAATCAAATAATTACGGAAGACATTTTTTGGCGATTTTTCGACCTTCCCTCCCCCCCTTGGTAAGATTTCTTGAGATTTCGCTGAGTCTCTCCCACCTCCCCTAATCTCACGTGAGAATTTTAAAATGTTGAGAAAATTAATAATAAAACAATAGTCGTAATAAGTTATACAGAATAGTTTTTTTCAGTAAAAATTAATTATTAGTGCATCGTATGTTTATTATAAAAGTTTGTAGCATTATTTTTTTATGTATGATGTTCGCATCACATGAAAATGAAATATTCACTCCAAAATAATTTATTTATTACTAGCGACTCACTCTCGCTTCGCTCGGGTTCGTCTCTACTCCCTAGGTACGTTTTAACGGTTAGTATGAAATACAAATCTTTGAATTGCTCGGCTTTCCTATACTATAATATATTATGTTTATATTATACATATAAACCTTCCCCTTGAATCACTCAATCTATGTAAATTATAGTTAGTTTCACCCTACGATAAAGCGATTGGCATGAAAGGAAAAAACAACTTTGTTATTTATCATGGTTTATTATCATATGTATGTAGCACAAGGTATCCATTTATCTTATTACCGCTATCCGACCGCGGCTTCGCTCTCGCAGTAATTTGATAAAAACTAATATTTAAGTAGTAACATTAATCCAGGATACAAACTCTCTCCTTCCTAAATTTCATTTCACAAACGTTTCCTCACAAATATTCGAATTTATATTACACTAGCGACTCACCCTCGCTTTGTTCGGGTTCGTCCCTAGTTTGCTTCCACATACAAACTTCCATCCCCATTTTCAGCCATTAAGGGATGACTTCCGGGATAAAAACACTTCTTACCAAATTTCATCTAAATCGGTTCTGTAGATCCAGAGAATCTGATCCCTACAATCTCGCAAACTCTCAAACTCACAACTTTATCTCTTTATAATATTAGTATAGATTAGTGCCTTATATACCATTGTATAATATCTTTGATATGAAAAAACTAAGAAATTAAGTGCATTTAAATGTGAAATACATTCGTCTAACATCGTTCATTAAACAAAGACCATTATTAAATTGCACTAGTCTATCATGGGACGATTCCTGTTTGTTGCACGTCCATAACATTAGTAAACATTTTTCATTAACAAGTTTGATAATAATCAGACAAAAATGAAGTACAAACAAAGACAATTTCACAAATTGAATTTGTATTTAACAAAAGGCGACCGTTGGCTCATTAGTAACGTAACTTTCAGATATTTTTATAGGTAAATTCTATAATTTTATATAATACCTAGATATTAGTATGGCTTCGCTCGCCTAATAAATATGTCGATTAAAATTATTCTATGTATTGTAAGGTTGCATTTTTATATATTGAGTGTTTTGATAGAAAATAATATATTTGATTAATTTGTAATGATTTATGTGTAAGGCATTTACTTATGTGACCTTGGCCGATAGGAATGGGTTTAAAAAAAAAGAGGCGCGGATATTTATTTGTTTTCCCGCGCTTTTGCACAGAGATGTCGGTACTACCCTGTAGTGACTAGTCACGAATTGTTTATAATACTAAAATTATGGTTATAAATTATGTAACTCACTAGCGATCATGAAAGTACTGAATATACGAATATAAGCAAGGAATATCTCGAAGTTTTATTAGGGGTCTTACAGTATGTAGTACAGAACAGTTATTTTATTCTGACTTTCACTTAGATCTATTGGAATTAGATGTAGTACTGTAGTACTAGGTATCTTTCGCATTTATAATATTGAAGTTTGATCACAGATCACATAATATTAGTAATGATGATAAGTTGTAAAAAATGTTCAAAAGTTGTATTTACTGAATAGTCTCACGCGTACGTTTTACATTTATTTGAGACCGATTCACATTTAGGTAGTATTGTTGTTTGTTTTATTTCAGAGACAGCGTTATAATAAGACCCCTAAAAGTAGATAGTAGATACACAGAGGGACGGACTGGCGGTCAAATAGAGTAAGACAAGTAATTGTGTCTCGAACTAATCCTGTGGGCAAGGTACCCCATACGATAATGTCTTGCGACAGGCCAGCAGCATTTATTATTTATTTATTTTATCATCTATAACTTATGTATATCGTATGTTGGTAAAATTATAATTTGGATAAAATAGTTCTAGAATAACGAGACTTACTTTACTATATTCTTTAAAAAGAGAAATGTATTCAATGTTTCAGAATTTTCATTTCTACTACGAATATGGGTAAATATTTAATTCATTTTACTATACCTACTAATTTTTCATTTATTTAGTTTATTTTTAATATTACATTCTACGTACCGAGAGTCACGTAAGTTAATTCAAAGGTTAAATAGTTTTTTTGTGTATCTGTTTGTACCTGTTAAGCTCCGAAACTAATTTTAGCAAGTTGTGACACGCGAACAGAATCGTGAGTAACGCCACCTTGTTATTAAGGACGACCGAATACTAATTAAAGCATTTCCATATTGCGCACTGTGTAGAAGTAATTTAAGAAAATATTGGGAAAATCCGAACAGAAAATCGTGAGCTTAGATATGATGTAAAATTTCCTATGTTAATATTAAATTAGCACTTTGCACCGAGAGTATCATTTAAAATATATATAAAACAAAAATATTATTTTATAATATATATATATATAAGAAGTCAATATAAGCTATTCTCACGGCTCCGCTTGTGGAAAAAATCGAAACATTAACTATGGGGTATGAGAGACAAAATATTATTAAATGATGCAGCTATTCGACATTTCGATACCAATTTATCTTGAGGAACTATAAAAGTTGTCACCTTCAAAAAGAAATCGTAAAACTGTCGCGTACCAAGGCACTTTGATATAATAAGTATATAATTGAATAAATAATAAATGTTTACGTTTTCTAGTATGTATGTAGCATGTTTAGTCATGTTATAGGTATGCAGATTAAAATAGTAGAAGTACTAGCGGCTCAGCGTCGCTTTTCTCGGGTTCGCCTCTAGAAAAACGAAAACAAATCTATCCCACAGGAACCGCACATTTTTCTGGGATTAAAAGTAGTCTATATGCTGTTCCAGACTATAATTTATCTTTGTGCCAAATTTCATCCAGATCCGCTCAGCCGTTCTGGCGTGATTGAGTAACAAACATCCATTCAAACATCTAAACTTTCACATTTATAATAATATTAGCGGCTCACCCTCGCTTCGATCGGTTTCACCTCTAGTTAAAGAAAAACAAACCTATCCCACGGGAACCGTACATTTCTCCGGGATAAAAAGTAGCCTATGTGTTAGTTATTCCAGACTATGATTTATCTCTGTGCCAAATTCGATCCATATCCGTTATGGTTTTACGTTACGTTATCCAGTCGTTCTGGCGCGAAAGAGTAACAAACATCCATACATACACACAAACTTTCACATTTATATTATTAGTATAGCAGTAAGATAAAATAAAATATATAAATATAATTACAAATAATTATATAAGTTTAATGACTATATTTTATAATATGTTTTACCAATACAATATACTCGTGCAATATTTCATTACTTTTTAAATCCTATAAAGTAGGTACTATAATTTCCAACAGTATAAATACAATATGTCAGTAAAAACTTTTACGCTGTTGTCATATAACAAAATATATAGGTATCTAATATTCTATTTTTACAACATACACATTCTTCTTTCACGAATTTTAACTAATTTAAATAATTTCATTATTTTATTTACTGCAGTAGAACTGAACGAGGGTTTCGTCGAGTGATAAGTTAAAGTTTTTACAAAGGGGCAAGTTATACAGCAATATAATAAAGAGATAAAACGTCACTGAGTCTCTATTAAATTTTACTTTTAAAAATTACCTCTCCATTTAGGGTTTTATAATAATTATTGTATATTTTGTCGATACTTATGATAACAAAAGTTTAGAAACAAATTGTTAAGAATCACAAGCTATAACTGTTAACAATCGTCCGGACTAAATTTAATTTTGCAATAGGTACAATATTTTATTTAACATTTGAAGACACACAACCATGAAAAACTATGTTTAGAGATATGCCCGATTTCACCAACATCACTTAAGCAACCACCTGCGTATGGGATTCCTAGCTTCAGGGGTGTTGTAGTGTGTACGCAAGCGATCCTGCAACGCCCCATTGCACTGCGGCGATGGGTTCCGCTGTGGGTTTTAGTGAGTAGGAGTCTCACAGTACCTTGCCCGTTATGACGGCCGGCAGGGTCCCCATAATGGGTTTCCCCAGCGAAAAAATGGGATTCCTAGCTTAAAAGTTCCCTAAACTAGCCCCTAAATTAAATTTGGTTTTACCATCGTGAGAGTCCGTATTTATAGTAACTATATTTAGATGGCATTTTAACATTTAGGTGACCCCTAATTGTTGGTTAAACAGAAACTGTCCCCTAACAGCCCCCTAACCATGCTTAGGGGATCCCTAAAACTTAGGTGGCGTTGGTAAAATCAGCCAAATAGTCTCTTTAATTGAGCCTGCTAGTTTTTGGAGTGGCTGACGACTAGTTAATAGGAATTTTTCTATGATTTAAGTTAGAGAGATATGGGCTTACTTCCTGCCATAGAAAAATCCCTCGGGATGAAAGAAAAAGAGATTTTCATTTACACATACGTAGGTTATTACTAACAGTCGCGTCGTAGCACGGTACGTCGTAACCGGAGCTGCGGCTACAATAAAGTTTAATAACAAAGTAAGATAGACTTTATTACGATCTTGGTTGAGTAATTAATTAAACATAAATTCGGCGAGAACGACGAGAATTATATTAAATATGTAGTTCTTTTGTTTTGTTGAATTAGTATTCTAATTAATTATCGTAAGAGATATAGCATTAAAAAGAACGTTATCCGATCAGGCCACAGGAAAATATTATTGTTTTGGTCAACCCTTCTCAGTCTGTGCATATGTATTATGATACTAAGTACCTATATTGTTTGGTCAGAGTTTATAATATAATTTTTAATATTTATTAGTTTTTTAATCCGGTTTTATTATCTTTCGAGCACTTTATGATAAAAAAAACGTCTATAATAACGTATAGATATAGAGTGTTTTTGTAGCTCAATCAATATTCTTATTAATTTTATTTTAACTTTTTCTTTTATTATTTTTTTTTTATTGACATGGCAAAATAGTTCACCTATTCCTGATGACATGTCGAATGTACGTACATGACATATATTATTACAATAATTCAGAACTTTCAAACTTCATTGTCCTACCTGTCAGCTCTTGTAGTCAGGATCGACCATTGCTTAGATTTCTTAGTACGTAGATTAGACAGTTGAATGACTTAGGTACTGTTTAAATTGCATATTTAAGTCAGTTCGTATAGTTCGTAGTACGAAATAATTTTATAGATCTAACGGCTGATGTTGGCAGTTGTGCTGCTGAAATCTATACCATACAATAAAATTCTAACTAAGCCGAATCTGTACATTAATTACTGTTTTTTTTGGAAAATCTTATTGAAAAACACATCGCTATCGATACAGAGGCAGAATCTATAGTTTTTAGAATTTTTGTCTGTCTATCTGTGACCGCATCACAATAAAACCACTGGACAGATCTTGATGATGATAGCTGGTTATCCAGGTTAACATACTTTTTACTGCGGGAAAATATCTCATCTTTGAGTTAAATGTTAAAACGTAACTAGGGACGAACCCGAGAGAATTGAGGGTGAGTCGCTTAGTCTTTACTAAATGTCTTGTGTTCGTAAAGTTTTACGTGAATTTTTGACATTTTAAATAAAAATAAATTTTCGGATTTTTAGGCGAATTTATTTTAATTTGATCGAATGCTTTGCAGAAAACATGATCAAGGGAGAAACTGAAATGTCATTTTCTGTGATATTTAGTACTATATAACGTATGCAGACATCCGGTACCTAGAGGAGTCAGTGCCAGCTGTTGTCATATGACATATGTCATACCTAGCTCAAAGATAGTAGAGCCTGACTGACTGACTGATTGATATCAACGCACAACCTAAACCGGTCCTAGAAACATGAAATTTGGAGGGTGAATTCTTTGTGAAGTGTAGATATCTACTAAGAATGGATTTTTTGAAATTCCCGAATGTTTTTCTTATAGTTTTAACGCGAGCGAAGCCGAATCCACGGCTTCATAAAGAATCCACGGCTATAAAAATATAAAGCTATTTATATAAATAACTTTTTATTTTCGAATTATTACTAACGTCAGTTCTTCCTTTTTAACTCTTAACTTTAAAATACATCTAAATAATTTTGTAAAAGTTTATAGGTAGCGTATGTATCCTGTAGCGATATACAAAATTTACAAATATACTTACATATGTACATTTGAATTTCTTACCCTAATAAGAAATGAATATATCTTAATATATATAATTCTTCTGTACGTGTGTTTGTTGACCTACTCCTCCTCCAGTCGGAGTGCCACTATCATCTCCTAAACGGCAGGGACGATTTTAATGATATTTTTTGTGTATGTTCGTGTGGGTCCTGCAAGGTTTGAATTCACAAATGGATCCGATATGGTGCTGCAGTCGGTCTGTCACAAAATTTTGATAAAACACTCCATTTTCCGAGCAATAAATAAATTTAAATTGTTGATTAAATAAAATAAAAATCGATGTGTGTATGTACGTTTCCTATGGACTCTGAAACAGCTGGAGCGATTATGATGAAATTTTCAGGTAATCTTCAGATTAGCCCAGCGGGTGATCCTGTGAATTTTATTAGCGATCGGAAGTTTGGACGTGGACGAAGCCGCGGGTACTGCTAGTAATCAATATAAATATACTAGTAATAAAGACTTTCCACTGAAAACTCACAAGTAATTAATGCTTTATAAAAGGTCAACGAACATTTTATTCACATCATGGTTGTCTGTCGCGTCTTGTGTATCGTGCATTATATTATGTATGTAGTATTATATTTCAAGGATTAATTAGCTAATAGTAAATTAACTATGAATATATGAAAAAATGTACTAATTTATGTATTATCCATACTAATATTATTAATGTGAAAGTGTATTTTTTTGTTCGTTCGTTCGTTTGTATGTTTGTCCTTCATTCAAATTCGAAATAGAGTTACAGATTGGCGTGATTTTTTGTGTGGTGTGTGTTTGTGATAGTTGGAGGGCTGGAGAGTGACATTGGCTACTTTTTTATCGCGGGAAGATATCTCTATCTTACGGGAAAATACTTTATAATACAACCAACAACAACTCATCATAACTATGTATATATATATATATATATATATATATATATATATATATATATATATATATATATATATATATATATATATATGTATATACTCGTAGTCTATCTATTCCATACTAACCGTTAAAACGTACCTAGAGACGAACCCGAACGAAGTGAGGGTGAGCTATTAGTTAACTATACATACCTATATGAAAAAATGTACTAATTTATGTTTTATAACTTTTATAGAAGCAACTAAGTATGATTTCACAAAAAAGATATATTAGTGTTGAAAGTTTTTATAATAGCTGTTTTTATTGTTCAATATCTGAAATGAAATTGTGATATCAAATTTATATATAATATAGTAGCTATAGATATGCCACTTAAATGTTATTTACGTAGTAAAAGTTAGCCTGAATTTCTAATGATAACAATGACTTATTTGAAGTAAACAATATGTAATGATTATTTGTAGGTTTTCATTTCGAATAGAGTGGGTAAAGTGATGGAATATAAGAAATTATGTACATGTCTATAAAAATAGCCTAAGTCTACTATTAATAATATTTTTTTTGTTAATAATAATATTTATCTAATAAGGTATAACCGAACGAATAAGGTACAAAAAAAATTTATAATGTTTGAAAAAAAGCAATATTAATATTTTTTTCAGATTAAATGTTCTAAGAACATCATAAAAAAGTTAATTTCAACGATGTAGCCTCAGGTAAAAGTAAATAAAATCAGATAAAAACATAATTTCAATCGTTTCTGATCTATAAACCTCTACGGTTTTTTGATGATAATGAAACGTTGGTATATTTTAAATAAAAAAGTTCAGTCGATATATATACGAGTATATGATACAATCTATTCCATAATAATTAATTAAAATAAATATAAGTAAAAAATAACCTATGTATAGTAAACGTACACTATTTTTTTTACGGCAATAAAAAAAGTAATTCTAACTTTCCTTTAATTTAATAATTTCCTTTAATTAATTGAAATTTCCAATATACCTAATATTGGAAATTTCAATTAATAGAACTTACAATAAACACCTATATAAAGTACTAAATAGTTAATTGCAATCTTAAAATTTCCTCATCAAATCTCCAATCAAATCATAACTTTTACTGATTTTTCCATCATGCGATTGTAAAATCTCAATATTTGTTTTTTTAATCTCTTAACACTTAATATTATAAAGTATAAGTGTTAAAAGGAAGAAATTGTCTCAAATCATTTTAATTTTAGCATCTCAACAGGAAAATTCATTAAAAGATAACGATATTTTAGTATCAAAGTAATTTGCTATATTACTGACCGAAAATACATGAGCATAACGAGTGAATTCCCAACAGAGCCGACTACAGCCATCACGACGTAGAGGCCCCCGAGTGTGTAGTACACTGAAGGATCTGAAGGTGAAAAGCTCAACCAGTGGGGGTTGATATACTGTATGAATTCGTCAGTGAACAACCCGTATCTACGCCATAAGTGCAAAGGCCATTCTCGTTTGAATCTCTCTATCACCAAACTGTCCGCCGGCTTTGCAGTAACACTTTCAGTAAAGGTTTCTACGTCTACTACGTACCCTACACCGAACTCAGTCGGTGTCCTCTTAACTCTTAACTTTAGTAAGCTCTCTGTTAAATTACTAACACCGACTCTTTTACGTTTTTTCCACATTTTCAAATTGAAACAGCGCCATAATATTTCACTATCACATTTAAATGAATCATATGATATATAATAATTGACAACACTTTCTTTTATTTTACTTTTGTTAAATGTAACACTGATTTCATTTGTTGATTCCGGTAAAACGTTGAAATTTATACACTCTAATTCAACTAACAACATCAAAATAATAAGCTTTATAGCTTGGGGCATGTTGCTGGCTAATATGATAAATATTAAAGGAAAGCTTAACAGCGCGGCCGCACCGATGGCTTCCCGAGACGGAATGTTATCCCAGATACAGAAAGCGCGTTTGACATCCCAAACGGTCTGGACGCTCGCTGCAATCGCTTATCCACAGTATGTATCTATTTATAAAACTTTATACATTTATATTTTTCATAAAATTCATTATTAAATATTAATTTCTTTACACCTGGTTTTTAAAATAAAATACATATTTGAAATGCTATACGATAGAGAATATATTTTTAATTAAATGTTGAGTCTTACTTATATAATATGTTAATGATTTGTATTTTATTTTCATTTAAAATATTATTAAAAAAATTTGAATTTTAATATTATTAAAATGTATTAAAAAATTTGGACGATTTTACATATTTATTTATAAACAGATCTGGCGTGCGAGATTACCATTTTTCTCGGGTAATAAGCTGCGGAAAGAAGTGTCGAAGGTGTCTGCTATAATAGTAAATATCTATATGTATGAAAATAGTTGGTTATTTTTGTTTTATACATAATTTTGTATACGAGTGGGTGACACATGAGTAGCACCGAAACACGATGTAAATATAATACAATCATATTTGCTTTGCGTGATTAACTTCATTATACCTAATAATTAACGTTGGGTACAAAGATACTCGTAACAGCAGTGACGCACTGGGACGCTTAGTTTTATTAACATTGGAACTATTATATATTTTGGAACTTCACCCAACACGCAATAATCTGTAATGAGCGGAAAGCGGAATAGGGTAAGGTGTCGATACGCTCTTTCTGTTTATCATGCAACGTAAAAATTTTGAACATGAAAAGAAATACGGAATTATACTGATAATAGTTAACTACATTTACAAAAAATAAAACTAATATAATTATTTTCAATTAATCAATACTTGAAAATTTGGAAAAACATATATAAATTTATAAAACTTATTTTATTGAGAGCACTAAAGCTTGTCAATAGCTATTATACAAAAAAAAAGATCAGTTGACAAACAGAGGAGAAAAACGAGCTCTTTTGTCTTTGCCTATTTATGTATAGATTTGTCATGTGCTATTTATAGTCAAACTAGCAGAACCCGCGGCTTCGCTCGCGCTAAAACTATAAAAAACTCTAAAAGGGTAGTTTTCATACAAACTTTCATCCCCTATTTTACCCCCTTATGGGTTGAATTCTGAAAAAGCTAAAACACATATTTGTTGAATTATATTGAAGAGCATTAATACCAAATTTGAAGTAATTCTAATCATAAATATTGTTTTGGGTTGTATTATAACGTGTTTTCCCGTGGGAATTGAGATAATCTCCCGCGGTAAAAAGTAGCCTATATCACTCTCCAGCCCTCCAACTATCTCCACACAAAAAATCACGCCAATCCGTCACTCCGTTTCGACGTGAAAGAAGGACAAACAAACAAACACACTTTCATATTTATAATATTAGATGTACATTATATAATATTTTTATGAATTACATATAGGTAGAGTCTGTAATTATAATAGATTTCAACGAGAATATCGTCGGGCATATTCAGAAGTTTAGTCTTTAATTAATAAATACATAGTTAATTGGGTAAATTTCCAGTATAATTTATTGATTCATTTACTTAAAATAATATTGCTTAAAATTTTATTAATTATTATTATTTACTAGCGTTTTCTTGAGGCTTCGCACGCATAGTTCAACTAGATATCTTTATATAAATTATAATATATGTGTTACCCTGACGCATAAGATATATATTATTGTTAAGTTTCATTAAAATCCGTTCAGTAGTTTTTGCGTGAAACAGTAACACCGACAACATTACAGCCATACATCTACAAACTTTCCCTTTTATAATATTAATATGTAGATATATGATAGCACGATTAATAAATTTATTTTTAGGATAGACTAAATTAATTGACGATCCATTTTCTTCCAATTAGGACGAAACCAAATCAATATCTAGTAATACTTATTAATCTGTGACTTAATAGCAGACATCAGACACGCTCCCCATTAAGGATTAGCTCAGCTGCCAAAGACGAGACTAGTGAACCCCAGTGAGTAATGTATGATAAAAAGAAAAATGTGGAAAAGCAGATTTGTATGTTATGAAGCTTGGTTCAGGCATAATAAAAAAGGGGAAAACCGCTCGATTTCTATATACCTAATAACGAATCAGAAATTTACTTGTGTGGTGGTCGCCATTATGGTGGTCGTGGTAGCAAGTTATATAAAATTATTCTATGAGGCGTTAAATTAAACCACCAACTCTTGAATGCGATATTTTGCACAATATGTAGTACACATACAGTTATCAGTTAGAAGAAACAGAAGGAGTGGAAGACATGTGCTGTCTTTAACTGTCTTTTGTTTATAAGATAGATTACACACGTAACGTAGAACACAAAAGAAGATGGTATAAGTTATAAGAAATAGCGAATTTAAATAGCGGAGAACAAAGAGAAAGAGATACGAGCCTAGCGTCGATAGCGGATTTGAGTAGACTGCGTGGCAATTCTGCAGTTGTCGAGTCACAGAACACTCTTACTCGGCCGCTCGGTTGGCCGGGCAGTTGGCTCTGCCCACAAGCGATAGCGATTTACTAATAATTAATGCTAATACGTTTGTCCAAGTGTTCGTTGAACAATTTTATTATATAATTTTATTTTAAATATTTTTAATTTTTATTTAGAATTTATATATTTTATTATGTTCATTTACACATAGTATACATATTATTAATAATATTTTCTTAAGTAATAATTTTAATACATAAATAAAATTATGTTCCCCTACACTTGTAATAAAAAAGTGCCTGTATGTGCAATTCACATGGTAGAAGTGAAACGTCAGAAAAGTAACCTACGAGAGAATGAGATAAATATGAGAGTATCAGGAGCAAGATAATTATAAGGTTAATTTTTTTATAATAAACATTTTTACCAAGTTCAAAAGTTATTTGACATTTTATTTGACATTTTCGTAAATATACATTACATATTATTCAGTAATTAATTTTATTATTTTTCACTTACTGTGTAATGTATTCTATCTCAAATAACAACGGTTACCATAGCAACATAGCAACATAGCAACACATATTCTATCTCATTTTCTCGCCGGCTTAATCCTATACATTTATAAGTTTGTCTCTTTATAGTGTTGCATTTCCGTTTCATCGGTTTTCAAATTACAACGATTCTAAAGTAGTTTCACTTCAAAAGGTTAATTTTTTTTACACATGGTTTAACTATACTCGTACATTAACCCCATCATTTAGGATAACAAAAATAAAAATGTTTTACGTGGAATATTTTTACGCGTCAGAATTTTAAGTGAAACCTTGTCTTTTGTAAGATTAATGTCTTTACTACTATCATGAACACAGGAATCACATTTTCACAAAAGTTCACGTAGTTCGCGTTATTGGTAAAGTAATGCTCTATTTCAGTCTCCGAACACCTTATTTCATCGCTAATTCTACTAGAATTTTGATGTCGCTTTTTTCACTGTTCACGTCGTATTATATACTTTTTAATTACTATAAGCCTTTGGCTTAGTTTTACTCATGATTTAATTACCTCTGATATAGATATGTATAGATAGATACACAATACGATCGTACCAGTCGTTTTCAACAAGACTTAATTGATTATCCAACACGAGTCAAATGTTGCCTATCTACGATGATTATATTGAATCAGAAAACATCACTTTTTTTTAGCGATCGGAAGACTAATATAGGAACGCATACTAATAAATCTCAAATTATCCCAAAAACAAAGAGCGCCATTTATTTTACTTTTACCAAATATTGTCAATAATCTTCGCGGGTACAATGGATGATATTGAATGATTTAGGAATGTATACGTATACTATACGTTAAAAATAAACAGATTTGTATTTTGATTATAAAAATAAAATACTACCGAATAAAACAAATTGCGCTCACAAGGCTTACGCTGGCTAAGCCTTATGGCTTATATGTATCTGTAATAAAATAATTTAAAGCTAGGCATACAAAGAGTTGGGAGTTGCATATTTTATGCATATACTTAAAATCGGTTATTTGCAAGGTTGTTAAAATAAACAATATAAAATTAAAAAAAAAATTGTAATCGTACACGTACGGCGTACACGTAGATATATAGATACGTAAACAATTCATTGTGATTTCAAAAGCACCTAATGTAAACAAAATAGCTTCCCAGTCTCATTCCAAGCGGTATTTGTCTCAATCAATTTTAATGTGCATCTTGGCTTTTGTAACAGCAAATTGAAAACCCGTCCTTAATGCGATGCCAAGAAACTCAGCGTTAATCTTGAAATTTATCGTTAAAATAATGGGAAACGCATGTATCAAAGTAATATTAATATGAATTACTGCCTTTTGCTTACTGCTATCGATGATTATGCGTTAAAGATTTGAAGCCCTTGTAGATATTAATGATATCTATACTATAATAGAACAGTAGAAGTCGAATGTCTGTACATAGCAAAATAAATGCTAAAAACCGAGTCAGGGGGATGTAAGAAGACAAATAGAACAAATCCAGATTTTTTTCTAATTTTTTGTTTCTCTGTCTGTTTGTCTGTTTGTAGGGGCTAATCTCCGAATCTATGGAACCGATTTAAATGAAATTTTGCACGGTGGTATCTTATATCCCCGGACAACATCTTAGATACTTTTTATCCCGGAAAATTAAATAGTTCCCGTGGGCTAGTTAAAAAAGTATAATAACTTATAAAACTTAGTACACAAAAACTACTGATTGGATTTTAATAAAACTTTACAATAATATAGCTCATACATGACAATAACAAATCGGCTACTTTTCATCCAGGAAAATTAAAGGGTTCCCGTGGGACAGTCAAAAAACTATAGTAACTTATACAGTTTAGTACACAAAAACTTATGATTGGATTTTGATGAAACTGTACAATAATATAGGTCATACATCATAATAACAAATAGGTTACTTTTCATCCCGGAAAAATGAACGGTTTCCGTGGGATAGATCTGTTTGTGTTTGTTTGTAACGTATTATGTACACAATATAGACCCGAAGAGAATAGTTATTAAAAAATTTGTCTGTTTGTCTGTATGCCTGTTTGTCAGTTTGTCTGTTAGTATGTTTGTACGGGCTAATCTCCGAAACTTTGAACCGATTTAAATGAAATTTTGCATGGTGGTAAAATGAACGGTTTCTGTGGGAACTAATAGATCTCTATTAGTGTTTTTCTAGAGGCGAACCCGAGCGAAGCGAGGGTGAGCCGCTAGTTAATTTATATTTCCGGAAAGATTGTAAAACAAATCTTGGCTCACTGAATTTAATAAAATATCTTATGCTACATATGTACTTACAATAAAGAAGAAGTGTCTGTATGTGATTTTAAAATAATTTTTTTATTTTTATTTTCTAGTAAGATAACAGTAAGCTTCTGGAGGCGAAAAGAAAAGGAAAGTGTTCTCAAGTTACAGGCGAAAGAGTTATAAGATAATACGATTATTATACAAAAGTTACTTAATAAGCCTATATAGAGACATGTGTATTTGTAAAATCAAAATTGTGGAATCCATATGTAAGAACTATAGAGTTTTGAGGTAAGTCTGTTGTATTTTTCAGTATAAAAATAAAAAGTTTCTCATGGCGTAAAGGAATTATTTATTATATGGAAACTATTGAAATTGAATGTTTTGTTAATAATGGCACTGAATTCTTTTTTCTGTTTTAATTTAACACGAACGAAAACTGGCATTTTACAAGAACTAAAATAAAATAAGTAAAATTATTCTTTTATCTAAATTATTAATAAAATTATTATCGTAAAAGTTTAAAGGTTGATTCCTACTTACCTAAAGTACATGAAGAGCACAATAACATTACCCCAACAGCCAGCTGTTGCAAATATGACGTAGATAGAGCCTAAGAATTTTTGAACAATTTCGTTGGGCGGCGGGAATTGCAGCCAGTGTTCGTTTATCAACAGTAAGTAGTCATCCGTAAAAAATCCCAAGTCGCACCAACGTGCTACGGGCCACATTTCCTTAAATCTTCTAATTAGATCACGCTT
This sequence comes from Brenthis hecate, assembly GCA_951806755.1. NCBI lineage: Eukaryota > Metazoa > Arthropoda > Insecta > Lepidoptera > Nymphalidae > Brenthis > Brenthis hecate. Next base: position 2,191,777 of record OX638272.1, on the reverse strand, counting down.
CTTAACCGTAGAGATATCTGGATAGGAAATGTTTGCCGATTCATTTGCATTTTTGAAGCGAATACCATTTTCGTGCTGAGTTTCATTATAATTTGATAATTGTCTTTTTATACGCCCTCCATTCGTAAAAACAGATTGATGCGAAATTTTTGCTACATAATGATTATAATGTATTATACTTATGATAATAACAAACAAAAATCCACAAATTAGTGTGTTTTTCATGGCATAAGATAGACACAGATTTTTATAAGGACGTGTTGTTTCGTAGAAGTCCAGACTTGTTTTATGAAATCTGAAAGAAGTGTTTTGCAAGGTTTGTACATATAAGTAATATAGAGTGGTCTACCCTGGGGAACACTTTGTATAGCCCCTACTTAAATTTGATTAAAGTGGATTGTTTTCGTCTAAACTCTATATAGGCCGCTAATAAAGCTTAATAAGACAGATTAAATGTTGGTGGACCTTGAAAATCACTTATGCAATTGGTAATTGAGATCCTACGATTCTTGTGGCCTCTATTCTTTATTATTAAAAATATTGAAATATATTGGATATTTTATATGATTTATGGAAATTAATAAAAATGTTAATATACTTTATTGGTTGGTTTGGTTTTGAATAATATTTAGCTGAGAATGTGCGCTGAGATGATGGCTGATGACTGGAAATGGAGGAAGATTTTCAAAGTTCACAGAGAGATCACAAACACTTTTATTTATTACTAGCTGACCCGACAGACCTCGTTCTGTCAAATCGTGTGTAGCAGGCCCGATTAGAAAAATGGTGCTTTTACGGTTTTCTGAGCATTTTTTCTAATTTTTCTCTTTATAAGAAACTTTCTAGGAAATTAGCGAATATTCGAATAAAAAAATAACCGAATTAGTATAGTTGTCCTCAAGTTTTGCGCTTAGCAACATATTTAGCTATTCATTTTTATTTGCATAGACTAGCGGCTCACCCTCGCTTCATTAGCGTTCGTCGCTGGGTACGTTTTAAATAGATATAGATAGTTATTAAACAGCGTTAGCCATGTAATTTTTTTATTCGTAAATTTTTCTGATGTTTCAATACTTAGTATCCTATTCCGGACTGAGAGAAATCCAAAAAATAAAATATCACAAAAATTGGTCCAGCCGTTCTTGGGTTATAAATGGTGTAACTAACACGACTTTGTTTCATTAATTGTACCTTAAGGAACATACGAAAAAAATAAATAGCTGAATTGGTCGAGCAGTTCTCAAGTTTTGCGCTTAGCAAAATTTATTTTTATTTATATAGATTGCACTGAAATGCAAAAATAAATCTTATGCCCATCCTTTCTAAAAATAAGTTTAATGGCTTTTTCTATAAGTAGTAATAAGTAGTAGGTTTATTAAGTACCAAAAAAAATTGTAGAACAAATACGAGTAATTTCATCTCTGTCACCTTCAAACATTTAATTAATGTGTTTTAATTGAAGTATGTCTGCTTCAAATTGTAATTCTTATTTATTATTAAACTAGCATTGCCCGTGGCTCCGCCCGCGTTCAGATGACCAAAAATCAAATTCTTAGGTTTTACATACATATTAGTACCTAGTTACTCTTACAATGCAGTTTTTGTATTACATTGCAGTTTTTGTATTTTTTCTCAGAAAGGAGATATTTTCCCGCGGTAAAAAGTATCCTATATGTTGACCCGGATAACCAGCTATCATCATACCAAATTTCATCGATGTATCGATAATAATGTCTATTTCAATTAGATTTTCCAAAAAATATTTAATGTACAGATTCGACTTAGATACAATTTTATTATATGTATAGATTGTTAAGTATATTGAACTATCGCTCTTGACAGGCATTATGTATTCATATTATTATCTTGTTATTATTATTTTTTTCAGACTTTTTGTCGCCGTGTAGAGAATTCGGTTGAAAGTGGCAGGTGCTACTTTTTATTTTGGGGATTGTAAAGGATTCCAATAGGATAAAAATGCACGGGGCTTAGTGCTAAAGCGAAGCGATGGCGATCTAGCAGTCCTATTTAACTTACATGATATTTGGTATAGATAACAAAAAATAAAAACCGACTTCCAGGCACTAAAATGTAAAAAATAACTAAACGGAATTTTTCATTTAGAATACATACCTAATCAGATATTTTCGAAGTCGGTGCCAGCCGATGCAAAGCAAATCTTTATTTCGATACGTAAAATACATATTTACCTATTAGATATTCAAATTTAAAATATTGTAGGCTGGCACCGACTTTGAAAATATCTGATTAGGTATCTATTCTAAATGAAAACCTCCGTTTAGTTATTTTTTACGTTTTAGTGCCTGGAAGTCGGTTTTTATTTTTTGTTAAAAAGGTTTTATTTTTCCATTTTTAGTGTAGACGTAATAAGCAGGTAATTTGTAAGAAGAAAGTTTTTTAATAACATATTCGATTAAGCAATTTATTTAAAAAATATATTTATTGTTGATTTTTTAAAAAACCATTCTACCGATTTCGATAAAGTTTATATGGAACCACTTGGGAAGTACATATATACCCTTTGAAACAAAAAAAAATACCAAATCGATTTAGGCGTCTTCGAGTAATCGGTGAACATACTCGTACATAAAAAAAAAGAAAAAAAAAGATTCCGACGAATTGATAACCTCCTCCTTTTTGGACGTCGGTTAAAAAGAAGACAAATAAAACCCTTTCTCGTTTTCAGATTTATTTGTCCGTCATTGTACATATTGCGCAAACGTCTTTTTTATTGATATTTTTATAGTATAATATGATAAGATTTTATGTCAGAATCTTAAACAAAAGATCTTACTTATAAAATGATTCTAACAAAAGCCATTGTCCTGGTAAGAACGCCTCATTTATTGGCTTAGTTTGAAAAAAGACCGCAATCATGTTATATAGTGCATAAATACTAAATTATATAATGACATAATTGTATACATGTTCACTGTTTCTTATCTTTTTAAGAGTTTAAAAGTAGATAGGTTCTCGACTCCCTATGGTCACTCCACGTATGGTCTACACATCCCGTATTTACATTTCCATCTCACATATAAATACAATCACCAATGAATGCCTAAGTGCGGAAATCGTCTGGCTTAAGGAGGTAGATTAAATATGGCGGCCCTATGGCGTGCGTATATGAGACGTTTTACGTTTTCCATGTTCCAGTATTTTTTTTCTTTTATATGTCGACTTCATTATGGTAAAAAGGCAGATGTAACTTTTTTATTTTCAACTCGAAGGTAGGTACCTACCTCTTATACCTATATACTTTTATGTAACAAAAATATTGTGACTTTACAGTAATTAGTAATTACTTACTGTGAACAATAAACATAACTTTTTTTATCACATATTACACCAAAATACGACCTAAGTGAAATAGGTCGATGTATTTGCTCCAATATGAAATTGCTACTTTAGTTGAAATTGTTTTAATTCATTGGGGAATATAAAATACACGGTTACGATATAATCCAATAGAACGAGTGCAATTATCTTATGCATCGTTTTACTATGACAGAACCATGTAACATGTACCTATTTTATGTATGAGGTTTATATTTTTATTATAGAAAGTAGGGGAAATGAATTGCAAAAGTACTTCACGCATTAAAACACATTTATATTAAAATATTGTGGTGTAATTTTACTTATTTCGGTTGGTACTTGGAGTTAAGGTCGGTTTAAAAGTGTGGAAGTTCCGGGGTAAAAGTAAAGACGTTCTTTTGTCTAAACTTTTTTCAGTATGCCACAGAAGTACAAAAATGGATACATTAATTTCGAATAAAAATGAATTTAGAATATACAAATAAATTTTAATGCGGGACCGCTCTTGTGAGGGCCCCGGGGCTACATTGCTGGTTAGTCTGCCCTAAATCTACCTCTCGTTGTATCTTTAAAACTGGCGATAACCGCTTGAAATTTTCACAGAACATGTAATGTTTTAGAGTGTAGTCAGATCAAAACTAACTAAAAGCTAAAGGTTTCAAACGCGTTCCTATATAACTCTTTTAGTGATAAACTAGAATTAACTTGCGGTCCGGCTCGTGTAGTTTTTTTAATGAATAATACTTTACTCCGTTTGTTAGTGCCGTAGCGTGACATTAAACATCATTCTTCGATAAATAGGCTATAAAATGCGAAAATAACGTACAATGTGTAGCTAACGTGTAACGAGATTAACACGTTTAAAAAAGAAAGTTTTATTAAATACTAGCGACTCACCCTCGCTTTGCTCGGGTTCGTCCCTAGCATGCTACCCCATACAAACTTTCATCCCCATTCTCACCCCCCCTAAGGGATGATTCCCGGGATAAAAATTATTTCACTCACTAACTCTTCATATCGGATTGATGAGATTTAAAAAAAAATCTTATTATAGTAAAAAAAATAATTCTTTTAATTTTCTTCTATACAAAACTTCCTGACAATAACAAACACAAAAAAAAAGAATCATCCAATTTGGTGCAGTTGATCCGTAGTTACGCGCGTAAATACATTTCGGTGATTCATTTTTATTTATATAGATAAATATTATAATGAACATGTAAGTATCTTATCCTAAGGACATACACATACGGGTACATAACATGTTAAGTGGTTGTTTGTAGAAATATGAAACCGTTAATCAAATGTAAAAGTTTTTAAATAAACAAAATCGTTTATAAATTTACTTTACAAAATAATAACGATTCTATATTGACATTCATACGACTTAATAAAATTCCAATATTAAATCAGTTGTTCTAACGTCAATTTCCATCATTCTACATAAGTAAGCCGTAAGCGAGCGTAATTAATGCAAATTAAAGAGGTACAGCTTTCCTTAAACATCAGATCAGCAATTCTGAAGAGTTCCCGACTACTTATTCTGACTCAGCTTTTAGTAATCAATAACAAACTCGAAATATTTATTGTAATTTTTAGATTTAAATCAATATAACCTTCATTATGAATTCAAAAGAAACGATTTGTTGCTGTTTGAAGTGCCATCCACACATTTTAGATGCTTGGTATTCCACAAATGTACGTGCATCTCGATCTTTTTTATCTCGCACGTGCAAAATGTGGAATGATCTTCCTCTTAAGGTTTTCCCTGAGCGCTATAACATGGGGCTCTTTAAGAGCCGTATCTTCAGGTCTTAAAGCCCGGCAACGCATTCGCAACTTCTTTTGTGTTGCCGATGTCTAGGAGCGGCGACAGCCACTTACCATCAGGTGGATCGTTTGCTCGATTGCCCCTTTCTTCTATAAAAAAAGGGCACAAATGGTACGATGGGTTATGTACATATAGGTACATATGTTATAAAATAATTAGTAATAATATTTTATATGAGTAGAGAGTGAAGAATAAGAGGTTATCATGCTTAGCAGAGAAGACAATTGAAGTTAAGACGCAAGTCGATGAAAAAAGTGTTAGTTGTAGTGGAATTAACTGTGAGTTTTAGTGCTTTAAGTGTGCCCGTTAGTAAGTGCAGTAGATGTATATATATGGCATGGTATAAATGTATTTTATAAATAGCTTTCATTTCTGATTACAACAAGTGATCCGATCAATGACTTTTTATTGCATTTCTGTGAGTACCTATATTGATAGGTAGCAATTAAATAGCGAATCTTGTAGTCTAGCGTCCTGATGAAGAGGTCGTGGAGACTTGGGGACATCGTATAAAAATAAATGGCCTCCTTTACTTGGCTGACAGCTCATAATGCGGTATTAGGCTACGATTACTGAGTTAAGCAAAAGGACCGTTTTCTTATTAAATTATATTGTTTCGGAGTAAAACTAATCAAAATTATACTAACTTGACGCCGCTTTAATAAAAGCTTAGGTATATGCATTATGTTATAGAAAGGGGGAAAAACGTTGTATAAAAGGAGACCTTAAATATAGTCCCCGATACTGGACAAAATGTTCCATAAAAAGTAAGTGGAACCTTTGAAACCCATATATCAAAAGATCGATGAGAATAAGAAACGAAAGTTGTTTGGCGAGTTTGTTTCGTTTGACTCTCCATTCTACTGCTTGTTATTGACATTTTATGAAGAACTAGCGACTCACCATCGGTCCACTCTGGTTCGTTCCTACTTGCGTTTTAACATTTAGTATAAATTTCTTAGGGAAAAGATATTTTCCCGCAGTAAAAAGTACTATTTGTTGACCCAGATAACCAGCTATTATCATACCAAATTTCATCAAAATCCCTCCAGTAGTTCTTCCGTGATGCGGTAACAGACAGATAGACCGACAAAAATTTTAAAAACTTTGGATTTGGATTTGGATTTGGCCTCTGTATCGATAATAATGTTTATTTCAATAAGATTTTCCAAAAAATATTTAATGTATAGATACGGCATCGTTATAATTTTATTATATGTATAGATTTATAACGTCTTTGGACAAAATATGAAGCAGGAATATAATTTTTAATTTACACAAAAATCTGTTATTATTGGCCAATTTTTTATTAAAATGCTTGTCGTAAATAGCCCTAAGCTTCAAATCACTTAAAATCTTTGCACTTCCATAAAGCCAGTATTGATTTCATTTTTCCATATTTCTTTAATAGCTTGATATTGATACTAATTACCGTTATGAAGCAAAACTGCCTTCAGGCTTAATATTGAACCATTTGTAAACAACTGCCAATATTTTGTTTCGTAGAGAAATTTAGACTCACTCATCGAAGATACAATTTTCTTTCACAGACATATTAACGAAATTGTAAAATCCATTTTTTATTAATAGCTTTATTGATATTTACTAATATATGTATGTACGTAAAATATGTATATATACGTAATGATCCTTTCATTACAGAAACTAGCGTGGGAACTCACGGAACACTAAATTTTCTCTCCCGTGGCGTGTACATCATAAAAAGACGTAATAAATACATATACATATATATATATATATATATATATATATATATATATATATATATATATATATATATATATATATATATAAAATAATCATATATACTCGTACCTACTTATAATACTGTAACTAGTAGCAGTTTATTTGAGCTGTCGGACATATACCACTATGTGACTCAGTATTTATAAAAATTAATAATATGACACAATATGTAGGTGTCACATAGTATCTAAATTTTTGAGTAGACAAGTCAAATGAAAACTTGTAAGCATGTGACTCTATTGTGTAGGATCACTAATAAAACTTCGAGATATTCCTTGCTTATATTCTTATGTTCAGTACTTTTTTAATCGTCATTTATAACCATAATTTTCAGTATTTTATAATTCAATTCAGTATTTTTCAAAATTTTCATAATTCGTGTCTAGTCGCGCCAGAGAAGTATAAGTATCGACATGTCTGTGCAGAAGCGCGGGAAAACAAATTAATATCCGCGCCCTTTTAATTTATTTTTTAAATACATTCCTTTTGGCCAAGGTCACATAACTAATTGCAATAATAAATCATTACAAATTAATCAAATATATTATATTCTATTAAAACACTTACAATTGTAATAGCAAAAATTTATATATATATATATATATATATATATATATATATATATATATATATATATATATATATATATATATATATATTTCCCATAATCTGAACTCTAAACTTATAAAGAAGGTTGAGATTTAATTGCGGTTTTCATGGAAAAACTTGAACGATATTCCCTCTGGCGGATAGAGATTTGGGAAAAAGTGTCGGTGGGCTGATACATTTTACTTTGAAGTTGGTACTTTTTACTTCTACAAACGAAAAGTATTCTCGCGGGATATGTGATATTTCCCAGGCGTGTAGAAGATTTCACTGTTCCTTGAGAAAATGAGTCGTCAAATTAAGCGCCATTTTACTCTGGTAGTCAGTTGTTTAAGTAAACTTATGAATAATTTATGCATTTACGAGAATATTATTAGGGTTAGTACATCTGATGATAAAAATAAAACCCTTTTAGGATTTTCGTGTATTCCTCTATCCGTTTGTGTACAGGTATTTTAATTAAAGATATACAACGCAAATAAACTTAATCTAATCTTGTTGGTGGTATACAAAACAAGAATACAAAAAAAACCGGAAACTGAAACGAAAATCCGATTAAAAAATCTCATCGGACATCATGTACAATAAATACCCTCTTTCAAACAAGTCTAATTCGCACTTGTATTCAGCTCTTTTTAACGTCCCACTGCTGAGCACGGGCCTCCCTTCAATACGAGGGGGATCAGGCCATAGTCCATAACGCTGGCCAAGTGCGGGTTGGCGGACTTCACATGTCTCTCGAAAACTTGCTAGGTTCTCTCAGACATGCAGGTTTCCTCACGATGTTTTCCTTCACCGTAAGGCAAGTGGTAATCATGTTAGAAATGATTCACACATGAAAATATCAGAGGTGCGAGACCCGGGATTTGAACCCGGTGTCCCAAGCGAGCGCGTTACCACTGGGCTACCACTCGCACTTGATAATTTTTATTATTTAATTTTCTTTGTACCACTAAAACGAAATAAACTTTGACACAACTAATGTAAAACTTGACCTAATTAGGAACCATTCTTTCGCATTACCTCTTTAATATCAATTAATAATTTCGAAATCAAATTATAAATAAATGTAATTAAATTGAGATTAGCGTTATTGTATGTTCTTATCTGTTATTTACAAAAATACCATCTAATCAAAAACCTATTACCTATCGTAATCTAAAGTTTATTGTAATGATCTTGTAACGTTTTGTATAAATAAGCGGAATATACCTCGTACATATATTATGTGTCTACTTCTCCTAGACGGTCAAAAGCTACAAAACAAAAAAAAAGAGTAGAAAAAGGTACTGAACCGTTTTATCTTTGCCTATTTGTGTATATTGTATAGATAAAAGGAGGTCGACTGACACAACGATCATTCGACCATCTTAAGGTCGCGGATGACGCGTGTATGTATATGACCACGTCTTCGGCACTCTTCAGTGCGTAGGCTACCGCTTCCAAAGCGGAATTGTATCCGACATAATATAAGCTAAGAAAATAAAGTAAAAAAGTAAGTTATTAATTGTAACTAATAATATATTTAGCCACGTCGGTTACTGCAGCGTCATTCTAGAAAACTAAAATTATCATGAGAAAAATTATTCCATAAAATCATTAAAACTTAAATTTTCCTTTAATCGACACATATTTTATTTTTAATTCCAAATCATCCAAGTCCAACGATAATAAGTTCCATGATCGATGTCTAAGTCACAGTGCTTTTCTACAACTGGATTAACCCACAAGTTAGAATGAATATATAATAAAAAATATAACTTATATAAATAATATAACTGAAAAATAAAACAGAAATAATATCTTTGTACAAAAATAATAAGTAAATGATTAATATAAAAATTACAATAACATTTATTCTCAAAAGAGGCCTACTTTTAAAAGGTTTTATTAAAAGATTTCTCAAGCACAATGTCTGTTTTGTTTATTCACAGGCTGTAAAATTACTTAGTATTATACTTGTAATATAACAAAACACGAAAAAAAAAACAGTGTCAAATTATATCATTCCATTGCTAGTAGAATTACCAAACATGGAAAAAAGGAATCTAAAATGTTGACCGGGTACATAAGATACCACCATGCAAAATTTCATTTAAATCGGTTCAAAAGTTTCTGAGATTAGCCCATACAAACAGACAGACAAAGAAACAAAAAAATTGAAAAATCTATATTTGTTCTATTTCTGTTCTTATATGCCCCTGACTTGGTTTTTAGCATTTTTTTTCTATGTACAGACATTCAACATCTACAGTTTTATTATATGTATAGATAAAAATATAATTTGCTAATTTATACATACTTTTTTACAACTCAATCAATTGTGCCGTTTTACATGAACATTTTACATAGACTACCCATAAATGACTAACACATGGTTAAGTAATTTTCTACGCGACTCCACATTAAGCTTTGAATAATTTAATATTTTCGGGATAAATAGAAATACGTATCCGGTATACAGTGATACTATCATACGTAGAACAACGTAGACTCGTAGCAGCTCTACGCTGTTACAGCTTACAATCATAATCTGCTTTGTATGTTGAAGATTAGCGTGATATTTTATTTATCTACATATTTTAAACTTTTAAAATTAATTAATAATTGCATTTTTTATTATTTATTTCAGGCAATATTTACAAAAAGATCTTAAATATGTAAACAGAGACCCATAGCATAATATATACCTTAAAACGAATATATATATATAATATATATATATATATATATTATATATATATATATATATATATATATTATATATATTAGTTATAACTATTTAACACGTAGTGCAGACGTGTCAGCTGTGTCAGCGGGCAAACGTCCTCGGCACTTCCGAAACACGACGCCCAGCGGCCAGAAGTCCTCCTTCATGAAGGTTGGCATACGATGAGTCGGCACTCTCACCAAAAACGAATTGAAACTCGTTTTTGGCGACGTACCAGCCGTTCAACCCTCATTTTGAAGTTGGACCTCTTCTGGATGTAGTCTACGACATCCTCGAACTTCGTAGACCAGTACAATCGGGACACATTAATTTTGAAAAACATACTTATTTAATTATTTTGATATATTCTTAATAACAGTATGTAAGTATTAATTGTAGCTTACTAGTCCTACGTCCTAATTTTTCTGTATTTACTTCAGGGAAAAACCCTTTTTCTCCTTATTCAATTGCCTACAAGTACATCAGTAGACAATACCTTACCTTAACTCAATGGCTAAGTGGAACTTATTATAACTTTTGTTCTTTGCGCTTATACTCGAATAAGGGTCGGTCCATACATACCTATCACATTATCCTCTCATATATTTCCAGTAGAGCGCATCGTCGTAAATATTTACTTAAACGTTTTATATTATTTTCTTATTATTACTTGATAAATATGAATTAATATATTTATATTATACTATGGGTAGCAGCGGTCGCTTTTACTTTATAAAGCGCTACGTCGGTGATACAAATATTAAAAAATGTTTTATAACGAAAAAAATTTTTAATATTAGATAATGTGCGTAATTCCATTTTTAGTGTAGACATAATAGATAGGTAATTTGTAAGAAGAAAGTTTTTCAATAACATATTCGATTAACAATTTATTTAAAAATATATTTATTGTTGATTTTTTTTAAAAACCGCTCGACCGATTTCGATAAAATTTATATGGGACCACCTGGGAAGTATACCCTTTGAAACAAAAAAAAATCTAAATCGGTTCAGGCGTCTTTGAGTAATCGGTGAACATACATAAAAAGAAAGATTCCGACGTATTGATAACCTCCTCCTTTTTGGAAGTCGGTTAATAATATTAGTTTTCAATTAAGATTTATGAAATATAAGTAAACTGGTCTTATTATTCTACACATTTATCTAAAATATTATTGTCAGCCTCCAGAGAGTATCCTAACAATAGAATAAGTTAAATATCTTTTCAGAATAATTCGAATCGTGTATTACTGAAGAACGAGCAAAGATAAAAATGTCTATTGGTTTTTCTGTAAACCTCTCTATTAATGAACTAAATAGTTTATTTAACAAGCAATAATTAATTTATTTGACACAGAGAATATCACACAACTTTTTACTATCTACCTTATCTACTTAGGATTACCATATTTTTGCACTATCTGAATTATTGATTAATGAAAATAAATATTTGCGATTTCTTTCCAGGCCTTTACTAGAGCCTTAATGCAAGCTTTACCGTTCAAAATAGTTTCAATGTGCTTAAAACTACTTAGAGATATGTCCGTCCGTCCGTCCGTCTGTCAGTCTATTACCGCATCACAGAAATTTGATGAAATTTGGTATGGCTGGTTATCCGGGACAACATATAGGATACTTTTTACCGCGGGAAAATATCTCATTTCTGAGAAAAAATACAAAAACTGCAATGTAAGAGTAACTAGGTACTAATATGTATGTAAAACCTAAGAATTTGATTTTTGGTCATCTGAACGCGGGCGGAGCCGCGGGCAATGCTAGTAATCATATACATTAAAAAAATATTATTTTTGTCGACTTCCAAAAAGACGGAGGTTTTATTTTCGTCCGTATGTGTTTTTATATTTGTCTTGTATAACGTAGCGACGGTGTTTACAGCAACTATTTCAATTAAGCTAAATTTCTGTATAGTGCAATCATGTTAAAGATAGATGGCATTAACGCTCTGTGTGTAAAAGTTGTATTCGGCTTTTCCTTCACGGCACTCACTTTTTTCACTCTAGAGGGCGCTGTACAGGATAATTCATATGGACGCAAAATAAATATTAATTTATTATTGTGATGGTAAAAAAAAAAATGGTAAATGTTTATAAATTAAAGATATGCCTTTTTAAATTACTAAAAAATATTAAAATAAAGAATAGATTCTAAACACATGACTTTCATGATGAATGAAATTGAAATCAATTATTTTTAATTTTTAAAACTGTTATATTTAAGGAAAGTGTTATATTTTAAGAATAAGGCAGTAGTAGCCCAGTGGTAACGCGCTCGCTTGGGAAACCGAGTGAAGCGGGTTCAAATCCCGGATCTCGCACCTCTGATATTTTCATGTGCGACTCATTTCCAACATGATTACCACTTGTCTTAACGGTGAAGGAAAACATCGTGAGGAAACCTGCATGTCTGAGAGAACCTAGCAAGTTTTCGAAAGAAGGGAGGTCTGTGCCCAACAGTGGAATGTTAAAAAGGGCTGAATATATAATACATACGAACATACGTATATTTCAAGTTGGCAGAAACTCGTATAAATATTAAAGCGACTTACAAGTCGTAAAAAAAGATGCTCCTCCCCAGATACGGTATACTTACCTATATTTAATTTTCATTGTTATCGTTTGTATTACTTTGCATCATTTAATTGTCGCAGTCATGATATAATAAAATTATTCTGAAATATTAATCTGCCGGTAAGTATTTCTTGTAGATAAGCAAATGTAGCTATGTGGAAAACCTTAGTATTATGGTATGTTAATGTTTAGTTAAATTTTATGAAAATAAATATTTATCTCTCTTTCTATAAAAGTCTATTCTATATCTATACATATATTAAAAGTGTAATAGATCGCTGTACGTGGAAGATATTTGAGATAAAATATTATTAGGAGTCTTTATTAAGAAACGGATCTGAAACGGCTTGACCGATTTGGGTGTGGTTTTAGTTTATATAATATGTAGTACGTTTCATTTAACATTTAGTATCTGTTTTATTTCAATCGGTTCATAAATAAAAAAGTAAGGGAACCAAAAATCAAAATAAATTCGCGAAAAAATCCGAAAAGATAGTTTTATTTAAAAAAAAGTTATGTCAATTTAAAGAATCACCCACCGAAGAACCCGAGCGAAGCGGGGGTCAGTCGCTAGTCTATACAGATATAGAATAAAATTGAAGTGTATGTTTGTAATTTCAAAATAACAGCGTTTTACTAAATGCATATGAAATTATACACGGTACATTTATAATCATATATCTTATGAAAAACACAATTTTTATAATTTTGTCTGACGGACGGACGGACGGACGGACGGATAGTCCGTTAATAGAGAGGTTTAGTTTCTTGTCGGAGTCCGTCCGTCCGTCCGTCCGTCTGTCTGTTTGTTTTGGCTAATCTCCGAAACGGCTGGACTGATTTTGATAAGACTTTCATTGGCAGATAGCTGATGTTATAAGAAGTAACTTAGACTAATTTTATTTTAGAAAAAGAATTAGGGTAAATTTGAAACGTACCTAGAGACGCACCCGAGAGTACCTAATAATAATTATTACAAACGCCCTGGCTTCGTCTTACTGTAAGTTGATACAGATATTTATACATCGAAAACGTAAGTATGTTGCATGTTCTTCAATTCCAATGTAAAAAACCACTTAGACACTTTATAAGTCTACAAGCAAATCAGTAGCTTTAAACGGACTCTTAGCGAACAGTGACCACAAACTTTAAACACAGAGAGTTCGCGGTTTCTTAGTGTAATGTGTAAGTAATGTGTAAGTAATGTGTAAGTAATGTGTAAGTGTAGTGTGTCCTAAGTCCTGACGATAATGTAACATTCACACTATTTACACAATTTTATATATTTTTTATACATATTTTTTAATTATAATATGACCTAAGGGAAATTTCCGTTTATAAGATGAGCCGAAAAATCAGTCTGAAATCTTGAAAAAATCATGACGTGTTCCTAGATGGACCTTTCTTCGGTTTTTTAGCTACAACTCGAGAAAGAGCTCTTCGCAAATTCATTATTTTACGTCACCGCCTTTAGGGTACACCATTTTCGGTTCATAACTTTAGCTAGCTCGCTAGTTGGCTGACGTACCAACAGTCAAAATTATCATACTATACCAATAAATTAAAGTAGACCTTGAAAGAACTGCATTTTATGAACCATAACTTAAGATCAAAGATATTTTCGCATTTTATAGGCCCCGATGGGTAACGATACGCTGATTGGAAAGATATTTTTAGGATTCCGTAGATAAAATGAATAACGAAACCATTAAAAAATGTGAAACGCCATAGGTACTGTTCATGTAAATGTAAAAAAATGATTTCACATTTGCATATAAAATGAGGTAGATGTTTCTGAACGACTTTTTTCCGTATTGTAAAAATTTGGTATTTGGTCACTTTTATATATAACTAGCAGAACTCACGGCTTCGGCCGCGATCAAACTATGAAAAAAAAACATACTTTATTGTTAGCGAAAATATGTTTGTGTTTCATATTATTTCTTAATTTTAGGTATTTAACATGCTCTACTGCCTCTATTTTTTGCACATTTTTCTACTCCATCTTTCTAAAGTAAGAGTAAGAGAGTACAATGATACAACTCGCAAAAAAAAGTAATATATATATTCCTATTTTTTATCTTAACGCTAAATTCCACTTTGTATATATTTCACATTAAGAATGATAGTGTTTCATATCAACTTTAATCCCTTATTTTACCCACTTAGGGGATGAATTTTGAAAAATCCTTTCTTATCGGTTGACTACATCATATTATATGGAATACGTCCTTCAAATTTCACGTTTCTACGACCAGCGGTTTAGGCTGTGCGTTTATCGGTCAGTCAGTCACTCAGGACAAAGCATTTTATATATATACTAGCATTGCCCGCGGCTCCGCCCGCGTTCAGATGACCAAAAACCAAATTCTTAAGTTTTACACATTAGTATAGTCGTACAATGCAGTTTTTGTATTTTTTCTCAGAAATGAGATATTTTCCTGCGGTAAAAAGTATCCTATATGTTGACCCGGATAACCAGCTATCATCATACCAAATTTCATCAGAATATGACCAGTGGTTTTCTTGTGATGCGGTAACAGACCGACAGACAGAAAAACAAAAATTCTAAAAACTATACATTCGGACTCTCTATCGATAATAAATTGTAACATAGAACCTTGTAATAGTAAGCCAACGTTTTGTTACCCAAAGAATCACCTGAGCTTCGATTTCCGTATTTAAAAGAAAAAACAAATAAACGCAGAGCTCAAACCTAAGATTATAACAACCAGTCAAGTGTACTTTATTGAAGGGTCCTTTACCACCACACAATACAAATCTTATATATAAAATTTCCATGTCACAATGTTTGTTACCGTACTCCTCCGAAACGGCTTTACCGATTTTTACCAAATTTTATATGCGTATTCAGTAGGTCTGAGGATCGGCTACTATCTATTTTCCATACCCCTAAGTGATAAGGATAAGGGTGGTGCTTCCAGACCCCACCCCAGGGACGAACCCGAGAGGAGCGAGGGTGAGTCGCTAGTGTATTAATAAACTCTGAAATAAGAATTTATATAGGAAACCCTAACATAAGTCTGATTTTACTGCACAAGTTTCTATTATTTGTTACTTTACTGTAATTTAACAATTGTGTAGTAAAAATCGGACAAACACGACATTCATAATATTCATGTATCGGTTTCAAAAATAATTTTGTACTTCATAGTATTTTACAAAAGTGAGTTACAAAAGTACGATGGACGACGAGTGCAAAACGAGAAACCGAAAATGTCCAATATCTCAAAGAGTATATATACTCCTCAAAAAGTTCTCGGTACATCATCATCAAAAAATTTTTTATTGAAAGTATTTTAATTTTTCTGACTTACAATCCATATTTCAAAAGCTTTTATCTATCTATACATATAATAAAATTATAACTAAGTCGAATCTGTACATTAAAAATATTTTTTGGAAAATCTTATTGAAATAAACATTATTATCGATACAGAGGCCGAATTTATAGTTTTTAGAATTATTGTCTGTCTGTCTGTGACCGCATCACGAGAAAACCACACACCAAGTATGATGATACATGGTTATCCGGGTCAACATATAGGATACTTTTTACTGCGGGAAAATGTCTCATCTCTAAGAAATCTATACTAAACGTTAAAACTTGACTTTATTAAAAAAAAAAAAAATAATAATAACAGCGCATTGTTTCCACAAAAAAAATCGCGTACAAGAAATCCATTTCGCTCCGATATTCACGGTATCGCGAAAAGCTAGTGGCATTAAGCGGAAGAGGCTTTTATGCAATCAACGGCATTTTGCGCCTCCCGTCAGACCAATACAACTTCAGGAAATCGATTATGGTTGCTGTTTCGATTCACGATAATATAATTTTAAGTAATTACAGTTTATTACTAATAAGTGAAACCTTTCATATTTATACTTTGTTTTATAACCATACGATCTCCTGAATAATGAGATATTTCGTTTTCATAATAGCCCATTATTTTATAGATATAAAGCTAAAATAACGTTATTACTTTTATCATACTCATTTCAATAAATAAATATTAAATTACCTACAGATAGTGTTACACGAATATGATCTTTCTAGGAAAAAATATTTTACACTAAATATAGCCTCAAAAATATTAGTAAAGACAATATAGACATTTATTAGGTATAGTAAATATTACTGTTCCACTTTGAGCTACTTTTGGGCAATGTTTGTCTGGTATCTTTGAACACTGCCATCTTCATGCCTTAGCAAAACTGTGTCAAGTTTGCAATAACATTTATGAAAAAATAAAATGCTCTTAGATATATTTTGTGTTAAGGTTTTTTATACCAACAGTTCGTAATCGATACTATCTATATATTTAAAGTATAACATTGAATTAGACTACCAGGGATACTGTAAGTTGACAATAAAAGCTTATGGTAAACTTTCTACAAGCAAAGTGACAAGTGAGGTGAAAACACTTCAGTTGGTCGGAGGGTTCTTTTTGAACAACATAAACAAGTGAATGTCCTATTTATAACATAGATATGTGTGAAACATAAAAATATGGTTGTTGAAAAGATATTCTTACTAAAACATTGGAAAAGTGAGCGAATCTCGGCCCTGATTCGATTCCAATGGGATATAATCTTTTACGGAGTTTAAATGATTTATATTAACTGAAATTTATTACAAAATAGTTTCGCCTTTTATTTATAGAGCTTTACAAATATTTATGATATTAATTTACCTAAAGATTTTTTTTTACTTTTATTAAAACATCTCATTTTTTTAAGTTCAAAAAAACAACGAACTGATTTTAATATTTTTGAAGTATACTTCTTTTGGCACGTTTGAAAAAATATGAGAATAACATTTTTACGATGCGCGCGCACACCGACAGCCAAAAAGCGACATGACGAAGTTAGCTGCATTTCTTTCAGAAACAGAGAGTTGGTGCCATACAGGATGAAATCTTGAGCTATTTTTGTTCTGTTACGCCAAAGAAGTATAATAGTCTACTAGAAAGTGCATAGTATAAAATTTTATTTTTAGCTTTTGCTAGTCTGATACAAGTTTTAAGACTTTATCGACGAGCGTCGGCGGATAGATTTAGCAACTTAAAATTTTTAAAGTATTTTTGATTTGACATAGGTATGTAGGGTTGCTTTTAGTAGATCATGTTTTCTTTCTATCAATTGTATTCGGAGTGCCTTATTAATCCTAAATAATACTCGTGTGACTTGTTTATACATACTTGTGCGTACATGAGACGCAGCATCTTGTGAAACTTTGCCAAAAAGTGTCTGAAATTTTAATATTCCATGTCCTTGGCAAATGCTTCATCTATACAATCGATAATAAAATTCTAACTGAATCGAATCTGTACATTAAATATTTTTTGGTAAATCTTATTGAAAGATTCATTAATATATGTACAGAGGCTGAATCTATAGTTTTTAGAATTTTTGTCTGTCTGTCTGGGAACGCATCACGAGAAACCCACTGGACAGATTTTGATGAAATTTGGTATGATGATAGCTGGTTATCCGGGACAATATATAGGATACTTTTTACTGTAGGAAAATATCGTATCTCTGAGAAATCTATATTAAATTCGCAATTACTATTTTTATTTATTTAAAACGTACCTAGATGCATCCGAGCGAAGCGATGGTAAGTCATAATCTATACATATAATAAAATTGTAACTAAATCGAATCTGTACATTAAATATTTTTTGGAAAATCTTATTGAAATAGACATTATTATCGATACAGAGTTCGAATCTATAGTTTTTAGAAAGCTTTTGTCTGTCTGTCTGTCTGTCTGTCTGTTACCGCATCACGAGAGAACCACTGGACAGATTTTGATGAAATTCGGTATGATGATAGCTGGTTATCCGGGTCAACATATAGGATACTTTTTACCGCGGGAAAATATCTCATTTCGAAGAAAAATTACAAATACACAAAAACTGCATTGTAAGAGTATACTAATATGTAAAATCTAAGAATTTGGCTTTTGGTCATCTCAACGCGGGCGGAGCCGCGGACAATGCTAGTTATATAATAAACCTACATAGCATATACTGTAAACAGTAGTATTTTATGGATATAAATCCATAATATACGACTGTAACACGTAGCGACATTCATAACTTACTGTTAGCTTAATCCAACTGTCGCTTGTCGTGAGATGTAGACAGATATTTCTTGGTAAAAAGGAAGCTTTTGTTTGAGTTTTCGGAAGCTTTAGCTGTAATTTTGATTTTAGCTTTAATTATTTTAAATTAAAGGGTCGCAGATGATAGACAGTCTCTTTTCCTTCCCCTATGTTAAATTTAAATTATTTTATATAGAAGGTTTACATATTTACGAATTAGGAGGTGGTAATGTAAGTAAAACTAGTGTTTCACTCTCGCTTCACCCAGTTTCGTCTCTAGAAAAAAAAACTATCCTACGGGAACCGTACATTTTTCCGGGATGAAAAGTAGCCTATGTGCTATTCCAGACTATAATCTATCACTGTATGCAATTTCATCCAGATTCGTTCAGCCGTTCTGGCGTGATTGAGTAAGAAACATCCATCCAAACATCTAAACTTTCACATTTATAATATTAGTATGGATGGCTTTAAAAAAGCAAAAAGAACAAAATATTTTTTAACAAAACTAGTCGACAATTTTTCTTTTTATTATACGAGTATATGGTATTATATAGGTATATGCCAACTTGTTTTCTTAATTTTCAACTTTTTGGGACATGTTTATGGTGTCTACATATTATAATGTTTATGTGTTAATGTATCTCGTGTATGAATCTTACTGGAATTACACTCTTAAAGTATAAAAATCCAAACATTTGTATATTAGAATTAAATTAATTAATTGAATTGAAGAAGTTAAATTAACTTCTCTTCTGTTTTTATTTTCTTCAAATTGGTTTACCTAATAACCGCAAGAGATCTACCAGCCGCTGGAGCAGGACACAAATTCAATTATTTGGCGTATTATATTTTAATTGATGAAATATTGGTACGATTGTTTCTTAATATATGTAATATATTTCTTATAATAATAATATTGTAAGTAAAATCTGTTTTGCTGGCGGCGTCACTCGTATACCTAGTAGGTAGGTAGAACATCGATAATGTATTCCATTCTGAAATTCACTTGAATACGTTGAAGTCCGTTATAGTGTGAAGATTAAAACACATTACTGAATTAGTGCGACTTACCATCTACGACTACGTTACCACTTACCATCAGGTGGAACGTAGTCAAGCACTAATTCAGAATACTATAAAAAAAAAAAACATTAATTAACTCTACTGCATCATTCTAAAATTATATTCTTTATAGTACGTGTAATCTGTATATAACTCGATACCAATCTCCATAGCTCATAACTACTCCTTATAACTGTGTTCCTCAATTAAATTAGTGAAATATACTAATTATTTTATTAGAATACTATATTGTATTTTAAATTATATAAAAGCACAGATTGTTGATTAACTTAAGTAAAATGTAAAAAATAAGTGGTATAGCGTAAATTATATTCTTGCAACAAGATTTAAGATATGATTACCTGCGTAATTATAAAGCTAAAGCATAATCTTACATAAATTATACATTTAAAGATAAATCATGGTAATTTTTGTTTTATCTTACACATAAACACAGAAACGTAGCTTTGAATCTGCCTCCGCCCCTATAGAAAATATATATGTATAATCGAGTTCAAATATTTATAGCCCTTCAAGATTCCGAGAAATGCTTTCAACTTTTTCAACATTCGGATTAAACGGTGATGTGTAAAGATAGATTTTATGTATCTTTATTTGTTATTATGTATTTAACATTTGTAGACACAAATTGTTTTATTATTCAATGAAGCTAAGTACTCTGTATTATTCAGTATATTTGTCAAAAAGTCAGGCAAATTATTTAGAGCCAAGGAATATTTAAAATTCTGTACATCCCCGTACTGATGGAGCTAAGTAATAATTACAAGGCTGATCAAAATACGAAAGAGTTTACAGACGCGACAATTCTTTGACAGGGAGTGAGAGCGCGAGGGCACGAGGGCGCGCGCGTTGGCCAGGGCGGAGGGCGGCGAACGGGAGGCGGCAGTCGGTGCCGTGCCGCGCCCGGGCTCGCTGCGCTTACGTAACGATGCTGGACCCCGCGAGCTGATGGCCGCGCTCGTCTGGTGGCTGGCGGCCTGCTGCCTGGTGCGCGCCGTCACCGCCGGCAATCCGGACGCTAAGCGTCTCTACGACGATCTACTCTCCAATTACAACAAACTAGTCCGCCCCGTCGTCAACACTACCGACGTCCTTCGCGTCTGCATCAAGCTCAAGCTCAGTCAACTCATCGATGTTGTAAGTTTAGCCCGAAGCCTCCCTAATCGCGACCCCCGACTGACCTACATCGAAAGCCGAGTGCATTGCGAATGCAATGGTTGCACTTGCGCGTCGCATTTAGTATTTAAATAGACACAAATCACTACCGACCCACTTTCAGCAAAACAAAGCGTTACTCAAATCTTGTAAAAGCTTTTCAAGTGGGATTATTCAGTAAGTGTCGTCTTCGCGCCTTCTCATATCTTCATTCTGCGAGGCGCCGCGCTGTCTCCCGTCATATACTTTGAATCAGATTCCATAAATCTTCCCAATGGAGGGGACCGTGCGATTCTTTTTGATGTTATTTGAATTTCTTTCGGCAGCGAATCGATGATAGCTTGTGAGATTATATGTAGGTATATGCAATTAAGCATTGAAAGTAAAAGTAAACCTTCTACATTTAATCAAAAATAAAAATACTAAATATAAATACATATATACGTATTATCTACACATATAATAGAATTCTAAATGAGTCTAATCTGTACATTCAATATTTTTTTGGAAAATTTTATTTAAATAGTCATTATTGTCGATACAGAACCCGAATCTATAGGTTTTAGAATCTTTGTCTGTCTGTCTGTCTGGAAACGTATCACGAGAAAATCAAGACAGATTTTGATGAACTTTGGTATGATGATAGCTAGTTGTCGGGGTCAACATACAGGATACTTTTTACTACGGGAAAATATCTTATCTTAAACTTTAAAACGTAAAAAGGACCAACTTGAGCGGAGCGAGGGTGAGTCACTAATAAGTTTTTATATAATTGTATCGAAAATTGTATCCAAATCGTTTGTCGTTTCCGAGATATACAAAATAAATTTTATATGTCATATATACAAGAAGTGCATTGTAAGATAAAAGTACATTATATACCTACGTATATGACTATGAAGTATAAAACTAAAAACTTAGGTACCTACTTAGTATACCTTTTATTATTATGGACATTAAAATACACTTCATCGGCTAGTTAAATCTTTAATGATAGCTTACTACTAATCGAGGACCATTATGCAAAAAATCTGCCGGATACTTGACCTAATATTGGATTCTCCACGATCATTTGCAATATAGTCTCAACTTCAATCGTGTGTTTAATTTTCACATAAATTATAACAGAAATAATCATTACCTTTATTTTTAAATAAAACTTTAATATAATATAATAAAAAATATCAAAATAATACATATAATAAACAATAAGTATTCCTTATTATAAAGCAACAGTATTTCTAATAGGAAATATTGGAAACCTCAGTCGCTGAAAGACATTCATTTCACGCTCAGTATATGCACTAAAAGCAAAATGAGCTATTGATTTTATATTTTTCTTTGTTGCCGTTTGATGACAGTCGTGTTGAAAAACGGAGTTTTCATTCATTTTAAAGTCTTCAATATATTTGAGAAAGGTTTTTTTATCATTTTACTCATTTTGGTACATTAAGTGCTTTAAATAAAACTTTAGCAACAAGTGTCTTACAAATAATAATTTGCAAAAGTATAAAATTATTATTTATATACATATATATACAATATACATATAATAAAATTCTAACTGAATCAAATCTACACATTAAATATTTTTTGCAAAACCTTATTGAAATACCTAGTCATTATTATTGATACAGACGCTGAATCTATAAATAGTTTTTAAAATTTTTTCTTGTCTTTCTGTCTGTCTGGCAAAGAATCACGAGGACACCACTGGACCGATTTTGATGAAATTTGGTATCATGATAGCTGGTTATCCGGGTCAACATATAGGATACTTTTTACTGCGGAAAAATTTCTCATCTCTGAGAAGAGAAATTTATATAATATTAAACACATCATTCTAGAGACAATGAGATAAAGACACCGTAGGTACTTTTTAATAATACAGAACACCTTACACACCACTTAATATTTAACAAGTATCTAATATATTATATAGAAATTATATTTCTAATGAATGATTCATATTTTTTTCATTTTTCAGTTTTAAAAAAGATCAACTCCAAACCAAAGTAAAAAGATTAACGACTTGGAACAAAAACTTGCTGAAAGCACAACAAACTCGATTTATTATGTCACTACGAATTTTGAACACCATTAGTCTTTACGGTAATAGATAAAAGAATTAGAAATAACGTGGAAAAGGCAAAATGAGACGAAAATGAAATAAATATAAATAAAATGAATATTTTGGGATATTATTTATTAATTATTTTCAAATAGTAATTTAATGTCCCTATGATATTTTGTGATCAACAACGAAGTAACATTACAAAAAGAAAATAAAAAGACATACTTAGTTTATTTTAATAATTCAATGGTAACAATCACTTAAAGCCCTAACACCTGAACTAGAAAGTCTGTGTTTTAGGAGTAGTGGAGGATAGTATCATCCCATACCAAATAAATTTATAAGCCCCTATATAATGCCTTTAAAAAGGTTACTAAAAAGATTTTATGATTTTAACTTAATAAACACGTTTTGTTTCTTAACGAAAATATTTCACGAAAATTAATTACCTAATTTTTAAATAACACGACGGACTACATATTTTATTTTACTATGCTCATATTCCGCTAGATATGGTAGATTCGTGCTAGTATTACATTCAATTCAAATACCAAGCAAACAAACAGTTTTATTAGCACCCGTACTATCCGAGCAAAATGGCTGACAATGGCTATTTCTCCGACATAGAACGGCACGGTACCAGTCTGACAGCCGTCGAGCAAAAATGTGTAAAAGCGGAAAAACGCATCATATATTTTATATTATTTTGCCCCGCCTCGGGGCACGAGCCAGTATTGTAGATCGCTACTGAAACAACGATACTTTCTTAAAGTTAGTGTTTTATTTCTGGACGAAGGAGTTTCCGGAGAATAAAGCTGAAATTATCCTGAAAATAAAATTGTATTCTATCAAATATTTTATGAATTGTTAACTGTTCCATATATTGCCTATTTTCTTTATAGAGAATTGACGTTCATCTACATTATCTATCTGCAAGGAACTACTATTAAACATAGACGGCTAGGCTTATTTCAGGCTTAGTATATGTATGTATGTGTATCATATTACAGATTATTATCTACGAAACGTTGGTTCAACCAAGAAAACCGTTTCGTCATTAATCCCCGTTAATACTACAAAGACTCAATTATCTTTTACACAGGTGATAAAATAACACTGCTGTTACGGATAAAATGGACCCATGTACCTAAACATAATTGATTGATGACATGATTGATGAAAATTATACATATTTACAATATACTTTCTCCTAAGCTTTTAGTATCGCGATCTACGGTTATTAATTAAGTAGCCAGAA
Source organism: Brenthis hecate (assembly GCA_951806755.1). NCBI lineage: Eukaryota > Metazoa > Arthropoda > Insecta > Lepidoptera > Nymphalidae > Brenthis > Brenthis hecate. The sequence continues at coordinate 2,167,233 of OX638272.1, read as the reverse complement.
AATAAAAGCTTAAAAACAACCTCGTTATATTGTGGGTGACTTTTTAACTATCGTTTTCACTAGAAATCTGTGCTAATTTTATAAACTTGCTTGATTTTTATGGCAAAAAGCCTGACTTAAGATTTCATTTTGATGAAGTAAAAGTAGGATAAATGCTAATTCTAAAAAGAACTTTAGGTTGATTACCCTTGACGTTAAATCAATCATTTTTTTTAAGTTATGTAATAATATTTCACTATCGCTAGAATTTCATCTTCTTGTCTGATAGTGTGACACACATTTTGCTACTACAACTAGCTACATAGGCAATATAAGGAATTTGCCTAAAATTCGAGTCCGTGATGTTTGGTATGGCTTGACGAACCATCTTGCATAATTTGACCATTATACAAGGTGGACGTCAGACCATACTGAAGCTTATCATTTAAATTTATTTATAAATGTAACTTAATTTAACATACCTACCATTTCATATAATTTCTCCTACGCCCTAAGGTTGCCTGGAAGAGACCGCTTATAGCGATAAGACCGCCTCCTGTGCATCATCTATTGTTTATACCTATGTACCTATCTTCTTTTTGTATATTTTTTGTAGTGTACAATAAAGTTCTATTTAATGTATAAAAATGTCTTGTATTATTATTACACATGTCTATTTTTTTAGAAATTGTAAAATTGAGTCTGTACTATGAAAAAAAAATCTCACTCTCTACTAACTACTAAGTAATTCCTATTATTAAATAAATAAATTAAAAACTTTTTAATGTACAGACATTAATAAGCCTGCGAAATATAAAAAAGCTAAAAAACGGTTAATTCAAAGTAAAATGTTTGCATTTCGGAATATTTACTTAAGATCACTTAATCTAATATATAGAGATGTCTATACGGAGAGTGCATATTTTTTGGCTATTACAATGCGTATAAATTATAATGTAACCATAATTATTACCCTTATTTTAAATTACACATAGTTCTGGTACGTGTTTTCACTCTTGTAGAATCCACACAAATAGCCTTTATGTCAATCAAGGATTTATATATGTAAGCTATCTCAGAAGAAGTAACAAACACACATCCACCCCAACTTACACACTCACAAACTCTCACACTTATAATATTAACGTAAAGTGATGTTTTTTCTTCGTCTCGAAACGCCGAAGTTGCCCTAAATTGTGAAAGTTTTTCTTGAGAAACTTACTCTTCCAATTTCAAAGCAACAAAGCTGACGTTCACTCGTAAAGGTGAAATAGCAGTAATATTTTTGCTTATAGCGTCATAATTATTATAGTTTCAATATTAAGCTCGGTTTTTTTTTGTTTTATTTAGATAAAGCTAACTAGGGCTTCATAAAATCGTAAATTCTGGGTAGGCCGGGCCTCCCTCAATGCAAGAGCAATCAGGCCACAGTCCACCACGCTGGTCAAGTGAGGGTTGGCTATACACCCATGAAAATATCAGAGGTGCGAGATCCATGTTTTGAACCCACTTGGTTTTCCAAGCGAGCGCGTTTTATCGATATATTAATGTAGAATTAAATTATTAAATAAAATAAATGTTAATTATTAAATACTATTATTTTTAAAATAATACTTCAATATAAATTGTTTGCGCCCCATTAAATATAATTAAGTTACCAAAAATAAAAGATAAGGACCCCTACCCTTGATGTTCTACCCCTGAAGAACAATGGAACAATAAGGCTTCACTTGCAAATATTTAACGCTTTTATTGGAGCGTTTAAAAGGTTTTATCTTGAAAAGATAGAAAAACATTCAAGCAACATTTTACATTTTACTATAACGTATTTTTTTTCCAAAATAAAAGATAAACCGCGATTTTTCATATTTTATTTAATGGAATATCATTTCTTCTTTTCACAATTTATTTCTTGTTCATTTATAGTTATAATGTTTTAAATTCAATGAATATACACGCAATGTACAATAATAATCCATATGATTACTAATATTATAAAAAGTTTGTGAGTATGTGTGGATGTTCTCATCATCATCATCATCATGTTCTGTGTCCTCGGTGGTGTAGTGGCTAGCATGTACGGCTGCACACACGGAGGTCCTGGGTTCGAGTCCCGGGTCGGGCCAAGTTTAGTTATCGAGTCTTTCTGTATAAGTAAGCCTCAGTAACAGCCCGGAGTTGGGAAGTTGGCGGTGTTTCACCCCCGTGCCTCAGAGAGCACGTAAAGCCGTCGGTCCTGCGCCTTAACTCTCACTGGTCGTGTCGAGTGGTCGTCCCACCGGAGTATGAGAGTGACAGGAACAGAGAGTGCACGTTGTGTCTGCGCGTACACTTGTGCACTATAATATCTCCTGCGCAGTTGGCTAGTCTCAATGAGATTGGCCGCCGTGGCCGGAATCGGTCGGGAGAACATCATGTACTCTTTTACGCCAGAACAGCTGAACGGATCAGAATTAAATTTGGCACAGAGATAGATTATAGTCTGGAATAGCACATAGGTTACTTTTATCTCGGAAAAATGTACGGTTCCCGTGGGATAGAAATGTTTTTGTCTTGGGAAGAATCCGAAGCGAAGCGAGATTGAGTCTCTGGTTACACTTATAATTAACTTAACTTGTATTTACGTTTTTTAGGTGTGTTGATACATTTTAACCACTTGATTTCAAGATCTTGTATTTAGTAATTTCAATTTACTCTTACTAGCCAATGTATATTATAAAGACAATCTGCCGAGAATGCACCGCCTTTATGTAACTAAATCTAACGGTTAGATTTTGGTTTCAAAAGATGAAGCTATGGCGCACTTCTTTGTGTTGTTGTTTTTAACTGTCTTGTGTGTTACAATCCGTTTTGTCTGTCTAATGTATGATTAGTCCGCCAACCCGCACTTGGCTAGCGTGGTGGACTATGGCCTGATCCCCTCATATTGAAGGGAGGCCCGTGCCCAGCAGTGGGACGTAAAAGGGGCTGAATACAATGTATGATTGACCACAACTACAAACAGAGACAGACACCTACTTTATAAACACTAGGGGAAAGGTGATCTTAGATGAACGTAACTTTTAAAACACTTTCTTAAAGGTGCTCTTTACTAAAAACTTTTTAAGGACGTTAGCGACGTTCTCTGTTACATCTTTTACATATATAAAAAATCCACCCTGTACTTTTATTGTCTATAATGTCGATGTTTAAGGGGTGGAGTCTTTATTTTTCTCTGTAGCAACATCTAGATGTGTTGGTATTTTTGTCGACTGATGTCTCCCTGCCCATTTCCCAATCACTTGGGGTTGGCACAGTACATCTTCTGTACAGCTGATAGGACTGTCGACTATCGTGCTTTAAATGTAATCGATGTCACTACTGAGTTTTTAAATAGAGCAATCATGATTTGATAGGATACACGTAAGAAAACACAAGAAAACCTTCACAAAAACTATATATAATATTAATTATAATTATAAATTAAAAATGTAATAAATCTCCTACGCAAATTAATTGTCATTTAACGATTACACTGGCACGCGTGAAGCACTTAATCGAATATAATAATCATACACCAAAATGCCTTACATCATTTTGGAAAAGAGCTGATACTCTTACACTACTGGACCAATATTAACCAAACATAGCTAAGAACCACCGCAAGGAAACTGGCTTTCAAATGAAAAAAACCGCATCGTAATTGGTCTATCCGTTTGAGAGCTACAATAAAACAGACAGGCACACACACGCACACAGACAGATAGCGACGTCAAACTTATAACACCAGTATTTTTGCGTCGGGGGTTAAAAAGAAAAGACAGAAATCATCAGTTTGATATCATATAGTTTTATCAAATAGATACTATTTAAAAATAATTATTATTAATATATAATTACATTATGTCATTATATTTAACCGTTATATTTAGACAAGGTAGACTGGGAGGCGTCTGCGACTGTGCCCTTTTTTATAATTTCCGCCTGTTTAAGGGCATTGCGTCCTCAACGAGGCACTTTCATTTTAACCAGACCGTAACAAACTTACTGCATAGCTTATAATTTACAAGTATTACTCTCGCTACATAAATCAAATCTGTAATATAGCCTATATTATTATAAAAGAGTATCGGTGACTGATTTTCAACCGACTTCAAAAAGGAGAAGGTTCTCAATTCGACTGTATTTTTTTTTATGTTTGTTACCTCAGAACTCCGTCATTTATTAACCGATTTGGACAATTTTTGTGTTGTTTGAAAGTAAATACTACCAGATTGGTCCCATTTAAATTTCAAAAAAAAATACCACCCCTAAGGGTGGAAAAATAGCTAATGATGAATTTAACCTACTTCTAATTGTCATATTAACTTTAAATTTGCAAGTATTTCTATTTCCGTTGATAGTACAGTGGTTCGGTATTGTTGACTTGATCTGATGGTAAGGCCAGAAGGTGGATAGGTGGAACTCTTCAACGGCTAATAGTAGATACTTTGAGTTTGGGCTTATTTTGTTTGATTTGACAAGCCTAACACGTTGGAATTCTTACTTTGCTATTACTGTCTACACTAAAAAGGGAAAAATAAAAACATTTTACCAAAAAAATAAAAACCGACTTCAAACAAAAGCACTAAAAAGTAAAAAATAACTGATTGGTAGTTTTCATTTACTATACATACCTAATCAAATATTTTCGAAGTCGGTGTGCTTTGGCTAAGTAATTAAAGCCTACCTATTAAATACATACCTAATCAAATATTTTCGAAATCGGTGCCAGCCCATACAAAACAAAGCACACCGACTTCGAAAATATTTGATTAGGTATGTATAGTAAATAAAAACTACCAATCAGTTATTTTTTACTTTTTAGTGCTTTTGTTTGAAGTTGGTTTTTATTTTTTTGTAAAAAAGTTTTATCTCTCTAATTGACCAAGCGAGCGAAGCGTCTCTGCTTCAAGTCTGGAAAAATTTGCTTTCCTCTGTCAATTTGTTGGTACTCCTCTATAGGTCGTATTTTATAACCAATCTGGACGAAACTCGGTATACATATTTTACGACTTTATAGATTTTTTGTCGTCCGCGATTTTGATTGGAATTTACTTCCTCAAAAAAGGAGCAAAAATAGGGTTATTTGATATCTCTGCCTTATGAGATCCGATTTCGATGGTTCTTTTTTTATTTGAAAAGTTGTAGCTTTAAATTGGTCTCCTAAAAATTTGGTAAAGATTGGTATGATGGGCAGAACAGCTTCTCAATATTAATTGTTGCAAAAAAAATTTGTGCTCGCGAGGTCTACTGTTCGCAGAACTACTAGTAAAAATGTTGCTGGGATGACTTCTGGAATAGAGTTGCTAACTTGATTTTCGCATTGTATAAATATGTTCATGATTTCTGGAATTGTAATGCTCTAATATTTTACTAATAACAAAGTCAATAGTAAAGGCAACAGTCGATATACGAATCGACCTCTAGATTCATGGCAATACTTAAATAGCAAGTCTTTCAGATCACGTCGCAATCGTCTTGACAAATCAAATTTCCATCGTATAAATAACTTATTGAAGTTACAAAAGGTCTTCTTGAAAACAAAATAAGGTCCATATATCTACGCAGTACCTACACAGCAATATTACTCCTACAAAAGGTTAAACTTTCCGAACTACATATATCATTATCTTACAGTTTAACTGTTTAAGTTGCTGTTAAAGTTAGTTGATTGTACTCAAAGCTCATACATACATGAACAAATTTCAAAAATGAAGAAGTTCTCAATATACGATTGTTTATAATTTTTTATTATATTTTTTTGAATGATCTATAGTTACATATACCTTGCGAGTGGTCCCATTTAAAGAACAAAATAACCACAAAACGGCGTAAATTTCTTAAATTAATTTTTATTTCTTTAAATTAATAATTTTAAAATTTATCAATAAATATGTCACCAGTAACGTAAACATAAGTTTACTTTCTTTAAACACTTTAAATATAGCAACTAATTTAAAGGCTATAGAAGTAATACAGAGTTAAAATTAAAATTTAAGAAGTCAATAACAAAACGGTTATAGCTCGCGCAAAATTTATGATCCAAATTTTATAGTCTGTTAAACCAATGACCGTAGTTTTTTCCAGGTCGAGTGCTGTTAAAACTTACTCGTAACAATGCTCATATAATGTACTTGGCACTATATCCTATTTTGCTGTGCCTGTGTTTTAAACGAATATTTCAAGTAACGAATAATGAACGCTATTAATATATAGCAGCTAGGAAAAGTTTGTAATTATTATATTTTCAATAGTATTCAAGGCTTGTTTAGTAAAAATACCAATTGAAACTTTTTTACAGTTTAATAATATATATATATATATATATATATATATATATATATATATATATATATATATATATATATATAATATATATATATATATATATATATATATATATATGTGTGTGTGTGTGTGTGTGTATATATATATGTATTTATTAATGTGAACCAGGATAATCGTATAGATTCAAAACTATTATGATCAAATTTCAGCTGTAAGGTCAATTCAGTGACAGTATTCACACGAGCTTTCCAAGCAATTTCCAAGCATCAATAAAATTTATTATGTATTTTTAGCAAAAATAATAAATAAGAGTTCTATAAAAGTAAAAGGTTCGAAGTTAAGAACCAATTCGTATACAGAAAATCGATATATTAGAAAATAAAATTAGACATAATATGACAATCTTTTTAGTATGAGCGTTTTTGTACAAGCTAAAAGCGCAAAAACTATTCGCCTCTCTAAATGTGACCATATAAACAACAGCCAAAATCCCCGAAACCACTCTCTGAATAATTTATAATTTAACTAACAACTTGTCACGGATATATTTTGTGGACTAAGTCTACATCTACAACCCTGTACAAAATGAATATTTAATTTACGTTGTTTGGAAATAAAATTACATTATCTGTGCTGTATGTCATGGGTCACTAGCCTGGACGTTTTCTTCATATATCCATAGTCCATATCTAAAACGCGTTTTTACTTTTTAACTTTTTATTTTTTTATCTATGTTTTTTTCTGCATTATAGAAACGACTATACACAGAAGTGTCTTTATGTAAAAACGTGAAATGGGGAAGAATTTTATATCCCTTCGATCGATTCGAATCGATCCTCAGTATATTGTAAAGCTCTATGGCGTGGATAGAATTTTTTTTTTATTTTAATTAAAAATTAATTCAAATAACAAATTGTACAGTGCCAGGATGTAAAAAAAATGGATATTATTGGTTCCCAAAATACAAAAACTGAAGATACTGTGGGCTAAAACAATAAGACGACCAAAATTGGCGAAATCACAATCTTCATGTTAAAGCCATATATATGTGGACATCATTTATAGAAAGTGATTTTAAAACTGTTTAATCGTCTATAGGTGATTTTTTTTTAATTTTTTATACTTTTTTACAACTTTATTGCGGAGTTTTATGCAAACTTTCATCTCCCCATTTTACGCCCTTATGAATTTCAAAAAAAAAAACAAATAAATATATTTCTTGCTTTTTATTTCAAAGCTGAACACCACTTTCTGTGTATTTCACATTAAGAATGACAGAGTTTCATTCAATCTTTAATCCCCTATTTTACTCACTTAGGAGATGAATTTCGAAAAATCCTTTCTTATCAGCTGCCTACATCATATAATAAATGTGTCCTCCAAATTTAACGATTCTACAACCAGCGGCTTAGGCTGTGTTGATCCATCTGTCGGTCAGAACCACCACAGGATGCACCTCTCCATCTCAAGTCTTCCTTCAGCTGGTCTAACTTACAGGTACAATACATTGCACAGGTAAGATGCGAACATAATGGAAGCAAATCACCAGGTATAAAAGAGATATCAAAATAAATTGCTTAACCTCAGACTGAATGTATGTAAACAGATCATACGTGTAGCGCCCTCCTTTCAAGAAATCATCTCCGTTGTTAAAAATAATATTTTAAAGACATCAGATAGATGGACGGCCGGACAAAGAGAGTTAGATAATAAATAAATCGAGCGACTGGTTTATTAATAAGATATATTTATTAATAGATATCTTGTATCGTTGAAAGAAATAATTTTAGTCAATTGTTATTATTCTAAAAAAATAAATAATTAATTAAATCGATGCTAATATTTATTTTTCTTAATATTTACTTATAATGCTTGCATTAAAATTTTGTATAATCACGATATGAAGCATAATGTTTATTGTTTATACATAAAAATATAATTTTCAAGCAAGACTAATTTTCTACCAACGTTTAGATATCTTACAAGTATCCCGAGAAAACAAAAAATTCCCACACGACAAGGGATTCTAATAAAAATTCTAATACTGGCTGAAAACTAATAATAACAATAGAACAATAGACTTTTATTGTAACTGAAGAGTTGAGATTAATGTGATATGACTTTTACTTGTACCATCATTATTAGGTATACATTTTTCTTGTATGTGTAATGTATATTATAATTACCTACTACGTACATATATTTTAGAACATAAAATTTAATACAATGTGTACTAATACGTAGGCAAGGTAAAGACAAAAATGGGGTCCTTAAATTCTATCATATCCATCTATGTACGTCACAGTCATTTTTACCTTAAGACTATTGAAGCCATATTGTCAAAATTTGATATGTAGGTGATTCATGTGAACCGCTGCGTAATTTTGTATGTTAAAAGTTTTTTATGGTTAAAGTTGGCTAAAGGTTAGTATGGGGTGGGAATTCCTTTAAAAGTTTAAAATAATAGTGAAGATACTTTTAATGAAAATACATTAAATAGTTTTCCAGATAAGGTATTCGAGGTATCGGCCGTAAAATTAATTTTATTTATTACACAAATACTATGAAATACTAACTTATTCATGCTGTTATTAAAATGAATATTATAGACGGGTAAATATTATATTTTACACTTTATCTATTACATATACTTACATACATAAATCAAGAGATGATGTGAATTAAGATATAAAAATATATCTAAGGACTAAACTCTCGAAATAATGGGTACTTGGATAATTTTAGAATCGAGAAAATCAAAGAGCAAGGAAATCAGAGAGCTGAGTTTTCAGATGTAATGTATATTATGCAGACATTACTACATGAATGATGTTCTCCTGACCGATTTCGGCCACGACGGCCAATCTCATTGAGACTAGCCAACTGCGCAGGAGATATTATAGTGCACAAGTGTACGCGCAGACACAACGTGCACTCTCTATTCCTGTCACTCTCATACTCCGGTGGGACGACTGCTCGACACGACCAGTGAGAGTTAAGGCGCAAGACCGACGGCTTTACGTGCTCTCCGAGGCACGGGGGTGAAACACCGCCAACTTCCCAACTCCGGGCTGTTACTGAGACTTACTATACAGAAAGACTCAATAACTAAACTTGGCCCGACCCGGAACTTAAACCCTGGACCTCCGGGTGTGCAGCCGTAAATGCTAGCCACTACACCACCGAGGCAGAGCAGAGAGAGCACTACATGAATATCGATATTATGTTTGATACGATACGAATAATCCGATATTCGGTTTTCTCTGTCACTTTAAGCAGATGTCGCTGATTTTTGCTAGAAATATTGAAATGATCGTCGATTTAAAAAAAATATTGGATGTTGTTGTAGGAATCTTTTTTAATATTATTAAAGAAGAGAATTTTAAATTTCTTTTTACATATACATTACACATACGTATTTAACATAACGTTTATTGCAGTATACATATATGTAGGTATATGTAACATGTATTCATGCATCCATACATATGTATATTGTAATATTTATAGGTATATATTGTATTTAAACGTTATAAAATATGTCATGAATATAAACACTACTTCTTCTTATGCATTTTCAACTATAAATATAGTTTTTAAATATCACATATAACATACCTTTTACGGAAATTTTCAAAAGTTTAGTGGCTGATAAACATTATTGTTAGGTACAACTTTGCAGCTTACTTTGTATTATAGACTATATTCAGCCCTTTTCAACGTCCCACTGCTGGACACGAGCTTCCCTTCAATACGAGGGCATCAGGCAATTGTCCACCACGCTGGCCAAGTGGGGTTTGGCAGACTTCACATGTCTTCCGAAAACGGATTAGGCTTCTCAGACACGCAGGTTCACGAACTTTTTCTTCACCGTAAGACAAGTGGTGATCATGTTGGAAGCGCGATCATGGAGCGCGGTACCACTGGGTTACCATTGCCTTACTTTTACTACTTTTAGACTGATAGGAGAAAATTACACTTTAGTCCGATGCGCGGTCTGCTTGACCGTATTATAATATTTAAATGAAAAACAGTTCATCGATACTAAGTCTACGCACTATTAAAAATCTTCTATGAAGTGGAATTTCTTTAAAATCTTTGTGATTTGAAACTCGATGAGACGGAAATGCGGCACGAGAAAGAGACAAACACAAATAATAATATATTATAGGATTAAACCGGCGCGAGAATAAGATAGAATACATTACACAGGAAGTCAAAAGTAATACTGAATAATATGCTATTAATATGAAATAAAATGTTAAATAACTTTTAAACTTGTTAAAAAAACTTATTACTGTGGGATGAATGTGCATAAATTTAATAAAAGCTATTATGACTAATTGTTGCCACGGTAACCGTTGTTATTATCTGACTAATATATTACATTCTTTTCAAATATATAATATACTAGCAGAACACGCGGCTTCGCTCGCGCCAAAACTTAAAAAATATCTCTAAAAAGTTAGTATCATACAAACTTTCATCCCCAATTTTACTTCCTTATAAGATAAATTTTCGAAAAATGCTAAAACACGTATTTATTTAATTTTATTAAAAAGCATTAATACCGAGTTTCAAGTAATTCTTGTCATAAATATTTTTATTGGATTGTATTATAACGTGTTTTCCTGTGGGAATGAGACAATCTCCCGCAGTAAAAAATAGCCCACGTCATTCTCCAGCCCTCCAACTATCTCCACACAAAAAATCACGCTAATCCGTCACTCCGTTTCGTCGTGAAATAAAGACAAACAAACAAACAAACAAACAAACAAACAAACAAACAAACAAACAAACAAACAAACAAACAAACAAACAAACAAACAAACAAACAAACAAACAAACAAACAAACAAACAAACAAACAAACAAACAAACAAACAAACAAACAAACAAACAAACAAACAAACAAACAAACAAACACTTTCGCATTTATAATATCAGTATGGATTATATATTTTATTTATTTATTTACTAAGAACATCATTTTCGCATATAATATCATAAACAGTTTCTATGTTAATAACTGCATTAGTTATACAACTGAGTCGCAGTTATCAACGCCCACCTCTCTAGCAACGGGCTACAATTGTATATGCTAAATTAATTATATCAATTCTAATAATACAAAAAATAATAGAGTTTTCAATATCAATAATACAGAAAACAAAATATTCGACAAAAAAGTTATGATTTACAAAAAAATAATAATAATTATACATTATAGAAATTGTTGAAAGTTGTAGTACTAGTGAGTGAAGTGTGTGTGTAAGTATGAGTTTGGTTGTGTGTGTACTGTGTATATGTATGTATGAGCATGTTTGGGTATTGTGTGATATATGTTTATGTTTCTCAAATAAGAGAGTTAATAAATTGTTCAGTCGCGTCATAATTTAATTTAATAAGCCAATTCGTCAAAAAGATTTTACAGTAGCGTGATGTGTACGAATAGACATTAAGTTCTTTATTTATCTTATTGTATAGTGTCGGACTAAAGTAATAAAACTGGCGATTTGCTGAAACAGTGCGACGTGGCTCTAAGTAGCAAACTCTATTAGCCCTTCGTTTGTGATATGCCTTATTTAATTATTGATTTGTTTTAATTTAATTGCGATATTTGCAAAAGAAGTTTCACTTCTACCGTGATTGAATTGCACACACACACATACTTTTTTTTATAATTTATATTGTAGCTTATACTGTTTGGAATTCCTTCTGCAAAATTTTAAAGGAAATTGATCTTCTGTTATCAACCAGAGATCGTATCTGCTGATTAGATATCTTTTTCGTCCTATACTTCAATTGAACAGTAAATTACATCAGGATTCTTATAGACCCTAATGCGGTTATATCCAGGAAAAATATTATCCATTTAAAAATTCTCGTAAGTTGATCCAAATAGAAATATACAATGAATTATTAAATAAAACTATCTTTTCGATTTTTTCGCGGATTTATTTTGATTTTTGGTTCCCGACGTTTCGAATGCTTTACAGCATCCATGGTCACGGGAGAGACTGAGGTGTTACATGTCTTGGAGGTATAGTTGTTACAGACAGCCTACCCACAATTAACAAAATGAAAGTTGCACCAATAAATCCGCGAAATAATCCGAAAAGATAGTTTTATTTAATAATGTCAAACATTCGCGTAAATCTAAGAAAATATTATATACAATGAATGTTAATCAAAGGCAGTCAAATAGAATAAGGCTGCTGCCCACATAAATACTGTATACTTAATAGTAATTTTGGATGTAGAACTGAGGAATCTACTAAAAACAAAAAATGTCTGTCTACCAACTTTCATCCCGTTTTTTTTAACAATAAATGAAATATTATTTAAAAAGTTAAAATTAATATCGAATCACTAAATCTATGTAATATATTTAAACGAGCAATATACGAGTATATATATATAATCTGAATTTCGGAAACAGCTCCAACGATTTCATCAAAGTGGTTCCGAACCCCCCCCCCCCCCCTCCCCCCTAATCTAGATCGATTATCCTTAATCTAGATCGATTTATCGCCCCCGAGGGCGATAAATCGATCTAGATTAGTTTTATGTCTGGGAAAACGCGTGTTTTCGAGTTTTCATGCGGTTTTGTTTCGCATTATTCCACGCAAAATATGATCGTTAATTCGCACACTAGGACATAAGCATCGTGACCAAGCGGCCAAGGCGCAAATTTGATAACCACAGGTGTCTGGGTTCGTATCCCGGTCGGAAACGAAGTTTTTACTTTTGTTTTTTTTTGTATTTATTCAAATTTTTAGTTTGTTTTTTTTTTTAATGTTATTCGGCAAAAAAACTTCGAGCGAAGCTCGGTAGCCCAGGTTAAGGTTAATTTAAATACGGGCAATATCCAAAAGCTAATCTTAATATATATAATTCTTCTGTACGTGTGTTTGTTAACCTACTCCTCCTAAAGGACTGGACCGAGTTGGATGAAATTTTGTGTGTATATTTCAAGGGGCCCCTGCAAGGTTTGATAACACAAATGGACCCAGTAGGTGGCGCTGCAGTTGGTGTGCCACTAAATTTTGATAAAAGTCTCCATTTTCCGAGCTATAAATATATTTAAATTGTTAATTAAATAAAATAAAAATCGATGTGTGTATGTATGTTTCCTATGAACTCCAAAACAGCTAGGGCTATTTTGATGAAATTTTCAAGTAATCTTCAGATTAGCCCAGCGGGTGATCCTGTGAATTGTTTTAGCGATTGGATGTTTGGACGCGGGCGAAGCCGCGGGTACTGCTAGTACATTATAAAATATAAGAGGCAAAGTTAATTATAAGCGGAATTAATACCCTTTGGTAAACTTTGACGGATAAAGTGAAAATTGAGTTGCTAATACAAAGCTGAAGTTGCTTTATCATTGAATACTTTTAAATCTATACAAAATTAAAAATTTATTAGCTTTTCAAAGATAAACGTCCACAATTTCGACATTAAATATTTTAATACATATTTTAAGTTCGACGGTTCAATTCAGTGTCCTGTTAGCAATCATAAAATTACAGATATCTAATATTCAAGTAAACATAATATATTTCGCATTGGATTATCGAAATTAATTATAATAACTAAATAACATAAATTAATATTATTATTATTATTATTTATATTCATAAACCTCAGTACTCGGTACCGGAGTATCAACAATCACGGGCCTAAACCAAGTGAGTGCCGATGTATTACGGATTATTATTTAAAAATTTTGTTTCGAAAATATAAATAAAGAACAATTTAATATATTATCAAGTGATTGTGCAATATATCAATATTTGAAGAGCCCCCTTTGTGTAGGGAGAAGATAATAACGTGGGTCATAGTTACAGTATCGCGATTTCGCGAAGCAAAAGAAATTTTTATTACAATTTGTAATCAATCATTTGTCCCGGAAGCTTCTTTCATAGCATGTAAGGAAACATGCCCGTCATATACATTTTATACACGACGTAATTATTCTGTTACACATATACTCGCACGGCACGGGCACGGGCCTCCCTTCAATACGAGGGGGATCAGGGCTATAGTCCACCACGCTGGCCAAGTGCGGGTTGGCGGACTTCACATGTCTTTCGAAAACTTGCTAGGTTTTCTCAGACATGCAGGGCTCCTCGCGATGTTTTCCTTCGCCGTAAGGCAAATGGTAATCAAGTTTAAAATGACTCGCAGTATCAGAGGTGCGAGACCTGGGATTTGATCCCGCTTCACTCGGTTTCCCAAGAATACTGTAGTTCTACAGTGTTGTGCAGTTTCTGAAATAGAAACAGCTGCATATTATAAATATGAATGTGTCAGAGAATGTGAGTTGTTTTTTTTTTCCGATACCTTATGTAGTTTTGGTGGAATATTAGGTTTTTTCAAATAGGGCCTCACGACACGCCATAATATCTATTTACTGACCAGTAGCCATAATACCTACCATGATAAATTTAAGGAAAATACTATATTTTCTATAATAAAAACAATATCTTTATTAGCCTTTAGCTAAGTAAAAGTAACGACATAAAATACTGCTGTCCAGTTTCAAACGATTAGAGTGATTTATGTGAAGGCAGGACGCAAATGCATGTACGAATTTTACTAAAATATCTGTGAGACAATTATTTTACACTACTCTTAATTCATATGTGTATAACTTAATGGCGCCACTGTCTTACAATTTGAATGGTACGTTTTCCCAGTACAACGCATTCGACTTGTACCTATACTACGACTTTCTACAATTTTCGTAGAGATTTTGAGCATCTCTTCAAAATGGAGTTATTTACCAGAATTCCGCTTCAGTCGAATCATTTTCAAATAAAATAAATAAAGTTTTCATATACATAAGTATAAAAAAATATTCTTTAATTTTACCTAAGTACATCCAAGGACTCTATCCGCGTATTTGTTTCTTTTTATTTGATCCGTAGACTGAAATCACTATACAGGATATCCGATTTATACACGAAGTAGGTAAGCACAAAATTGATAACTCAGGCTATATTTTTTAAGCACGTCTTTTTATATGACATCCCAAATTTTTTGTTAACGTATATATGTATTACGTAGCATATTCTTCTTTGTGCCCTTTTCACTCCCTTTCTATATGGTACAAACTTCAGCTCGGAAGTTCTCGCGGTTTCCTCTGGGCGATGAATCAGTCAGGATAAACAGCTTTAATGAAGCTTATAATTTATTACAATCTTGGGAATATAAGGGAAAATAATTAAGGCTAGAATATACTACTTACTCTTATAGAAAAGATTAATAAAATAATTTACTATTTACATAGACCTGACAATTGGCACGATCAAGATCAGCATATATTTTGTTTTATATTTGTGAAATAATTTTCTTATATTCACGTTTTTCGTATTTACATTGTTTGTAATACATGAGTATTACTATAGCTATAAAGAATATTTACCTTACTAACTCTTCACGTCGCTTTCCGCTTTCCGCTAGTATTGATTCTTTCCGCCATTGCGTATTTGTATAACGCCACCCTTTTTTACCGGTCAAAATAAACATTCGCCCCCGTGTTCGAATTCGATCTAGCCATCTGCAACGTAATAAGCTCTGCGATTCAAACACAAATGTAGTTAAAAAAAAAAAGAAAATTTTCAATAGGCCCAAGTGCAAAGTTACATACAAACTCGAAAATATTTACAGAACTTGAAGAACCAAATTATGACAACAAACCTTTGGGTGGAGCAATCTTGGTACGACTACAAGCTGCGGTGGGAGCCGCGGGAGTACGGGGGGGTGCACATGCTGCATGTGCCCTCCGACCACATCTGGCGACCTGATATCGTGCTCTACAACAAGTGAGATGGACATCAAAGTTTACATTTAAATTAATAACTTAAAATCATAAATAAATTAAGGCAATGGTGAAACGATGCGAGCAGTTTTAAAGAAGACAGAATGCTTAGAAAATTTTGTTAACATTCTAGTGTTATCCCGAAATTTGTGATAGTTTCAAACAATAAATTTAAAAAAAAAATCTTTGAGAATATATAAAATATTTTTTAAACTCGTATATTGTTGACTTTTATATAACTTTATAGTTATCGTGTTGTAAAAAATGCGTTTGTTAAAAATTATTATCATAAATAACATCTATTTCCGACATTTTTTAAAGATAATGGGAAATAAACAAAAGTGTTCCTCTGAGCAGATGTTTAGTATTCATCGCCCGACACAACGCATCGTTTCTCTATGTGCCATTAAAAGTGCACTATTACCAACTATATAAAACTCCCCGTCTAAACTTTTTCCTCTATTTACCTCTTTATTTTAACTTATTTTTACTGTAACAAAATATCCAAAACATGTCCTTTACACTAATTCGTCTCTGTAAAAGACTATATTTTTATTTCATTTTATTTAATCGAATTATCTATAAAAAAATCAACTAAAATAAATCATCTACAAAATTACAATCACGTGTAACTAGAAATTTTAAAACTTTTTAAAACCAATACTAAAACTGTAGAATAAAAATCACGTGCTTTAAAATAGAGTGTAATATAGAGCTCTTTCATAGTCCCGTTATCTGTGCTCAAATGCGTTATTGATCGTTGTGCTATTAGTATAGATACGTACGTCAATTTATTAGAGAGTATGTATACCGCCTACAGCATCAGTGACGTGGTAGTAATAAAAACTCAGTTACGAACTGGCTTTTGATCGCATACATTATCTTACTGCATTATTCAACGTTAGATCATTTTTAAGAAATTCAAATGTGATTTAGTTCAAGTAGCTTTACTCAAAGGAGTTTTAAAATAGATGTAAAGTTTGAATTTATTATGATAAAAGTCTTAATTAAAAATGTCTTTAAAAAGTTTTTTAATAAATAATATAAAATATGAAGCCAATTAAGCCACAGACAAGCACTCTATTACCTTTTCAGAAAATTTGTCAATTTATGTTTAATTTACATATATATGTAGTTGTGTTTATAAATGTTTTGTTTGACGCTCATTAATTGTTATTCTTAAAACGAAGAGAATCCCTAATACAACACAAACAAGTACTAATCATTTCGCGTGACGCGGTAATCTTTATTAACAAAAGTAAAATAATAAATATTAATAATTATGTACATACTACTGTACTATGCGTGACCTTTTCAGCTATCTGTAGTAATTGCTTACCAGTTGTAAATTGTAAATGCTCAGTGTCACAGTCATTCACGTAGCAGCTCACTAATCAGAATCATGAAAATCATAATAAGCACTTTAATTATATATATTACGATTAATCTGGTATTTTTCTTGAAAAATTGTATATTTTTTTTTATCAAATCAAAATTTAGAAGTGCTATGTAATAATTTATTTATTTTTAGGTTAATTGTGACCCCGCATTCATAGATGGATTTAGTTTCGTGTTTGACAGTGTTAAAGCTGGAATAAGTAAACTTGTAAGTGATGTGAAAGACGACTTCGATAACGTTTATAACTGTACCATGAAAGCTGTGAATATTTTGATACATGCGAACATTACATAAGAGGTTTTTATTCGTGATTTTTTTTTATATATTGACTACAAATAGATGAATTAACAAATGAATTGTATCATTTCTCTCTGATTGCTTTTCAATATAAACAAATTATTTCAGCTCGAGCGGGTTAGTGTTAATTCTGAGAAGGCACTCGATTAGTCCTTCGTGTCAGCCTGAAATGCCGGACTTTGATAAATGACGTCGGCAACAATAGCTTGCTTATTTCCGGACCCTCCCTCTTTAATTTGCACTAGGCTGCCCAAAATTTAACCTTTTAACTTTATCCTTAAAAAACCATCAGACTTGCTCTATCCTCAATTTTATAACAATATCCACTTGCCCATAATATTAAGAATATTTAAGTAGCAACGTTGCTTACAATCGAACTCTATAGATATTACATACGTTTATTATAGAAACTGTTCATATCCTTAACATAACTCACTCTTTTCATTTAACATTGCACACATTTAAAGTCTTCATTATAACACTTGAGCATACAGAAAAACCTAACATTTACTCAGTACAGAGCAAACGATATCTTATTATCAGTATGTACTAATGATTTATAATATATATAGGTAACAATGTACACTTTCAAATCCAAGCACAGGTGATCAAGTAAACATCAACCGACGACGCCACAGATGAACACACAATCGTGAATTAAGGGGCAATCGTAGGGCGCGTGCCGGGTTGTAAATATGCCTTAACATTGCAGTGCCGACGGCAACTTCGAGGTAACTTTGGCGACCAAGGCGACCATCTACCACCAAGGGCTAGTCGAATGGAAACCACCCGCAATTTACAAGTCTTCCTGCGAGATAGACGTGGAATATTTTCCTTTCGACGAGCAAACATGCGTTCTTAAGTTCGGTAGCTGGACGTACGACGGATTCAAGGTAATTTATCGGGCTATTCCCACCGCTGTGGCTGACCACTTTGTTTGTCCGCAGCGCCGACGGCAACTACGAGGTGACGCTGATGACCAAGGCCACGGTGTACCACAACGGCATGGTGGTGTGGCAGCCGCCCGCAGTCTATAAGTCGTCCTGCTCTATCGACGTCGAGTTCTTTCCTTACGACGTGCAAACCTGTGTGCTTAAGTTAGGCAGCTGGACGTATGATGGCTTCAAGGTGACGCCCCGCTGTACGCTTGGCGCCGTGCGCGGGCTGTAGCGTAGGGCCCGCCGCCCCGGCCCGTGTCCATGCAGTAGCTTGTTGGCTCGAACGTTTTTTCGTCGTGTAATTAATATTACTATTCCGTCTGTGTGATACATTAATACAGTTACAAACTGACTGTTTGCGTGGAGGTGACGAGCGAGCGTCGTACAGCGCCGCTCGCTGGCTGCCTATACTCGCTCCTTAGCCATAACATGTTGTTTACATAACTTTTGCGATGGTGATGTTTTAAGTATGTGGAGTAGCAGTTTGTCAACGTGCGTGTCCACGAATGCTCCAGAATAACCTCGATCGGTTCCACTTAGTTCGATCGGCCTTCCTCGCTCGACACGGAAAGGTATAAAATTATAAATGTCAGGTGATATGGGATGCAACGTAACTCAACTCGATCCTTATCCACACTTCCTACGACTCACAAAACCATTCTACTCTTTTTTAATTTATATTAAAAGTAAAATAAAAATCATGGAGTGGAACGGTTTCTCCTGTTCTCTTCCTCCAGCTGGCTCCGCTCGCGCCTTTACACACTTTGAAACACAAACAGCTGACACATGTGCTTGCTGCATGCCTCCTCGGTGTTACACACTGCACTCACTGCATGTCTCTGGCTTGGCTCCAAACCAATTGCATTCCCGATCACGACGGCTCACCGCCGAAAACCGTGACCACGTTTCTTACACAGCTTCACACTAATTACACGCGGACTACTTGAGCACAACACAGAAAACTTAAATGGACAATTAAATAACCTTCACATTTTGATTCGTTCCATTTTGGAGCGTTAACGGTCATCTTATTGCATATTTTATACCTTTCCCTTTTAGCGACTTTTAGTGGCTGTAAGAATTTGGTGTCGCTGGTCATTGCATGATGCCATTGTCATTACAAAAACAAAACAAAATAAGACGATACACAGTTAAAGTTTAGATATCAACATTAGAGTGATAGTTTCACCGATTGATAAAGAATATGAGGATAAAAATCAATCTGCGAAACGATCCTGCATGCACTCGCTACACAAGAATGAAGCTCGTGCTTGATACCAACAACGACTCTTAGGCTGTTAGCTTGTGTTAAAGATTTGTGTTAGTGTTAGTTGGGCGTTGTTGCGATCAGACATGAAGCGAAAGGGCAGCCGCGCGGCTTCGCCTGCCGGCGAATGACACACTCGCGGCCTCGCGCCGCATCGCGCGACACACACACGCGCGGCGGAGCCGGTGCTTCCGTTCTCCTTGCACTTTGACGAGTCACAGACAATGGAGTGCGCCCTCGTTGTGTTTTTCAATAATATACCAAAGCAAATATTTAACATGGCCATCCATTATTGCTCGTCGAAAGTTCAAAGCTCATAAATTGTTCTAGGTGTTGTGTTTCGCGTTGTTGTTATTTCGCATGATTCGACATCTTGTTGTTCAGTGTCGTTAAAAAACAAAATTAAAAGCGATCTCATACAGGTACTTGGCACACTTTGTGGTTAGATCACTTAGTAATTCTAATCTTGAAAGGAATTCAAGAAACACGTCGATAAGTTGGACGACTATTCTATAGACTCGTTTTTGTTTTGTTTTAGGTACACATTGTGTGACAGGGAGCATGTATTAAATAAACAAATAACTTAAAATATAATAAAAAAATTTAAAATAAACTAAATAAAATATATAAAATAAATAAAATAGTTTAATAAGTTCTTGCTGGACAAAAATAGAAATTACATACAAAAAAAAACATAAAAATGGATTCTATTTTTGCTCCACTGGAACACCGATAACATCCTATGTTAAACGCAAATATTTAAAGTAAATTATCCCTTAAACTGTTCCAGATAGTTGTCTGTTTTTGTGTTTATAAATGTTTTGTATCTTGTTATTATTAATGAATAATATTGTTAAAAGTAAATGTAAGATTTAGAAATTGAAATAAAGAAATTGAAAATTCAATTCAAATATTGGAAGTATAAATAATAATTAGCCATTTAAAAAAAAAAAAGAAAAAATATTTAAGTCTTAAAAACCTAAATGCATAGTATTAAATTGATCTGATTTTATTAAAAGTATAAAGCACATATGCATATATAACGCTTATTTGTAAACGTGCTAGAACTGTTTTAGGAAAAAGTAAAATTCGCCTAAATTTTGGAATGAGAATGTGTGCGCAGGTGGACTTGAGACACATGGACGAGCAGGCCGGCAGCAACATAGTATCGGTTGGCGTTGATCTGTCCGAGTTCTATATGTCTGTTGAATGGGACATACTGGAGGTTCCTGCGGTGAGGTGTGTATTTACCGTCCATTTTCGTATTATAAAAATTTTAACCATATTATAATTTTAAACATATTATAAATATTTTCTTTAAATGTCACTAAAAAGTATTTATACATCATTACTCAGTAGGATATTATGAACGATGCTACAGTATCTTATGCTAAGCTCTTAAAAGATAGGAAAGTTGTAGCAAGTCTTTAACCTTTAGTAAGCTACTTAAAAGCAAAGCGATGTTCTCGTAAAATTAATAAAGATGCCAAAAAATATAAAAAGTCATAAAGTTTGTGTAATAATTGTAACTTTATGAGAATTATTTTTTAAAAGGTTACTTAGTTATTTTTAAATTCTATAATTACTTTTAAGTGAATTCTTAACATTCTATCTACACACTGAAACAATCTATACATATAATAAAAACTAAAAAAAACGATTTCAAAAAAAAGTATATGAAAACTACCATTCAGTTATTTTTTTACTTTTTAGTGTTTTTTTTGAAGCCGGTTTTTATTTTCTTTTTAAAAAATATATTTTTGACTTTTAGTGTAGACATAGTAGCAACAAAGAAAGAAGGAAGTATTTTAATAAAATAATCGCATAAGCTGTTTAAGTTAGTTTGATACCAATTTTTATATAAAGACGGACAAACTAAAATTCACTTTTATTAGTAAAACTAAAAATTCCGGCTCTGAAATTCAATTCTAATGTATTGGGCTTGTCAAATCAAACAAAATAAACCCAAACTCAAAGTATCTACTATCAGCCGTTGAAGAGTTCCACATACCTATGATATAGATCACTGGAAATAGAAACACTTGCAAAATTTCAAATCATTATGAAGAAGTAAATTAAATTCATCATTAGCTATTTTTCAACCTTTAGGGGTGGTATTTTTATTTCAAATTTGAATGGGACCAAATTGGAAGTATACACTTTCGAACAAAACAAAAATTGTCTAAATCGGTTAATAAATGACGGGGTTCTGAGGTAACAAACATAAAAAACAGCTGAATTGAGAACCTCCTCTTTTTGAAATCGGTTGACAATAGTCACAAATCGAAATCTACACATGAAATATTTTTTTAAAAACAATAACTGTTTTGTATTGTAAGCAAAATGTAGAAAAATATTAAATGAAAATTTTGTCTGTTTGTCAGTATATTTGTGTACGTTTTACGCAAAAGTACTGAATTGATTTTAACAATATTTTGTGTAGTGATAACTTATGACTCGGGTTCATATTTAGAATACCTCTTACCACAGAAAAATCTCTCATTCCCACGGAAAAACACAATAACTGATTATTTATTATTTATTTCTTTCTTGTACAGTTAGCATAATGTTTGTTTATGAGTTTAATTTATCTGATAATACACAGATCAAAACTTTGCCTTTAAAACATTTTTAATAATAATAATTTTAATATTTTTTTATTAAAAGTGCAGTTTCTACTTCATATTTTTGTTATAGTAGAGAAATACATAATATACTTGTTCATTTTCTAAAATGAACAATAGGGATAACTTTACGAAATAAATGAGATTAGATTTTATCTCCAGCGTAGGAAAATCAGCAAAAATGTTAAAGAACGGACTAGATACGAATACAGCATGACAACTTGATTAAGCTTTGTAAGCATCTCTTTATTAACGAATTATATCCTTAAAGTTTAATACAACCAAATAACTTTATTGCTTGCTAAAAATATTTTTTTCTCACATTATTCGTTATCATTGCAAAAATATTCAATCCTTAATATATACTTCAGGCTCGCATTCTCGTATTTGTAATTCTATGTACATATGTAGGTTACAGTCACTAAACATGATCCAACTCTTCTACTAGACAAAATAGCAGAACAAACCGCCCTCTTTGCATTTAATGTTTAATAACGTATAATAAATACTGCATAAATTCAATACATGATGATGATGATGATGTTCTCCTGACCGATTCCGGCCACGGCGGCCAATCTCATTGAGACTAGCCAACTGCGCAGGAGATATTATAGTGCACAAGTGTACGCGCAGACACAAGTGCACTCTCTATTCCTGTCACTCTCATATTTCGGTGGGACGACTACTCGACACGACCAGTGAGAGTTAAGGCGCAGGACCGACGGCTTTACGTGCTCTCCGAGGCACGGGGGTGAAATACCGCCAACTTCCCAACACCGGGCTGTTATTGAGGCTTACTATACAGAAAGACTCAATAACTAAACTTGGCCCGACCCGGGACTCGAATCTAGGACCTCCGGGTGTGCAGCCGTACATGCTAACCACTAAACCACCGAGGCAGTCATAATTTCAAATTCAATACATACTTATATTATGTATATTGTACATAATAAGAAATAGTAATATATAAGTATCATTACAAATAAATACATTTTTAAAGAACGATTAAAATAAAATAAACGATTTCTTCCACAATCACTTAAAATACATACTATTTATCACATAAAACATTATAAGATATATAACCCGGTCAATCACTAATTTCGGATCTCACAGCTTCAACATCAAGAGGCTCATGATAATAGGCCGTTGTGTATCCATTACAGCCGCATTCATCGCAGAGTTATCGTTCATTTCGAATCGTGATACAAAAGTTCTTCAATAATATCTTACAATGTAGACCGTTCAATCCATTCTTTGTTATTACTTCTTAAGCCTTAGCCATTAGGGCTCCGATCCAACCCGTAGAGCTTTGACAACGTATGTTTATCGTTACTTTACAAATACTAAGCATGTTATATGTAATTTAAAAATAAACCTCATTATTATTTTTATCATAATCTTATTATTATTTTTTGTTCTGATTAAATAAGCTCTGTAATCGTAAACTTAGTAAAAATCAAAATTTTCGGTCTATGCATTTTTGAAATATTCTGGTACTTTCTTTAACAATTATATTATTGTCCACCCTGCCCGGACAGACGTCCAAAATTTCATTTAAAATTGAAAAATAAGCTTCAGATCCTAATAATATTTTATTAAAATAGGTTTCATAATAAATCTACGATGGGTTTCCCCGTAAATTGAATTAATTTAATCTTCAGTGAATAGATGCGGTAAAAACTGACAAACTCAAATTAGGAATTCTTACAAGGTTTACGCTACATTTACTATTCATTGACAAAAGCCGTTAAAGAGCTTTCGTTGTAGTGCCTTCAAGAGTTTTCGTTGTATGAAACGCTAAAAGACGAACGAGTAGGTGAGGTGACCTCACTCTGAATAACCGGCTCAAACTATTTAAATTCTTCTAACATACTATTTAACATTCTATAGTGACTGGCTAGATTCAAGGTCATTTAAAATATCAAAGGAGAAAGGTTAAGAACTTTTGAAAATATTTCAGTCTATAAAGAAATATTTTATCTGGAAAATTTGTGAAACAATATTAGGCTGCATGACGAATGAAGGATGAATGATGAATGAATGACGTATGCAAATAATGAATTTGCTAAATAATAAGTCTGAAACGAAAATATGGCGTCTACTCATATAGAAAACCCTAAACGTTTATATTTTATATTTCCCTTTACCTTATAATAACTTCTAGAATCATGTCGTTAAAAAATACCATATTAAGTATTATAAATTTTAAAGCTAATCCAGACAATTAAAAGCAAACAAATATTTATTTAGATATAATTCAATTATTTTCCCAATAATCTATTAAAATTAATACTTCATATCGTAGCTTAGAAGAAACATGATCTACGTGACATAGACTAATTCTACGTGATTTTGCGGTTTTGCCTTGTTAAACAGATGCTGGGGGATTGCAACGGTTTTGCGCCATAATCATTTGTCGTGTAAATTGTTTTTTTTTTTGGATTCGCTTTTTGTTTCATAAAAGCAAAAATATACAGATGTATATTTTTGCTTTTTTAAAGTTTGTTTGTATTTGTGTAATGTAAAATATAAATATACATATCTATGTATATTGATATTTTACATTACACAAATACAAACAAACTTTAAAAATATATGTAGTGACTCATTCATGACTGTCTTTGGAAGTTATAGTTACTATTTTAATGAAGTACAGAAGAAAATGACTGTGTTAAGCAAGGCGTGCAAACCAATAAGCATTAATATCAAAAACATTAGACAGTACTCAAGTACTGTCTAATGTCTATGCATTACAATGTAATTTTACAATTCACAAATCATCCTGCTAAGTTAAGACTTTTCTTTGTTCGGTACACAAATTTGAACTAACTGGTTATTCACCATGTGCCTTTCGTCTCGTCATCTCACTTTGCATCTTTGGCAACTCAACCAAGTTCCAAGATGTTATGATTTCATGTTTTTGCTCGCTTTTTCTTATGTAGCAAAGATGAATCGTAGATCCATGTAAATAAACTGCATACGCTTAATGTCTTAAAAGTTACTATAATCAGTAAGTACCATCCATATAATTAAACTCTATTTACATATGTAGATATACCGAGTCGGAGAATTAGACGTACAAGATCCGCGTTTTCATTATATTATTATATGTACCATCAAAACCTTTGGAAACCTTTTGACATAATAATTAATAGAACAAATTAATAATTTTATATCCATAAATTTCATATAATTCGAGCGTCCAATTTGAAAAAAAAAAATATGTTAGCATTCTAACACAATTGGTACATAATACATATTATTAAACATAGCTATTGGCATTGACAAGGGTGAAATGTTATGACATATTGGAAATTACTCTTACCCTAACGTTTGAGATATTTTTACGAGGCACTCTGCGATATTGCTCCCTCATGTATACATTTTATTTGCACGTCTCTTGACATAAAATGTAGGGTCACTCAATGTAGAGTATAACGTAATACCTATAGTTTTACGCATATTACTATAAATTGTTACTATATGTCTCAGTTCAAATATCTACATTAAATTCAAACTTATATTATACTTATATATTTGAACTAGCGACTCCCCCTTGCTTCGCTCGGGTTCATCCCTACTTACGTTTTAACGTTTTGTATAGATTTCTCAAAGATGAAATATTTTCCCGCAGTAATAAGTAGTCAAAATCTGTCCAGTAGTTTCCTCATGATGCGGTAACAGACAGACAGACAAAAATTCTAAAATCTATAGATTCGGCCTCTGTATCGATAATAATGACTATTTCAAAAAAGATTTCAAAAAAGATTTTCCAAAAAATATTTAATGTACAGATTCGGCTTAGTTACAATTTTATTATATGTATAGATAATACATATAGGATATAAACTTTGTGGATTGTACGTATTTACTAGATAGAGTCGCGCAATACTTTCTATGCGGTCTCTCCCGTGATCTGAAATAACTAAATATTTTATGCATAATCATGCATAATAAAAAAGAGTGTAGTATCTATTTTTATATATTACCTTTTATTCAAAAATTATGTTTATAATTAAATTAAAATATTTCATTAAATTAGAATTCTTTCTCATTTAATATTATGAATTGAATTGTTGTAGTTAGCTCCTTCTCAGGGGTATTTTTATTGCAATTAGAACGTTTATTTTTATTAAAGTAAATCTATATACGTATAATATAATTCTGAGTCAAATCTGTACATTAAATATCTTTTGGAAGATCTTATTGAAATAGACATTATTATCGATACAGAGGCCGAATCTATAGTTTTTAGAATTTTTGTCTGTCTGTCTGTCTGTTAACGCATCACAGAAAAACTACTGGACGGATTTTGATGAAATATGATATGGTCATAGCTGATTATCCGGGTCAACATATAGGTTACTTTTTACCGCAGAAAAATATCTCATTTCTGAGAAAAAATACAAAAACTTGTTAGAATAAAAAAACGATGATACTATATACCTTTTAGCTTAAGTTAACTTACTAAATATGACAAAAACTATTAAAAATAGCTAATCTTGAAAAAATATATCAATAGCACTATTGTTTTTATATGTTTCATCGTATAATTTAAAGTTCATTTAAGTAAGAGAATTGTTTATTTATTTTAAATCAGTGTTAAAATTATCCTACTCATTCTACTCATCATTCTTACTTCAAAGGGTTGTGCGTAATTGAATAATATAGTAAAGGTCTTTTAAAAAAATAAATAATACCTATTATCTGTTGTTAATAGAAACGAAAAGTTCTACACGTGCTGCGACGAGCCCTACCTGGACATAACATTCAACATAACGATGCGGCGGAAAACGCTCTTCTACACCGTGAACATCATCATACCCTGCATGGGCATCTCTTTCCTCACAGTTCTCACGTTTTACTTACCTTCAGATAGCGGGGAAAAGGTAATATATCAAAAATATAATATTACAAAGGTAATTAATTGATTTAGAAAATCGATACATGTAATATTTTCTTAAATAATAAAGTAAGATTAAAAATTTAAACGTTACATAAAAATTGTGCAATTCATATAATATATCTAAAGAAGAATTTAGTTGGAATTTTCGATAACATATGTTTATATGATAACAAATAAAATATATTCAATTATTTCTTACTGCTTACTATCATTAGTATGGTAGTAGCTGCGATCACTCGCACGTAATCAGATCAAAGATATCTGAGAATCGAGCATCGAAAGCTAGAACTCAATTAATACGAGGAATCTATCGTAAACTAAACCGTTCAATCTAGCTTTTAGAACTAGCTTAACTTTAATATCTTGAAAATTATAGGAATAAATATATTTTTTAATTATTATAATTAAATACGAATGTATATTTATAAGGCTAAAAGGTCCAAATTGTGGATAACCTAAGAAATATTGTAGTGTAATCTAATGCTTTAAATAAAAGAATTTTTGATTTATCCGGCAATAAATTGGTATCGTTAAGGAAAACAAATCTTTTTAAAGTTTTATTTTAGCCAAATGTAAAAGCATTAGCACCACATAAAAAACGATAACGATATCGCTGTATATATGGTGAAAAATTGAGCCATTTTTATCAGTACTACCTTAACATCTTAAAAATTCTTATAAATTATATATCTGGGTCATAAACGAATGGCTTATTCGTTCACGATCTGCGTATTTCGCAAATACTAATATAATAACTTTTTTTAGCAAAAATGAACCCACATTGTTTTAATTCCATACAAATGTTGTTAAAAAAATAATGAAATCAGAATACTACCAAATGTCAAACAAAATTGAAGTATAATAAAATTAGCAGTCACAAAATACAGGGTTTAATTCTCTCGCCCGCCTGGTTTTTATATTGGACGACATTAATCTGACTGAAAACCATTTTGTAATTTGTATGAAAATTCATTATTTTAGAATATTATACAAAAGGAGAAACTTTTTGCACGGTACAGCAATTTCAATATTGATGAATTTTGATTTTTTATTATCAAGGTCTGTTACAAAAAATTACAATAAGCTAAAATAGCTTTAAAGAAACTTTGAATAAAATAAACCTTATTAAATACTTTTATTATTACATTTTGACTGTATCGTTGCTCTAGCAATTATCTCATTGAATTACGAGCTCCTGTGTAGCCTCAGCTCGATCAATAAGTACGAGTTATGTGTACTGTACTTCTGTCTCAAAATTTTGATAGTTTATTTACTTTACACATTGGTAGTATATATGCCCTGTGCCCTTTTCGGAACATATAAAACATGTAAAACTGTGATTGATGCGTGTGAAATATCTTTGGATTTCCCAATACATATAAATATGAGGATATAGACGATGCATCAATATTTATCTAAGTTAACCAACATAGGAGAATGAAAGTAATAAATTGTATAAGTATATAATTATTTCAACATTTACAATTGTACAATTTTAATGTTTGTGTTTGTATTGTTAATTAATTAATTATGATATATATACGCATTTTTATATCCAGGTAACACTTTCCATCTCGATCCTGATTAGCCTCCACGTGTTCTTCTTGCTAGTAGTGGAGATCATACCGCCCACCTCGCTCGTCGTTCCCTTGCTCGGGAAATATCTCATTTTCGCGATGATATTGGTGTCGATAAGGTAATATACCTATATTTATAAATATTATTAAATTACTACCCTTAGATAATGTAATCTAAGGGTAGGGTATACGGCGTCTATTTTACAAAATGTTATAAAAGCTTTAAAGTCTTTAAATATAAAGTCAATTTAATCGTAATATTTACTAAATAATGAAAGAATTATAAATAAATTTTGATATCTAAATAGTCGTATTAATTTAAAATATATACAACAAACATAAGTTGTATTAATTTAAAATACATATATACACTATACGCTAAACACATCTAGTTCAAGAGGTGCAAGTTGTCATTCTTGGCTTCGCGAGCATCAAGTTGACATTTTCACTTCCATAGTAAAATAAACAACGTGGAAAAATACTGAAATTAACAAATGCAATTAAAGACGTATAATATTCTATTTATCACATTGGGACCACTTGGTTGTTTGGAATAAAAGTGACTAACGTACCTCCTTTTTGTAGGCTATATAATATCAATCATAATTGTTAGAGAATCTTTGTATAAAAATCGCATTCCATATATGATGGAGTAGATACAATGCGACATAAAATCAAATACCTGATTACACAAATGTCTATCTACTAAAACATAGATACATATGTACTCAATTGAGGCACGAATACGTCTTGCAGCACAAAATACCAATAAAACTTATTCAACTACCTATGGCTGAATCCAGCGCGGTAACAAGCTACAGAATTTCCATATAAATTAGAATTTGGCGTTTAAACCAGATATTTGATTGCATAACTTTGTACTCAAAGAAAATGATAATCGTCGGCCTTCTCTTAACTTTTCCTGCTGTTATTTCCACAAAAGGGTCCCAATCTTTCTAATTGTATTACAAAGGCAAACTTTGAATGCTATACTTTATTTAGTTTCTATTAAAGTATTTCAGGAAATAAATACACTTTATATCTGAAGATTTATTTAACTTTTTTTTAATTTAGTATATCTTAGGTTTCATGTGAAGATACTTAATCTCATTACATTCGTGAATAAATGTTGTTTATAAAAATTAAGCAAGGATGATGTAGAATAATTAAGAAATCCAGGAATCAAATAAAAATTATAAATGTTTATATTTTTTTAATAAATATATAATATACTCCAAAAATACTTTGTAATTAATAATAGTCACAAACGATAAGAGCTGTAGCCATACCGGGCATTCTAATTCAAATATAATCAATTCTACTACATAATCAGCGCCGCTCGTAGGCATACTATCCAAATACCGATGATAACATGGCTACTTATAGCAATCTTGGAACGTGGATATGATCACGTAAAGCCGTAATAAGATATTGGTCATATCGTAAGGAAAGTAAATAAGTAAAGTGCTTACTCAGGGACTTGGGGCACCCTAACATAATTCTATCCTTACCGCCCGTAGGATTAAGCCCATATATCTTGATTAAGTACCTTCATTTAGATAGCGCTCACACCAAACTGAACATAGCGATAGATTCAACATCGACATTCAAATCATTAATTAATAACTAGCACATTTAAAATGTTTTACTATCAATTAATATCAGTGAATAATTATTCAGGCAAAAAATAATAGAGTATATTATTGTAGAACTTTAAACGTATTTTAGATTAACAAGAGTCTGAGATAAACTAGAATTCATTTCTTTATGTAAGTGTTTATTTGTATCATTTACCCTAGTATATGCGTGACGGTGGTGGTGCTCAACGTGCACTTCCGGTCGCCGCAAACACACCGCATGGCGCCGTGGGTGAAGCGCGTCTTTATTCACATTCTTCCACGCTTGCTCTTTATGAAGAGACCGCAATACAAGTTTGATACGACGAGGTAACTATCCTATTATGTTATCTGTTAAGTAAAATGCTATTGTATTCTTTTTGTACAGTTTTTTAGCTATTTTTTATGATTCTATATAAGTAAATGGCTTAAGATGAGATTTACAAATTTAAGAATTACAAAAAAAACTTTTTTAGTTACTAAAGCTATATCTGCTTTGTTGTAAAAGTATCATACACAGGCTTACATATTTATCATAAATTATCTTCATTTATTTACAACCGTTTATGTAGCCACACGTCCATGAAGCGACACCAAGCAGCAATTTTTCAGTCGACTCTACTAACTCATTTCGACAATTATTAAACAATGCTCAACAAATTACCTTCACACTTATAAATAAGTACGGTCTATTTTTAATACACTAAAACCTTTCTGGAGAAATACAGATTAGATAAGCAAATAGTTCTCTACATTAACGCACAACTGACGTTCACATAGGATTTCGTCGTTGATTTCTCTTTTTTTACAGAGTATATAATAAGATAAATAAGATAAGTGGTATAAATTTATTAAACTATGTTGCCTTAAAAAGACAAAAAAAATACAGATAGACAAAAAATATACAGATTTAAATACCCAACACTATACCTACTCATATCAAAATTGTAAATCGTTTGAATGATAGATATGAAAAGCCGTTTGAGCCGCTCACTAATGGTAGCCAAACAATATGAAAGCAATAAAGTACTCTCGCGCGATTCTTTTGTGTCGTTTCATAGAATCTATCGTGAACAAAACGTTATTGTTGCGATATAGCTCAATGATTCCTTAAAAGACAATCGGGCAATAATTCAACAGTACAATCATTAAAGCTTTTTTTATAAATTATACCGATTTTCTTAGAAAATTATTACTTACTACGAGCAGTTTAAACTAAAGTTTATAACAAGAAATATGAGTAATAAACGCTACATAACCAATTCCATGTAAATATTAATTTCTTATATAGAATTTATAATTTTGCGTGTTTATTTAATCAGATGTTTATTTTGATGTAGATTTTATTGCGATGCTTCTTAGAGTTCATCGCATATAAAAAATACTTTATGCCAGCTGTTAGTTGCAACTTCATTCATGCAAAGTTCATAATTTATGTAATTTTATAAGTAAATGATAATTTAGTTTTGTACTTACTTAAACCAAACTTCAACCCGAATATTCATTTCGGATTAAATATGTTAAGACACAAGAAAATTTAAATTGGGGGAAACCATGTACTTCTGCATTTCACTTAGTAAACAACTTCTAGCCATAGTGTATTGTCTCTAACAGCAAAACAAATGCTACAAATGAATTTATAAGTTTGTTACTGGTATTATGCAAACTTACATATTTATCATTGCAGAGGGAATCTTATATATAAATTTTAATATTATTAATTTAAACTTAGACATTTTAATATTAAACGATAGTATCTATACATACATTTACACATCTTTATATATATAATTCTTCTGTGAGTGTGTATGTCACTGAACTTCTCTCAAACGACTGGACCGATTTTGATGAAATTTTTTGTGTGTGTTCAAGGGGATCTGGGAATGGTTTGGATTCACAATTTTGTCCAAAAAGTTTGAAATTTTCAAATTAAAGACGTGTAGACAGGACAACGTCTGTCGGGTCCGCTAGTAATAATATATATTATAAAAACTATGCATATAATAAAATAGTAAAAAAACGAAATCTGTTAAGTATTGTGTACAGAATATAGGTCCCAAAAATATAGTAGTTGAATTTTTTGTCTGTTTGTCTGTCTGTATATCTGTGTGTATTTCAAGCAAAAAGTACTGAACAGATTTAAATTAATTTTATGTAGCAATATTATAATATATTACTAGGGTCGACATTTAGGATAACTTATACTACAGGCAAATCTCTCATTCGTACCAGAAAGCACAATAAATGGTTCTGCCGAGTTGTTCTTCATACAAATATTTCAATAATCATTACACAAATAACTATTATTAGCAAAGTTGAAATCAACGTATTTAACGATTTAGTGCAGTAAAATCCCTCATTTTCATAGAAAAATGCAATTCGAAATATAAAACAAAGTCGGTGTCTGCCTCTGTGTGTTTTTCCGTTAGCTTCTTTTCTACAGCAATGGATTTTGATATAATTTTCTTTACTAGTAGAAAATTATAATTAAAGGATTTTATAATTAAAGAAGGAAATTTTATGTGAATGATATGTAAATATTTTCT
This sequence comes from Brenthis hecate, assembly GCA_951806755.1. Classification (NCBI taxonomy): domain Eukaryota; kingdom Metazoa; phylum Arthropoda; class Insecta; order Lepidoptera; family Nymphalidae; genus Brenthis; species Brenthis hecate. The sequence goes on along the minus strand of OX638272.1, from coordinate 2,133,947 downwards.
ACAAAATGGCTGAACTATGACGCTTTTTGTCAAAAAAAAAAACTATTTTCGTATGCTTATATGACGAACGCGGGCTTGCCCTTTAAGAGATACATCAAAACAATGTATAAGAATATAAGCCTTAAAAAGACCGAAATAGAATGTTTCTATCTCCTAAGGTACACTAAAAAGAATTATTTTTATTTATTCAAAACGTACCTAGGGACGCACTCGAACAAAGCGAGGGTAAGTCGCTTGTACTAAATAATAAATAATATAGCTATATTATTTATTATTTAGTACAATATATTATATAATATAATATATATTTATTATTTAGTATAATATAGCTATATTATTTATTATTTAGTACAAGCGACAAGTTTGTATTCAGCCTTTTTTAACGTCCCACTGCTGGGCACGGGCCTCCCTTCAATACGAGGGGGATCAGGCCGTAGTCCACCACGCTGGCCGAGTACGGGTTGGCATGTCTTTCGAAAACTTGTTAGGTTCTCTCAGACATGCAGGTTTCCTCACAATGTTTTCCTTCACCGTAAGGCAAGTGGTAATCATGTTAGAAATGATTCGCACATGAAAATATCAGAGGTGCGAGACCCGGGATTTGAACCCGCTTCTCTCGGTGTCCCAAGCGAGCGCGTTACCACTGGGCTACCACTGCCTTATATTATATAGCTATTTAATTTACGAAATTTTTGCAAAAATACTTTATATAAGTGGGTATAGAGTCAAGCTTCACCTCGAAAAGTAATAAAATGCTTAATTGGGTCTTCAGAAGACTTTCTCATTATTTTTATATATCATTGAATGTAAAAATATACATTTCAAATTTACTAATAATGTTATTGGAGATGAAGATCAAATTTCAATACAAAAATTGTTTTTTATATGTGTGCTAATAAAATATAAGGTAGGTAAATGTATAACATTTGGTGGCGGTGGGAGGTGGCCCTCTTCGGAGGGCGGTGTACCATGCAGGTTGCTCCTGGTACTTCTCTAATAGCAGAGGTGGACCTTGGGGCAACCCCGTGGTTGTTGTGGTCTGCTTCGGCAAACCCGCCATCGGGGCGTCGTAGTTGAATGCGTAAGCGATCCTGCGACGCCCCATTAAGACGGGGGAAGGTTTTGTTGGGTTTTAGTGGGTAGTACTGGCTTTGCGGATGAGCCCCACACCTCGTGTGTAAATGCATTTCCCAACGTTAAAAAAAGGTAAATGTATACATTTGACCTCTACCTAATAATACACATTTTTTATAAAGTGTTCTTTTCCTCAAACATTTCAGAAAAAGAACTCATATGTAGGTTACGGTTTTAAGCAACTTTTGGTGTACAAAAAATACTGACAATAGCCCCGAGCTTTATATGACGCATCGCTGGCTCTCTCAATATTTTACAAAACAATAACACAAACAGGAAACTGCAAAATGCACTAAATATGTTTTAATGTAGCATTTAAAACACAGATTTTTATTTTACAAATATGAAGTATTAATAATAAAAATTGGAATGTCTATAATGAAATCAGCATAAGGTAAGCTTATATTCGTAGTAAAGTTTATCCCATCAAAAACATAAATGTAAAAATGGGAGCCAAGTTCTGTAGATAATCCTGATTTTTTTTTCATAAGAACATACAACATTCTAACATAAATTTAAAACACAATTTCTTGATTTTTTCTGCAATAAAAGTGTTTGCTATTTAAAAATAGAACTTGTTAAATTTGAACAGTCGAATTATTTACACAGAATAGATAACTTAGAGTAAATTGAAATACAAAATTTGATTTGGCTAGTTACATAGTAACGCTAGTTGGGCATAAATAGTAAATATACTTATACTTATATGTGTGCAGATTGATCGAAGTAAGTCATTCAAAAAGACAGATATTAAATCAATTTGTGGATAGTCTGTTATTATGAGAAGAGATGTAATAGACAAGCCGTTCCCGATGCGGCCACAGATCGTTACGTAAATGGCTCTCTGGTGGAGCTTTGAATGCGACTCGGCCTCTTTAAACATTCAGAACAAACCTCCATAAACAATCTATTAATGAATACGAATATACTCTTTAAAAGAGAATTTTAGTAAAAATTCAATATATTTTTTTTAAATCAACAAAAAACAAGTCTGCGGAGCATGTCTAGAACTTCATGCACAAAATTCTAAAACTATAACAAGTTTGAAGTTTGAACACAAAGCTGTCAGTATGAAATTCGGTCAACTTCTCTTGCAGGTACCGTACATAGAGCAACTATATTTTTACAATGTCGTTATAACATGCAGTAGGTAGGAATCAATCTTCACATAAACTCAAAAAAGCCATTTAGCCATTAAGCCAGCTAGTAATTTTCCAATAAATAGAACATGGAATTAGAATAAGAAACTTTTAGATTATATGCCTACAAATATAATTTACATACATAGGTAAATTAAAAATATACAAATACTGCATGTATACATGATTCGTACTAACAGGTTTATCAACGTCCTGATCAAACTGCTGAAAGGGCTAAAATTTTAACAGCCCTTCTCTACATTGACCTTAATAACAATCACCGAGGAGGAATTGTTTGTTTGGAAATGAAGTTAAAAGAAATAGCAAAGTTTGTATAATATTCAGCCCTTTTAAACGTCAGTCCTGGACACGGGCCTCCTTTCAATGTTGGATTCCGTTAGTTCGGTTTCTCATAGATTTTGTTCACAGTAAGGCAAGTGGTCAATCATATTGAAAAGATATCACGTAAAAATATTAATGATGTGTGATCCTCGGGGTTCGATTCACATCTCTTGGTTACAATCAAGCGCATTACCACTGGGCTATTATTGTCAATTGTAAACCTGTATTACAACTAATCTGTCCATAATATAATTACACAAAGCTTATGTGTGTATGTTTGTTTCTTCTTGATACTGATACGGCTAGATGGATTTAGATGAATTTTGGTATACAGATAGACTATGACCTGAATTAATATATAGGCATCACATTGACACCTAGGGATGCACAAGCGAGCAAGGTTAAGCCACTAGTTAAATATAGAGCTATAATACAAGACGATTAGTGTCAATTCCTTCAGTCTGTGTAGATCGCGGTACACGACGTGTGGGGTAGTAGTGCGGTGCGGGGGCGCCGCTCGACCTCTCTACCCCTATCGGCTAGCAGCCGCAGATGACGACTGCTGCGCGCCCGGTGCATGGCCGCCACCCGCTGCCCCCGCCAGGCCCCTCACACGCACCCCCAGCAAAGAGGACCTCACGCATACTACGTATGTGCAGTCTGGGTAAGTCTTGCTAAGTCTTTTATAACATTTTACTAATCCATACAGTATAGTCAGTCTCTTGCCTATGTATGTCACATACCTTAAATAATTCATACTACCTACTATCATATAAAAAGGGGTTTAAAACGTACACGTTAGATCTTTTGCTACCCAGTTAAAAGTAAATTAGCATTTTGTACGCAGTTAATAAAAGATGAACGCTACGCCGCCATACTGTAACCTTCTGTCGGGTCGAATGTTATGAGAAAAGTTCCAACGTGAAACACAAAACCAGTCCTGTATCTATAATAACAGAGAAAGTTCAACATAATAAAAGACAGCCCTTCGGGAAATAACTGCCCAAGTTGATTAATTGCTTTGTCGGCTAACTTCATATAATACTTATTTCTTCCTTACCTATTCATAAACGTCTTATCCACAACAACAGTAAAACAAACGATGAAGAGCTTTAGTCTTTTTAGTATAATTTTAATAGCAGAAAAAATATCAGGTACGCTGCACTAGAACGAAAGATGATAATAATCTTTTTCGTTATCCCCTTTTTTCTTTATCCGCAACGTTGCCTTCTCTTGTCTGTTTTAATAAACGCTAATGGATGTTTAATGTCTTTATTCTGGAAAGTTTTAAACTGTCATTGTTAAGTGCGTATCAATCACGATATTTTTATAATTTGCTACTTTTGATAGATATTCTATTATGCCTACTTTAAAACTGATCGTTTTATATATAAATGTTAATGTGACCGTAAAATAACCTTTCTTATATTGAAAATGAATGTAATACATTTGGAAACATAATTAGGCACGTTTTTTTTTAAATATTTACAAATACTTACAACATACCAGAAAAGTATAGGTAATAAAACGTTGTTTGAAACGTGGACATTTTCTGTAGAAGAATCGAAATGATCTCTCGAGGTAGAGAATCTAAATAGTAGTTACTCTGCACCATGCGGTACTTACAAGCCAATAAATGTAAATAAACATGAAATTCAATTCTACTTTTATGTATAGATAGCTTTATCTAAAGTTCAACTTAGGTACTGATGTATTGTATTCATGAACATACATATACAATACAATTCATCCTAAAATACGATACGATTCATAATAAATCTGGCCTTTCGCGTGTCTCACCGTTTACAGACCTTTTGGTGATATTGAGAATACAAACATTCGAAAAATGCTGAAATAAAAAACCAGACACGTTTACTGCAGCACGGCGCAGCGGTCGCTCTTATAAATAATTTTCATTTTGCGATTTTATACTTTCCTTCTATATCCCAGCTGACAAAAGACTAAGATAGCCCTTTGTAAAAGGCATTTTGAACATATCTTACATAAAATATAGATCTTTTTGGTTTTAAACGGTGCTAGTTTTACATTCAACCTATGATGTAAGTTACATTGTCGATACAATATTTCCATGATTTTGTGACTTAGATTGGGGGAGAGCAATCGTTTTGGAGGTAGTTGCGTAGTGCACGGGTCCAGCGAGGGAGGCGCTCTACCCGTACCAGAGGAGGAAGCACTGAGTCCCGTCCCTGACCCTCCCCCGGGCTTCAGCCACTCCGCCTGCCCTCCTGAAGTACATAGGACGTGCTTCTGTGTTCGCTTTATAGCTGAACATACAAGAATGCTAGAAGATTCTACTAAGGTAATTTATAATTTAAAAAAAATATATTAATTTTACTTATTTATTTATGTGTTTTGTTGAGTAATTTCACAAGAAATTGGTTCTTTCAAAGTTGGTGAAGTTTTACGTTGTGTTAGTTAAAATACCTAAGAACTTTAATGTACTTTAAATATTAGGGTAGATTCGATGGAGTAATATGTGTTTAGCGAATAGCAATTACATAATTCACAAAGCTGGACCGTTGCCATCGAACAAGACATAGCGGCCACACGATTCCTACAGATATAGGTCCATCTATATATACCTATAGGTACATTGGGTAGGTATACCTAAGTAATCCATAAATACTCGTATATGCTACAATCTGCATCGCATCGGATAAAGTGAAATGGAAAGAAAATTCTTGTTGCTTGCTTCGTTGAATGTTTATCTGATCGAGAATAATGTACGATAAATCCTTACTTTCAATTTTTATAGACACTCGAAAGTTGACAATAATAATATTAAATAAAAATAGACCTAATTTGCACTTATATAAAGATTAAAGATATACCTACTAAACAAATCATTTTAAATTATAAATATTATATAATAAATTTATTGCAATCTGAAAACCGTATTTACATTGAACATTTGAATTTGTAATGGAGCCCTATTTGGACATTATCCAAACACAAACACTATACATACATATTAAATACAAAATAGCTTATTCACTTGATTTTTTTATTGACTTTGTTATTTTTTTCTGTTTAGGGTCGTCAAATGGCCCGTTAGATGTCCGAACCTCTAATGCAGCAATACTCAACCTTTTTTTTATAGGAGCCACAAACACGTTTCAGCCATGGTGTCGAAGGCCGCGAGCAAAATTTATTTAGGTCTTAATTAAAACGTAATTCCAAGTTACCGATGTAGTTACTTTTTTAACAAAGATATGTTACAATGCGATTTTTGATGTTGCCGCATACGGCCCGCGGGCCGCATGTTGAGTATAGCTGCTCTAATGCTTCTAATGGCAAAAATACTTATAACGCTTTACGTTAGGTACCTATTTTGTTTTTTTTTTTCACTAATTTAATTGATAGGTAATAGGTAGGTTAATACATCCTGTCACTATAATTAATAAAATTTTCAAAAGTTGCCTCACTTTGGTTTAAGTGGAATTCTATTAGTGCTTTGGTCAAATAGATTAAGCTATTATTCTTTAATCGATTATCCTGAAATAAAAGTAGTCCTTTTTCTTTTGCCCTCTCAAAGAGAACTCAAAATAAGTGTTTGATTATTTGGGCTAATTTTCATGTTAAAAATATACCTCAATATGGCAACTATTTGGAAATCACGGACAAACATTTCAGTTTTAATAGGCGTTATGTATAGGTATATTCAACAAATTAATACCACAGACATTGTAAATGTATAGGTAAAAGAAGATTGGAAGTACGTGGCGATGGTGCTGGATCGATTATTTCTATGGATATTTACTCTGGCCGTGTTAGTGGGGACCGCCGGCATCATCCTGCAGGCGCCTACGCTCTACGACGATCGCGTGCCCATAGACAAGCACTTCAATCAGATCGCCACTTCGACTCTAGTCCGGTGTCCGCCGCCCTCGTAATTATTGACCACTTAAGTGTAGGGTTGTAATGAATAAAGTGCCAAATAATTACGTTTTTGAACATTTTAATTCTGCGATTTCGCTAGGAAAAGATGTTCAGAGCTTATTTATAATAATGAAATTTGATAATAAACTAAATAAATTGCTACCGATGTACCGTGTATTACTACATAATTTACATAATATAATATTTCATACAAATATTCTTTACAACCCTATTTAATGATACCACTTTTGTACTGTAATTTGTTTGTAAATAAATTGTTTGATGATAGAACTGATGTGCCTCTCAACTGTTTATTTTGTAATATTTAGACTCTTTTGCGTTAACTACTTGTAGATAAGATCAGTATGTGAGTGTTTAGAAATATACACATGTGCATTCATTAGAGAAGGGTGAAATCTCCGTAACAAACAAATTACAGTCATAAATACTAAACGGTCGCCACATAACGTCAGACCTTAACGCACACCCGTCCTGCCTGGCACGTGTTCTATTCCACGACACATATTTTAATCTAGAATAAGTGTAGTATCTCTTCTAACTTATAATATCTTCCGTAGTACCATTTTTTCATATTTAAGGTAGTTTTTAAAGTGAATCATTGCATGCATATAGGTACTTTTCGTTACTACGTTTCCCTATAAGTTCATTATGAAATAAAACTTTTGCAGATGTATTACATAGATACACTTGTTGTTAATATAATTTATTTAATTGTTCCTTGAAGTAACTTAGATATCGGTTTCAATGTGCTTGTAATAACGTATAATTAGAATATATTATGTGTATTAATGTCAATCGAATATTCATCATCTTAAATGAAGATACGCGCGTTACGAATACGACGGAGCGAAAACCACCAAATTAATATTGCCTGTGTTCAAACATCATATTCGTAACTATATTAAATAAATAGCAAGTAAAATGATTCCTTTAAGGTAGGAGAAAATTTGTAAATTACTATTCATTTGTTAATCTATCTCTATGTTACTTTTATTAATTTAAATTTATAATTGATATTTATTATCAATTAAATTAAGAAAATAGATATAATTACACTACTATCTTATATAACTTTATCTGCTATTTAATATAAGTGAATTCTTCAATCCTTCTAAGAACTTACTCTTAACTTTGTCGTAGAATAGAACATGTACATTTATTAGTAGGTATATCGATTTTATTATATATAAGAAACTGAAAAATTTAAATCTTTTTTATCAGGTAAAAGTTATCACCAGAAGAAATTGTCTTATTTTTATTGTTTAAATTACTTACTATAATATAACGTACAAAAATCACAACGACTGGTCGTGGGTCAGAAGGTACCTATTACTCAACAGAAAAAGCAGATGTTAACTAACTTTCAGTCTTCAAGATTCTCATGCAAATAAATAAGTATTTAATAGGTACCCTAAATGTGTTTGAACATCGTTATAGAGTAATATAAAACATCGTTTTTATTTTAAATGAACATTTTATTAAAAAAGTGACATTAAAGAAATATGTAATAAAACATAACAACCATAAATATAAAATACTCTGCTCGCCCTACTAATTTAATATGAAAGATGATATGAGAAGAGTGCTGGTTCGATTCCTGGTTGGGGCGAATATTTGTATTACTGTTACAAATGTTAACACTAACTTTACCCACTTTAAGTTAGGAGTATTCTTATGATAAGTACAAGAGAATAATTTAATTTTAGTATCTAATGATTGCTCAATTTTGCGAACGAGAAGAGATTTCTATCTCAATATTTGCACTGTTATGACTTTTGACTGCCCACTAGTAAAGACTAATTCACAAATTGTAAGTCTTTATAATGATTTCGTGACCAAATGCTATGAGATTTTGAAAAGGAATTGAAACGTAAACATCATTAAAACTAAAACTGACGATAAATCAATTATGTACAAAAATAAAAGCGAATAAATACGCGTTACATCTAAAAAAGCTTTTTGTGTTAATTATAAGTATAAGAGAGCACTTATTCACTATAGGTATGAATTATATGGTATAAATGTTTGATAAGTTGTATTAATTTTTCGTTAAACTTAACAAAAATGAAAAAATTACATTATTATTATTGAAATACAATTGTTAATTATATTATAGACTCGAGTCTGATATACGAGTATGTTCTCGAATAAATATTCAACGTGGTTTCTAGACTATTCTCCCTCATATTTGTTATTATCTACGAGAATGCATTCAATTCGAGTCTAATCACTGTGTTGGTGCATAGAATAGGCCCTAAAACGGAGGAAAAATAACATATTGTAGTGTAGAATATATTATAATAAGCACATTGGACTGCTCGCAGTAGAGTAGCGCAGCTCAATTGTAGAGACGTAAATTTGTAATTTACCTATTTATATTGTTAATAAAACTGTTATAAGATAAATACGTGTAAGCTATTTCTACCCAATTGATTATATCCCTAATATTATTTATAAACTCTTTCCAACAAATATTTTTTAAATAAATTTGAATAATTATGTTTTTAAAGTTATTATACATATTTTAACATTAAACATAATATACACGTTTGGAAACATTGAAAGTTCTTACTTAAAAGTAATATTAGAATTTCTTTTTAATAAATTTGAGTACCTACATTTCACATCAATAATATAGTAATAGACATAATATGTTTATACTCCCCATAAACCACAATTTAGCTATATTGAATAGGAAGCATTTAATTAACATGTTCTGTTACTCAAATAATATCGTTTTAACGAAAGCTAAAAAAGTTGGAATTGCTGAAATGATCGGCTCCTACTTTGTGTGTTTGAAACAAGTTGCTTAGAGCTTTATCAGTTCGTTGACTTTCTTGAATTAATGTCCTAGCATTGTCTATACTTTCTTTATGATTTGAGCCTGCATTTAAAAACGGTGAGAAATTATCAAGTGATGTCATATCGAAATTAAATACAGATTTTTCCGATTTTACTCGGTTATTATTCGATTTTTTACGTCCTGCATTATTATGATTAATAATTTGAGAAGCTTCTTTAAAGGTTTTTGGCACAGCGTTTACCATTGAGCCTCTGTGAGGCGGATCATGTACTCCAAACTCTTGCGTTAATCGATCATCAATTTGTCGGTGATTAATGTTAGTAGTGGAAAATCTTTCCAATTGTTTTTTTATATCATCCATGTCATAATTTTCTGTAGCTTTATCGTTATCCGCGAGTAAGTCAAACTTATTTACGACTGTATCTAATACATTGCGTATTTCTTTTATTTCAGATGGGTTATTGCTATTGTGTTGAATGTCGTGTAAAGTTTTAATTTTACCCCAAAGTGATTCTACGGAGTTTCTGCGATTATAAAACACATTTTCTATTTTAATTCTTGTGTTATTGGACAATTTTGCCACTTCCTTCTTCAATAAGTCAGTTATTTCAACTAATCGACGAGTATCATCGTGAAGAATTTTGGACTTATGTCTGTCCATATGTATTGGTTGCTTAAGAATATTATTAATTGTCTTATTTGTATTTGCTAGAGAACGTCCTAATTCCATAGATATATTTTTTGTAGATAATTCACGATGAGAACGAACATTATGACTTTTAAACTTATCAAGCGGACTTCTAAAACCTCTGTCTGTAAAACTGAAAGGGGAAACTGTATGATGTGGTAAACCTTTACATCGATAGTTATAGGCAGATGTCTTATCAAGGACCCCTTTGAGAACTAACACTTGCTCAACTGCAGATAAAGTACAATGTACGGTGTCGGCAACGTCTGTTACGACATCTGTTATTAGTTTTTCGAAACCTCGTTCCACATTCGATATCGCACCACGTAAATCATCATAAAATGATGCAGCAAACGCCTGAAATATATTCATTTAATGTCGACGCTGAATAGTAAACGCTCAAAAGTTAGTTTAATTTTTTTTTGTACTTACTTGAGTTATAAATGCAAGGCTTAAAAAATTCACCTTCATTTTCGTCCAACAAATTTGAACCAATTCCAATATTAATCACTGACACGACATATATCCATGAATTATTAGTACACATTAGTTTAATTTTCATTAGCCTCATTTTACAACAAAGAAACGTGACGTAGGCATATTAGCTTTGAACAGACTGGATTATTGTTTGATCATCATCACTTGTGTTAATATTGGCTCTACGTTACTGTAGAATTTCATAATATGAACTACAAAGGGTTCTAGAACTCGCATAAATTAAAAAAAATAAATAAAACAACAATGTTCATAATGAAGGTTAATTTATTTCAATATATCCTATACTCTTATATCACAAACGTTAGGCTAACTAGTTCTAATAATAGGCTACTAAATAATAATATACTTATATCATTATTTTTGCAGCGTATTATATACAGTATCTTAAATAATGAAGTGTGACTTTATAATTAAAATACACAGTGATATGCATGATTAAAAAAATACATTTAAGAATGTCACGTTGAAACGTATTTCGAAACACAAAGATCCATATTACGCACTATAATACAGTAAGGAGTTCAAGAATGATGTAATAATAAGAAATAATGTAACAAATAGTGCAGAATTACGCAATACTTTCTCACTTTACATCCGTTAAAATATTCAGTATGTGTAGAAATGAAATGAATTTTAAGATTACATAATTATATTCATAACATGAGTACTTATTTAGATGATATATAATGTAGAACAAAGAACTACGAGATTTTTTATCAATTGATGTAAATTTTCCAGCCTTTTCAAGTTATTACTTAGTTTTACTTTTTACAACCATATTGTCATAATCTAAATATCCAATAATAATTAGAACATCCAATTTGACGAATTTAGTTATTAATTATTTAATATCGATTATCGGTATCGATCGATTAATCGATTTAACTTTAATGAAAAAAAAAACAAATCGACTTCAAATTTTCAATCGATTTTAAATATATTACTTAACAGATCATTTTTAAAATATACAAAATGCTTTAATTTGTAATCAATTTTAACTGTATGCCTATTATGTAAATAAGACGATTCTGAGCTGCCAGTGTGAAATAATCACAGATCAATTTCTCGATGTTACATATTGGCACGTGTTGAGCAACTTTTTTATATTAAATTTAAGTTGTTAAATCTTTCTTAGATTTACGCGAATTATATAGAAAATTTGACATTTTAAATAAAAGTATCTTTTCGGATGTTTTCGCAGATTTATTTTGATTTTTGGTTTAATGACGAAACGTCGAGAGCCAAAAATCAAAAATATAAATCCGCGAAACAATCCGAAATGGTAGCTTTATTTAAAATTTATTGTTAGATCATTTGGACAATGTTCTTAACCATTCCTCTGTTTTCGCATAGATATCAGTAGTATGTTACACATAGCGATTGATTTTATTTTACAAATTTTTATAACTACATAATACACAAAATTGATACAACAATACGTACTCGAGGTATGGTATAAGTTACGTAGTTGACGCTATACAAGTTGCAAGTTGTTATTATATTTATTTTTGGCATAATTATATTGTCTTATCATTTTTTAAATTTAATTTTCAGAAACAGCCGTTCCCATATCGTGTCTCCTTATTAAGAATTATTTCTACTAATTAAATTTGCCTATACAAATATTAATAAATTTATTCGAAAAATAAAGGAAAATATTTAAAAAAAAATTACGTGACAGAATTCAAACACATTAACTTTTCATTTTAAAATTTATAAAAAAAAATGTACATTCATTTATTTACTTATAGATGTTAAAATAAAAAAAATATATATACATTTTATACAATGTACAACATATAAAAATCTTTAAATAATAATTATATAAAAATTAATGTGTTTTTAAAACATTCAGTTTGATAAGTGGAATGTAACAAGTGCATCCACAATAATATGACATTAAAATTAACACTAAGTTGATACAGTATTAAAAGATATGTATGTATATGCTGTGATATATAAGATATAAAACTATTAATAGCCATATATAGCCTAACCATTTGAGATCTTCAATGACAATTCAAAGCGTAACAATGCGAAAGTGTGTGACGACATTTATACAATAGTTTATAGTAAATTGAGTAATTCTAGTTAATTTTTCATGAGTAAAAGTTATTAAGAAAATTCAAAAACAACATTTTCAAAAACTGCCAATATCAATTCGTTTAAAATATGTTATAGTTCATAAATAAAATAGCAATTAAATACATTATTACAGATAATATATTTGATAGATTAAGGCGGGAATACACATGCCCGTAGTTTATAAAAATGGCACACCTTCTTGCACAATGCGAATGCTTGTAACTTTCGTGACCAAGAATACATGCTTAATTTTTGTGAGTCAATGATGATAGATAAATAAATGTCCACGTCAATTCGAACAACAAGTAATTTGCTTTCACCTGTAATTTTGTTATATTGTTAATAGCACTTGCCATTATTTAATATGGAAGCTACTTTTCTTTGATAACTTATGTGTTCACTGCACACTGATCTATTATCAAAATAATGTATCTAAATTACTATATTTAAAGCTTAGTGTAAATAATTTATTTCTCAAAATAGATATAACATCTTGGCATATGTTAATTTTACAAGTGGAAATACCATATTATTTATTTTCATTCCATATCTTGAATAGTCCAATAAGTTGAATTATTCTATCTTACTCACTCTCTGTCCCTACTCTAATTTGCCACTTCCGAGATGGGAGCAATCTTATATATTTTTATTCATATCTATAAAAAGTCCTCCTTATGCATTACACGGTTCCGATCAGGTTCACCGCACTCATATATCCATACTTTCAAATTGCCCCGCAAAGGATAAAGCTTAATTATGTAAAAAATATCTCTTGCCTACCTTGATATCTTGAAAACTTAAAGAGGTAGACTCAATAAATATTTATAATATAAAATATTATAATAAATTAGTTCAAAATTATTATAATAAATAACTAATGTATTGACATCATATTGAGCATTTAAATTTTATAGAACACAAATACATATTTTCAATTCCAAAAGCCACAATATTTTTATTTTATAATATATAAGTATATTGTAAAATTTTAAAAATAATTTTGGAACATGTAATAATATTGATTAGTTTATGTATTGGTATATTTAACAAATTGCCTCAATCATCACATATACGGTTTTTAAAACAACTTTATTGCTGTCCCGTAATTTTACTATATCTTTAAATAATTTTAATCTTACGGGTAATAAAAATAGATACCTATAACAAAAAATACATTTAACTTTATCTTACACCACGCATTAACTACTGAAATAAACATACGACATTTTTGACTTATTTAAAAATACAGAATTTCATATCGATTTCGCTAATTCACCCAATAAGGTTTTCAAAACATATATCAAAATACTTTTTTTTTAAACAATAATGTAAATAAGTAATAGGTAGTAGATATACGCCGAATATGGATTTAATCGAATACGGGTTAATCGGTCCAAAATGTACCAAATCGAATATTTTCAGCTGAATTATTTGGTTAATTTATAACGTAACTCCAGGATTTATATTTTAATTTTGTGTAAAAAGTTATCGTAACACAAGTTAGTGATCTCATTTCATTTACAAGCATACAGTGTTTGCAAACGAATCGAGCTACTTGTGTTACCAATTTTTTTGCAGAATCTAACCTTTTTAGTTTTTAATTTTCAGAATAAACCATCTATATAAATAAAAATGGATCACCGAAATGTATGTACGCGCATAACTTAATAATTCATTTTTTGTGCTTGTTATTGTCAAGAAGTTTTGTATAGAAGAAAATAATAATAATATTTTTTTTTTACTAAAATAAGATTTTTTTTTTTAATTTCATGATATGAAAAGGGAATGAGTGAAATAGTTTCTATCCCGAAAATCATGCCTTACGGGGGTGAGAATGGGGATGAAAGTTTGAATGGGGAAGCAAGCTAGGGACGCTAATCCGAGCGAAGCGAGGGTGTGTCTCTAGTTTTTAATAAAGTATATTAATCAACATTCGGCGCATCTCTAAAATAATGATGTAGATAAAATTATTGGATTTGTATGAATACGTCAGAATTACCTTTTCTATAGTGAATACAATATCAAGGGATAGCGTCATCGGCGGGGGGGTCGTCGCGGCGCGGCGGCGGCGGCGGCGTGCCGGGGTGCAGCTTGGGCAGCGGCGGGATGGGCGGCGTGTGGGGCGCGGGGGCCGCGAGGGCCGCGGGGGCCGCGGGGGCCCCGGGGGGCACGCGGGCCGCGGGGGGCGAGTGAGGCGCGCCGGAGGGCACGCCGTTGTTCATCCTCTGGTAGTGCGGCTTCCACGTGTTCGCTGGTGGCGTGTAGTTTAAGTGGTCGTATTCCATTTCTGAAACGAACAACGCACGAATTATTAAAAAAAATGGACAAGTGCGAGTCGGACTCGCTCACCGAGGGTTTCGTACAACTTTGTAGGAAATCTGTTTAACTTTAATTTTCATCTTTTTTTTTTGGAAGTTTTCCTTTATTTGTGCTGTAAGACCTTGCTTTTTGTCAAATTTTATGATTCTAGGTTAACGGGAACTACCATATAGGTTTTCGACATAAAACCTATAGGGTACTTCCGGTTGATGTAGAATTGTCAATTTTGGTTAAAAGCAAGGCCTTACAGCACATGTAAAGGGAAATTTCCGAAAAATAAAAAAACTTGAAAATTAAGATAATTTTGGATACTTACAACTTTTCACGAAAATCTAAATTTGCCAATATCTTTTTATCATGTTGACTCATGACCTTGATTTTTATACACCTCAGTACCTGGTACTGGTATAAATTTCAACTTGCTAGGTCCACCTGTTCCTGAGAAAATCGGTGATGACACACGGACAGTCAGATGGATAGACAGACGGACAAGAGAGTGATCTTATATGGGTTCCTTTATTTACATTTTGAGGTAAGGAACCCATAAAATGAAATATATGAAAAGTAACACTTTTCGTACGATAAGAATTTCTTGAGTAATTACTAACTAGAGCATTTCCTTAAGACACAACAGGGCATTGTATAGCTTGTTTGTAATCAATTTTACGCTCCAAAAGCTTACATGTGTCACGCGTGTGTCTAAGAATGACAGTGACACAAAAACTATAGATTTAATAATCTTAAAATTTTTATTATTAGGTAGTGCTCTCAGTTAAAACTTACCATATCCCTCTTTATGTTTAATTTCATCGTACACGTGATCCAATTTATTATCTTCGTCAATACAATGGTATAGATTAGGATTAGTCAAATCCGCGTCCTTATTCTTAAGGGATGATAGAGGATCATAAGCACCTGAAATTTATATTAATTTTAAGTAAATTAATTAAACCTATAAAAGTAAAATTAAATTAAAAAAAGTTACTATACTATCCACTTAGTAGGTACATACATCAGTGCTCTTATTTCCACATTATATCCATTAAAACGGACTCATATATTAATACCAAAGATACTATTACGTTATATTTGAAAATAAAATTTAAGTACATTAAATTATAAAAATATTATTAATACGCAACTAGTGAGGTTCTCGCCGGCTCTTCTCAGCAACAGAAAAGTTGCTTTCAGAGCCGATGGTAGATTCCTCACGGACTTACATACTGACATTTAATTCAAATTTTAAAATGTAAAATTGACGATTCAAAAATGCTTGTAAAAATCTATTTGAATAAAGTATATTTTGATTTGGTTTTTGTGTTTTTTTTTTTTAAATATTAACACGCAACACCATCTAGTTCCATGGTAAGCACGAGGCTTGTGTTATGGATACCAGATAGTTGATACACTACACATATATAAATTTTAAATACATACATAATATTATAAATATAAACACCCATGACTGGAGTACAAACATTCGTGCTCATCGAGCCCGTGACCTCTGTCACAGCAAGTAGGGTCACTACAAACTGAGCCAAACGTGTCGTCATATATATGTAATATATATGAGACGACACGTTAATAAATATATATGTCGATATAAATGTAAACACTCACTGCCATTAGAGCTAGAGGCAGTCATCCTCAACTTCTCCATAGCCGTGTTGCTGACTTTGGTCCCTGTGCCCAAGTTATTGAATATCTGCGTGGCGTTGTTGAGCAACGTAGCGGAGTCGTCCCCGCGGGTCGAGCCTTGGAACGAGTACACCGGGTTGTCGAAGTGTTGTTGTTCTGTTTTATATAAGAGAAGTGTTTTTGACTTATTTTGTTTATTAGATAATAATAATTTATAACTAAACATCAAGTGCAAAATTGCTTTAAAATGAATTATTTTACCTTTATGGTGAAATTTCGTCGTGTTATTTATATGGGAACACTCATAAGGTAATAATAATAATTTATTGAGCAATAGGACACATAAACAGTATACATATTACATACAAAAACAAACATACATATATTATTATACAGATCAATCTTAGTTTCTAATCTTAGGCCGTCGACACAAAAGATATGGGGGCTAGCTTATCTTATTTTTCTGTTGTCGCACTAGGACACCTGTATTACGGCATACAACACCTATCCCCCAAATATCTGTTTTTTATCAATTACTATAAGCCATTTGATACAAAGCGAGGTTCAGTAAAGTAGTAAGGCAAAGTAGTATCATAAAATTGGCAATAATGGGTCACCTGGCTGCGAGGCGGGGTCGGCGGTGTAGTGCACGTGCGCGATCTCCCGCTTGAGGCTGCGCACGCGCTTGCGGTAGTACAGCAGCAGCAGCGCCGCGGCGCCCGCGCACGCGCACACCAGCACCACCATGGCCGCCGTCAGCCCCGCGCCCGACCCGCCTGCGGACACTCCGCTCGTCACTTCACGCGCACGTAGGCTCGTTGAAAAAATATCGTACATACATCGTGTACCGATATTTTTGATTCGATATATCGATATTTCTAGCCGATATATTTTGATCCGATATAGTTAAATTCGGCCGGTTATTTTATATAACACGTGTTTAAGATGAGGTTTACAGTTTTAGTAGTATCATATTAAATATTATCATATTTTAATATCAAGCTTTACTAGCTATCGTCGTCGCACGCCCTAATATACGCTTTATCAATTTTGATGAAGATAGCGGTTTTGAGTATCACGGCGAATTCATTAATAAACCATACAGCTATTTTCAATTTCTAATTAAAACTAAGCAAGATATTAAAAACATTCATCACGTGTATTCATAAAAGAAATACTGCGAAGGTGAAAAAAAAAGATGAAGAAGAAGAAAATGAAGATGAAGAAGTATAGGAAGAAGAGGAAGAATATGTAGGGAAGAGAGAAAATATATACTCACCATTAGCCCTATCAACAACAATGGCGTCGCTGGCGTGTATGTCGCAGTTGTCGCCGATGAAGCCGCGGTGGCACACGCAGCCGTGCACGGGGTGGCACGCCCAGTGGCCCTCCGCCGGGCAGTTGCACGCCGACATGCAGTGGTCGCCGTAGTAGCCCTCGGGGCAGACTGCAGGGGTTATGCTCACTTTTGTTAACATTCTTTACACGATATACTATAACGCATTATTTTTTGGTTGATTATAATCTATCGAAGTGAAACCATCGAATTGTGAAATGGAAGAATTTACCATAGAGTTGTTACAAAACTATTACAGTAGACATTACTCGGAAGAACCCTTTCTGTCTAGGTTGGTTAGATTAGAACAGTGACCACAACGCACGAGCGAAATACTGCGAAGGTGAAAAAGTATACATCTATATTGTATATACATACAATAAAATTGTTACAAAAAACAACACGAACTAATATGTCCAACATTTAGGCTCTAGAGTAATCCTTACTTTATGTGTGAATATTTCAAATGGCCGCGCAGATATTACTCTGAAACGTTTAGCTTTTACATGCGCGAACAGTATAAGTGTGTTTCTGCGAATGTTTAGTGAGCCTTAAGATGACAAAGCAGCACGAGACAAGTAGATTTTTACAAGCAGTTTGAAATCATCTATTCTTACATTCTATTTGACAGTATATGTATATATATCATATTGACTTCAAAAACAATCAATCTCAATTTTAACTCAGAGCTCATTTAGGTTATAAATATTGTATAAAAAACTCTTCGATGTTTGTAATACTTATTTGAAAAGAATAAAATATCCGTTCCATCCATATGTGTGTGTAATGCGTATACATGCATATACATATATATGTGTATACTAACACTGCGTGCAGTAGCTGCCGTCGAAGCCGGGCGGGCAGCGGCAGTAGCCGTCGTTGGGGCGGCACTGCGCGCCGGCGGCGCAGCGGCACGGCTGCGAGCACGCCGCGCCCCACCAGCCCGCCGGGCACGCCTCGCCGCACGCCGCGCCGCGCCAGCCCGGCAGGCACTGGCACTCGCCTACGTATACGTACACATCATGAAATTAAATTAAACTTTATTCAAATAGACTCGTTATATAATGCACTTTTGAATCGACAATTTAATTTATAGAGCGTCAGTGTAGCCGTGATGAAGCTACCACCGGCTCGGAAAGCAGTTCTGTTGAAAATATCCGGCGAAAAACTAAACAGTTGCGCTTTTAAGTATCGAAGTTACTTTTTATTTATATTATTATTTCTTAATTCCACATATTTCCATAAACAAGACACTCTTGAACAGAGTAATACACTTTGCTCAATAAAATATTATTGTATCACATAAAGAATTATTGAACAGTAGCGTGATTTTGTTGTTTATGCTACTACGTATTTCCAATATTACCATAGACATTGTTTACTTTCTTCAAAAAAAAAAAGGGAAATTGCTATATTAATCATTAAATTACAATTTTTGAGAAAAAATAGTATAATGAATAATAAAAATAATATTTTTTATTTTTTAATAATTAGTTACTTCTTTCTCTTTACATTAAAAGAGAGATAACATTCGTATGAGGTACGATAAAATCCATTAATAATTTTTAAATCATAATATTTATATATTTTTCAATATAAAGAGTATTTATTTTTATGCTAGTTTAAAATATTTTACATCATAAAAAATGTTTGCATTAAAAAAATCTTTTAATATTTTTATATGTAGGTATTTTATAAAAAAATTAAGAGCATGTAACAAAATAAATAGTAAATTCAAAGTTCATAAAATTAAATTTATAAAATCCTTTAAAAATAATATTATTGCCAGGGTAATTATATCAACACCTGATTACTTTATTCACAATAACTGTCTATATGTATGTATACATGAAAGTACCAGAAGCACACACGCTTACATTGACTTTATGTTTAGTTCTAAGAAACTCTATCATGTTTTAGACTGCTCACTAAAATAACTTGTACCTACATATTTTACTTTAACTTACCAGTGACATGATGACAATCGGCGCCATTCTTGCAATTACATCTCTGCTCGCATCCCTCCCCGTATGTGCCGAGAGGGCACGGGTACTCGCACCTCACCCCGGTGTAACCGCTTGGACAGGTATACTTTCCAGTTACTGGATCACATGTCGCATTGCCTTTAACAAACAACAAGAGAGTCAATATTTATAGTTCAAATCATTTAGAAAATTTTGACTTTTGATTACAAATATTGTAACTTTTATCAATTGTTTTTAAAACCAGTTTGTTTTGCGTTCATGTAACAACATTGCCTTTGTAACTCCTTATACATATAAGTAGTAATTATATAATCTTCAAAACATTAATACGTATCATATAACGCGGCTAATTTTAAATATTTTGAAAACACTTGAATCATAATTGTATTAACTATGATATATGTATATCTTGTACTAATTTTACAATATTTTTAAAATCATCTATAATAATTGTATAATTAAACAATATAAATTTATATACACTAAACATAGTGTTATTATTAAAGTTGAAAGTATTTTTATGTAAGTGACTGTAGTGAAACTACCGAAAATATAAACTTTAAAGGTAAAAAGGAAAGAAAGAAAATATTTTCAAAAATGGTTAACTATAATTCCAATTTTGAATAGAATAAATATTACTTGATGCACTATTTTTTATTACTTCTAATATAACTTAACTTGAATATATTTACAATAAATACATAAATGCCTAATGTCTGTTGATTGTTTTCGTTATTCTTGTGGTGAGCATGTGGCTGCAGATCCGGAGGTCCTGGTTTACTCTAAATGTTCTTAATAATTTTTTCTAGTAATATAGACGGAGCATGTTGTCCAAATCGAAACTTGATAATGGAAGGAATAGAATGTTTTTCTTGTCTTATCACTTGTGTAATCACTATGTGTAATCTCAGTGAAAGTGGACACTGGCGATTATTATTTAAACTGTATATTTAGCCTCCTTTAAAAATTAAATCTGTATAAATATTATAAATATGAAAGTTTGTGAGTATGTATGGATGTTTGTAACTCTTTCACGCCAGAACGGCTGAACGGATGTGGATAAAAGGCACAGAGATAGATTATAATAGTCTGGAATAACACATAGGCTACTTTTTATCCCGGAAAAATATACGTATTCCGAGGGATAATTGGTTTTTCTAGAGGCGAACCCGAGCCAAGCGAGTGGGAGCCGCTAGTGTAAGATAAAATAAAGTGCGCCTACCCATGGGATGCTGCGGACACAGCTGCTTGCAGGCCACGCCGTAGGTGCCGGGCGGGCAGGGCGCGTCGCAGCGCGCGCCGCGCCAGCCCGCCGCGCACTCGCAGCGCCCGCTGCCCGCGTCGCACGACGAGTTGTTGGCGCACGGGCAGCGCTCCGAGCACTCCGACCCGAAGCGCCCCTCCGCGCACTGCGTCTCGCATCGCACGCCTGCGTGGTGCGTCGTCACATACATCATTAATCATAATTCAAGTGAAAACTTCTTTAGCCGCGTTGAGCGATTTCGGTAGGGGGAAAGCTCATAGGTTCGCGTCACCGACGTGCTACGTGTGACATCCGACGTGTCGACGCATATGATTTGATTAATAGATAAACTATATTATTATTACTCGGAATATCAACAAATGTGAAAACCAGACTAATAATAATTTCAATTATTCCTACTATAATTAATTTAAAAATAGAAGAAACAGTTATGCCAAGTTATAAGTTTTCACTTCTGTCGGCAGTCCATGAATGCATATTAGTTTTTTTTTTTATTTTCGCGTTCCATAATTGTATAATAATGACACTACGGGACTTAAACGCGTCAATTCGTAAGTGCCAAAATACCTTATTCCCGACATTTCGACTGGGTTGCACCAGCCGTGGTCACGGGCAAACTACCCGTCATTGTTATTATTATACAATCAATCATTATTATATTGATATGTCATCATTCTATTGTGTGTTTAATTTGAATTTAGAAGACTATATATACTGTATTTCAATATACTGTGGTGTTCTAAAAAATAAAACTCCCTTTCTGAAATTTGTCGCGGTTTGACAAATACTTCCAAGAGAATGCCAAGAGAGTTCCATTTATATGTTAAATTTATAATATATATTTGCATGCACCATGACATAGGTATACAATAGCAATAAACAAAAATTATGTCCGCATGCCGTATCATTGTTAAATAAGCATACAACATACATTCAATTGATTAAAATTTCAGATACATTCAATTACACTGCGAGACAAATTTGAAAAAAGAAATGAAGCCTTATCAATTTTTCCTTTTTATTTACTTAATGAAATAGACATATTAAATATAATAGGGAATATTTTTTGAAATATATATTTATTTGTAATCTTTATTGCTTTTGAATTAAGCTTAGGTATATTAATATTTATTTAATATAATTTCTTTTTGTTTAAGAAAATAATTATTAATAAGTACAAAAACAGCTAGGATTCAAAGTAGTGGAAACGCAACGCCATTGGTTAGACCGAATATGACTTATGAGTATATCATAACAGAGCGCTTACAAATTGAGTCGTCATTTCTGTGTATATCATACTGTGACGTCACGCCAAGCGGGCGAAATGGCGAGCATTTAAAGTATCCGTAACTTTATGACATTTTAATTTTTTGGAGCTGGATAATTTTTAAAATTATATAACGATGTAAGATCTTGTATAAAAATTTTAAAAAAATTATACATTTTCCCTATTGGTTATTTAACTTTTAAAATTGATCTACACTACGCGTGTCATCTTGTCATAATATTATAAAGCGGTCAGTGGAATAGAAAGTAACCTAAATCACTATCAGGCTAATAAATTATATGTATGAAAAAATGTCATGGATCCATTGCTACCAGATAGAAAGGCCAAACAGACAATTACTCATATATACCATTTTAGTATTAACGTTTCTCAAACAAACGACACATGATGATATTGTTATATATATATGGAGGGAGTCACGATTCCGTTGTTTTGTATTGTATTTGTTCACTGATATGACAACTATAGGGACATGTAATTAGTTCATTTTTAATGATTGTTTACCTTCATACTCGTATATATCAGAAACGTGACACTTTTGAGGCATCATATTGCTGATAAAAATTATTTGATTGTCTTCTATTAATATACATATTATACCACTTTTATTTGAAAATCAAAAATGGCGCGAAATTGAGAATGCCACAAAGGTTTATTTAAATCCCCTTTTTAAGAAAATCAGCCTGTTCATCCTTAATCATTTGTCATTTATAAAGGACGCCATTAATCTCGATCTTGGACCCCTTTAATTTGAATTGTTTTATATAATTTAAATGAATAATAATTAACTACTTCTATTAGTATAATATCATTCGCACTCTCAATGAAGGGACATGCTGAAGGTGATACATTAACAAATTACTATTTGTTCTATTTTTAAGAAATAAAATACACGAAATAATGACAAATAAATCAAACTAAAATAAAGGCAAAAATATTTAAAAAATATTTTATTTAACGCTATGGATACACATGCATTTGAACATGACCGTGTTCTGCCGTTAGAAGTAATGTTTCAAAGTTCCCTTTGATTATGTTATCAGTATCACCTAAGATGATAAGAACTCTTCCCATACTACCATTTTCATGAATAAATATTTCCTTAATAGCTCTTACAGTGTTGTTTGTGTTCATAGCAGTAGTTTCCCAAGAGAAGCAAGTATTGGGAACCATATTATAATATGAATCACTCGATATTTTTTCAAGTTTGGCTTTTGGTATCGATTTTCTATCTGACACATTTAACGCTATAAAATTTCCTTTTCCTTGTTTCAAATTATGCAATAAATCTCCACTGTCGTTCGATAAACCATTTACAATTATTTCATACGAAGTTAAATTTGATTTGTCACATAAAGTGTATAATATGGGTTTCCTCATATCTGTTTGCAAAAGAAAACAAAATGTTAAACAAGCATGTGTTACGCACCCACTCTCCTTGTGAGACCTGAATATAATAAATGTATGGTATAAAGAAAAATATTTTTGCTACTACAGGTTTCACTACACGTTGATTGCTATTTCTTTTTCTAAAACAAAAGTAGCCTACGTTACTTCTTAAAACATCAGCTATCTGCCAGTGAAAGTCCCGTCAAAATCAGTCCAGCCATTTCGGAGATCATCCGGAATAAACAGACAAACAGACAGACAATTTTTTTTTAATTGTGTGTATCTTATAAGTACCGTATATAAATAACTTCATATGCATATAGTAAAAAGTTATTTTGACAATACAAACAGACACTTCAATTTTATTTATCTGTATAAATGTTCGCCCGGCTTTCCCTGAAATAATAAATTCGTGTTCTTTTCCGGAAAATTGAAAAAAATATAGATGTTGTATAAATTACATAATATGTACTTTGAATATGTTACATTCCCATGTACAAAGTTAAACTAGCATTGGAATTTATGCAATATGAAACTGTAAGGCATTAGTATTTAATAAATAGCTAGCTATTATATACATTACAAACAAGTTTATCTCAGGATGTTATGGCAAAGTTATTTATTGTTAGAATATAATTAACATATTATAACATATTAAATATATTCATTATTTTTTTTAAAAAGAAACCGCTGAAACCACACTCTATATTACAAAAACATTTCTACCAAACAAACCTAAATCAATACAATAATTAGAGTGCATTGTTTTTTATAACTGTATGTTATGGAGAATACATGTACTATCTGTTATTTATAGGTCCATATATTACTTATAGGTATTTAGGTTTATTATATATTTACTATACAATTTATTACTTAATAAAGATATATACATTATAAAATGTTTAAAATAAATTCCGACACTATAAGGTTAAATTAAATTATTTAAATTTAACCTTCATATAAAAATAAATAATGGGACTAAAAGCTACAAAAACTAAACGTGAGCATGTACTTTTAATGGGGTCTCTGGAACTCAAATTTTGTCTTCGTATTCTATGTTATATATTAAGCTTATTAGTAACAATAAAAATAAGATTTCGACAGCTTTCTGGTAAATTCCATCCAAGTAATATAAAAAAGCCCGATGAAAAGTCTAAATAAGAACCGTCTAATTTCATCATACGGCATATATGTGTATTTATTAGGAGACGTCACACGAGTAAAGATTATGAAAAGATAATAACTACAATAAAAATATCCATATACTAGCATAGCGCATCGAATGCAACGGAAATGGCGCCAAATGTTGTCGAACAGTTTGGAAGTTAAAACACCATAGAGAAGTAATAGACAGTTACCCCTCCAGCTGGTCTCGCAGACGCAGGCGCCGGTGACGTGGTGGCAGCCCAGCGCGTTGGCGGCGCAGTCGCACGGCAGCGAGCAGTTCTGCCCGTAGAAGCCGGCGCCGCAGCGCCGCTCGCACCGCTTGCCTTCGAAGCCCGGCCCGCAGAGGCATTCGCCTGGATGGCAAATCAAATCGATAATGGGATATATTTATATATTGGGACATTAACACAACACTATCTAGTTCCATGGTACGCTACAAGGCCCGTGTTATGGATACCAGAATACCAGATGGTTGGTACACTACACGTATATAACCTTAGATACATACATAATACAAATATGCTCGTCACACAAACGAATACCCCCAGCGGGACTCGAACCCGCGACCGCTGACTCAGCACGTAGGGTCTCTACAAACTGAGCCAAACGTGTTGTCAAGAAATAGACTTTTACAAGCACATTTGAATCGTCAATTTTACATTCTAAATTTAAATACATTAAATGTCAGTGTAGTCAGTCGTAACGAATCTACAACCGGCTCAGCGAGAAACTCAACAGTTGCTCTTTTAAAAACAATAATTGTTTACAATTATTGTAGTACAATAATTATCTACTTATCCTATGTGAAACCCAACCAGACTAATGTCTGTGTGTGTGTTCCACACATTGACATCTGCAAAGTATTCCGTGACGGTATAATAAGCTTTATTCACTAATATATTTTTAATCTTAGACTTAAATTGTTTAAATGGCAAGCTCATAATCGATTGTGGAATTCTATTATACAACTTGCAGGCAGTTTGCATGCTTTAGTTGGTCTAGTGCAGCTATACTCAACCTGCGGCCGCCGGGCCTTTGTTATTGGCCATATGAAGTTCATCTCAGAGTTGGCTTCCGTTTTAAATTGTAATTACTCAGAGTTGTTTGATGAGTTCATCGATTTTGAAAACGATACCAAGCTAGAAGTTCTGTTTGAAGAAAAAAGGGAAAACAGACCATGAAGGAAACGTGTTTGTGGCCCCTATAAAAAAAAAGGTTGAGTATGGCTGGTCTAGTGGCTATCGTGATCTGCGTCGGAGCCTGAGGTCCTGGGGTCTTCGTTGTACCGAATTAAAATTTTAAGCTACCCATCGTGTAAGTCTTCTTTTTAGTCGAGAGCCACTTATCATTACCCGCTTTGTATTATACCGCGAATCATTTATTTTGGGAGATTAAGTTGTGAAATGTGTATAAACCTACTAGGCAGATTAAAATTAATCTGTTTCTTTGTTTATGAATCACATGGATATGGTACTTTCGCTCACTAAGCCCCAAAGCCCTTCATATTTTTGTTGTATTGGCCCCAATAACGGATAATCTCTAAAACGGCGGTACTGATTTTGGCGAGACTTTCACTGGAAGATAGCTGATGTTATAGGGAGTAACATAGGCTACTTTTATTTTAGAAAAAGAATTAGGGTTCCGTTCAAAAAATTAAAACGTACCTAAGGTGAGTCGCTAGTTATATTATTAGGATTAAATCATCATCAGGTCATTTACCATTGACCGGGTTGCACGGCGCGCCATTTTCACAGTCACAGGGTTGTCGACATTTCAGTCCAAATGTCTTGCCGTCACATGGTCGGTCACATTTAAGCCCATCAAATCTATATACAAAAAGATTATGTAATTAAAATATTACTTGTAGGATTTTTCTTTAAATGTATGTAAAATGTTTTAATTTAATACAGGTGTTACATACCATAAAAGCCTTAATTCAAAAAAAATATCTTCATTAAAACTACAAACTAAACTATAAACAAAATAATAATATAAATAGATAATTTAGTCTTAATTCTTAAAATTCATATAATATCTATAGTGTAAAAAGCTATACAGTAGATTTCAAAGAAAACAAAAAGTATGAGATAGCAGAGTGTATGGGTGAGTGGAGTGTTAGACTCGGTATGGTGTATGGGTAAGTAGTGTATGGGTCAGTAGAATGTATCGGTTAGTAGATTGACGGGTTAGTAGAGTGTACGGATCAGTAGGGTGTACGGGTTAGTAGAGTGTATGTGTAGAAAGTGTGGTAGCAGTTACCCGGGCGGGCACTGGCACTGGCCGGTCTCGTGCGAGCAGGTGGCGTTGTTGAGGCAGTCGCAGGTGTCGGCGCAGTTGTCGCCGTACAGCGGGAAGGGGCAGGGCTGCTCGCAGCGCAGGCCGCGGTAGCCGGGCGCGCACAGGCACGACCCTGACGGACATACATACTATTGATAATTGTATTATTATTTAAAAAAATACAGCGGCCAAGTCATCGTCTATTTGTGCACTTTTTCTATGTAAATCCATCCAGCCGTTTCAGCGTAAACAAATATGCACACGCACATACATTGTATAATATGTAATAATGTATATTGGACTCGTTTTCCGTACTTAGACTTGCTTTTGGTCCGTTGTAATTTCACACGCACATACAAACTTTCATATTTGTATGTGTGTGTGGTAGACCGATAACAGACATAAGCTGTTAAAATCCCACCATATATCACCATATATTTTTTCACGTCAAACTAATACACAAGTGTCTACAATACAAATCAACGCCAGAATTTATGTCAACGAAAACATTAGCAAAGCTTCTGACATCACATTTTCACTTTCTAAGAATGTATTATTTTATAATTTAATTTATAGTAATTATTTTTTATTTATTATTATAGGCTTTCCCTTGGCAGTAGACATTATAATTCTATGGCAAGGGGAAGTCTAATTTTAAACTTAAGACCTTCAACCACCCACTTAGTACTGCTCTGCTATTCATGTTGACATAACATCGTAGATAAGATAATAAGTGATTATTTCTCGGAACTATCACCACCTCAAAAAGCACTTCTGCTAAGAGCCGGCGAATAACTTGACCATGCTTGCTCTTATAAAAACATATTTTTTGTTTTAAATATTAAACTACAATTATTTTATACTTATCTCACTCTGAGATAGCATGGGTAAATTCCAGCTAACGCTTACATTGTACGTGAGCATAAACTATTATCCCACTCTATGTTTATAAAGTATTCCATGACGGATAACAAGTTTTGTTAGGTTGTTTTTTAGGGTTATGTAGCCAGAAAACTGAAACGGAATCGTGCCAGACAATATATTTGTAAATTATATTTTTGGAATATATATTGCTTTATTATTAACCGCTAATAGTTGTTCTTAACGTTTATTTAATATACAGTTAAATTCAAAACATTTTAATCAGAATTAAATTATTATATTTTTTTACTGAACGTCATGAGCCTACTAGGTACCAGTTCTGAAAGAAGAGGCCTCAGACTGAGGAAAACTGGCGAAAGAAACTCAGCGGGACTAAAATACTCTTTTTAATCACAGAGTGGTTGGTTTTATTATATGTTTGTATAGACGTCTTGTCTACACATCTATACTAATTTTATAAAGAGGTAAAGTTTGTGAGTTTGTCACTTTGTAGGGGATAATCTCTGGATCTACTGAACCGATTTAGATGAAATTTGATAAGAAGATAGTTTGAGACCGTAGGAAGGACATAGGATACTTTTTATCCCGGAAATCGTCTCTTAAGGGGGTGAAAAGGGGGACGAAAGTTTGTAGGGGATATCGAGCTAGGGACGAGCCCGAGCGAAGCGAGGGTGAGTCGCTAGTATAATACATAATATATATACATATAATATACTATAATACATAAAATATATACATATTAATTATAATATAATAGAGGTTTATACGTATTTGAACAGTTACCGTTTACGGGCGAGCAGTGTCCGCTGTTCTCGCAGCGGCAGGTGGCGCGGCAGCCCTTGCCGTACGTGAGCAGCGGGCACTGGCGCGCG
This sequence comes from Brenthis hecate, assembly GCA_951806755.1. Classification (NCBI taxonomy): domain Eukaryota; kingdom Metazoa; phylum Arthropoda; class Insecta; order Lepidoptera; family Nymphalidae; genus Brenthis; species Brenthis hecate. Next base: position 2,104,917 of record OX638272.1, on the reverse strand, counting down.
CAGTACTCGCCGCTCCAGCCCGCCGCGCACTCGCACGCGCCCGTCCACGGGTCGCACCTGTTATGTCATATTTGTGTGTAACTACAGACTCACCCTCGTCCCTAGGTATGTTTTAACGGTAATAAATTATAGCATAGACTATATACACATATATGTACAATGTACATACATACATACATACATAGGTATAGAAAAGTAGGTAAGTACTTATTATAATTCTATGGATACAGTGTGTTATCCTTAAGAGATGTACATATGCCATCGCGGAATTTTCTGTAGACCTATATAAGATACACAATTCCACCATACATTATTTTGTTATATCTCAAAGGGTTTAGGCAGCGTTTTCGCTGAAAGCTCCCAGACGGCTTATTTTTTTCTGACACCTCCAACAAATATCGTTATATTTTAGCCAATATGTACAAAAACTTAACAAATTATATACCTTCCTCGAGATCCACTCTGTCCATTGTTGAAAACAGCATGAAAATCGGTGCAGTAGTTTTTGAGTTTATCACGAACAGACAGACAGATGCAACGGAGAACTTTATTTTATAGTATGTAGTGATACTTTCTTAGATTTACGCGAATATTTGGCATTTTAAATAAAACTATCTCTTCGGATTTATTTTGATTTTTGTTGTTCCCGACGTTTCGAATGCTTTACAGCAATCATGGTTACGGACGAGGCTAAGGTTTTAGATGTCTCAGAGGCATTATATAATAAAAAATCAAAATAAAACCGCGAAAAAATCCGAAAAGATAGATTTATCTAAAATATTTGTGTGTTTTAGAAATTAGTTGAAAATTGTATTGTAAATATGTGTAGATGACAAAGCTTAAAATCTAAAGAATGCTTAAATGAGACGCGGAACTAGTTTGAATTAAAATAACTACTTAACGTATAAATAAATATTAGCCCTCGCCTAGGATCGCTTTTAATTTTGACGGAGATGTTATTGTGTGTGTTGTGAAATGCAAGGGTTCTCAAAAACTACCAATTTTGCCGATTATCATGTAAAAAACACGTATGACGTTCGGGTGAGCCTCACCCGTATTGAGCGTCACACGTACCTGAATGCCCTTTCTAGAAGCCTGTGCTAGACGAATATATGGGTTATTAGTAGACCGTGTTATTACTTATAAATTAAAGTCCCTAATTGCGTTGATATTGTGTTTGTTTAGAAAAACCTCAGAAAGGCCTGTACAGATTTTCATACGTTTTTTTTACTTATAGAAAGCGAAAAATATGACTTTTACCTACAGATAGGACTGGGGGGCATTCATTTGTGTGACAAGCACGAATGTTTGTACTCCAGTCATGCGTGTTTATATTTATAATATGTACCTATGCATTTAAAGTTATATATGTGTAGTGTATCAACTATCAGCTGCGCTGTGCTGTGTGTAAATGTCCCAACATACTTATTTATTTAATAAATACAAAACAGTTACTGACATGTCAGTGGTGCCGACATTGCACTCGCAGTCCTTGTCGCAGCGCGGGCCCCACTTGCCGTCGGCGCAGGCGCGCAGGAGGCAGCGCGCGCCGCGCCAGCCCGGCCGGCACGCGCACGCGCCCGAGCGCGCCGAGCACTCGCCGCCGTGCGCGCACTCGCAGCGCCCCGCGCAGCCCGCGCCGTACGTGCCCAGCGGGCAGCGCTCCAGGCACTGTCACGTCACGCCGGTGCAGTTAATATACGTTTTATTTCTTTTGTATCCAGCCCTTTTTGACGTCCGACTTCTGGGCGCGGACCTCCCTTCGATGCGAGGGGGATCGGGCCGTAGTGACACACTGGCCACACATCGACTATTAAGTTTATGTTGATTTCTGCCTCTTCGGCTTGTGCAAATCGGCAGATTATTAAATTGCACACTTTTCAGGGTGTAATTAGCCCACTATACCTTCATCTGACTGTTTTAAGTATATCTACCTTATCAAAAATTTATTTTTAATATTCTGATCTGCCCTAGACGCGCAATCTTATATGTATAGAGGACTTATATTAAGGTGGAGGTACTCAATAGAGTACAAGGTATCCCCCCTTATGTTAAACTGCCGCGCTTGAGTAAAAAAAATCGCCTCTTGGGCTCCCCTTTTTATTTTAACGTTGGGAAATGCATTTACACACGAGATGTGGGACTCACCGGCCAGTACTACCCACTAAAACCCAACAAAACCTTCCCCGTCTTAATGGGGCGTCGCAGGATCGCTTACGCATTCAACTACGACGCCCCGACGGCAGGTCTGCCGAAGCAGACCACCACAACCATGGAGTTGCTCCAAGGTCCACTCTGCTATCAGAGAAGTACCAGGAGCAACCCGCATGGTACACCTTCCACCGCCCACCGAAGTGGGCCACCTCCCTGTGCGTTTCTCGGCTTCGCGCCCGGTGGATTGCCGGGCACTACTGAGCCCCCCCCCCCCTCCCCACCACCACAACAAGGTGAACGCACGTTGGCGGGGCTCTTGGGCTCCCCTACCATAAGATCACAGCCAATAATATATGTAGTTATTAACTATATTTCAGTTCGAATTATATTGTTTTTGTAAGAATTATTTGTACTCATATACCATGATTACATTGGCAGACAAATATAGAAAATAAGCATTACCCGTTTACAATCCCACATACTCGCGTAGTTTACCATTTTTATTCATATGTTACACAAATTATATATATAATAATTTTATATATATATAATAATGCAATACAAAAAAACATTATTGTTACGAAACAATGAAAAATTACGCAAGATAAATAGTAAATACCTTTTCGCCTGTAAATCCAGCTTCACACTGACACTGGCCGGTGACATGGTGACAGCCAGCGCCATTAGCACATTCGCAAGATTTTTCACATTTATCACCCCACTTTCCCGTAGGACATCTAAAAAAATTTATTCATTGTTATTTTTAAAGGGTATGTTTACCTTGATATCTTGTTGTATATTAGAAACATTGACAATCAATTAAAATGAGCTAATCTATACTAATATTATGAAGAGGCAAAGTTTGTGAGTTTGTGACGTTGTAGGGGGTAATCTCTGGATTTACTGAACCGATTTAGATGAAATTTGGTAAGAGGATAGTTTGAGATTTCGGGAAGGACAAAGGATAATTTTTATCCCGGAAATTATGCATAATAGGTTGAAAACGGGGATGAAAGTTTGTATGGGGAAGCAAGCTAGGGACGACCCTAGCGAAGTAAGGCTGAGCCGCTAGTTATATTATGTTATATATGCGTTAATTGTACCCAAAAATAGCTCTTAGATGGCGATCTTTATCTCCACATAATTAATTAACAGCGAAAACTTGTGATTGAGAGTAACTAAATGTGTTTATTACTTCTTTATTCTGCAACGGATTTGAGTTATTCAGCTCAACGGATTTTAGAACTCAGAATGGAGATAGCTTATATGGACTAAAACATACTTTTTATCGATGTACCTACTACGCGTGCGGGGCTGGTAGCAAAAACTAGTATGTATAATAAAATTATCACTTACTTATTAGCACAAACTTCCCCTGTCCAGCCGGCAGTACAGTCGCATTCCCCGCTAAAGAGGTTGCATTCCCCATTGTTCTGACAACGACATCTCGTCGGGCATGGCGCATCGGTAGGACATACTTCTTCACATCTGAATAAAAACAATTATTATTTTTTCCTCAAAATAAACAACACTACAAATAGATGTTTCTTCAATTCTTCGATAACAATATTTACATTTTCGAATATTTATCTTATTAGGTCAGACATTGTTCATTGTTTTAAAATTACAATACTGTTATTAATATTTAGAAATACCTCACTATCTAGTGCATTTGCGCTACAAGGTTTTATTTGCTGCAGCTTCGCATTTGTAGTATATAGATCTAAGCTTAAACGGATGAAATGATGGACATACATGCATTACATTCAAAGCACAAGGTAACTACAAAGAAATTGAATAAAAATGTTCCGTCCTTGTTTCTCTTTACTAGTAATATAAACGCGAAAGTATGTTTGTGGGTTTGTTAGTTTGTTCCTCTTTCACACAGCACTTAGTAACTGATTAACGTGATGTTTTACATAGATAGCTTTTGGACCGGAGTTTGGACTTTGTCGAATGACCATATAGTTTGTTGAAGCATTTAGGTACTACTTGCTACTTTTAAAATTTGTGTAGCCTGCGTTTCAGAATTCGCTAAGTCTACGTAACGTGTTGTTACCTATAAACATGCTCCATGACCTTGACTAATTGCTAAGGTCACGACAAATTTTATTGTACTATTGACTATTGTTGCAAGAAGGATCAAAAATAACTACCATAAAAAATATTATAATGATCGGAAACTTTAATTAATTATATAGTGCAATGTTATAAATAACAATGGAAATAAAGACGAATATTGGAGTATTTGTTATTTTATTTTTATATTGGACTTAACATACTTTTGTCTACCACTATTTATTTAATACTAAAAGAAACTTACAAAGGTCCAGTGAATCCCGGTAAGCAGTTGCAGGCACCATTAGCCGGATCGCAAGTAGCATTATTCTTGCATTGGCACAATTGGTCACATTTGTCGCCGAACGTCGGCGGTGCACACGCGCGCTCACACGCGTCGCCGCGCCATCCCGCCGTGCAGGCACATTCACCGGTGAGAGGCTCGCAAGTACCGCCGTTCAAACAACGGCACTCATTCTGACAGTCCCTACCCCATTTTCCGGCGGGGCAAGCTGAAAATGATAAATCCTCTTAGACCAACAATTTTTACAATATCATAATCTTTATTATCAGTAATAGCTGACCTGACAGACGTTATCCTATCCGTATCGTATTGCAATCATACAAAAAATGTATAAAAAGAAAAGTTCCAAATTCAGAAGAATTTCCCAATTTTTCATGCATCTTTTCCAAATTTCTTCCCTAAGAACCTTCGGACTATTACATAATTAACAAAATCGGTCCATTTCATTTTTAGTACGTACACACATTATATGTAAAGATCACACGTTCGTCAGTAAACCATTCACCCCGATTGCGAGAAAATCGCAAACGTTTTGAAGCAGTGCCATTAATACAAGGTAGCGATCTTCTTTATCTGTGTCACTTTACACTTGGGCGCTTTAATAAGAGTCGCCAAATGACTTTATAAATTGTTTTGAAGAACACTACCAGCTATAGTAAAAAAGTTTCTTGTTCATGTTGTAACAATACCCCCGTATATATTTTTGAGAACGTATCATTAATTCTCCGTATAGTTTAAACAAGATAACGTAATTCGCAACATTTGTCAGTATAAAAAGGTTGCTTATTACTTATTACTTTTCCCTAAGTCCTCCGATTAAAATTTCAAATAATGAATGTGGAAACAACTATATTTAATATGGTTGTTTCCACATCATTCAACTTCAAGGAATCAAAAGTTAAATAATGTCGATTTGGTAAGCGACCTCGACTGAAAATTAGTGTAGGTGTATGATGTCTTTAAGTTAGCCAGCCATAATATGTATAGCAACGCAGATTATCTATATGTACAATGTACAGGTATGCAGGTAATTGTTTGAATAGACATAACTTTTTATTTATGAACCGATTGAACCCAAATCGGTTAAGCCGCGTCTGAATTAGCGCGCACAAATGGACAGACAAACAGACAAAAATTTTATGTCATTGTTTTGCGTTCTATTGCTTTAATAAAGACCCTCACTAAAAGCTTTTCTCAAATATCTTCTATGTACAGACAGCAATCAGTTACAATTTTATTATATGTTTAGATATAACATATCTGAAGTGAAGTAATTAATTAATATTGATAATATCAATTATAGAGCTCTACAATAGGTTTGTTTTAGCCAACATGCTCGATACTTGACTAATAAGTAGGTAATTATTGTTATTACATATTATATTGCAAATAAGACAACAGAACCGAGATAAGTCCCATTTAAACAGTATTTTACATTTACCAATAACATAAATCATAATTCAAAAAATAAGATTTTAAAAGTGAGTTCGTACGAGTCCTTGCAACTGATAAACGGCGTTTGACAAACACAATAAGGACGAAGTTTAATTAGGGTTGCCTACCGTACTATAATATATAGTATTTTACCATATTTCGGGTCTTCGTACTATATACTGTTGAAGAAATATATAGTACGCAAAAATATTATATTTTCAACACTGAAATCTTACAAACTAAGCCTTCATTTTGAAAATTTATGAACGTGAATTTCCATTACCTCTTGACTGATGCCATAACATTCTCTCATCTCATCTAAATGCGTTCCGAACTTGTCAATAATGTCAAAAAAGTACATTCCTGCTCTCTATTCGCGTTACTTCGGCATTCACAGAAAGGATATTTTTGGTGAATTCGAAACGGCGAGAAGAAAGAAACAGAAATAGCGTCTCATTAATTAAAAACGAGCTTTTAATTTACATTAATTTAAAAATTAAATGTAATAAAGAATATTATGACACTTTTATTTTAGACAAAAAATTGTTAAGAAATGTAAGACGTGCAAAAAATATAGTTTTTATAAAAATAAATAAGTAACAAATATATCTATGTCTATTTCTTGTTTTTTTTTTTCATAAAATACTATATTTTTTATAGCTTATTTTGAAAAATATTATATTTCGCCGAAGAAATGTTGGCAGCCCTGAGTTTAATACATATTGTCTGCCCTCATTTTAGCGATACGCGATTACCATTGACTGGAATAACAATTGCCGTGCGAAATGATACGAAATTCATCAGAAAACACTCACATATATCGCACGCGGGTCCCCCGTATCCGTGCGCGCACGCACACGTGTTTGGCGCCACACATTTTCCGTGCACACACGACTGCACGCACACGGGCACACACTGCTTCCCCTCGGAATCTGGCGTGTAACCTTCGCAGCATTCCTCTACAGGTCTCTGTTTCACGAGCGTCTGTGTTTTCAACACTTGCTTAAACTTGATCTTGTACTTTGAACATCGAGGGGGCACGTTGAAACACCACGTATACTCCTTCACTTGATAAGGTTGCTGCTCAGACACTCTTATAACTGTTGTGTACCTAAAATATAAATACCATACATATTTAAATTGTGGTAGGTACTTTACCACAAGTTAATAATTTATTTAAAAAATAATATACATATCCGCGCTAATTTATTTTTAACAAGCTTTTATTAGCCTCACCTGTGCCTATCTATCTATGCGACGGAATCTTTGTGTAACTGTAAAACTGCTGGTAGAACTTTATAAATAAAATAAATATGTAACATGTATGTAATGATGATACTTTATTTGACGAATTATAAAATGAAATATCGTACTGATACAAATAAAATCATTGTTACAATTGACTGATGCGTAATTATTTTCAGATATTTAGAAAAAAAAAACTAAATAAATTAAATCCTACCAACCATAGCAATATGTGTCTGTGAATTATAAAAATAAAAAAAACCCCGACTGCATAAAAGCTAACTAAAAAGATGAAAACAAATTGACGAAGGAATATAGTATTCGGAGTATGAGTCGGGTTTAAAATTAAAATGTATTGTATTGTAAGTATAGTAAATATTATGCGTACTTCTTATGTTATCTTTGTATGTATGTAATTAAAATATTATGTTTTAAGTACTAATATACCTACAGCCATAGCCCAAAAGTCGAACCTAACATTAGATATTTTATTATAAAATACAGTTCGTTACATTGTAGAACGTCGACTAAAGAGCAACCATTGAAATAAATACCATACTCAGGAATTATAATATCTATAATTGGAAAACGTGCGTAGTTATAGGAAATCTAAAAGAAATGACGCATTTGCCTCAATGTAACTTAAAACTGAATGAAATAAGAGGAAAATGGAAATATAATTACGTACGAAATTGGTAATCTATACATAACGTAACTACCTAATTAAAAGTAGGTATGTAATTCTTATACTATAGACAACAACTTAATTCTTAAATCTTACACTTAATACTTAAGTCAAAGTTGCATCCCATAGCGATATTTTACTCATGTGGGTTGTAGATTAATAAATAGTTCTTGAAAAAAATGTATTTGAGGAAAAATATTTTTGGGATGTAAAATACGAAAAATTAAAAAAAAAAGTATTAAAAAAATTACTGATCAACATCCACTCAAAAAATATAAACTCTAAATAAATTCTCAAGATTTTTTACCCTCATAAAATTCGATCTTTCAGATAAGTCAGCTGGCTAATGAATATTTTTCATGAAACACTAAAAACGCAATAGATCGTTAGCTTAATACCATGACGGAGGAAAAGGTTATGCAAGTCAAGTCATACAGCTAAATGGTCTTACTCCTATCAATTTATTATACGTTATGGCTAAATTTGCATATTCAATAGCGAGTGGAAAATTTATTTTTGTACTGCCGATAAACATTTTTTTTTATTTACGACCACGAAATACTTTTACAATTATAGATGCCGTAAATCAATTTTAAATGAATGCATTTGTCACTAAAAAGACAGTAGAAAATGTTTTTCACGCTTCACATTACATTAATATTATGAATACGAAAGTTTGTAAATGAGTGAGTGGATTTGAGCGAAGTTCTAGATAGTTTACAGTCTGGATTATAGATATAACGTAGAATTAAATCGACATACCTAACACGCAGCAAGAGCCGCGGGCTGATCTACTTTTAAATATACGAGCGATATGAGTTAAATTATTAGTTATTACATAGGTACTAGCGGCTGACCCTCGCTTCGCCGTTCAGCAGTTCTAGCGTGAAAGAGTAACAAATATCCATACATACTAACAAACTTTCACATTTATAATATTAATACGGATAATACGGATTATATAATAATTACAACTATAAGTGCGAGTTAATAATTATAATAATTACAACGTAACTAAATTCATTGAAATAATGTCTACTAGCAATAACCAGATTATGTACCTACATATAGATATACTAACTAGCATTGCCCGCGGCTCCGTTCGCACTCAGATTACCAAACACCAAATTCTTAGGTTTTACATATTAGTATACTCTTACGTTGCAGTTATTGTATTTTGTTTTGCTCAGAAATGAGATATTTTCCCGCGGTAAAACGTATCCTATATATTGACCCGGATAACCAGCTATCATCACACCAAATTTCATCAAAATCCCTCCAATAGTTTTTCCGTGATGCGGTAACAGACACACAGACAAAAATTCTAAAATCTATAGATTCGGCCTCGGTATCGATAATAATGTCTATTTCAATAAGATCTTCCAAAAAATATTTAATATACAGCCTTAGTTCAGTCTTTATTCGGCTAAGTTACAATTTTATTATATATACTAGCGGTTCACCTTCGCTTCGCTCGGGTTCGCCTCTAGAAAAATACTAACAGAGATCTATTAATTCCCACGGGAACCGTTCATTTTTCCGGAATGAAAAGTAACCTGTTGTTTGACCGGCAATATAAGGTATCAGAATGTTAAATTTTACTAAATTAGGTGCATAAGTTGTTGTGTACTAAGCTGTATAAGATACTATAGTTTTTTAACTATTTAACGGGAACTCTTCATTTTCTGGGATGAAAAGTATCTAAGATGTTGACTGGAGGTATAAGGTACCACCATACAAAATTTCATTTAAATCGGTTCAACAGTTTCGGAGATTAGCCCGGACAAACTGACAAACAGACATACAGGCAAGCAAGCAAACAGACATTTTTTTTAATAACTATTGTTTTGGGGTCTATGTTGTGTACATAATACGTTACAAATAAACGAAAACATCTATCCCACGGGAACCGTAAATTTTTCCTGGGATAAAAAGTAACCTATTTGTTATTCTGATGTATGACTTATATTATTGTAAAGTTTCATCAAAATCCAATCAGTAGTTTTTGTGTACTAAGCTGTATAAGTTACTACAGTTTTTGACTGTCCCACGGGAACCCTTTAATTTTCCGGGATGAAAAGTAGCCGATTTTTTATTGTCATGTATGAACTATATTATTGTAAAGTTTTATTAAAATCCAATCAGTAGTTTTTGTGTACTGCTGTATAAGTTATTATAGTTTTTTAACTATCCCACGGGAACTATTAAATTTTCCGGTATAAAAAGTATCTAAGATGTTGCCCGGGGATATAAGGTAAAACCATGCAAAATTTCATTTAAATCGGTCCAATAGATTCGGAGATTAGCCCGTACAAACAGACAGACAAACAAAAAATTAAAAAAAAATTTGGATTTGTTCTATTTGTCTTCTTACATCCCCCTGACTCGGTTTTTAATATTTTTTTGTTATGTACAGACATTCGACCTCTACTGTTTTATTATAGTATACAGTTTTAATATATGTATAGATATGATCGCACATTCAGTGTTGTAAGGGAAATATACCTGTGAACTGCATATTAAAAACATGAATGTCTAACAATTTTTAATTAACGCAATATTTTTTACGGTTTCTATGGTTTCCTTTACTAAATGTAAAGAGCGAAACTTGTGGAACTTCCTTTAAGAAATCATGTTGTAAGGCTCATAACCTTTTTTTATCACTATAAATGACCCCAGTTAGTGGTAGCATGATGGTAACGCGCTCGCTTGGGTAGCGAGTGAAGTGGGTTCAAATCTCGGGTTTCGCACTTCTGATATTTTCATGTGCGAATCATTTTAAACATGATCACCACTTGTCTTACGGCGAAAGAAAAATCATGAGGAAACCGTTTTTGAAACACATGTGAAGTCCGCCAACCCGCACTTGGCAAGCGAGGTGGACTATGGCCTGATCCACCTTGTAATGAAGAAAGGCCCGTGCCCAGTGTGCCCGTGGGACGTCAAAAAGGGCTAAATGCATAAATGGCCATTAATATGGAAACAGTACGATATATTTATGAAATTAAAAGAAATTACATAATGTCTGGCTAGATCTGCTCAAAGATTTAACGCAACAAGTCTGTTGTAGCAAGTTTCGACGACCCCACGCATGCTTTGCGAGAGTAAGTGCCTAATAAATGCTAATTTAAAGATAGCATAGTGCTTGAATTCCTCACTGACTGCTTATTTTATGCAGTAGTTTTACAATAATTTTAAATATGGATGTCGCATTTTTGTCGTTTTGTATTTAATAATATAAAATCATTTACTAGGGACCCGACCTAAGCTTTTTGCGACAAACATACTTGTATCCAAGGGAAAACTTGTTATATTATAAATTATCTCTATAGAAAAAATAATAAAGTATATCGATTTGCCCTTAGATATTATTTTACAAACCCAATATTTCAAAATTCTATTTGCAACATATGAATAAAATGCAACACTTACGACTCCTGTCTTGTACAGACATTAGGACCTTCTAAAAGGGCCCCAACTGAGGCAACCAGAGCCAATAGTATCGCCGTCTTCCACATCTCAGCTACCGTTCATACACTTCTAAACCACAACTCCATAACATAATATTATGTATTGTTTGCACTCGTTTACGTGACGATATGCATTCATCGGTTGTTTGGCCTTTCCTCTTGTTGCCCGTTGTAGCGAATTGTGAATTGCCTCGTCTAGAACAAAGAAAAAACTTAAATATACAATGGTAATATAAATACGCGTTGCGAAGGTAATTTTATTCACAATTCACAAAATACGAAAGATGTATATTTTTTATAAAATATATGAAAATTGACAATTGAAGTGCTTGTAAAATTCTATTTGAATAATTTGATTTTATTTAAATTATACAACTGATTACGATATGTATGACCCACCTAAGTAGTCCATTATAGCATCGTAGTAAGTATACTTTTTTATAGCTCGTGTGACCTAAATCATCTTATGATATGGAATGAAATTATTGGCAGATTTTAAACGATTTCTAGTCGAAGAAACGTGGTGATTTCACTAATTAATTTATCACGTTACATTATTAATCAGTCGCTTCATAATCCATTTCTTAAATGTATTTCAAATGGAAAAAAACAATCGATCATAGATACTGAAATGTAAACACAATAGCAGATATAGCCTTCTGGCATACATAATATTATGTCCCTCAAAAAAGCTATGAAAAATTCAGCAATGCTAATCTTATTCGCAAACTGTCGATTCATGGATTTTATCGACAGTCAAAATAGGTATGTGCATAGGTATGTAATGAAATTTTAAATTAGGAACAGATCTAACAATTTTTTATCTATTTATAATTTTCATATTGGCTTAAAACTTTGCAAGTATTGATACGTTAGACTTGGATTTTACTGTTTTATTTTAATTCTAGTGATAAAATCTAGTTTTATAGTTTGCTGCCACCGGCAACCACTGCCTACTGCGGGCACTGAATTTGAAAATAACTGATATCTATATTAATAAAAATTTATAAATTATTGTTTCAATGTTTATCTATGGCTGTAACTTCCTTTAGAACAAGTATCTAAATCGATTTATATAAAACTTATTAATTTTCAACCGATTTCCTCAAAAAGGAGGAGGTTCTAAATTCTGCAGTTTTTTTTATTTTTTTTTACTTTATAAGTCAAAAAGCGTATACAAATAAATATACTAATCAAAAATAATTAAGAAGCCTATCTAGCCCTAGGGTAGGTTTTTATCTTTTTTTAATAAGTGAAAATGACTTTAAGATTAAAAATTGGTTTTGAGACCCATCGCTCTAATATAAAATAATATGCAATGTAAGTACAAAAATATATTGTAGGTATACATAATATGTATGAAATTACTTTTTTTATTACAACTTAGCACAAATGTAAATGCTGAATATACGCAGAATTGAGGTGATTTTTTTAAGGATTTGAGTATATTGAAACGTAGGTGGAAAGCATTGAAGTAAGCATAAGAAGGTCAATACATATAAACGGTTATTCTTATTCAGCATTAATCAAGATTAAGAACCGTTATTTAGCCAATTGGTATGTGATAAAATTACTTGTATCGAATATTTATGTAAAGGTCTTATTATACTAATATATTTATTTATATCTTTACGTATAAATATAAATAATAATACTAATAATTTCTTAAATTTTTCCTATTATTATTTAATAGTTAACTTCATAAAAATATGTTATATGTCTTAATATATTTACAGTATGTTCTAAAATAACAAAATATTATGACTCGCACTTAAGCAAAAATCTTCTGGCACTTTAAATTATAAATGATAAGCGTTTCAATTTTAAATATTGTCATGATTTAAAAGTATAACACTAGCGACTCACCATCGCTACGCTCGGGGTTCGTCATAAAGGTTTAACGTAGTTTAACTTTCACGTTTAGTACAGACTAGCGACTCACCCTCGCTTCGCTCGGGTTCATCCCTTAGGTACGTTTTAACGAATTTTTATGAAATAGAAATCTTTGAATTTCTCGGTTATTCTGTACTATAATATGCATCATGCATGTATTTTACATATAAACCTTCCTCTTGAATCACTCTGTCTATTAAAAAAACCGCATCAAAATCCGTTGCGTAGTTTTAAAGATCTAAGCATACATAGGGACAAACAGACAGCGGGAAGTGACTTTGTTTTATACTATGTAGTGATTTCTCAGAGATGAGATATTTTATCGTAGCAAAAAGTACCCATATGTTAGCCCGGATAACCAGCTATCATCATCATCATACCAAATTTTATCAAAATCTGTCCAGTGGTTTTCTCGTGATGCGTTCCCAGACAGACATACAAAAATTCTATAAACTAATATAGATTCGGCCTCTGCATCGATAATAATGACTATTTCAATATTTTTTTCCAAAAAATATTTAATGTAAAGATTCGAATCTAGAATTAGTGCAAACCGAACTACATCCTGAATTACGCAGTTAGTTTTTTATATTTTAGCCAACCTTAGCGAAGTAGGGCAATTTCGCGAGTATTTTAAATATAATTATTGCAAAAGCAATCAAGCGAAGAACAGCTGTTTATTGTTTGTGTAGCATTCCATATATTATTGTTTGTGTAGCATTCCATATATTATTGTTTGTGTAGCATTCCATAGATACTAAAATAATCGAATAACTAGTATATTTGTAGGTACAACGCTTAAAGAGTAGACACAGAGAAACCTACTTCAAAATGAAGCAGTGGATTGAATCTAAAAATAAAAGCCACTTGTATATATATTCTGTGTATGTTATATCTAGAACTAATTCTAACTGCGAATCTTTTTTTTTCTCTTTATGGCTTAGAGCTGCGTTGACAGACACAATTTGGAAATTTATTAGCTTTACTGTGGAAATAATAAGTATAAATGAATGATCGGTCTACAGTAGTAACCTACAAATTGCGAATCTTATACGAGTATGTATTACAAATGCGAATGTGCTGACATTGCAATTTAAATACTAATAAAGTATCACAGTGTCATCTGTGTTTAATTAATTGTATAACAACCATTACTTGGAATATTATTACTAAAATTATGATAAAGGATCAACTCTTTGATTTATAAGCTAATATAAGTTAAACTATAGTCTAAAGGTCACAGACACAGTTAATAAATAGAACAACAAATACAGATAGAAAGATAAACAAGATTATTTAGCTTTAAACGTCATTTAAAAATAGATGTAATTTCATATCTATGCCATATTATGACTAAAAACCTTCGGTAATCTGTTAATAAAAATTGTCATAAAAACTTCCATCCACTATCCTCGGAAAGCTTTGTTCTTAGGTAAACAGAATTCTGAATAATATACCTAATAGATAACAAATATTGTGTGACATTTACTGTAACAGTGATTATACATTTGTAACTTAATCACGAGTATTGTATTTAATAACAATTCCATACTTAATATTATAAATGTTAAAGTCTGTTTGTTTATCCTTCTTTCACGTCCAAACTCTGTGACGAATTGGCATATTTTTTTGCGTGGAGATAGTTACAGGGCTGGAGAGTGGAGAGCGATAGTCTACTTCTTACCGCGGATTATCTCTTTCACACAGGTAAACACGTTACAATACAACCAACAACAACTCATCATATCTATATATATAATATATATATATATATATATATATATATATATATATATATATATATATATATATATATATATATATATAGATATGATACTAACCGTTAAAACGTACCTAGGGACGAACCCGAGCGGAGCAAGGGTGTGTCGCTAGTACAAAATAGTGAAAGCATTACATACAAGTAGGTCGCTTCCGTTACGCTTTGGAAATGAGACTGATATAAAAGTAGCTTCTAATTATTAGTATACGGCATCGCAAGCCTTATTTTTTATAATAACATTTTCTTTTCATTATAATATGATGGTCACTATACTCTTCGTATTGAATTTCTTACTTATTCTATTTACAAATTACAAATATTGACTACACAAGTCTAAACTAGTCAAAAATGTTAAACGTGATGACCTAATCATTTAAGGCGCTTGCCGTTTAATCAATTTAATCGTAGAGTTCACACGTATGCACACATTAGTCGAACATAAAACAGAAACGCGAGAAGACTGCAATTGTCACGTAGGTACATACATATATTGACAAAACACCAAGCGATGTTGAAGAGCAAAACAATTATAACCGTTATGAGTCGTCAGACTCGTAACTATGTGTAGGTGAAGAGATGATAAGTAACTAAACTTTTTAATATGCTATTGCAATCCTCAACCTTAACTAACTTTCAGTATCCATATCACAACTAAATGAGGCCATAGTGAAAAAATGTAGACATAAAACTATAAAATATGATGAACTAGCGACTCACCCGCGGTCCGCTCGGGTTCGTTCCTATATGTACGTTTTAACGGTTAGTATAGATTTCTCATAAACGAGATATTCTCTAACAGTAAAAAGTATCCTATATGTTGACCCGGATAACCAGTTATTATCATATCAAATTTCATTAAAATCCCTACAGTGGTTTTCTCGTGAAGCGTTCCCAGACAGACAGACAAAAACTATAGATTAGACCTCTGTATTGATAATATAAACTATTTCAATAAGTTCTTCCGAAAAATATTTAATGTACAGATTCGACTCGGTTAGAATTTTATTATAATATGTATAGATAGATACTATTAAATACATACTATGCGGCAATAACTCGCTATAATATAATATTACACACTATTTCACATGCTTGGTTAGATGAGAAAACAAACTGTGTCGGTAAAAAGTAGGCCAAGTTTGTGTTAATCAGGGATAAGCTATACCTTTACACTTTACAGCAATAACGGTCACCGGAGAGATATGAATGAATGAATTAATAACTATTGTACACCCAAAAAGAGAAAAGAAAATATACAAAATATAGATGAATGTACAAGAAGGTACAGAGAGGGCTATTTACAAAATACTTGGCCAATATCATGTAGAGTGCAGGAGTCATTTCATTCCTTTTTGAAATAAATTCAACTGAAATGTCCCCCGCAACGACTATTTATAATTACTGTCGAGTAATAGGTTGAAATAAATTTTAACTTTAGTTTAGCTAAAATTTTAACGATAAAAACCCAATCGTAATAGTAAAATCTATTAAACTAATATTATAAAGAGGTAGTTTGTGAATTGTGAGTTTATGACGTTGTAGGGGGTAATCTCTGGATCTACTAAACCGATTTAAATGAATTTTGGTAAGAAGATGGTTTGAGAACCGGGAAAGGACATAGGATACTTTTTATTCCGGAAATCATCCCTTAAGGGGGTGAAAATGGGGATGAAAGTTTTTATAGTTAATCAACCTAGGGACGAACCCGAGCGAAGCAAGGGTGAGTCGCTAGTAGGTAATAATTTTAACAGTTATTTCGAAAACAGGTACTACTTTATAAATGATCACTTCACCTAAGAAAATTAATTTTAAAGCTTCTAATTTCATAAGAGTGGTTCTCTTTCGTTTCCCATCATATTTGATGATATTTTCTAGCTAGCTCTGTTTAGGCTAGGTGCTTAGGTTAGCTCGAGGACAAATTAAAATACAAGCTAAATTCTCGATTTCTCATAGGTACTTACGGTTACGTCAAAACGAAACGGGATACGGGATACAGGCATATCGTTTGGACGCTACGCATGTCTTGTATTTAGATAGAAAATTTTATATAAACCAATCTTGGATGTAACAATTCTCGAATTATTGAGAATTTACTCAATATATTATCGTAACTACAAGTTCTAGTTACATAGATTCATATACGGTACACTAAAAATGTTTATTGTTTATCTTATTTATACGTGCTGAGTGCAGACCCTACGGCAGAATAACGCTGACACGTCAACTACCTCATCCCGGATGCCACAATGATAAAACATTCAATTACGAGGAAAGAAAGAAATGTTTACAGGGTCAGCTAAATTACGCACAGCGTTGAACACCCGATGAATAATTGTTGTTGCTGTGGTGAATTTTGATTTATTATTTGTTTCGTCGATGTACCTACATTATATTACACTAGCGGACCCGACAGACGTTGTCCTGTCTACACGTCTTTAATTTGAAAATTTCAAACTTTTTGGACAAAATTGTGAATCTAAACCATTCCCAGATCCCCTTGAACACACACAAAAAATTTCATCAAAATCGGTCCAGTCGTTTGAGAGAAGTTCAGTGACATACACACTCACAGAAGAATTATATATATAAAGATACGATTATTTGTAAAATACATACATACAATACATGGCAAATATTTGAAAAATATTAGGTTAATAATTTGTGTTATAAAAAAAAAAAGAAATCTTGATCCGAAAATTAATGCAATTTTGATGTTTGTGTGTCTGTCACTCAAGTCACTTTATACTTTATAGATTTTCGTAAAAAAATATGTAACATTATAATATACTTATTTAAGCTAAATAAAGTAAATTCAATTCTTGTTGAATATTTAATTAATTTCTGCTAATATTTTTTTTTAATTTTATGGATATACTGTGTTGATCCCAATTTGCATAAAAATAAATATTATTTCAACTAATCCTTTTTTTACTACTCAATCTCCATTGTTAGAAATTTAATTAATTTCTTAGGTGGAGGTGAAAATCTTGTTGAAATAGTCATTCTTATCGATACAGAGGCAGAATCAATAGTTTTTAGAATTTTGGTCTGTCTGTAAACGCATCATGAGAAAACCACTGGACAGATTTTGATGAAATTTGATGTGATGATAGCTGGTTATCCGGGTCAACATATAGGATTTTCTTTACTGTGGGAACATATCTCATCGTTAAAAAATCTATACTAAACCTTAAAACAAGCTTTTATGGATTGTAAAAATAGTAATGTATCAGTTTATGAATTCAGCCCGCTGAAGTAATTTAATTTGAGCTCATATCCATTCATTGTAAAGATATTCTGTAGACATTCAGTTTAGTATCCCTATTTAAAAACTCCAATAGGATCCCATCAAAAGCAACAAGTCACATAGAAACCAATACATATTTATTGGTTTCTGTGTGGCTTTTATCACTTTTGATGGGATTCTATTGGAGTTTTTCAACAGGAATGATGACAGTACATCATTAATATATAAGTACATATTTTGTTAATTATTTTTTATTTTAAATTTTTTTTTGCAGGAAGGCAAGATGAATTTAGTGATTATATAATTCCCTTCTTTTGCATTATCAGTGCCTGTTTCTGAGTAGTGAACCTTAATATAGACCTTTTTCTTATTGCAAACAGATCAATTATTATTATTAATCTGTATAGTCAAATTACTGACCCCACATTAAAATCATATCCTACTAATAGGTAAACAATGCAATATAATCACTGTACAAGTATTAGGTTTATGTGGCCATGTTTTTTTATTGAGACCCATCTATACTATGTTAGTAAGTAAAACAGAAAACCTAAGATGTATTTTTGGTTCTATTTAAAATGAATACTAGTTATGTCAATAATTCAACTCACTATCCAACAAATCTATAAAGTGCAATTAAACAGAAGGAAAAATTCTGAAGAATTTTTAACTGTTATTGTAACATGATAAACTTTTTAGATTAAATATTTTAGGTAAGTATAGCTAGATAGATGTTAAAAAAACAATAGGGTTAATTTTCAAAGGCATTGAGAAAATACTCATACAATGTAATATATGTACATACTATAATTATATTCATTCACTCATAGAACATGAGCCATCACAGTGCAAAAATGAACACATCCTTTAGGATTATTATTTAAAAACAAGCTCCACATACCAATGTATCTGGAATCTAATAATTTAAATTTAATATAAGAATCTGGATACCATATGTGGATCACATTTATATATTACTCATAACATATTTTAATGACATAAGAAACTTTGATACTAGTAGCTCAGTATGACTAATGGCTACTTTCTAGGTGTAATGAAAAAATATATATTATATTGTTGTCTTTGTTGTAATAATAATACTATAACATTGTAAACATACCTTTTAACTCAGGGTTAACTTACGTGAAATAATGTGTTATTTGGTGTATATATTTATCAGTAATATTTTTTTAATGAATGAATGAAAATAGTAAATATATGGATTAATTTATATTATTGTCTTAGTTTCTTTATAATTAAATTCTAAATATTATGTGTATACAAACATTTATCATTATATACAAAAATATGAAATGTTCACATAGAATATTTGTTTAAAAAATACATTCCCGATAAAATCACAAATAAATTTATATATTTGATATGCCCACGGATCACAATGAGACTTTTTAGACAACAGGTTTTAGTGAAACAAAATATACATGCCTAGTTGTTTTTTTCAATCCCGCTACACGTACACATTGAAAGCTTGTCTTTTTTAGATTATAATTTCAATTTTTCTAAAATTCTATTCAATAATGTCTATAAAATAGCATGCAAACATGTAACATGACCTCAATTTACACTTCAAAAATAAAGTAGGTATTCTTTGTTTACATTTTGAAATTGAAGCGATGTGTATTTTGAAATATAACTAAGAAAATTATTATAATTCATTATTTCTTACCCGGAAACTTTAAATTACTTGATTGTTTCAATATATCACTACTATGATTCACTACTTCACACTCGAGAACTTGAGATACTACCTATTATGATGATTTCACAAGAATCTTAAGACAATATTTTAATTTTACAAGATTCAATTAAAATATTAAAAATCTAGTAAGATTTTATCGAATTAAAAATTTAATCACTGCACAACGTACATTATATTATGATAACACAGTAGATCCTGGTCAACACAGCAGTCAACATCAAGCACAAAAATTCACAGTTCACACTTCACAGAATAACAAGTACCATTTATTTAAAATTGGTAATTGGTATCACTCGCTCACAAGTCACACAGATCACAAATACGAGTCACGCGCGTAAAATCTGCTTTGTAAGTTTACACTTTACAATTTCCATACACTTTTTAGTGTGTAGTGTGTACTGTGTACTTGTGTAGTGTGTTCTATTACTTATTAGAATTATCCCTACGCAGTGTTGCAAGCGCTTGAAATTTTATTCCCCTAAAAGTAATTTCAAAAACCCCTTAAAAACGTAACAATTTGAAAAATATGGGTAGGCTTATATGTAATATATTTTTTTTTAATTTTTAGATATTTTTTATTTTATTTTAAATGATTACAAATAGCGTAAAACACTTATTTATGGCTATTATTATAAAAATTATGTAACAATTTTAAAATAATAATAAATTCCATTGATAACTTAGCAAATAAAAAAAGGGATACAATTTTTCGAAATCTTTAACCGAAACTATATAAACCTTAAAAAGACCCTAAATATTTTTCCCTCCTAAAAAATGCCCGGTGCTATTTTTTTACCTATGGTAACTTAACAGCATAAACTCAGAAATGTTACCAGTTATGAAATTATGCGGTTCACCACTAATGTCATATTAAATTATTTTATAATAATTCAAAAATTAAAATAGTTAACTCACCAAAAAGTCCGATCATTTACAAATATCAAAATTAAAAATGAATAGTAAAAAAACATTTTTTAAAACAAGCTTTTATTTAAATGCTCTAAAAAGAAGAAAATAAACTTTAAACTAAATTTAACCCAACAATTTATATATATATATATATATATATATATATATATATATATATATATATATATATATATATAATATAAAAGCTTGTCGCGAGATTTACCTATCTATTCTAAACGTTATATTCGTGTTTACACAGGTAAATATAAAAATTGGTAAAGTTTGTGAGTTTGTGACGTTTTAGGGGGTAATCTCCGGATCTACTGAATCGATTTAGATGTTTAGTAAGAAGATAGTTTGAGACCCTAGGAAGGACGTAGGATACTTTTATCCCAGAAATCATCCCTTAAGGTGGTGAAAATGGGGATGAAAGTTTGTATTGGGAAGGAAGCTAAGGACGAACCCGAGCGAAATGAGGGTGAGTCGCTGGTTTATATATAAGACTAGCGACTCATCATCGCTCCGTTCGGATTCGTCCCTAGTTACGTTTTAACGTTTAATATAGATTTCTTTGAGATGACATATTTTCCCGTGGTAAAAATCCTATGTGTTGACCCGAAGAACTAGCTATCATCATACAAAATTTCATCAAAATCTGTCCAGTGGTTTTCACGTGTTACGGTCCCTGATAGATAGACAAAAATTCTAAAAACTATAGATTCGGCCTCTGTATCGATAATAATGACTATTTCAATAAGATTTTCTAAAAAATCTTTTATGTACTAAATACAAATGTCATGTATACATAGATTATTTTGATCGCAAAAAAAGTGAAACGAGGAAGAATGGCATTTAAAAGTTCGTTTTTTTTATTTGATTACCTTTTTGTTTTAAAACTCCCTAAGCCGATGTAGTACAAATAAAAAGATAGAGACAAAGAAAAAATCGGGAGCTTTTTATTTTTATAGGTAGATCTCTACCGATTTTTTATTATCCACTTTGCAACACTGCTTGTCAATTGTCATCCAAACATAACCTAATGGCATGAACGAATAAACCACTGGACGAGACATAAAATACAAATGTATGAAAACTCGTTCAACCAAAAGACGCATAACGCACACAAAGATTTTATTACATTATTATACACACAGGTACACAATACAATATTTCTAGTGCTTGAACGTAATCGATAAAATACATATATCGATGAACCAATTAATGACATTTTAGACATTGGTTAGCATAGTCATCATATTTTACATCTTTTAATTTAAAATATCTGTATTTATTATAATAAATTAAAATAAATGAATTAAAGAGGCAATAATAATGTGTCAAATAATAATTATTTTTTAATTTGATTTATATAAATACGATGGCATTGATGGCAGCATTCTGTTGGCCTATAATAATGTTAATGAACAAATGAATATCGGGTGTATATTCCATTAATATATAATAAAAATTATTTTTTAAAGATTAAAAAAATATTAAGCTAATTTAATTAAATAAAGTGATTTTGTTGATTCTGTTATTGAATTATTTTAATTGGCAATTGATTGTCTCGGGTAGCTTATAAAAATGTGACACTGTCCTAATATTGCTCAGTTCTTAATAAACATTTGTGAAATTAGGAAAAAGAAAAAGTGATTGCAAATTGTGAAAAAGTGAGTGTTGGATCGTGAAAGTAAATAATTAGTGCAAGTGGTAAAGTGTTTTATTACAAATCGCCAACCCAGAAGTTTAGTGCTAAAACATTATTGTTTGATTTTGTGTAATTTATGTGTTGAAATAAAATGATCTTTATTATTATTACAATGGAATAATATTCCAAAGTATATAAATGTGGTATAAAATAAAAAAAAAAATTAAGTACACATACTAATTATAATTTTTGCATTTATATTTTTATGTGACTTAGAAAATATTTTTATAAATTTATTGTCATCAGATTGTAGGATACTGTGATAAAAGTATTTTATGTTATTGTACTGTACAAATAACACAATTCGTTCAGTTATTTCGTCAAATATCGATATATTTTTCGACATTGTCAAGCACTAGTCGATGTCAAATGGACTCACTCGACAGTTTAGTCATTTGTTCTGAATGGTATAATCCAGGGATTTTATGATGGTTGTCAGATGTCAACAATACATAGAAATATCGACTATATTTAACATAGTTGGATAATATGATATTTTATTTTACAATTTTATTAAATTGTGTGATAAATAACAATAAATGTAATAAAATAATGTATTTACAAGTGAAAAGAAACAGTGCTGCTTCCGCCGCTACAGTTTTTACACCATTTAACAGAACATTTAGTCATTTTTGGCAGATTGTTTGTTGACAAGTAAATGCTTGAGACTGACGCAAAAAACAAACGACAAAGGCTGAAGTTTCCTGGCTACTAATAAGACAGATAAAGGTACGTCCGCTTATATGTCTGGTCCAGTGACTTATTCGTTCATGCCTAATGGCTAATATTGCTAAGTGCTAACTGCTAATGATAAATAAATAATTCATCATTCATGTAAAAGTAGTCTCCTTAATCTGTGATGCAAAAGCTAAATGAAAGAAAACTTACTATATGATATTGCTAAAAATATTGAAACGGTAACATTATATTATTGTCCATAGTACCATCAACTTATTATGTCACTTTATAGAAAATTGGTAAATATTTAAAATTGACGATTTCAGAAATAATATTTTCGTTCTATAAATATTAAATATACAATACATAAAAAATCCTTTACAGGTCCTTCAAAGTTTTAAAAAAATACATCGGACTAGAATGAGAGTGTTTCAAGGCGATGAGAAAGCCTTAACAGCAGCTAGGATAAAAATAAATGAAGAATTTAGTAAAAATAAATATGTAAAGGATGAAGAAGCTATTAAAGCGGTACGTAAGCAGTAGCAACAAAAAAACTTTAGCAAATAAATGTATATCATTATTCATAATATTATGATATATAAATACATTACAAAAATAGTTTTCTTACAGATGATTCAATTTGGCGAGGATGTAGAAAAAGAACTAAGAATGCAAGTTATTCAAGCTAAAGAAATAAAACCTGGTGTATTTGGTAAATAAATGTTAAACAACTTATTTATTTAAAGAATGGTTTGTCTATTAATAGGTTAATGATTGAGTCTATTTAGTGTGTATTTTACTGTTATTATTGTTTAGTTAATAACACAAGCTTGCAATGGTTTTCGCCTAAAAACTGATCAGCAATCTGGATAGGTATTAGGTAAAAAGATATGAGTAAAATTAATTAAAAATTCCAGCAAGTAAATTTTCTAAGTAAAAAGTTAAATTTCACAGTCCTGTGTAATTTGTTATAGTAATTTAAAAAAAAATAAGAATATAAAATATAATTAAAAAAACATTAAAAACAAATAATTATTATGGTTTTATAATCAAAAGGCAAACACCAGAACCTGTCAATTATTCACAGCCATTTTACTCAGTAATATTTGGTACAATAGAGATATATGAATTTCCAGGCAAAAAACAATGTTGGGTTGCCTCAATACATGGAACCTAGGAGAAAAATCATTTGAGTGTATATAAAGTTGTGGATTCTAATAGATAGTTAAAAAAAAAATAAGATAACTTTTTCATTTAAGATAATAGTTGCAAAGTTATGTATATATATATATATATATATATATATATATATATATATATATATATATATATATATATATATACGTACTTAAATCAAATAGATATGTAAATAATATTTACAGTTAAAATATTCATTCATAATAACATTATTATTAACAAAACATATATTTTTAATTTTCAGAAGCAAAAATCACAGAAGACACTTTAAAATTAGATAACATCTCATATAATGACAGTGCATTACCAAATGATGGTATGACCGAGAGGCCTTGTTGCCAAGATGAAAAGAAAAACAAATGAAATATTAGATTTTTTAATGAGATTAAGATTAGAACCAAATGTAGGATATAATTATTTATAAAACATTATTATTTAATAAAAATAATTTATTAGTGCCCTTTTTTAAAGATATTAAAGTTAATAACTCACCTAACCTAACCATACATTTTATATTCTACTTCCTCCTTGATATTTGGCAGACATTCTACTTGCCTGGAGTGGTAAGGACCACACACCATACATAATTTCTTCCTTACATATTCACCTTTTTCTTATTTTTATCGTCGGGAAATGCATTTACGGATACCACCTAATCCCCCAAGTGGTGATGTGGGGCTCACCAGCTAGAAGAGCCAGTACTACCCACTAAAACCCGACATCTCTTCCCCCCGCCTTATTGGGACGCCGCAGGATCGCTTGTGCATAACTACTACGGCGCCCCGGCGGCTGGTCTGCCTAAATACTAGGCAGACCACCAAACCAATGGGGCTGCTCCACAGTCAACTCTGCTACGCCAGAGAGGTACCCTGAGCAGCCCCATTAAACCAAACACCGCCCACCGAAATGGGCCACCTCCAATCGGCTGCAGTGGACAGGGAGAGCGGCAACGAAACACCGACACTCTTCCCCTGCAGTCCCACCGCGTCCGCCATCAAACGGTGGCGGCGCCATCTAGGCCGCGGAAGGTAGGGAGAACGGCGCACCGAAATACCGGCACTCTCCCGCCGCGGCCTACCCCTCCGCCTGATGCGGGCCTGCGACCACAGTCCCGCAACCGGCACCCATCATCCGGTTGTGGGACCAAGCGGTCCCACCACCGGTGGCCGCAACGTCTTCGGTTCGAGGCCTAGACGAGCGGCCCCACCCAAGTCATTTGGTCCGCGCCGGATTTCTCCGGTACCACCCGCCCCTCCAAGCGGGTGGCATGCTCCTATCATATTACATACTCACCTACACTACCATAACATTCATCAATTCCAACATCAACAACAACAAAAACTATGTATGACTGAGGCTGAGCCTGTTGCTATTTGTCTATAATAGTATCGAACCAACTCTCAATATTTTTAATAACCCTTTCTCTGTGATAATTTCTGATACTTTAGAAGTTATCCTTCTTTTCGCACGTTTGGAAAAAAAATATGAGAGTAAAATTTTTACGATGCGCATGCGCACCTGCAGCCAAAAAGCCACATGATGAAGTTAGCTGCATTCATTTTACAAACGGAGTTATGAAATTCGGGATAAAATCTTAACTTTTTTTTGTTCTGTTACACCAAAGAAGTATAACTTCTTACATACGTACATAAGCACACACATCTTTTTTTGTTTCAAGCAACCATTGACCTCTATCTTAAAACCCATATAAAAACTGTGTGCTATTATTAATACTTTTCCTTTGCGTAAAATCTTTAAACCAGTTGACAAACCTTTAAAATTAGTAGCTTTAAAATTTTACTCTATTACTCTTAGATATTGTAGCTTTTAACTTCAAAGTTGTCTCACCTGGTTAAATTTTATAGATACACTGTTTTCATTTTTAAATCTATACTAATATTATAAATAGGTAAAGTTTGTGACATTGTAGGGGGTAATCTCTCCCCCCCAACGTGCGTTAACCTTGTCGTGGTTGGGAAGGCTCAGTAGTGCCCGGCAATCCAGCCGGGCGCAAAGCCAAGAAACGCACAGGGAGGTGGCTCACTTCGGTGGGCAGTGGGAGGTGGCTCTCTTCGGCGGGCAGTGTACCATGCAGGTTGCTCCTGGTATTTCTCTGATAGCAGAGTAGACCTTGGAGCAACCCCATGGTTGTTGTGTTCTGCTTCGGCAGACCTGTCGTCGGGGCGTCGTAGTTGAATGCGTAAGCGATCCTGCGACGCCCCATTAAGACGGGGGAAGGTTTTGTTGGGTTTTAGTAGGTAGTACTGGCTTTGCCGGAGAGTCCCACACCTCGTGCGTAAATGCATTTTCCAACGCGACGTTAAGAAAAAAAAAAGAGGGTAATCTCTGGATCTACTGAACTTTAGATGAAATTTGGTAAGAAGATATAAGCTTGCTATAAGCTTTTCTGATTAAAATATTATGTACCGATGAAAAGAAATATTTTTGTTCAATTTTTAGTTTGCTTTCGTGAATCGTTTTTACAGCTTGAAACTGCACATTTCGCCATGATTACATAAATGTAAATAAATACAGACGAAAGAAACAATCAGCGCGCATGTCTTTTCGTGACTAATAGCGTCGGGAGTCGGCGTCGCCCTTGCCATTTCGAGACTGTTCATACCCGTGCTTACACTTCATACTTGCTAGTGCGCGCTCTATACATTATGTATATTCTAAAGGTACAACTCTTTCGTCAGATAATGATTAATGAACCATTAGCGCTAGCCGCTAACGAGTAGTTAAACCACTGTTAAAAGTACCTCAAAAACCGGGCAGCCGGTAAATAGTAATCTGATTCTGTAGTTCTTACTTCTTACTAGTCTGTGAATAGCATAGAGTTAAGACTTACGAGTTTAGAGTATAGTCTGTGCAAAATCTATTTAAAAAAGGTACATGAAAATTTTTTTAGAAATTTCATATTGTTTATGTGAACGATAACAACAACAACATTTTATTTAACGAATTTCTGTTTTATATTTTTTTCAACACCTGTACTAAATTTGATATCAAAGAATCAATTCTATGAGTAATGAGTATGCACTCGGTACGCCACTATTAAGACCTGAATTATTGAAATAAAGAGCTTGCTATTTGGAGTAATTAAATTAAGCATTTGTATAAGTTTATCGAAACAACCCATAGAATATATTGCTACATATAAAAAACAACCACTACAATTGTTTAAACTTTAAATCTTAAAAAATTATTTTAAAATGACACATATTTTAGAAGTATTAATAAACGCTTCGGAAAAAGCTGCTATTGTAGCCAGATCTTGCTGCGAACATTCTAATACTGAAACATTGGTTGTAGCCGAAAAATGTGAAACGGAAGCGAATATCCGGTTTGAAAAAGATTTTAAAACAATTGCAGACGTTTTAGCACAGGAGGCAGCTAAATCTGTCATAATCTCGCATTTCTCTGAACTTTCAACTCATGTCAGAGGCGAGGAATCTCCCGAGATTGGGGGCATATCCATTAAACTGCAAGATGATCCAGAAAAGACTTCTGAAATACTTCAGAATTTAGTGCCTTTATACATGGCTAAAAAAATGGCTGCAGCAGCACATAGTAAAATCAGTTATAATGTAGATCTACCATCCAATCTCCCTTTTATTGATCCTGCTGATCTAGGTGTATGGATTGATCCAATTGGTAAGAATTTTAAAGTTGAATCTTTTATATGGTACTTTATAATGTGGAAACTGAAAACTAAACATACTTAATTTGAAGATATTTGATATTTAAATATTATATTTAAATTATCATAATGTTGTATAGATGGCACAGCAGAATTTATATCCGGAGTGAAAGGAGATGCCTTACCAGGTCATGGACTCCCATGTGTGACTGTATTAATTGGAGCATACTTGAGAAGTTCTGGAAAACCAGTTGTAGGAGTTATTAACCAACCATTTTATGACAAGTATCTATATTTATTTATACATTATGAAATGTTTTTTTTTAAATATAACTTGCATTGTTCATTATAGAATAGTATAGTAGAAGTCAAGGATTGGAAAGATTACTATGATACTTTACCTTTTGTATAGATAACAAATAAAAATATTGCTAAGTTTCATACTAATCTTTAAATTGATTCTGAAGATCCATGACTTTTTGAAATTTGATGCTACTTTATGATAAGGGTAATATTTATGGTTGCTAGTGCCTAGTTTAATGTGTTTAAATAAAGTTAAGTAAGTAGTTACAGAATTTTTCTAATCGGATTAGTAGTTACTGAGATAAGCACATTCAACCAAACAAACACTGTGCCTCTTTATAGTATTAGTATAGATATATTAAATAAATCTTAAAATTTGCACCTATTTACATAAAAAGATCCTTAATATATGTTAGTATTGTGTGAATTACAATTTCTTGTTCTGATTTGATGTATAATATTATATCTATGAAGAAAAGGTAACATAAAAATAATAAAATATATTTATAATAAATTACTTGTTAATGTTTTAGTGGGAAAGGCCGGATTATTTGGGGCATTTGTCATGATAATGTCAGTGTGTTTTCTGAAAATGATCAAATGACATCAGAAGATAAAATGGTCCTGATGAGTGGATCAGAAAAATTGGAAATAATAAATAAATTCAAATCTTCTGGGTGGCTAGTAAAATATGTTCCTGGAGCTGGCCATAAGTTAATGAAAGTGGCTTTAGGTAAATACTATTGTAATTGTCTTGTATCAATATTAAATATTAACCATAAAAAAAAATATTTTAATATGGTACTCTATTTTTGTACTCAAATATTAAAAATTAAAATTACATGTGCATATAACGTGAAAATTTAATATGTATTTAAAATTATGTTTAAGGAGAGGCTTCGGCATACATTGTTTCACAAGGAACCACATTTCGATGGGATACATGTTCACCACACTCTATTATTCTTGCAAAAGGAGGTAACATAGTAAGTTACAAGAGTCATACTGAACTTACATACAATGATGAAAAAGATCTTGATACAAAGGAATATTGTAATAAGGATGGAATAATAGCCTATTCAAATGAAGAAATCTTGAATGAAATAAAAAATATACTTTCTCAGGATAATAATTTATAAAACAAGTATAAAATCTACTTTTGTCAGTTATTGACTATTGTTGTAATAATAATAACTTATTAGATGTCCTAGTTTTAAAAAGTATTATTATGATAAATGTTTTATTCTTTAAATTTTCACTTTTAAGTACTAAAGCTTTCATTCTTAGTTAAACTATTTATAAAAATAAAATTTAAAAAATTAAAAAAAAATTATACATATTTAAATATATTTTAATTGTAATATTTAAAGATTAGTAAGTATTTAAAAATACTACTTATGATGTACCTGTGTAATTGATCTCATTAATCAAAATGAATTTTATTCATAGTTTATTTTAATTATTATAAGATATAATCTCTGCTGTTTATATGGGTCATGCTTGAAGAATGGGTTACAATTTTTTAGTATTCTTTTAGGCAATTGCATAGGCTTATTTTTATTTACATTTTTACGACATACACATTCAAACTCAGTGACCAATCTTACCCATATACTAAACTTAGGTTGATAATAAATATGACTTATAAATAATTTAGTAATGAATTCATCTTAATCACTAGAATTTGAATCAGATCTACTTCTTTTCTTTTTCTTTTTGCTCTTCTTGTCTTTATGCTTTTTCTTTTTTTCCTTTTGTTCTTTTTCTGTTTTTACTTGCTACAAGACAAAAATATATTTAATATTGATTTGTATTATGTCTTCTTTTAGCATATATAAAAAAAAAATTAGTTCCATTTTTTCTTAACATGATATAGAGTAAAGAGAAAATTACACTGTATCAAGTATAGATCAGCACTCAATTATACTTTATTGTATAAGATAATATTTGATG
Organism: Brenthis hecate; assembly: GCA_951806755.1. NCBI lineage: Eukaryota > Metazoa > Arthropoda > Insecta > Lepidoptera > Nymphalidae > Brenthis > Brenthis hecate. The sequence continues at coordinate 2,074,536 of OX638272.1, read as the reverse complement.
TATTATTATTACTTATTTAGAAATTTTCAATATATTACTTTTATGTTATGTTTTCAAAATAAATGGTTCTATGGGTATACAACTTTTTTTGTGAAAGTATAGTTTTACCAGACAACAGGTTATATTTTTGTTACATAGTTTAAGCTCACATTTATTTCTGTTGCTTGCTGTGGTGAAATAATTGGAGCACACCCCTCTATCCTAATTGAAGCAGTCACTTCATCTATTTTACTCATGTCAGCATTTGGAGCCCTATATTGTTCACAGTGATCAACACGAATAGTTCTACCTAAAATCTGTCAAAATAATATTGTTTTTATGAAACCATGTTCACATTTAAACATAATTTTTATTATTATTATATTATCCATAAAACAATTATAAATATTGTAAGAATAAATATTATTTTTACCTTAATTCCATTAAGGTTATCTACAGAAAGGATAGTGGATCTTTGATCCTCATAACAAATAAAGGCAAATCCTCTTGATTTGCCTGTAGCTTTATCCCTTACTAAATTAATGTTAACTATTTCGCCGTATTGTGAGAAAACGCATATGATATCACCTTCTGTTAAATCATAAGGCAGGCCTCCAACGAAAATCCATGCACTGTCTTTATATTGATCATGCCAGGAACTTTTCGAATTTCCCGCAAGTTCTCTTTCACTTAGCTTTAATACATTCTTAACATTGCTGTAAGGTAATACAAATTACAAAGTCAACAAATGTAACCAATAAAGAGAAGTTGTAGAATAAAAATAACTTACGTCATGGGATTCATTTTTGAGGCTTCTCAAGTTTCAACAATAATTAGTCGGTCTAATTTATTATCGTTGAGGCATTTAAAATTTAAATGCTGTACGAGCAAACCAATTTTACACAAATACAAACAAAAGCATAACCACAAAATCACAGATAAATAATAAACAATTACAATACGTGTAATGTGACAACCACAGATGATTAAGTAAAGCTGTGTATAGAGTATAGACCATGGATGGATGTAACGTCAACGAATGGGTTTTGTTGCACTCTCATCCGGACGAGGCCTTCCCGTCGAACACTAGGCCGCTACATAACAGTCGTTGATTTACCCGACCAATAAACCTCAAAATACCGGGTTTATCCCGCCAGCGCCAACCACGAGCGTCGAGCAGAATAACCGAAAATAGTTTTTTTTAAGTAATTAATCCATGTTTCATAATATAAAATAAAAGAAAGTGCTAATGTTAGAAAAAGAACTCATTGTAATCAGTTCTCAATTAAACAGCTTTAAATTGTTGAATCAAACAAAAAATAATTAAAATATCAAATTAATCAATTTCCGCTACACCACGCCACTCAATGCAAATTCCCGACAAAATTCCCCGCCATCAAAAAATCGCCTAAAATTACTAACTTTTCGGGTAATTACCCGCCAATTGGCAGCGTAGGTGGCAACAAAAGTACTTGACCATTTGAGTAAATTGAGAACTTGATGTGATTGCTGTCAAAGGAGAAACGGAACGAATGCTATGCTCCGTTGGAGAGTGTGACATTCTAATTTTAGTCATATTTTCACGATCTATGCTTTCTCTTCTCATTAGTACATTCTAATTTTAGTAAGTTGATATTAAGTGCTATTTCGTGTATTTACTAAAAGATACGTACAAAACATAGTTAATAGTACAAACTTGTTGTCTATTACATAAACAGTCATATATTATCATCAACATATTAATTTCTAGACGGATCAGATAGAAAAAAAAAATTCATTACTGACGTTGACAAAGTCAAACGAATAAATATTAAATAACAACAGATGTTTATGTTCTAGATAATAATTATATATTTGAATTTTACTGTAGCTGTACTAGTTTCCAATATATCCAAACAAATCTATTTATTCGTATCATTTTCGTAAGACAATAATTGTATACATAGTTTCAACATTTCAAGTAAATAAATCTGTTTATTATGGCCACTCCGACGTCGGAAACAACGGACCAGTTTGACCAAGTTAGTTAAAATTTTGAGTAAATTACTAATTTTTAAAATAATATTTTAACATTACATGTATTTATATTTATATGTACAGTTTGATGATGAAGAAGGTGACCAGCAATTAGGAGCAACGGCATCTGGTAGAAAACGATTATTTAGTAAGGAACTGCGCTGTATGATGTATGGATTTGGTGATGACCAAAATCCATACACAGAAAGTGTTGATTTTTTAGAAGATCTTGTTATAGAATTTATTACTGAAACTACTCATAAGTAAGTTAAATTTAAAATACTCAAGTTTGTCATAATATGCAGTAAAGTTTTATTATTTGGTTATGTTATTTTAATAGAGCAATGGAAGTTGGCAGACCAGGCAGAGTACAAGTGGAGGATATAATATTTTTAGTACGCAAAGATCCTAGAAAGTATGCTAGAGTTAAAGATCTCTTGACTATGAATGAAGAGCTTAAAAAGGCTAGGAAAGCTTTTGATGAAGTCAAATATGTTGGTAAGTTATAGATATTATTTATTTATAATAATGCCTGCTCATTATCTTATACTAAGGCATTAAATTTAATATTGTTTTAGATATTACTATAATATGTTTAAAAACATGTTATTTGAGTCATTAATTATATATACATAATATTCATCATAAACAGTAAAAGATTAATTAACTTAAAATAATATAAGTAACATTTGAGAATATGTTTTGATATATTTTTTTAACTTATAGAAGACCAACAATAAGTTTGCTGGTCGAACAACATCATGCTCTGAGACTGATGCAAGTAACAAAATTACATATTGACACATTGCTTTTGTGTTTGCACTTTTTTACTAAACAAGAGTACAAATCATTAATATCTTGTCGTGCTTTGTGTTAATTAGACTGCTATAAATTCATTAACTAACCTGTGTACTAAATGAAATTACCCTTAGTGTTTTATATGTAATTATTTAATACATACATACAAGGTCTTTTCAATAGTTCAAAAGTCAAGATATTTATAAATAAATATAATATTTTTCTTTTTATGTCATAAGTAAAAAAAGTCAGTTATTAGTAAATAGGCTTAAATTAAAATAGTTTTAAAATTAAAAATGCAGTATGGTAAGAACAATAATAAAGATTGTGTCCATTTTTTCACATATATTATTATTATAAGATTAATTCATTTTATAAAAACATAAAACAGATAAACACATGCTTTTTTAAATGCTTAAAAGATCTTTTGAACCATTGGAACCTTATAAACTAAATGGTATTTTTTTAATATAATCTTGGGTATTATTTTTGCTTAAATGTTTTTTATTGCAATTCCATTTTGATTAAAATATATCTTACCATTGATTTTATACTAAATAATTTTCTTTTTCAGAATAAAAAGTACAGATTGGAGGCTTGTGATGTAAGTGTTATAATATTTTATAGGAGTTTTTTTGTATTTAATTGAATTTTTATTAACTTTTTAAATACTTTTATTAAGTAAACCTTTGTAGGTTTGTTTACATACTTAATTTTTAGCAGCATTTTATGGACATTTTGTTAGGGACTTATAAATAAAATGTGGATATTAATATTGATCTACAAAGACTTAATAATCACATAGCTAAGCCATATGCTGTGAACAATATAAAATTAAACAAAAAATAAATCAGCAATGTGCTTTATTTAAATCTAAAAATGATAATTTTATATAATCTATTGATGTAATAAAATCGATACATAATATAATAATTTAATATATACTTTAGTTTTAAGGAGGTAAATCTAGTGGTATTATTATTATAATATAAGATACCCACTAAGTGTGGGTTAACTGTATGTTCCATAAATTCTGCCTTGTCAAACGCCTTGCCAAAGATATTACTGAATATTTTTTTTTAATTTAAATCCATTTAATTATATATTTAGTGAGGATTTTCAGGATCAGGATTCAGGATTATTCATAGCATTAAAGTTTAAATTACGAAATTAATTATCATATTTTTTTGTTTTAGACGAAAATATTTAAGACATGGATGTATTACATCTGCTAATGACTACCTTATAGGACATTCCTAAAACATAAGTTAATAAATAGTTAATTAGAATGTTAATGTTTTATTTTTGTCCTTATGTGTTAATTACCTTATATGTATATTATTGTCACAATTTCTCTTTAAAAAACCGACTTCAAACAAAAGCACTAAAAAAGTAAAAAATAACTAATTGGTAGTTTTCATTTACTATACATACCTAATCAAATATTTTCGAAGTCGGTGTGCTTTGCTTTGTATGAGCTGGCACCGATTTCGAAAATATTTCATTAGGTATGTATTTAATAGGTGGGCTTTAATTACTTAGCCAAAGCACACCGACTTCGAAAATATTTTAGTGCTTTTGTTTGAAGTCGGTTTTTATTTTTTTGTTAAAAAGTTTTTATTTTTCCCTTTTTAGTGTAGACAGTAGTAGCAAAGTACGAATTCTAACGTGTTAGGCTTGTCAAATCAAAGAAAATAAGCCCAAACTCAAAGTATCTACTATTAGCCGTTGAAGAGTTCCACCTATCCACCTTCTGGCCTTCCCATCAGATCAGGTCAACAATACCGAACCACTGTACTATCAACGGAAATAGAAACACTTGTAAAGTTTCAAGTCAATATGACAATTAGAAGTAGGTTAAATTCATCATTAGCTATTTTTCCACCCTTAGGGGTGGTAATTGACCAAATCGGTTAATAAATGACGGAGTTCTGAGGTAACAAACATAAAAAAAAAATTACAGGCGAATTGAGAACCTCCTCCTTTTTGAAGTCGGTTGAAAAATTGTACTTCTGATCAGAGCCTTATATGTACTTCCCAAGTTATTCTTGCCAGTATTATAAATGCGATTGTGTACGTAAACTGGCACTAAAGACAAAAATATAGGAAGGGAACAGGAAGAAAAATTAGTCTATGTACATATAAAAAAATCTAATTAAGTTGAATCTGTAAATAAAATATTTTTTGGAAAATCTTATTGAAATAGTCATTATTATCGATACAGAAGCCGAATCTATAGTTTTTAGATTTTTTCTGTCTGTCTGTTTGGGAACGCATCACGAGAAAACTACTAAGACAAATTTTTATGAAATTTGATATGATAATAGCTGGTTATCCGGGACAACGTCTAGGAAGGACACTTTATTGCTGGAAAATATCTCTGAGAAATCTATACTGAACGTTAAAACGTACTTAGGGGCGAACTCGAGCGGAGCGAGCATGAGTCGCTCGCTAGTTATTTTATAATATTGTCAACGTCACTAAGTCCCTAAAATGTGATTTATTTTGTGATATATTTAACATATATCAAGATACCTATTTTTTATAATAACAATGTAGGTACTCCTGACTAATTTCGGCCACGTCGGCGAATCTGACCAAGAGTAGCCAACTGCGCAGGAGATATTATAGTCCACAAGTGTACGCGCAGACCAGTGCACATCTTTTCCTTGTACTCAAACTCAAAACTCCGGGACGACGACAATTTGACACTCGCAGCGAGAGATCAGGTGCAGGAGCTTAAACACCACTAACTTCTCAACTCCGAGCTGTTACTGAGAATTTTTTGACAGAAAAACTCAATAACTAGGCCTAACGGGGGATTTGAACCCAGGACCACGGATTCTGCAGCCGTATATGTTAGCCACTAGACCACCGTGGCATTAAGTTGTTAATTTATCTGTTTTAGGTTAACTTGGACTAAAGGAAAATCTTTCATTGTCACGGGAAAACTATAACTAGTAAGCAACAGATATACATCATCTGTGAAAATTTCAACTGTCTAACTATCACGGTTCATGAGATACAGCCTGGTGACAGACAGACGGACGGACAGCGGAGTCTTAGTAATTGGGTCCCGTTTTAACCTTTGGGTACGGAACCCTAAAATTTATTGTTGTATGAGTAACTATGACTTCAAAAGTAAATATAATACAAGGAAGATTAACAAGAGCAAACAAAACAGAGTTATAAATAACTTCTAACTGGCTACTTAGAATGACAGTTTAACGTTATCATAATAAACAGTAATGGATAAATTTAAATGAGGGTATTTTCCCATACGCGACATAGAACTGCAATGAGTAAGTAATGACGTCTCTAAGCAGGTAATATGATCAATATAACGTGTACTATTGATCATGTATTCAGCCCTTTTTTTGACGTCCCACTGTTGGGCACGGGCCTCCCTTCAATACGAGTGGGATCAGGCCATAGTCCACCACGCTGGCCAAGTGCGGGTTGGCGGACTTCACATGTCTTTCGAAAACTTGCTAGGTTCTCTCAGACATGCAGGTTTCCTCACGATGTTTTCCTTCACCGTAAGGGGAGTGGTAATCATGTTAGAAATGATTCACACATGAAAATATCGGAGGTGCGAGACCTGGGATTTGAACCCGCTTCACTCGGTTTCCCAAGCGGACGCGTTACCACTGGGCTACCACTGCCTATATATGACTGTTGATCACATTACCTGCTAAATAAACGATGGCGTCGATCCGAGAGCAGCATATTAATCACTTTATTACAAAAATATATAAGATAGCCAAATACAAAATAAAATAAATTCCGGTGACTGTAACCGTTTACAAACATGGTAAACAACTTATAAAATTCAAACTGCGAACATCTATCTATTTAAGGACATTGAATACAAATTTATCTATATTCTAATATTATAAAAAGGAAAAAAATGTTTTTTTTTTGTTTGTTTGTAAAGAATAGTTTCTATCCGGAAAATCATCCCTTAAGGGGGTGAAAATTATATTGAAAGGTATGGGGAAACGACCTAGGGACAAACCCGCGCAAAGCGGGGGTGAGTTTGAGGAGGCATTATTTTATTTTATTTTTAAACTTTTTGGGATTAATTTTATATAAATATCTATAATTTGAGGTAATTTTACTTTCTTCCATAAATGAGGCCATCACACCTGATGAAACCATGTTAATAGTTTGTTGACATCAGTACCTCTTATATTACGTTTTAGTAACTTAAGTACTATCTCAATATTATTAGGAATTTTGTTAATAGATTTAAAAAAAATTACCTCTATCGAAATTATTGGCGATGAGCTGATTACCTACCGGCCATGGTTGCAGGGCAGCGTTACATACTCGCATAGTAAGTCTATGTATGGCTAATATTCATGAAAGTATATATCAAAACATTCACACACGATCAATTCACTAGAACTAACTAATGTCCGATTTCACCAACATCCCATAAGCTTCCACTTATGTATGGGATCCCTAGCTTAAAAGTTCCCCTAAACTAGCCCCTAAATTAAATTTCGTTTTAGCATCGTCAGAGTCCGTATTTATAGTACCTATATTTAGATGGCATTTTAACATTTAGGTGACCCCTAACTGTCGGTGAAACAGAAACTGTCCCCTAACAGCCCTCTGACCATGCTTAGGGGATCCCTTAAATTTAGGTGACGTTGGTGAAATCGGCCATAAGTCTTTCTAATTTACGATCTAATGTCATCATTTTCTTTTTCACGCTCGTCAGATTTTTGATCTGACCTATAAATAATTACATTTATATATTTCGTGGGCTGTAACCGCAATTAGCGATGCACAAGTTATGAGAATCGATGAAAAGGAAATATCTAAAATTTTAATGATTCATTATACTATTATATTAACAAATATAAATTGTATTGACCACACATTAATACTCCATTCAGAACACGAATAACGTAAATTATAACAGTACAGCAGTGATTTACAAAGGTTTATTTATTATACACGACACTTTGTACTTTGTAGTATATCTATGTAAATAATGGTTTCTGTTATATACGTATTTTTGTTGTGCACATTTTTTACGGGATTGGAATTAAAACCAGTAAATGAAACAAGATTTACAATACCAAGACGGATCGAACAAAATCATCGTATATCTCTCATTGGGATAATCGATAGCCAGGGCAAGTAAGTTCATTTTTCATTATTTTCTTTTATAGGTAAATTAAGATTACGTCTATTATTAAAAGCTATTGGAATTAGAGAATGTTTCCATAATAGCTCTTAGTTCAGTAAGCAATGGGAAGATATCGAGGTGGGTAAATTAGTTAAATATTTTAATTATAATCGGAAAATTTTCATGTATAGGTAGAACATTTAAACTCTCGTACCGTATATAATTTTTTTGCCTTATGCAAGGGTCAAACCCGTACCCACGCTCCGTTGCAATATGCGGTGCCATTCATATAATATCACACGATCAATAGGGTCGTGTATGAATTATTCGGGTAAATTATAATAAGATAGTTTAAAATAGTAATTATCGATAGATATCAGCGCGAAAGCTGTTTTTATTTTATTTTAGTCCTGCCTAAATTTCATTTCTGTGCACTAATTTTAAATCTCAATTTCTAGGTTGAGCATCAGTCTGTCAGGAAAAAATACGAACAGTAAAGATGACTGCCAATTAATATTTTCTCCTAGCAAAGGATCAATTGAAGTCTATTCCCAGGGTTCTAAAATAGATCTAATAGAATACAATTACGTCATTGAAAACAAAGGTAAGGTTAATCTTGTATTGCAATAATAAATATAGGTACATACATAGTTCTTGAGTTTTTAGTATATTAATTATGTATTTTCATGCAGAAAGCTCTGTATCACTTGAGTGAATTTTATTTTTTTTTCTTCAGAATATACCACATTTATTTTAGAAATGGATGCTATGCGTATAAACAGCAATAATAAAATTGACGTTATCTTCGAAGCGAATGATGCAGGAACACATATGTTCGATAATACGTGTAAATTTACATCATCGGAGTCCATTGAGTACATAATTGTAAAGGGAAGTGGATATTTAAAGGAATTGAACTTTAATTACGACAACACATATTCAAACAAAAAGAAAACGAATAATCAATAACAATAAGCGCATGCTTTCTTGTTCTATATCATAAAGAGTCTCACTGAAGATTCTCTTACTGCTAAAATGGGTTATTATTGTAAATTAATTGTGAGCTTTATTATATTTTCTAGTCAAAAAATACTTGAAAAGTGTATTTATATTATTAATAAGTCATAAATGTTAAGTTAGTAATAAGTTAAAATAAAAAAGTAATTATTTATTATTTTGTATTTTATTCAAACCATTAAGTATCTATCATTCACCATAGCACTGACACATTTTCTTAAAATCATAGTCCAATCACAAATAAGCTATTGAAACACATTGGGATGTATGTTTTTAATGTTCAATCAATCAATTAACATGTATTTGTTACACATTGGCAGTGGTAGCCCAGTGGTAATGCACTTGCTTGGGAAACCCAAATGTAGCGGGTTCAAATCTCAGGATTTGAACCCGCTCAACTTGGGTTTCCCACCTCTGATATTTTCATGTGCGAATCATTTCCAATATGATTACCATTTTTCTTACGGTGAAGCAAAATATTATAAGGAAATCTGCATGTCTGAGAGAACCTAGCAAGTTTTCGAAAGACATGTGAAGTCCGCCAACCCGCACTTGGCCAGCGTGGTGTACTTTGGCGTGATCTTCCACGTATTGAAGGGAGGTTCGTGCCCATCAGTGGGACGACATATAACACAAAAAAAAATACAGCCACAGGATGTAACTTTGACATATTTTGAGTTCAGTATACCTTGTAAATTGTAAGTATCGTGTATATCACTCAGTACATTAACCTTAGCCCTAATGTTGTTTTTTTAATACATTAATAAGCTGTACCTTCTGGGGAGGTCCAACATGAATATGAAGTAAAATAATTATTTTAAAGGTAATTTTGAAGTCCGTATAATTTTGATTCATAGAACAAGGATACTTTTTATCGGGAATTCATCTATAAAAAGAGTACATTGTGTACATTTACATATGTATGTGATAGCGGCTTACGAGCTGTAAACGCTCTGAAGACAATTACGCCTATAAAGCTTTGTTAAAAGAATAAAAATTGTTTTTTTTTTAGTTTACCTTTTAGTTTGATCAAATTACAATAGACTCAATAATTAATTAAAAAATAAATCGCATTAAAATAAATCACATCTCTATAATTGTATATTTTTTATATAAATGTACTATTTTCGTGTGCAATAAAGTGTTATAAAATAAAATAGAATGAGTGTTAACCTAAACAGCGATTGTCTGTTGTGGCTTTAAACCTCTGCACGTCAAGTACCGTAGTAAGTAGGTATCCTAAACAAAATAAATTTAAACATTAAATTAGTAAGTAAATGAATCTAAAAAAATAAAAATCTGTATTTTTTTCTAATAATTTATTTGTGCGATTATAGAACAGAAAAAGTACAACACAAAGTGGACTTACATAAATATACAGAAAATAATACAACAAAGTTTTCATAATTTATAATTATTAAATTTCAATAAAGTAAAATACTTAATGCAATGAAAAATAATATAATGTCAAAGTGTATAAATCATAACGCGACGCAAAGCAATGGCATAAACAGGCGGTAGTTTACAAAAGTGACTGTGTCCAAGTTACAATGGCTAAATTACCGTTATGAAAAACTCTAAAACTACATCTAGATCACAACATTATTCATAAGGGGACAAACAAATTTCATGATCAATAATAACATTTAACAATTTATATATCAATTATGTAATATAAAGGTGTATAAGTTCTAATAACTTTTATAGGTAAAAACAATGTAACACTCCAGGCGACTAGACCTGCTAAAAACAGCCGAAAGTTTAACCTTTGGTTCATAACTAATTGTAAAACATACTGTAGATTGTATAAATATTAAATAATTTACTTACGTTATAAATAGGCCGTCGATGGCAGTGATATATGAATTCTAAGTTAAGGCAACAAAAGCAAATTCAGTTATTCATAATAACTCTAATATAATAAGTTGTAAAAGTCCTCCATTGAATTTCAATATCAAATTGGTAACTTAAAATTAGCTAGCACGCTTGTTATAATAATGTAAAATATGCAATAATAATGCAAATATTCATATATTTAGATAAGAAACTGTTGGTAAAATTACCCTTATTGGCTATGATAAGCAGAGAAAGCATGTGAAGTGAATCAAAAAACGATATCTCTAACTTTAATACAGGGTAAATTGTTATTCACCCACAGATAACTTAAAGGCACATAATATTTTTATATTAGGTAATAAGTATTCTAACACATTATAGGAAGTGGCAGCTATATACACATTCGGTTAACACGGTCGAGTTTAAATGGATAAAAATATTTTGTTTATATTTCACTGAAATATTTAAATATACATGGCACGCTTTTGTGTCCTTTTTAAGTTTTCTAGTACTTCTGGGACGGCTGGGCATATCTCGGCAGCCCGAAGGACGCTTCGATATGACCCGCGGCATGCCAGGGCGTGCCGCGGCGTGATTGTATCGAAATAAAGTAATATGAATTCTAAACTCATTCAAATAAGACTAAAAAAAACTTGATCAGAAATAAAATCCTTTACCGTGCCGTGCCGCGACGTAAGTCAGCACCGGCCTTTAGTCTACAATGCAGTAGGTAAATATGTCTATAATGTGTTTATCAGACACGGTAGCTATATTGGTCTCGCTACCAGACTTTATTGCGTGCCGACCCGAATATGTATATGGCTGTGATATACAAATTAAATGCTTACGAAAGTAGACCGGTTAGTACAGATTAGTGAAGATTTTACTATTCTTTTGCCCGATTATACCAACATCCCATAAGCTACCACCTACGTATGGGATCCCTAGCTTAAAAGTTCCCCTAAACTAGCCCCTAAATTAAATTTTGTTCTACCATTGTCAGAGTCCGTATTTCTAGTAACTATACTTAGGTGGCATTTTAACATTTAGGCGACCCCTAACTGTCGGTGAAACAGAAACTGTCCCTTAATAGCCCTCTAACCATGCTTAGGGGATCCCTTAAACTTAGGTGACGTTGGTGCAATCGGCCATTTATCTTCTTAAAACTTAGACGAGCCTAATTAGCGTTTAAAATCTTTTCACATTCAGATTAATCTATCTCTAAGTCACAAGATTGACTTTGAAAAGATAGACCGTGACACTTTTTCTATAATAACCGGTACTCATATAAAAATACTGGAGACACTTAAAAATGGAAAGACGATTTGAGCCCACGAAATCCAGATATATCAACTAGAAAAGGTACCAAGTTGATAAATACAGGAACTAAATTATAGTAAGAAGACATTCAAAATATCCAACGACAAAATATTCTTCCATTTATCATAACGTCAATAAAGTTGTAACATTCAAAAAACTGATGTATATCTAGTAGCTAGTTTTATATATTGTATAAATAAGACGTATCTATGCTAAATCCTAACAGGAAATGTAAGGCAAGTGGACCTGTAACCTTAACTAACTTTATCTACCAATAAATACCATTTTCTAATGAATTATTTATTATGTACTTCAAAACTAGGGGATTTATGAATGTAGATGTAGATATATAATGAGATTAATTCATATTTAGTTTAAAAAACCTCAGGTGAGGAAGTAAACAAAAGGTGACATCAACTCTTATTTTGTAAATATCAAAACCGTTGAAATCGATTCTTCTTTTATAAGTACCGGAAAGTTCGAATTGAAATCGATTTTCTTTTTGTAAATAAAAAAAAAAAACTTCCGCAAAATGTCTATATATTCTATGCGTTAAATATATTATTATTGTTGTCCTTATTAATTTAGTTTATTTTTCATTCGTAAGTAACATACAAACGTGACAAAACATGACTTTTTCATTTTTTCATTCTTAGATAAATGTATAATATTACCTAATAATAGTATGTCACATATTATTTCAAATCAAAGCCTTTATATATGGTATTATGAACATTTGTTTACGATTCATAAGAATTTTGCAATTTGCATTCACAACAGTTCCACATTTAGCGGGTAATATTAAATAAAAATAAATATAAGGCCTTAAATTATTGTTACATGTTTCGATTTTCAGAACTCGATAATCGATTTATACGCATAATAAATTTATCAAAATTATTTTACCACTGTTGTGTAAAATTGAGAACAATTTTTATAAACGTATTTGTATCAGTTCATTGCATAATTTGATGTTTCAATTTAATTTTAAATATAACATTATAGGCCTCTTAAAGCAAAAGATCATAATAATGAAACGCTAGTAGCTTCGAATATAACAACATCAATTAAAAGAGAAATGTGTAAAATATTTTAAATGCGTATAATTCGATGTTTAAATCGATTATGTTAATCGGATGGTGGGGCCAGAGCAGTGATGATGGCCTTCATGACGGCGGCGGCCGCGAGCGCGGCGTGCGGCTGCCACTCCTTGCCTCTTGTACCGTCACGATAATCCGAAATACCTAGTAAAATTTATATACATATTTACATACATGTTACTGTTAAAGTTACACAACGCATGTTAACTGCCTCGGTGGTGTAGTGGCTAGCTTGTACGGCTGCACACCCGGAGGTCCTGGGTTCGAGTCCAGGGTCCCGGGTAGGATGGACGGAACGCGTGCGAATTTAGGTATTTACTTCGTATTATTAAAACAAATACACATTTTAAGAATGTAACGTGTGAAAAATCTAAATAAAATAATTATCAGTGGAAACGATTATTAAAATTCCTTTTGTATGTAAAGTATTCATTCGCCAGGAATAGGATGTAAAAAATATAAAAGTAAAACAGCTAAACCTACGTTAATAAATAATTCATCTAGTTCCATGGTAAGCTACGAGGCTTGTGTTATGGATACCAGATAGTTGATACACTACACATATATAACTTTAAACACATACATATTATAAATATACCCATGACTGGAGTACATGCATTCGTGCTCATCACACAAATGAATGCGTTAGCGTCAGCGTTACTCGAACCTGCGACTCTTGGCACAGAAAGTATGGTCACTACAAACTGAGCCAAACGTATCATCAAAATGTTTGTTTGACTCATCGAAGAAAGGGAGGTAAAAAAATGTATTGCTTCACATTTAGGTAAATAATATACTAAGTACTATTTTATTACTCACGTTGATTGATAAATAGGGAGATGCTCATGGAATTTATTCACATAGCTTGACCTTTTATTAATTTAACCAATGTTTTATGAGTCATTTACGGTGTACTTAATCAATTATGAATTACAATAAACTAGAAGGTAGATACTATATAATCAAAGAACATCATTTTTTTTAATTAATAAAATTTAACTAGATTAGCTTATTTAGCAGGCATTATAGTGACAAGAAAAATAAACTGGTATAATATTTTATGAAGGTTATAAACGTCGAATCTCAGTATTGAGATAATCTAAAAAAGTAATAAGTAATTTTATTATTCTACAATAATGAGTTACAACGGTGTTCCTTGCAGGTTCCTTTGTTATGAAGGAGAAGGTGTGTTTTTGTTCTCTCTGTGAAAGAAACCATTTAGCAAAAGAGCTTTGATGATATAATTTAGACCAGAGTTTGTCAAAGGGCACTCACTTTAAATATTCCCGTGTAAAACTAGCATATTAAAATAATCCACGCAATGCTGCTAAAGTACTAAATAAAAATGTGAATATCATTATCAGTCCATTCCGTCAGTAGTCTGTCTGTTCCGGGGTGTGCAATTGAGCACGATCTTTGGCTTTGCACATCAGTCTAATAAGCAGTATAAATGTCCTCATGAACAATTTCGGCCACGGTTCAGAATATCACTAACATAGCCATTTGCGCAGGAGATATAGTACGCAGACACAAGTCTCACTTTCTATTCGTTTCACTCTCAAACTCCCGTGGGACGATACTTCGGCGCGATCAGTGAGAGTTAAGTCGTGTCGGCTTTGCGTACTCTACAAGGCATAGAGATGAAACACCGTCAACTAATCAATTCTGGGTTGCTACTGAGAATTTTATAAAAACTTAAAAACTAAACTTGGACCAATCCGAGTTTTGAGCCTGGGACCTTTGTGTCCGCTTCGCACATGCTAGCCACTAGACCCCCTAGGTAAAGTAAAAACGAGGCGGCAAACTTCGGAGGATAGGAAAAAAAATTCTCTACGCGTTATCGAAAGTGCTTTTTTCATTTTCCAAAAAATGAATATCTAAAAAATATTAACCGATAGGTACCTACTATTTTTGAAAAATTAATATTACTTATAAATTATTTTCATGCATTTTTCAAAAAAAAAAAAACTAAAAAACAACATACTTATCGAAAGTGAGTAAGTGAGTAAAGTAAACAGTAAGCACGAACCTCGTATAGAGACGAAGCAGTCCTTGCAGTTGCCGACGACGCTGTCGAGCACGGCGTCCAGCTCGCAGTCGTAGGCGCGCGCGCGCGCGTGCGTGGCGAAGGCGGCGCGCGCCTCGCCCGCGCCCGCCACCTGCCGCCCGCCCGCCACCGGCGCGCAGTGCACGCGCGGGCTGCGGCTGCACTCGCGCATATGCGGAACGTGGATATGCTTATTTTTGAACTTAATTTATTAAATAGAATAAAACAAATTGAATATGGTAGCCCACGTACTATACTGATGTATGAGCTATATTATTGTAAAGTTACATCGAAATCCATTCAGTAGTTTTTGCGTGAAAGTTTCCGTCAATGCTACTGAACAGAGAAAGAATAAATAGATATAGATAATTTAACAAATGTTCGACGTGATTCTTTAAATCAGCATAATTTTTTTACTTATTAACCGATTGACATGAAACAGACGCTTAATGTTAAGTGAAGCTTACCACAATATATTAGTGAAAACCGTATCTAAATCGGATAAGCCGTTTCGAAGATTAACGTACACAAACGCACGGACAAAAATTCTAACAATCATTGTTTTGGGTGCTATTTGCGTTGATAAAGGTCCCAATAATATTTTTTCTCATACATCTTCCATGTACAGACAGCGATCCGTTACATTTTTATTATATATAATAGATAGCGTTGTTCGAATGTCTAACAGTAGCCCCCAGGTGTCTAACAGTAGCTTATCTGCTTGTTCAGGTCGTAGTCGATCTGTACTGTTTGTAAATTTCATACAAATCGGACCAGCCGTTTCAGCGTGAAGAAATAACTAACACACACATACACACGTGCGCACGCACATACACATAAACGTCATACAATCATAAAGTTATCCGCTGATAAAAATATAGCAAAATATTTATCGGCACGCCCGCCCGTCATGTGCGCCATGTTTGTTTTTTAGATATTTTAAAAATGTATCACAACATATTAACTGACAGGGACGCGCCTTTACGCAGGGTACGGCTTACGTTAAAGATTCGATTTCTTTTAAGATATACAATTTTGGTCTCGATCGTCAAAAAATTTATGGAACCCTCATCAATCCGGACTGAGTACATCTACTTTTTGAAATCGGTCAAAAAGTACTGACACGCATTTAGAAAGCAGATGATTGATATAGATCTTATACTAAGTTCATAAACTAATGTAACTAATTTTAAGAGGACGTGTTTTTGGCGTTCTTGTATAGGAAAGTTTTATTTTATAATTTATTTTTCACTGCTCAGTTTCATTTTTCGTTGGTTCAACTTTTTTTTTTTGAATTTTTTATGATTTTTTCAAAGTATTAAGTGTAAACATTTTGGAGAAGCCACATACCTAAAGACGGCAATGAAGTTTAAATAAGAGTAAAGTGCATCTACTCCACGACCTTCTTAGTTCTAGTTTAACAAGACTCACTAGGAAATCCAAATGACATATCTTACATATTTATATATGTGGTACTTACTTGAGTATTAGAGGGAAATCATCTATACTAATATTATAAAGAGGTAAAGTTTGTGAGTTTGTGACGTTGTAGGGGGTAATCTCTAGATATAGTGCACCGATTTAGATGTTTGGTAAGAAGATAGTTTGGAACCCTAGGAAGGACATAGGATACTTTTTATCCCGGAAATCATCCCTGAAGGGGGTGATAATGGGGATGAGGGTTTGTATTGAATTTGATGAATTGAAAAGAAGCGAGGGTGAATTGCTAGTTAAATTATATATTCATTATTTCGCTGAAACAATTTGTCATTTTGACGTCTTAGCTGCTCTGCTTTCTCCACTTTCCAAAACACAAACAATGTTCAATTACATGATTATGCATATTCAGCCAACTATTACCTTATTCGTCAGTTGAATGAACTTACGAATTGTATAACAGATTATTTTCCTTTCTGAATGTTTACCAAAGTTGGTGTAATTAACAAATTAATCATGGAAATGTGTAACGTAACCAAAATTCCTTAAAAAAATTATCCGTACGACCAGTAGTAGACGTTGTTTTCGATGTTGTGGTAATAATAATTTATTACCAATTTAATATATCTTACTTTAAGATATAATCAGTTTAATAACAAGTAATATCATGGAATCTTAACACAACACTTTTATGAAAATAAGTAAATGTAGACTCTATTTATTTCATATTATAACAATCTATAGACTAAAATGAGAAGGTTGCGAGTTTCTAGTAACGCGTGGTTGGCAAACTTTTTTATTTTACATTTTTTTTCTTATTATACCTACTACTGGTTGCTAGGTAACGTTTTATTAAGTTAACAAGTTTAAAATACTATCAATCCATTGTAATGCTTATCTATACTTATTTTAATTTTCACCTCTACAATTTTTAGTAGGTATATATGAAACAATCATCGTGCGTGAGAATCATACTCGCGACCTTCAGTGTATGTAGCAGGCAAAGGCCATACTACGAGCATATTATGTAATTATAATATTATATTATACACTAATTAAACTTAATATACCAATTATTATATTAAGAGTTTTATGGAGATTAATTGTTTTTTAAATTAAATATAAATATCTAATAGTGAATTTAAAAAACATGCAGTGTTGTTTATTAAATCATACAATTTCTTTGATCAAAGTCAATTCTGGCAAAAATATTTGAATATTTGAAGACCAACCTATAGCAATATACATATCTATATATGCTGCCAAATGATATCTATACATATAATAAAATTACAACTAAGAAGAATCCGTACATTAAATATTTTTTGGAAAATTTTATTAAAATAGCCGTTATTATCGATATAGAGGCCGAATCTATTTTTTAGAATTTTTGTTTGTCTGTTACCGCATCACGGAAAACCCACTGGAGGGATTTCGATGAAATTTCGTATGATGATGGTTGGTTATCCGGGTCAACATATAGGATACTTTGCGTGCGTGAAAACATCTCATCTCTGAGAAATCTATACTTTTTTTTTTATGGGACTAAGGGGGCAAACGGGCAGGAGGCTCACCTGATGGAAAGTGATCACCGCCGCCCATGGACATCTGCGACACCGCAGGGCTTGCAGATGCGTTGCCGGCCTTTAAGGAATGAATACGCTCTCTTCTTGAAGGTAGCCAGGTCGTAGCGGTTCGGAAAGACCGCCGGCGATAGCTGGTTCCACAGAGTGGTTGTGCGGGGCAGAAAATGTCTTAAAAATCGCACTGTTGTGGAACGCTGGACATCGAGGTAGTGTGGATGGAATTTAATATTTTGGCGCGATGTCCGATGAACGAAAAAATGTAAGTAAAACGTAAGTAGGGACGAACCCGAGCGGAACGAGGGTGAGTCGCTAGTATAATAATAAAATTAAAATCCTCACGTTTCATCTCCCTGTGGGGTGGGATGGGACACCTCTATGAAGGCGCCGCCCCCGACGTCGACGCACAGGCGGTCTGTCGCTTCTTCCGGTACTTCCCATCTTCCCGGAACTCCCCGCAAACGTTCTAATCCTGTATACGTTATAAACAAAAACTGTTGTTGTATATCTAAAATATTTTAAAAGGTTTAAAAGGCACTCTGATATTTCAAAAAAAATCACTTTGGTGGCTAATTAGGTTTTGAAGATATTCCTTGCATACTAATAACACTTAGGTACTACATACTTTGATGCAAATGTGTCAATTGTGCACTGTATTACGATTTTAATTTAATTGCAATCTAATTTAAATTCCTATCAATCTTAAGGAAACCGGTCGGTACATAATAATAAAGCTTATTTATTAATCAGTTTATACTTCAAGCATTCCATGAACATAGTTCCAGGAAAAGTTCTATTTTAATATTATCATACATACATATATACATATATGTATAAATAAACGATAAATAAGCCTTATTGCGTACGTGCAATGATAACGTTAGGGGGAAATTTTTATGACATAGAGCTAGGGAAATCTTAACGTATGTAGGTAAGTAAATGGTTCATAGAGACATAATACGCAATACAATTTTTTGAACTACAAGGTGCTTTTAACTATGACCGAACGGGATGGCGATGCATTGTGGACGCCCTCTGCCTCACCTAGGGGACATAGGAACATAAAACCTAACTAACTAGGTACTTTTCGCATAGTTAATATTAATGCGCTTAAATAATTGCTTAATCGATTATGAAATATATTATATAGATAATATTGTAACATGATTTGCCATGTGAAAGAGATATTTGATATTTCCCCGCTGTAAAATGTAGTTTATGTCAATCTCCAGATTCCCTACAGGCTACAGGCTACAACCTACATACAAATCACATGACACAATAATCCGTCACCCCGTTTTGATGCAAAAGAAGGACAAGTTAACAACCAAACACTTCATTTCTACATTCACTGTAATACCTTCGCGTAGTCTTGTTCAAAACATATTTATAAAAGATGGTAATTGATTGAAAATAAATTGACAATTTGAGAACTAATAAAAAATATTATTTAGAAAAAAAAAATGCTTCGTTAAAGTTTAGTTTCCATAATTGTTTTATCGTTAGGAAAGACAAAGGACACATTTACCTTCATTAACATATGCAGTCCATGTATTCGACGAGCCGGCGACACGGACTGCGATGTCTTGCAAGAGATAATCAGCCGGCTTGTACGGCTTAACTTCATAGTCCCAACCGCCTTTGTCGTTACGATCTGCCTTCTCACAGAAAATGTATACGTACCTGAATAGTGAATAATAGAATATAAGTATTTCATTGCCTATAATGAATTATAAATTTGACTTATAAAATATATGAATTTATATGTATATGGAAATTGTAAACAAACAAAGAGATTCAAACATATTTGAAAATATATAATGAAGAGATACGTAGAATTGCAGATGTCGTATCTTAGTTACGCAAAATTACAAAAAAATGGTCTAAAAGATAAAATTCTTGTGTTTGTGTGAATGTGTTTGTTTGTAATAATGTATTTACCAGCATTTACTAAATATACATTCGATTAAAATTGCGATTAAACTTTTGTTAATTCAGTTATTATGAAGGTTACTACACCCATGAAGGTTTCTAACATAAGACTATCAATATACGACAAGTAGCGCACAAATCTTGCGTGATAATTTTGTTCGTTATCAATACCATAGATTCAAACATTAAGAAGGAAATAGTAATTGAAATGTACGAGTATACATAAATAAATGTGTATCTGGCCTGAAACCTGGCTGTAACTGGGACAGATGGGTAAAACTCCATAAAACATTGGTCGGCAATCGATCTTATAATTTATTACGTAGACTTGCGACTCACCATCGGTTTGCTCGGGTTCGTCCCTAGATACGTTTTAACGGTTAGTATGGAATAGGTAAACTATATATTTTATGATATTATAGCCTATAACCATCCTCAATAAACGGCCTAACTAATGAAAAAAATAGTAGTTCCTGAGATTAGCGCGTTTGAATGAACAAAAAAACTCTGCCTCTTTATAATGTTAGTATGGATGTTTAATAAAAATAAGCCAACTAAAAAGATGGGCAATAGTTGATGAAGGAACACAGTATTATGTGTTTAGAGACATACACACATGTTCTTATATGTATATACGATTGCACAATTACAAATCAAACAACCTTCATGTTCCCAGATTACTGTTACCAATTAAAATTTTATTTTACCTAATAAAATCTGAATAATTTTACTTAGGTATATTGATTTTAAAAACATCAACGTTACCAAAGCAAAAGAATTGCGTAAATACAAAAATGAAGATGCTATCATTTTATGGGTAGAATCTATAAAATGAATTAGATACCTACCATAAGATACGTCATAATAATAAAATATTGTCATTGACATGACTATGCAAAGTACTAGATAGAGTTCACACATAAGATTCATACTCAACACAAAATATCCCCAACATTTTTCCATACTGAAATGAATATGGCGCCTAAAATTTGTGATTAATTCGAACAGTTTTCCCAGAATGATAAATAGGCGCATATCCAAATGACACGAAAGTATATACCTTAAATGGAGGTATTTTCCTACAACCGACACAAAACTGAATGAGTAAGTAATGACGTCTCTAGACAGGTAATAATATGATGAACAGTACAAAGTTCAAATGATTATACCTACCTCCTCTTATGGGGTCAATGCTAATTTAAAAGATCAGGAATATTGAGATTGGAGAGTGTTTATTAACTTTTACATGCTTCTACGTTCACGAGGTGAGATGATATACTTAATGAATGTTAAGTATATCATATCACCTCGTGTTGTTCCATTACAAAAAAAAAAAGAAGTGGTTCAGTACTTTTAGAGATAAACCTTATAAACAAAACCCGTTAGTAATAAGTAGCCTATTTTATAGAAAGTAAAAATGTATCAATATCATATATTGATTCACGATATAACCACATATGTATTTCAGAGCTTTTCTTATGATTTGTTTTAATTTTGATACATCAATAGAAAGTCGAACTACACAAAAATACAACACATGCGATAGAATATAATAAAAAACAACTTTGTATTTAGTTTTCAGTTGAAGTTGACCTTGATTTATCTGTAACTATAAATGGACTCTCGATGCGTGCTACGAAGATCAGTTACGACTCTCAAGTCTCAACATACCTTTGAGTCTAGCTTCAGACAAACAACTAACCTGGCTATAAATATAGCTTTGAAAAATTCAGTATGGAATAAAGTATACTATGAAGAAATTGTAATCTTACAACTAATAATGTGAAAGTTTGGATGGATGGATGTTTGTTACTTAATCATGCTAGAACGGCAGATGATCTGGATGAAATTTGGCACAGAGATAGCATGGAATAACACATAACCACATTGGCTAATTTTTATCCCGGAATGTACGGTTCCCTTGGGATATATTCGGTTTTATTTTTCACGTACAATGTAGTATAAAAAATGGCATACTGGCAGCGAAAAATGTTCCTACATAACTGGAATAAGGCATCCTATTTAGACGAGGATGGTTCCGTTGGGTTTTAGTGGCTAATATTGGCTTTTACAGATAGTAAGTCAGTTTTACAGTAAAAAAAACCGGCTGTTAACAAACACGTATGATTGACTCCAACTCCATAATCCTCCAACTGCATAATACTGTTCCTTCGTCAACTTGTTCGTGTTAGGATTTTATTCATTTTTATATAGGTATATTTTTTTATTTACAGCATATTTTGACCAGTTACACATTTTTAGTTTTATTTAACGATTTATTTTTAAACTTATAAGTTGTTTATATTTTTATAATTGTTACATAAATATCTACATTTTCATACCCCACATGATAGGTTTGGATTTTTTTTCAAGAAACACAAATTGCCGTCATTTTGAATTTTAATATTATCTGTATACCCAACGGCACTCGCTTTATCCAAACGAATCTAACGATGTATGAATTATTAAAATCGGTTGAGCCGTTGAGTAATTACGAGGAACATAGGATTGGACATACATACATACAAATTACCCTCCATTTGGTCTTGGCCGCAGCCAGGTAAAAAACAGGTACTTTAGATTAGCATTTCTTTGAAGAATTGTGTTGATGAGTTTGTAATACAAAATAAAATGCAATTTAATCAGGAAGAGAATTAAAAATGGCGATGCCGGGGCGGGTCACTATTTTATAAAATATCGTAAAATGTTGTAAACTAATGATGCACATATGAGAGTAGTACTTAACCGCATTATTATAAGAAATATTTAAGGTAATATTTAATAATTAAATTAATTGCAATAAGGTAATATAGAATTAAGAAAATAATTTAACCCTTTAGCGAATCTACGAACTTCCTCCAAATTCTTGAAACAAATAAGTACTGAGAACTATATGGAGTGACTGATAATTAAATCCATGCAAAGTAAGTCAAGGTTATACAATATACATGTATGTATGTATATTGTATATACATACGATGTCAATACGTTTAACATTCTTAATGACAAATCACTTATCGCACTTACTTACCTATTAGAAAGATAAAAATAAAGGACATGCGTTAGAACACCATAAGTATCGCGGTTTTAAAACAAATCGCGTCGTTACAATAACAAATAAACCTAAAAAAATTGTGCCATTAACTCCAATTCGTTTTCGAATCAGAAATATCATAGTGTATTTACTCTTCGGTTATTTAATTTAAACAACTATCGAGTTTCAACAACATTGTAAGTATATTGTGTCGTTGTAAGTATGATGTTAACATTGTAAGTAAGTATTTACTGTACTACTCAAGACTTGATTTATAAAGATAACTTATTAGACATTTGTAATAGCGTCGCGTGTGTAATAATTGTATATAGTAGGTTATAGGTAGGTTTATTATGAAATATAATATAGTGACCATGAAATTTATACTATATTAAAACAAAAAATGTGACTTTTAAAAGCTATGCATACTTAATTACTTACTTATCTTGAAGGTCTGAAGCGGGCGTCGAAACAACAACGTCTCCAAGTCTCACGTGTTTCGAGTAGTCGGTGTAATGCGGGACCCCACCGCCGACGCCCACTAGAAACACGTAATCTACCTACAAGGTTAAACATAAAAATATAGTTACATATTATAGGCTATTGACCAGGCTCCATTGAAGCTTCAAATATTTTTGGCAATATCATAGATATATTGCCCATACAAAAATCTCATTTCGTTCAAAGTTCAAACAAAACAATAGAAAATTATAGCTCGGCAAATGCCAGAAATTATAGACAATAAATCCTTCACAGCAGCGGCATTTAAAAACAATCTAATATAACATTTTTCATTCGACTCTTAAATAATCATAGTCTGTATGGAATTCGTAAGCAACTGGCGAGATATTTCCGGAGTATTACGAATTGAACATTCGTATCGATATGAATTCAAAACTATCCGACTATGCCTGTAGCACTCTCATATGTGTATATACGAACTAGAATAAGCGGCCAAGGACTTACTAAATATATTTACATCACACGGCTAGAAGATTTGAAACAGCTTTGTCCTAATTAAGAAACTATTCCCAAAGAATATAGTAAAATGTGAACATTTATTCACATTACCAGACTTAGTAAATGTATTTTATAGGTACAAATAATGCTTCATAGGTGGTAAATATATCCCTGTTATCTGATGTTAAAGTAGATCAAGTTTATTTGGTGTTTTTTATATTGGTCCTAAATTTAAGCAAATAATGTAATATTTTTAGAAGGTGCAGGTATATATATATATATATATATATATATATATATATATATATATATACCTATAAGCTAACATAAGATGTATAGATATCTATAACTATATATATATATATATATATATATATATATATATATATATATATATATATATATATAATATTGTTACAGTATATTTTGGTAAAATACCAACCACACTCACACAAACACCATATTTGAATATTGTTTTTCCGGCTGCGCATTAAAAAATAAACCAGTCTTAAACAAGAGGATTAGCATAAATAGTAATATATAAAATTTCCTTTTTTTCACACTGACGTGACTACTACCTACTCACTTTAAACATTCGTCCATTGGACAGAACCAGTTAGTGACCCTCAGCACGAGGGTTAGCAGTAAGTTAGCATTACGGTATAACGATGTCTTCCCAAGCTTTCAGCCAGGGGCCACTACGGCTAATCTCAGTGAGAACTGAGACAAGCCTTTGGAACAGGAAATGATATGAATGGATGAATGATAAACGGCAAACACAAAAGTACACTATCTTTTTTAGTCTCATAGTACAACATGACGATAAGCCGACACGATCGCGAAAGCGATACGCGTGCTTTAAGGCACGGGCAGGGCCGTCTTAAGTAATTTTTTTTTAACGTTACGTACGCACGAGGTGTGGGACTCACCGGCAAAGCCAGTACTACCCACTAAAACCCAACAAAGCCTTCCCCTGTCTTAATGGGGCGTCGCAGGATCGCTTACGCATTCAACTACGACGCCCCGACGGCAGGTCTGCCAAAGCAGACCACAACAACCACGGGGTTGCTCCAAGGTGCACTCTGCTATCAGAGAAGTACCAGGAGCAACCCGCATGGTACACCGCCCTCCGAAGAGGGCCACCTCCCACCACCCACCGAAGTGGGCCACCTCCGTGTGCGTTTCTTGGCTTCGCGCCCGGTTGGGTTGCCGGGCACTACTGAGCCCCCCCACCACGACAAGGTGAACGCACGTTGGGGGGGCGTCTTAAGTCATACGGTGACCCCTGGGCACACAATAATATAGGGCTCTTATAAAGTTTTGTTTTTAATGATGAACAAAAAACCCGAAGGCGTAAAGAAATGAACTAAAAAAAATGACGAAGGAAGATAACATTATGCAGTCTGTGGTATATAGTATAATTGTATTATAGACTAAAAATTGAGCTTCTCTGTTTCCCATGTAAACGAATATGTTGACTTTTGGAGGCCCCCGCGAGACTGGGGGCCCCGGCCACGTGCTCCTTGTGCCCTTTTGGTAAAGACGGTACTGGGCACGGGGATAAACAACGCTAATTTTTGAATTACGACTTGAAAGAAAAACTCAACAACTACCAAGCTAAGATAACTATATCTAACTAGAAGCGGGGCTGGCACCTAAGGACTTGATAATCTGCACCCGTACATGCCGGCCATTAGATTATCATGGCCGCTGTATGGTAAACGTATGTATGTAGTATTTATATCTAGCGATATTTTTTCGTTTCGCTCGGATGCGTTTCGTAGTGTTTTTTAAACAGCGCACGCCGATAAAGCAAATAAAAAGGCCAATTTATTTCACACTTTTTCGGAATAAAACGCCTGTAAGTACTCGGCTGTAAAGTAACTTCTTATTAGTTGAAGAATTTTCAGGATCGGATCAGTAGTTTCAGAGATCATCCCCCTACATACAAACTTATAAGCTCTACGTCTTTATATTAAGTATAGATTTATAGAATAACTAGTAATATGTTTTATTCAGCATTGCTAATAATATATATAGTAATATTGTTTACCTTTTGGAAAATGCCAAGAAGTCTTGTGGTCGTATTACCAGCGGCGGTCATAGCCTCCCGCGTTCGCCCAACCGACGGCAACTTAGTAGCGACAACTCTATGAGAACCAATCGTACCCAATGTATAAACATTAGATTCACCTGTGGAACAAGAAAAAGATTTTTACGTTATTTTTGTCTAATGTCTACTATTAGAATACCGAGACTTAAAGGGTATATATATATATATATATATATATATATATATATATATATATATATATATATATATATATATATATATATATATATATATATAAGTCTAAAATAGTTATGCGCCATTTGCTTTTTATTAAATTTTATTTTCATTTAATGTCCCTACATATTTATTATTTAAATTTGCTTGCACATCTAAAGAATTATTTATAAAATTGTCAAAAAGTTTATTTTTAATTATGTAATGAATTTTGCTTTCTTTTATTGAATTAAAATATGACAAAACTACATGTTGTAGTATTGTAATGTTTACGAAAAATAGATAAATTTAAATAAAGTTATCAATTTAAGCCTAATAGAAGATGATATAAAAATTAAAAATCCATTAAGTATACGAGTATTTATAATGATTGATAATTAATATTACTTTAAATGCACATGGAGCAATATGGACATTTCGAGCAGCAAAAGGAAATAATACAGTACAATAGAACAAACGTGCCTTACACGCTGTTGTGATTCATTTCTTATTATATTAATAAATACAAACTATATTAACAGCCACTAGTAAATCATTTAGACCATGCACCACACAGTTAAATATTATCAAAAATTTAAGTTTAATACTCAACCAAGTAAATAGCACGGTTGTGAATGTGAACCAGAAAAGTTAAAAAATGGATTATTATTTGTGCTATATATCTATATTGTGTGTTGTTGTTACGAAAACTGAAATGAAGACCATTGCAAAAAATATAACGAAAATTGATCAACAAAAGTAAGTTATTTAGTATTTAAATATCTATACAGATAAATAAAATTGAAGTGACTGTTTGTAATGTCAAAATAACAGCGTTTTACTTAATGCATATAAAATTATATAAAGTACTTATAAGAGAAACATGTTTTTTTAAATTTTTGACTGTGTCTGTTTCGGATAATTTCTGAAACGGCTAGACTGATTTTGACGGGACTTTCACTGGAAGATCGGTGATGTTATAGGGAGTAACATAGGCTACTTTTATTTTAGAAAAAGAATTAGGGTTCCGCTCAAAAAAATTAAAACATACCTAGTGACGAACCCCAGCGTAGCGAGGGGAGTTGCTAGTACATAATAAGTTTATGAACGATTAAGTAAAGTTTCTTATAAATTACGGCTAGAATTACTACAAATGCAGTAACGAATGAAATGTCTAATTTAAATTAAACCAAATTATCTAAAGAATAAATTATTGTACAAGAACAAGATTGAAAGAGATAGAATACTTATTAGTATATTTAATTAAACTATAAATATACTTAACAGGTAGAAATATACTATCTAAAATTCATTATTTTTGGGATTATGAAAGCAAAGTTAATAAATAGTAAGCAATAATCAAACATAATTGTTAAAAATGCTTCCTCAGAATATCTTCAAAATTTTAGATATTTTCATCTGTAAGATAATAATGTCTAACTGTAAGTTATTCAAATAATTTAGATGATTGTCTTGTATTAAATTTATATAAATTTATTATAAATATAAATACGGCTATCAAAATGGAGTTGGTAACATAATTTCTATAAGTAGTAGTAATAATTTATTTGTCTGTACATAATAATCTTTTAATAATATCCGATTAAAAATATAAACCTAATAATGTGCATAGTTCATAGCAATTTTTTCGTTTAATCAGTCAAATGATTCGCTTCCAAAGCGGTAAGTTTCCGTGTTCAAAGGGTCCGAATGGAAACCTGTTCGTAACCTACGCTGTCCGTCCTACCTGCAAAGGTCATAGGGCCTTTACATCGTAATTGGCATACAGTATTACTATATATCGTATAGAGACATATATTGTAGATTTAAAAAAAAAAACAAAAAAAGGCGTCTTCGATTAACTGTTATGTATGGCACTCGTCAGAACAAATAAAATCAACTAAAACTCGAAGATTTTACTAGAAGCCATTATAGAAATCTATTATCCAGCTTCTGGCTCCACGATCAGATTGATGATAGCAAATAGATGTCATTCGCAGTAACATACTAAGTTTCAAATATCGATATATTGATGAATGAATTTTATTCATTTGTTACAAGTGCTGCTAATTTTCATGCACAAATGTTAACCATAAAACGTAGTACATACATTCTTTTCGTTCTAGTCTCTATTGTAAATAAAATAAATATATGCTTAAGAAGGCAAAAATCATTGAAACTGGGCAAGTGTAAGTTAGATTCGCACTAGAGATTTTAGACAATTAATTCTTATCCTTGGCAAACATGTGGCCTGTGACAGACAGAGACTACTCAAGGGTTTTGTTTTTCCAACTGATGTACAAAATCCCAAAAATAAGGACCTTGTAACAGTTGCAGAATAAATAAATAAATAAATAAATAAATAAATAAATAAATAAATAAATAAATACGTTGGGACATTAACACACAGCGCCATCTAGTTTCATGGTAAGCTACGAGGCTTGTGTTATAGATACCAGATAGTTGATACACTACACATATATAACTTTAAATACATACATATTATAAATATACACCCATGACTGGAGTACAAACATTCGTCATCAAACAAATGAATGCCCCCAGAGGGACTCGAACCCGCGACCGCTGGCACAGAAAGTAGGGTCACTACAAACTGAGCCAAGCGTGTCGTCAAAATTATATTTTCAGTTCAAGCTATTCGGTATCACGCTCGCTTGATTGATGATGATTACAGGCTCAGATAAACTTTACAAAAATAGCCAAAAGAGAATTTATAAATTACTTGATTACGAGCCTACGTAATAAGTATATCTTTATATATATAATTCTTCTGTGAGTGTGTATGTCACTGAACTTCTCTCAAACGACTGGACCGATTTTGATGAAATTTTTTGTGTGTGTTCAAGGGGATCTGGGAATGGTTTAGATTCACAATTTTGTCCAAAAAGTTTGAAATTTTCAAATTAAAGACGTGTAGACAGGACAACGTCTGTCGGGTCCGCTAGTAGTATTTATAATATAACAATCTAGTCTACCGTCAGAATATTGTATTGAAATAATATTACAAAGCATGTAAGAATTATTTATGACTAAGAAAAAGTAGCTCCTTAAATACGTCAGCTCCTCAACTATCAATTCACGTTTAAGAACTTCCAATTAAAGTCACGTAGCTATACCACAAACTGTCCGAACAATCTGGCACAGTCATACGCTTGGTAATAGAATGGTTTACAGTTATCAGGTAATGCTAGGAAATAGGAATACTCAATAGCTTTTAAACAATCAATCAAGTGATAAAATTGTAAGTGTGTAAGCATTTTTGGCCACGACCTCGTAAATGAGTTATTTCGGCCAAACCTGTTTATTGGTCTTGTGTCTTTTTCTTCGTCAATATTGTAAATCAATTTTCATGACTTTTTTTGTAATTATATGTAATATCTACAGGCACTACTCTGTGCCTTGTACATAATATTATAAATTTCAAAAAACCTTAAGGTGGAATTACTTTTTTGTCCATTTAAAGAGATTTTGAAGTCGGTGTTTTCAGTTAAACTAATCAATCTTTACATAGTATAAAATGAAGTCGCTTCCGCTGTCTGTTCGCTTAGATCTTTTGAACTACTCAACGGATTTTAATGCAGTTTTCAGCAATAGACAGAGTGATTCAAGAGGAAGGTTTATATGTATATCACATGTATATTGTAGTACAGAAAAGCCGAGAAATTCAAAGATTGGTATTTCATACTAACCGTTAAAACGTACCTAGGGATGTATCCGAGATAAGCGAGGGTGAGCCGCTAGTATAAATATAATAAGGAGAAAGATTTTGGACTTTTTATTTTAAAAATTTTAGTGTATAAAATGTTTCGTAGGTACTATTAATCAACAATCAAAAACAAAGTAAAAATTCTTGATATTAACGACAATTTACATTATAATGAGATAAACATTCCTATTCTGTTACATAACACAAAAATCTATACGACCTTTTGTCGTATACGTACATGGCATATTAAAATAATAAACTATGAAAAAGATATAATTTATAATACTCAAACTACATATATATACAACAGAGTTTTAAGTATTTAACTTTAGAATTCATATCAGTTGCAAGAGCGCACTGACGTCTCGCAAGTGTAAGTCATAACTCCGGTTAGTGGTTACCGGTACGTTATAATAGTGGTTATAATCTTAAAGGTGGTGTATTGTGTCTCCGATCTCTGTATACCGTTTAGTGAGCGTGTTTGTTTTCGACATTACGTCATCCCCGTCAATGCAACATTCCATCTGTAAATCTTCATTCATAGGTAGTTTATAAAAAAAGTTCGGTGGAAACTGACGCGTGATCTTAATCTTATTTTAACAATAAATAAATATAATGCTTAAATCTTGTTTTGAGTGTATATCGGGGTAAGAATGTCCTGTAAATTAAGTGATTAAGACGTTATGTGTAAAATAAAGTGATTAAGACGTTATATGTACATATATAAAATAAATGAATCTTGTAATTGTATGCTTTTTACACGATTGCCTACAAAGACGTGTTTAGTTCCAAATGTAGATGCTTTTAAGGTCACAATGTTATAGGTAACTTTTTAGTGACATATTTGTACTTCGTACACAAAAAATATCGATTTTTGTACTGTATGATAGTAAGTGTCAATGTCAAATTCTTTTTTGAGCTGTCAAACTTTAAGGTGAAGGTGAACGCTTAGCTTATGAAAATAGTGAGATTAAAAGATTTTTTTTATATACATCCTAATTATTATGAATTAAAGCCATGCATAAATTCTGAAACAATGTTTATATTTATATAACGAATGTAGATATAGATTGAATTTTAAAAATACTCATCAAGCATAGCATACGCAATAATTAGATCGATTATACATAATATTGAATATACAAAACAATAGTATTCAGCCTTGAGGCAGAACACTTTTTGATTTTTCCTTAATTTATTGGACATATTGTGATAAATGAAGTGACGTATGGTATATCAATTTATTATTATAAAATATGTACTTTAAATAAATTTTAGTGGTCGATTGGACAATGAGGTTTATGGAACTAGTATAAACGGATTAACACAGAGACCAGCGTGGCCGCAACCGCGACAAAACGAAAAAATGTTTCGGTTGCCAAGAGCCCTCAATGTGAATGATAAAGTTATTGTGAAAGGAGAATTGACTGAAAATATGCAGAGGTATGTTTTAGTTTTGCTTTATATCAAGGATTGGATTATTTTAATACATTATTGACGTTAATAATTAAAAACCTAATATGACAAGGAATTAAATCTTTTTAATTTATAGTAAAACTTATAATAAAACTTACAATAAGGTCTAGATAATTTATGGATTTGTTACAAAATGACTCTTTACAACATATAACTAACTGATCTCTATTTGCAAAAATTTCATAAAAATGACTAAGATATTATTCATTTTAATAAATATATAATTAGTATGAATAAAAATGTGTTTATTGATTATTATTAAAAATTCTATATAATATTATATTAATTACAGGTTATTTTTAGGCTTAACCAGAGGCACTGTTGAGCCAGATATTGAAAATATTGCATTCTATATGGATATTGACAAGGAAACAGATAAAATTTACATTGGTAGCAAAGAGAATGGGATTAATACATCAGCAGGTGATGTGTCGGAATCTTTTTCAGAAGTAGATATTGGTAAGTATTTTTGAACCATACCCCTATTAAATTATTACATTTTTAAATAAGATTACTATTATCCTTAAACAAGTTTGAGCTCCAAATATAAATAAGAATGTAATTTTAAATCATACAGAAGTATGTACATAGTTTATCAATAATAATATTTTCTTTTTCAGATGTAGACAATGGTAGTACATTTGGATCACACATAATAATCATTTTGCTTTTTAATTAAATATTATAGATTTACTTGTATTTGACATATGTTAAAAAATATTTTTAAACTCACCAAGTCACTTTTTCTTGTTACAGGATCCGAATTTAATGTTACTATATTACTAAGAAGAAATAATCAAGGACAAGTAGTATTGCGTGTAGGTTATTTTGAGGCCTTTTTAGATAAAACTGTACTGATTAATAATTTAGAAGATATAACATATTTAATAATAAATGGTGATGTATTGAAAGTGAATGAATTACAGTTTTTATTTGCAAATTAAACTCGATATTGTACTTGATGTATTACAATTCTGAATTTATATTAGTTGGTGTTTGTGACTTTTTTTTGTTTATACATTTTTTTGCATTGTTTTGCACCAATGTTTGTGTTGAGTTTTTTATTGTCCATTATTTATCAGTATTAATAAGATAAGAAATTAAGCATTTTATACTTATGTATAAATAAAAAATATATATTAATTATAAGACATAATATTAGATATCAACCCACCCATGAATTGTTAATATTTTATAATAAAGTGCCTTTCTGTTAACATAATGAATTTTATTTTGAATTTGTATAATGTAATAATTTTAAACTCATCTCTACAGGTTAAAAATAAAACTAGTGACTCACCCTCGCTCCGCTCTGGTTCGTCCTTACTTATGTTTTAACATTTAGTATAGTTTCTCAGAGATGAGATATTTTGCATTAGTAAAAAGTATCCTATATGTTGACCCGGATAACTAGCTATCATATCAAATTTCATCAAAATCCCTCCAGTGGTTTTTCCGTGATGCGGTAACAGACAGAAAGACAAAAATTCTAAAAACTATAGATTCGGCCTCTGCATTGATAATAATATATATTTCAATAAGATTTTCCTAAAAATAATTCATGTACAGATTGGGCTCAGTTAGAATTTTATTATATGTATAGAGATGTCAAAAATTCGCGTAAATCTAAAAAAGTATTATTTGTACAAGTTTAATTAAACAATATTCAAAAGACTAACTGACTGTGTGGTTAGTTTCTAAAATGACAATTTTTCAATTTTTTTGTCTTATGTTATTAAAGAAATCTATTTGTTACTATTATACATAACGACACAATTTTATATTTTATTTTTATTTTACTGGCCTACCGATTTTAGCCAGGCCGGCCAATCTTACTGAGACTAGACGTCTCCGCAGACTTTATAGTACGCACAAACTTCAATGCATTATCCTTTCACTCTTAAATTCCGATGGGACGATATATAATTCGACACGATCGGTTAGACATTAGGCGCAGGCCCGACGCCTTTACGTGCTCTGTCTCGGCACGGGGGTGAAACACAGCAAATCTCTAACAGTAGCCTACTGCCAATGTGTTACTCCAGGTCATAGTCCGTGTGCTAAACTTCATTCAAATCTGTCCAGCCGTTCAACGTGGACAAGTAACAAACACACATTATATATTATTTTAACAGGTTTCCGTTATTCATTTTTATAAATTATATTTTCGCTAATATAAAACTATCACGTAGTTAAATTTGTGTGGAGAGACTGTGCATTGAAAATCAAATTATTTATCTTAGCAGATTACTCCTTGTAAATTACAGGTCATATCAATCAAAATCGGTTAACATTGCCGAGAGTCAAGTCGTAGGTCGTTACTCATCAGGTTACTTTTTCACTTAACACTTTTGTCTCTATAAATTATAATATATGTACTGTGAAATTGTTTTAGTTCTATTTTTGGAAGAGAAAAAAAAATGTTTAATGATGTAACTTTCTTTATTCATGATAAAAGTGACGTATATTATGTATTAATTGTAAAACTTTAGGTTATTTTTGAGTATATTATAAGAAAGATTCTCTTTCACCCGACTGCAGCGATGCCCAAAAGAGGGTTATGTGTTTCAAATTTTTTTTTTTATTAATTTTTCCATTACGAATTTTAGTTTATGTTAGTATCAATAAATCCTTATAGGCTCTGGTTTTGAAAAAAAAAACATTTAGAAATCGGTCCATCCGTTTAAAGAGCTAAGTTAAAGAAGTTTCACTTCAAAAATCAATTCAATTCTCTTGTTAATTTATAGCTTGTAGAGCACAGATTCCTTCGCAATAACAACAATGTCACGTAGAAAGGAGAAGACACAAATAGAAGAGCAAATAGCTCCATAATGTGAAGTCCATAATCTAACAGAAAAGTCTATTTTGTATCTAGCTACATAAGAAATGTGACCGTGTTGGGAATCGAACACGCTACCTGTTGATAAGACATGTGGAATGTTCTATATACATGCAGTTTAAGTCAAAAGTTTGAACAAAATACTTACCGACTGTGGTATATCGAACGTACGTTTCTTGATTATCCATCATGGCGTCGACGGCTTGCTTTTCACAGTACAATGCTGTCACTACAGCTATTGTTGGCTGTCTTGAAGAACACAAAGTAGGCATTTGCTTTACCACCTGTACAAATAAAAAAATATAATTAAGAACACAATATTTTATGTTAAATATTTCTGATTAAAAGATTATCAGATAAGTAAATAAAATTCCTCATAAATGAATTTTGACCACGGCTGCGGTCAATTCTGCCGTCATAAAAAAGAAGGCCGCAAAGTTGATTTCGAGATATTTGAAGTTTTGTCTTACTAGGTACTTAGTAGTAGTTTTGACGTAGATACAATGAAAATGGTTATGGTATCCCGGATTCATAAGACTTAGAGCTTAATGAGTAAGACTATGAGGTAGCATTGTTTTGCCGATTCTGAATCTGCATATAAGTAATTTTTGACCAAATTGTTAGTTAGACCCTTCTTTATTATGACGGCAGAATTGCATACAGGAGATTTTTCACTAAGACTACCTATGTGTGCTGAAGATATTATAGTGGACAAATATGCGCGTAGACACAGACTCATACTTCAGGGGGACCACAATTCGACACTCACGGTGAGGTCAGGTGCAACGACACGACACGTGCTACCTTTTTCAATTGGATTTGATATATCGTATACATACATATACAAGAGAATTATCAACCTCATGGTGCTTCTACACAGGAGTTAAGAAAGGTTAGTAAACATTTTATCGCAAAAAAAAAAACAAATTTTATAACAAACGTTATTGAATATTTTCTTTTTACTAAATGTGTTCTTACATCTGCTAACAAAAATTTTGTAGCAAAATATAACAATTTGTAACTTTTGTTAGAAAACATGAAACCCGGGCTGTGCCGATAGTGGGTGGTTACAAAATGTTAGGAAATGTTCTACAACATGTTTTATCAGTCTGACAGCTTTGAAAACACCTAACAATAGTTAACATGTTACTGAATGTTAAAAAAAAATCGTATTAATAAAGTAATGTTTATCCAACATTTTTTAACACCATTATAATTAAAAATAAAAAGCTTAATTTTTCAATACATCT
Source organism: Brenthis hecate (assembly GCA_951806755.1). NCBI lineage: Eukaryota > Metazoa > Arthropoda > Insecta > Lepidoptera > Nymphalidae > Brenthis > Brenthis hecate. The sequence goes on along the minus strand of OX638272.1, from coordinate 2,038,776 downwards.
TATCGTACATTACACTAGCGGCTCACCCTCGCTTCGCTCGGGTTGCCATGAAGAAAAATAAAATCCAATCTATCCAATATATATCGGAAACTGAACATTTGTCCGAGATAAACAGTAGGTTACGTGTTATTTTGATGTATGAGTTTTAAATTTTCATTTAAATTATATTAAAATCCATTCAGTAGTTTTTGCGTGAAAGAGTAACTAACATCCATACAAACTTTCGCATTTATAATAGTAGGATTAAAGAAAGTTGCCAGGCTCATAAAACTAATATCTAAAATTACATATTATATCAAGAGATAGATATATCATTTATCACGATCTATCATGCATATATTATGTATGTACATATTTGTAATATTTCAGAGGTCATGTTAGGTAAAGAAAATAAATTCTTACTTGGGTATCAATACTATGCTGCCGTACGTACACGCCATCGGACATCAGACGCGTCAACCCTTTTTCTTCTAAGGACTCTAAAGCATCCTTAACATCAGCCTTTGACCATTTACCAGCACTATAAAAAAAACACTTTTTTAGTCTTACGCCTATGAATACATCTTATTAAACTACGCATATTCCTAAATAAAATAAATTTCGTTAAATACGATTTAATAACTAATAAATGTCCCTCAATTTTAGTCACGGCGGTCAACGGTACGGGGGTGAAATATCGCCTTCGAAAGAAAGACCCAATAGCTACATAATTGCATATTTGGCCCGACTAGGGACTTGAACCAAGGACCCTTGTGTCTGTAGTTGGACATATTTTACAAATTTTAGGTAAGATTACATATAAATAGCCTTAATTTTTTTAACTCCATCATCAACCTACAGATCAAATCAAAATATACTTTTACAAGGATTTTAAGTGTTAGCTATTTTCTTAATCAGTATTGTAAGTCCTTCGGAAAGCTTTTTCGGCTCGGCAGGCAATTCTACTATGTAGGGTCGGCGCAAAAGTCAACAGTTAGGTACTCTTTTAAAACTGCCTCGGTGGTGTAGTAGCTATCATGTATGGCTGCACACCCGGAGGTCCTGGTTTCGAGTCCCGGGTCGGGCCAACTTTAGATATGAGTCTTTCAGTAGCTATAGTAAGCCTCAGTAACAGCCCGGAATTGGGAAGTTGGCGGTGTTTCACTCCCGTGCCTCGGAGAGCACGTAAAGCAGTCGGTCCCGCGCCTTAACTCTCACCGGTCGTATCTCGTGTCGTCCCACCGGAGTATGAGAGTGACGGGAATAGAGAGTGCACGTTGTGTCAGCACGTACACTTGTGCACTATAATATCTCCTGCGCAGTTGGCTAGTCTCAATGAGATTGGCCGCCGTGGCCGGAATCGGCCAGCAGAACATTATTATTATTATTTAAAAATAATAATTTTGTTAGGACACTGTAATACAATAACTTTGTACTGTATCTTAGTGGAGTATCAACTAGAATTTGTTCTACACAAAGGAAACAAACATTGAACAAAATAAAACTTGACACAGAAAGCTGAGCTTACTAAGCGATCCTATAAAGCGGAAATAATTCTAAACGGTGATATGCAATCAAAATTTATTTAATATTTTAGTAAGAATAAAATCAGTGATGACTTCATGATAAACGAATATATGAGATCATCATAGTATTTATTTAACTTAATTTGTACCTTGTATAGAAGTTTGTAAAACCCAGATAAACATTTATAGATTACTAGCGACTCACTCTTGCTTTGCTCCGGGTTCGCCCAACCAATAAATTTATCCAACGGGAACTGTACATTTTTCCGGGATAAAAGTAGCCTACGTGCTATTCCAGACCATAATTTATTTTTAATTATTCTTAAACATCCAGATCCTTTCAGCCGTTCTGGCGTGAAAGAGTAACAAACAACCACCCATCCATTTTTTCACATGACCAAGTTAAAACAAGTATTGCGGCATATACTCACGTAACAAAGTCTTCAACGGAGAGTGGGTTAGGGTAAGCATTCTCTATCATATCTAATACCTTCTGCTCCGATATATACGTTTGATTCACCATACTTTCTTCCATGAACGCTGAAATTAAAATTACAATTAAAAAAATAATATAAATATGTTTTACAATATAATAAAACGTGCAGTAAAAGAAATATTACTAAATCTCGCAGAACTAAACTTTTATATTTCATTAATGCTAATTGGAATATTATTGTTATATTAATTCTAGCTATTTAATAAAACAATTGACGATTTTTATAATGATACGACAACATTTTCAATATCTAAACATAAAAAATTGTAATAAGATCGATTTTTTTACATATGAGATAGAATACTTAAACATTTTAATGTCCAATTTATGTTAAATAAATTTATTATTAGCCATAATGTATATTATAGTGTTAAGAACGCATACGAAAATAAAAACAATGTCTCCTTTGCACAAAGCAAACACAATACAATAAAGAAAAAAAAACTCAAGAAAAAATTAACAATATATAATAATTTGATATTAAAAATTATTAAATGTAAGTACATATGTGAAACGTAAGTTATACTTATATGGCATAATATTTAATTATGACATGTTAAAAAGAACTAGTATAATTTCTTTATATGATATTAGGACATTCACACTTCGTTCTCCGCTTTTGAAAACAATAGTTAATGGGCCGTTTCTTCACTAGCACCAAAGACGGCAAGCAAAATGTATGAAAATTTACCCTCGTGACTCGTGCCAGTTAATATAAAAATGACCATTGTTCAAGATATTTGATGGTCACTTTATGAGTTATAAATACCGCTGTTAATTATTTCTTTTTAAGACCGGTAAGAATTAGGTAAAGAATCGAACTAGGACATCCGGCCTAAAGAAAGACAAGCACCATTACGGCGTATCCTGGTAACTTATCTGTCTATAGTTTTTTATACTAGTAAGACAGTAGTAGCTATAGGAATTTGTAATAAATTATATATGGAGCTCATGTCAAATATCTATGTCTTTTCTCTAGTAAGGAAAATTTGAGATACATGAGATAGTATGATCATGATCATAGAACACTTTTTTCGGGATCATGATCTACGTAAGTCAAAGATCGTTTTATGTCATCTGCCTAGTAATAATACTACATCTATTACGAATCCACAGGTTGAAGTCCCGCTTGCTGTAAATATTTATATATTGAAATGAAATAAACTTTATTCAAATATACTTATTACAAGTGCTTTTGGATCGTCAATTTAATGAAAGCGTCATTATAGTCAGTCCGTGAGGAAGCTACCGCCGGAAGCCTAACCGCTCGGAAAGCAGTTCTGCTGAGAAGAACCGGCGAGAAACTCAACAGTTGCTCTTTTAAATATCGAGTTTACATTTATTTTATTAACATAACATTATAGATAGCCATAATACTACTGTACTGTAACTAATTATCATGGGCTGGATGTAGGTTAATGGATTCTGTGTATTTAATATTTATAACCGTCTTAAAAAAAGGAGTATGTACTTAATAGGGGGTGCAAGTTTTTTATATTTTACAAGAAAACTTTGACAATTTTAATTTTTTTAATGAATACATATCAAGTTCCAACACAAATTTAAAAAAGCTGTCTTTTGAAGGTGTAATAATATAACTAAATTTTATTACATAATATATTATATTGGTGATTTTAAAGTCCATATACGATTTTAGCGGAGGAATAAATTTATCACTTGAAGACTAAATTTATGTTCAGAATTTCTTATACAGTGCAACCTAGTAAGTATCAAATGTGTAGTGCTATTTGTCTATATTATTATTCATTACTACATCAAGCAGAGAACATAGTGAGAAGTCATTGCTTTATCTACTACCTAGCAGTATGTAAAGATGCAAAATACTGAACCAAAAAGTATAACTTTTAAAATGTTCAACGAAGTAATTATTAATAGATAAGATATATTTAAATTACATAAATATAATTTTTCAAATTTTATATTACAGTTACGGGTTAAGTGCACTGTGTATGTGGTAAACAAAACTGGAAATAATCGTGAAAAACCAAACATGCACAAAAAACCAAGCAAATTAACTGAGTACTATATTTAAGTAATATAAGTAAATTTAATACTTTATACATTATATTAAAACTTCATCTCAAAAACACAACATGCTATATACTAAAAATAATAATACATACAACCATTATAATACTTGTATATAATTGCCTTACTCGATATTACACCATTTGCTTCTGTGGCACAAAATTAAAATTACATCTGTATTAAAAATTTAATAGTTCAAACAACTTTCAATTATATAGTTTTCTAATAATTTAAAATATAAATAAAATATAAACATAACATAAAATTGAATATTATCATTTATACATGCATAAAAAAAAGAATATTTTATTATTTCTACACTGTTTTTGAAAAATATTATGAGTTGTTTGTTTTGCTTATTGAAATTTCAAATCTACATATACATATAATAAAACTGTAACTAAGCCGAATCTGTACATTAAATATTTTTTGGAAAATCTTATTGAAACAAAAATTATTATTGATACAGAGCCTGAATCTATAGTTTTTAGAATTTTTGTCTGTCTGTCTGCCTGTTACCACATCACAGAAAAATCACTGGAGGGATTTTGATGAAATTTAGTATGGTGATAGCTGGTTATCCGGGTCAATATATAGGATACTTTTTACCGCGGAAAAATATCTCATTTCTGAGAAAAAATACAAAAACTGCAATGTAAAAGTATACTAATATGTAAAACCTAAGAATTTTTGTTTTTGGTCACCTGAACGCGGGCAGAGCCGCGGGCAATGCTAATAACTGTTATAAAATCACTTTATTATAATATTCATCTCACCAGCGGTTGTGAAACCCTGATCTATGATAATTTTTCTAATTATCATAGTATATGATAATACAGAAGTAGATTGCAATTTGTACAATTATCTGACTTTATTATCTAACTTAATTCGAGATCTAATTTTATTATATTTTTCAATATTTTAAGCATTTCATATTTATTAAAGTTTCAATTGAAAGTGTGTGCTTGAAATAATTTTTCTAAGTAAAATTGAAAATCCACTATTTAAGCTATGTTGTACCAATTACCAATATGATATTTAGGTTAAATTACTCAGTTACAAATATTTTAGAAATATGAATATTTTTAGTTTATACTAACCAGGGGGTGGTGGACCACTACCTTCTTGCCTCAATTCAACTTCCAAAAGTTTTAGTTGAAGATATTTATTCTGCATCAATTTTATTATTTTCTTAATAAAACCAACATAATCTGAAAACAGATTTAAAATAAAAAAACTAATAGCTTACAAGGTAATATTTTTTTTTGTAGTGAAATACAAAAAAATGTATTTTACCTTTAGGAAAATCTTGAGGGCTAACAAGTTCACGGAAAAATGCTTGAGCCTGATAGGGACATTCATCTCGAGATACTTCAGGTTTGAACCAAAACCTTAGACCTCTTGCCTCTCGTGTATGATTACCAGTCACAGCTGATACTAAGTATACACAAAACTCTAGTTGGGCATGACAGGGTTCTGTTACACCATTCTCTGAAGAATAAAATAATAAATATTTTTTTTGTAATATATAGAAATCATATTTTAAAATAGTAAAACCTAATATATGTATATGGTGAACTAATTTTTTTTATTTAATCCTCGAAGGTTCCAAATAAATTTCAAGAAAACAATTTTGTACCTCAGTGACATACCTACTTTTAGTAAAAAACATCTAAATCAAGAAATAAGAGATAAATATTAATTGTAGTTTTTGCTTTCTACTACCTATTGAGATAAAGTTTTTTATGTGTACAATTCAGGCTAATCTTAGTCTTCAGTCTAGCCTCAATATGATCAATATTATAGTTGATATTTCAAACTATATGATCATGCATCATATATAAAAATAAACACTTAACATTTATTATTTAAGGTCATTTAATTTTAATAAAGTTTTAAAGTTTGTTATTATTTCCTTCAGATAAGGAAATAGCCAATTAGAACTGTTAAAATTTAAGCTAACAAATACCTAACTCTTATCTATAAAAAGGAAAATTGTTATTAATTCTATGTAGTATGTCGAATATTCATAAAATTTATATGTTGTAAATTAAACACTAAAAAGGACTTAATAAAAGATTACCATAGATTTTTTCCTTGTTTATTATTATTCCTGTATGATCACCTCCAGCTACATGTATCTTATCACTTGGTTCAGCTTCAGCAACTTTTCTTTCCACTATTAGTACAGTAGATGTGGGTGTTTTACTCTTTGGAGTCATTATAACTTTCTCTTCTAACTCTGCCATGATTACTGATCTTGAGATTTATTAAGAATAATTCCCTTAGCTTTAAATTCGTATAGTTACTCACTTCTGTATGGGCAAGAAAGATGACTCATAAAATCTTGATCCTTTTTTTAAAACATCTTAGCAAATGACAACAACACAACCTACTTTAAAGTTGAGCTACAAGGTTAATACTGGCTAACCTTAACAACCGAGTCACTTGTTAGATCAATCGCTTTTAACTACAGAAAAAGGGCGGGTATGATAAATACAACAATAACATCATATTTTATTAAAAAGCTATATGAGTAATCTAATACGTAATGTTATTTTATTTTATTTATTTTCACTATACCTTACAAGTAAACGGGTTTAGTTTTCAATATTTAAATTCTATGCTTATTATTTTTATTTTGTCATGTACAAAACATATGTCAATTTTGATTAGGATTGAAGTTTATTTAAATCATGGATTTGGATGACAAATTTAAATCACTTGTGATGCGGGTGACGGGTCTACGTCCGCTTAATGTCAATTTAAAAATCTTTAATCTACATTCTACATAATTAGGTACCTACTTTATTTGTCATCCATGGTACCTACAATGGATGAAGCCTACCTACTAATCAAATATGAACAAATTAAATTACGGTTTGTAAAATATCGTTCAATTTTATCTTAGTAACCAAACTAAAATGTACGTAGTTCAGTTCAGAGCCGTTTTATGTAGTTGTTTCTGAATAAAAAACATTATTTTAAAATCAGACACTTACCACATATTCAAATATTAAAAATATATGTTAGGTATTGTTATTTACATTTTAAAACTTATGCTAGTGCTATGGGTAAAGACAATAGGCAAGATGTATGTATATTTGCATCAGCATCTGGCACTGCAAACTGTTAATTGGAACTATAAGTGTCGACACTGGTGCATTTAAATCAGTATAATATGTAATAAAAAAAAAGGTAATTTGCCTATGTATTAGGAATAGATTTAAAAGTGTTTTCGTAAAGCATAAAGTTTTGTATACAGGATGAGAATAGTAGGATTGGTAATCCTACTATTACAATTTGTAAAATTTGTGAAGTTGTTTGTTATTCAGGCACGCATATTATTGGTTTTACTTTTACCTTATTTCACGTAAAACGAACGCTCAGGCATAGTGACTGTGGAGGAAGGGATGTGTCTGCGTACGATTACAGTCGTGTCCTAAAGTACTACGCTTTTGTTTTATAACATAAGTGTAATAAGTGTTATAATGTATAAGAATTAAGAATCATAATATTAGGCACTCCCCCGTCGTGCCCACATCATACCACCAATTTTATCGATAAATCGCTCAGTGGCCAGTGCGCAGGTAAACGGCCAGCGTACTTTTTACAAGACGGGCACTATAAACAGATTTGAATGAAACTTGGGCATGATAAAGTATAAATGGGAATTACAGAAGAATTTAGAAAAAACAGAATTATTTATGGTCAGAATTACATGAAACTTAGTATTAATGCTCTTCAATACAATTAAAAAAATATGTGTTTTAGCATTTTTTGAAATTCAATGCCATAAGGGGGTAAAATGGAGGATGAAAGTTTGTATGAAACTCTGTAATTAATATATAAAAAAAATACAAAAATTAAAAAAAAATATCCAGCTCTAGACGATTTCAGAATTTTAAATTCACTTTATTTATAACTAGCATTGCCCGCGGCTCCGCCCGCGTTCAGATGACTAAAAACCTAATTGTTAGGTTTTACATATTAGTATACTCTTACAATGCAGTTTTTGTGTTTTTGTATTTTTTCTCAGAAATGAGATATTTTCCCGCGGTAAAAAGTAGCCTATATGTTGACCCGGATAACCAGCTATCATCATACCAAATTTCATCAAAATCTGTCCAGTGGTTTTCTCGTGATGCGGTAACAGACAGACAGACAGACAGACAGACAGACAGACAGACAAAAATTCTAAAAACTATAGATTCGGACTTTGTATCGATAATAATGTCTATTTCAATTAGATTTACCAAAAAATATTAAATGTACAGATTTGACTTAGTTAGAATTTTATTATATGTATAGATGATGTCCACATAGCTTTAAATATAAAGATTGTGATTTCGCCAATTTTGGTCGTCTTATTGCTTTAGTCCACAATTTCTTCAGTTTTTGCCATTCTAGAACCACTGATATGCATTTTTATTGCATCGTGGTACTGCACAATTTTTCATTTTTAATACATTTTAAATAAAAGAAATCCTTCCACGGTATAGAGCTTTACAATTTACTGAGGGCTATAGTGATCGTGACATCTGAAGGGTGGAAAAGGCAAAATTCTTCCCCATCGGAAAACACGGAAGATCTGATCTTCTAATTAGCCTGTGACTATAGCGATGACGACACTGCACAGTGCACTATGTCTGTCACTTCATTCAAAAGTCAAACTTTGGTCAATCTTCAAAGTTTTCACTGGCTTCCAAGTAATTAAAATAATTTTAATTATTAACATAATTAATTCATACATTATTGTGTAGCTGTATTAACATGGACTTTTTTTATAACTCGTTATATTTATGAAAACGGTTATTTGTTTAATGTATTATTTCTTCATAAACTAAATTATTTTAAAGTTATATTTAACCTACAGAAGAAAAGTTTCAAAATGCGTTTACAATATTATTGTATATTTATTTTCATTATTTCAAAAGTACGATGCCAAACCTTACAAAGTGTAAGTGATGATGAGCTACTTCAATTTATTAAAGAGGAAGAAAAACTTATTGTTTTATTCTGTAAGTATCATGTGCAAGTGTGGTTATATTGTTGTTTTTTTTACTTACTTGCCGTATAAACTCAGATATGAACCTCTGAGCTTAACCATACGGGACATTACAGTGGAATTTTGTGATGGGTAAATTAGTAATGAATCTGATTTAATAATATGATTAGTAAATAACAAAAAGAACTCTTTTTTTAAATTTTGCTTATTAATAATATATTAAATTTAAATCTTATTAATATGAATATTAGTAGTTTGTTAATTTTTTTAAATTACTTTGTACATAATTATTTTTTATGTATTTATGGCTGCGATTTAGAATTGGGGACTCTGCCCCTAGCGGAGTGGGTGGTATTTCTGGATAAGGGACGTGATAGGAAGTCGAAATGTTAAATAAAAATTGTCCGCGAACATATGAGTAAAAATTTATTGAGACTTAAAGTTACAACATTTCCATACATTATTTTGACATTACTACCATTTAGACACTTGGAGTCAAAACGTCACTTTCAATTGTCAAAATAATCTCCAGATGATTGTCTTTATTTGTACTTTGCGTGAAATTCGAATTTTCTAGTTTTCTAGTCATTTATGGCACTCGCCGGCCGCTACCGCGGCACGCTCGCTTCGCTCGCTCGGCTCGTGCGTTGTGGCAACTGTTCTAACCTAACCTAACCAAGATATGAGGAATAATAAATAAATAATCTTAAATGTTCTAACCTAACCTAACCCAGATATGAGGAATAATAAATAAATAATCTTAAATGTTCTAACCTAACCTAACCAAGATATGACGAATAATCAAATATAATCTGTTGTCATTTAAGCGGTAATATAAAACAAAGTGTCAGTTTTGCTTTTGTCAAAATGTAAGATCGTTTTGTTTGTGTTGTGAAATTATTAAAATATTAAATACAATAAAGCATTAATTGTTGTGAAAATGTGTCATGTACATAAAAAAGGATGCGTACTATTCGTTAAAGGTATGTTTATCTGTTGTAATCACTTATTTAGGTAAAGAAATGTATGGAAATGTGTTAGATATGTTATAACTTGTAAGTCTCAATAACTTTTTACTCGTACGTTTCCTCCAAATATTTTTAATATATTTTGACTCTCTGTCACCTCCCCTATCTAAAAATACCACCCACTCCGAATGGTGGTAAAGAAATATATGAAAATGTATGGAAATGTTGTAACTTTAAGTCTCAATAACTTTTTACTCATACGTTCGCGGACAATTTTTATTTAACATTTCGACTCCCTATCACGTCCCTTATCCAGAAATACCACCCACTCCGCTAGGGGCAAAGTCCCCAATCCTGAATTTGTGCCGTATTTATTTTCAGCAAAACCAAATTGCAAGGTGTGTGATAAATTTGAAATAACTTTAGATAGTTTATATGAAGATTTTCATAAACATTTGAATGCTGCAACTGTGAAAGCAGTTAACAGTCATCTAGCAAGGCTTTATAGTCCAACAAAAGAGCCAGCTTTAGTGTTCTTCAGACATGGTGTTCCTTTATTATATGATGGTATATTTTTACAGAATAATATATGTACTTATAAATAAAAATATTGTAATGTAACATTTCTAATTAAGTTGTGGTATTAAAGTAGATCTAAAGCTTCATATAATGAAACTACCTTAATATGGAACTCTCTAAAACATAATAATGATATTATTTTAGTAATTAGTAGGTTTAAATAATTATTTTATGCTGATATTGCCCAACTAAAAATTTATATATTTTTTTTCTAGATAAATAAAAATTGTCATCATAATATGCATAAGTTTTCTAAAATGATGTGGGCTCAAACAGACATTCTCAATCTCATCATTTTTATCATATATTTCCTAACATAAATTTTTCATGAAAATATCATATTCTCTTGACTGTAATATTGTATGTTAAGGTGAACCAGAAGAAAATGAAGTGTATGGATTTCTTGAAAAGAATCAGTCTCCAGCTGTAAAAGAACTCAATGATAAAATATTTGAACATTTGACTCAAGCAGCTACTGGAGCTACCACTGGGGATTGGTTTGTTATGTTGTAAGGATGAATTTTTAATTTTACTAGACATAGTAGTTGATTTATTTATTTAATGATTATTTATTATTCCAGAATAATTATGTAGTGTTAGTATCTATTTTAATTAAAAATTATATGAGTTAAAATTGACTAGGTAACATTGTATTTTAATTTTGACTAATATGTTTAATTTTTTGCAATTTCTAATCTAAATATAATATATTACAGTTATGGTGCATCATGTGTAGAGTGCCAAAGATTACATGCAGTATGGGAGGGTGTTGGTGCAACTTTACGTGGGAGAATCAATGTCGCTCGGATTGATGCTAACTTAGCTGGCTTAAATACAGCCAAGAGATTTAAAATTTCAAAACTGCCAGCCTTTCTTTTGTAAGCTTATTATTTAAATATATCAAAAGATTCTTTTACTCTATGAAATTAATGTAAATTATATTACAATAGTGACTCACCCTTACTTCACTTCATGTTCCTCTCTAGACAACAACAAATCTATCTCATGAGACCTGTACATTTTTTGGGATAAAAGTGTGCTATGTGCTATTCTGGACTATAATCTATTTGTGCCAAATTTCGTCCAGATCTGTTCAGTGTATTGGGGTAAAAGAGTAACAAACATCCATCCATCTTCACAAATTTTCACATCTATAATTTTAGTTGGATGTGGAACTTTTATATTCCATGTAGAACATTAATAGTAAAATAAAAATTTGAAATTCACATTAAGTTTTTATTTATTACAATATCTGAAGTAAAAATTATTCTTTTAAAATTCCAGCTTCCGTTCGGGCAAGGTGTACAAATATGATTTACCTAAAAGTGATATAAAGTCATTTGTTTCATTTGCCCAGGATTGGTATAAAAATTCAAAAGCTGATACTGTGCCTCTTCTGTCTTCACCATTGTAAGTTATATTTTTATTTTAAAGGAAACAATCAATTCTTTTGTAATTAAATATAAAATCCCACTGTATAAGACATTTAAGTTGATGAAATATAAATAACTCAACTTGCTCTTCTAATTTTTAGAGATGTAAGTATCTACACATATTTTTTTAATTTATATTTAATTGCTTTCCAGTGATGAATTAGTAGATTGGTGTGTTGACATTATCAAGTATAGTGTGGCACTTGGATTAGAGATCTTGGCTAAATATCCATGGATTTGGCAAATAGGTCTTGCCGGCTTTGGTCTGGTTGCCATCACAGCTCTCATCGCAATCATTAAAGCAGGAAAATCAAAACCAAAAGTCAAAAAAGATAAACAAATTCAAAGCAAGAAAAGCAAATAATGAATTTTATATAATTAGTAACACAACTATATACAAACTTCCTAATCTACAATGGTAGATATTTTATTAATAAATCTTACTACAATTCTTTTCTCTCACTATAAGTAACATTAAAGTAAAGAAATTTTATTACATATGTAATAAGGTAAAAAATTTTACGTTTTTAGTATAGGTTAGCATTTGCAGGGTAAATAAAATGCATTTCATAACTCCGTCCGCAATATCTTTATAACTTGACTAAGCAAATAATATTATTTTTTGGACATATGAAATATTAATGTAATTAACACATCTTTAAATAATTTATCCTATACTGAGATGTTAAAAAGGACTGAATATGTCCTTTTCTTTGTTATAAATTTATAGATCTTACAAGTGTGGTCTTACAATGTTTTCATTAAATTGATTAAAAAATGCTAAAAATATTAAAATGCTTATATTTCTGAGATGTATTATATTTTTCTATTGTACAGAATACATTTATATATCCATATTTCTATTAAAATTTATTTAAAACTAGCGACAATCTTATTTTGCTCAGGCACATCCCTACATCCTAAATAGGTAGCTCTTAGTTTAGGTCCATAATCTGTTGTAATCTGAATCCATCCAGCTGTCTTAACATGAAAGAGCATTTATAATTAATAGTTCGATTTTAAAATAAAATTACAGTTTGGTGTTTTCATTTTTTAATTCCACAACAACATTGAATTACATACTTCATTCTTGGTCATTACTAATGAACATCATGGAAATGTATTGTTTATGTGCAAAATTTAATATTTAAAACCTAAAAATGTGCATGCTTACAACATTGTACACAATATAATAGTATAATGATTGTGAGAGTAAATGTCACACTAAAATATATAGGTCAGTAAATGTGAAAAAATATATGAGTACTGTTTGTGTAACATGTGAGAAATTTTGCTATAAAGTTATAAAATTACATTTAAACAAAATTTTTATAATAACTGAATTAATTACTAAAATATAGCTATATAACCTAATAATTGCTTTGTAAAATCTTGTATAAACAACAAACTAGAATTTTATATAAAGCATAGAAAATGTGCATATAGTGTTATAAATAAAGTGATATTTTGACTAGTTTTTTTATATAGTGTCAACTTCAATATTTATTCTGAACACTGATGCTGGGTCAGCTAATTCAGTGCGAATTGCATTTTCAAATTTCTTGAAAATTATTGAGAATTCCATCATGTTTTCAGGCTTTGATTCTATCCACAACTTATCAAACTCATAAAATAAGTAGCAATAAAACTTATGAAATAAATTAATACTAGGCAAATGTTGCTTGACATTAAACATATAAGTTTTTGCAGAACCATCTTTGAGAAGATAATAAGCCATTGATGTTAAATTGATCCCAACAATTGCATAAGTGTAACCATATTTTGGATGAACAGAATGGCTTAAAACATGTCTCGACACCTCTGGATATTCTGTAGAAAAATATAATAAATTTTCTAGGCCAAGAAGTCCCATGCCACGAAAATCAGTTTTTGGATCATCACCCTGCAAAGAATATGTTTATTATGTAAAAAAGTATGATTTCGTGTAACAGCAATTTGTCCTTACTTCACTGTGTCTCTAAATTAACTTAAACATACTAATATCCCATGTGAATTTTTGGCTGTACCAGATTAAAAGCTAACTGCCTTTGTTATATTAGAAAGATTTTTAATTTACCTGAAAACCAATATATTGCCATTCTTTTGTTATTCGCGCCTCTAAAGGTTTATCCGGTACGAGTAAGGTCCACAATTTCAATAATTTATCTTCATGATCTAGATTGTTGCTATCGTATTGCGTTCTACGTAACTCTTCAATTTCGTCTTGGAGTTGTCTGTAACTCCAAATTTGTTGCAAGCATCGTCGAAAAGAGGGAATGAAGGCGTCGTGAAGTTTGGGATTAATCTTTTTAACTCTTAAAATAATGTTTATAGACGGATCAAGTATTTCCCGAAAGCTTGTGGGAATAAACTTACGTTCTTTTACTACAGCATCTAGAAATGATACAACTTCCTTAACGTCCCGAGTTCTTGACAACATCAATGATTGTTCGATATTACATGTTCTTTGAGCTCCAACTCTATCACCATAGCATATTCTTTGAAGTTCGCATAGTTGTGTAGTCTTTCGTAAAAACCATTTTATGACTGGCCTTAAATACCATTGAAGTACTGACCAAAAATTGAAAAACACCATTTTTAATTATTAACTCCACGACTTTCACATGTTTTTGTTAAATCGTTATTGTGTTTTGCATTATAGAACCAAGTGTTATTAAACTCACAAAAAATTGGTTTAACATTACAAGCTAAAATTGTCTTGTCAAATTCAAATTGACTGAATTCAGAATTGAGATTTCTGAATTCTGATTGATACCTTAGTCCCATAGAGTATATTGCTGCTTATTCCATAATATGGATGTTTCCAAAGGGGAAGAATTTTGCCTTTTTCTCCCGCCAGTTGTCACGTTCACTATGATCCTCCGTATATTGTAAAGCTCTGTAGCGTAGGTGGATTTTTTTCTATTTTATTTAAAATTTAATTATAATAACAAATTGTACAGTACCAGGATGCAAAGAAAATGAATATCGGCATGAGTTTAGTATAACGCGGTTTCTGGAGAAGTGTGTGGTATTTTTGGATAGGGAAGGATATAGGAGTCCAGATAAATAAAAATTATTTTGAGGAAACGAAGGAGTCAAAAGTTATGAAGAGTTAAAGTTACAACATTTCCAATCATTACTATACCTAAATAAGTCATTACAAAAGATAAACATACCTTATAATGGATAGTAAACATCCTTTATCGTGTAAAATCCATATTTTCAGAACAATTAAGGCTTTTATTGTATTAATATTTTAATAATTTCACTATAACCATATTCTAAATTCTAAACAAAATGATCTTAAAATTTTGATAAAACTGTAAATTTCAACAGAAATTGATTGCTTTCTTCATAACAGATTATCCCTTCATAATTATTTAAGAGTTATACATATTAAAAGTGAAATTTGTCATCAGTTTACTAAGATTGTAAAATAGAAATATGTTATTTCCAGTTCATGCATGCATTTGTGACTTTTTATTTGATTTATGTAAAATATTAAGTTATATAAATTATTTACAAGATTTCGGGAGATTCGATTCGGCGCGCCGCGACTCGTCGCTAATGGACGCAGTTTCATAGTAAATATATAGGAGGCGAATTTCTGCGGTTCGATTCGCTTCGACTCGGTGCCCTAGTGGACGCCAGGCATTAGACTCGATTCGACGCGCCTTAATCGACGTGGGGAATCGCATGCGCACCAGCGAGTTTTTTGTATTTTATTTAAAGGGTACTTATGTATCGTGAAAAGAAATAATAATTAATGAATATATTATGTTTTATTATATAACTATACTATTATACTACTGTTTACTAAAGATTTACCCTCACATCGCTCGAGTTCATCTCTAAGTAGTAAGTACGTTTTAATTTTTTTATCTGAACCCTAATTCTTTTTATGAAATAAAAGTAGCTCAAGTTACTCCTTATAACATCAGCTATCTGCCAGTGAAAGTCCCGTCAAAATTTGCCCAGCCGTTTAGGAGGTTAGGCGGAACAGACAGACAAAAATTTTAAAAATGTTGTTTTTCTTTTATGTACCGTACCTATATAGTTTCATGTTCATTTAGTGAAAAGCTGTTATTTTGAGATTACAGACACTTCAATTTTATCTATCTGCATAGGTTTATACCATGAACGAATTATCCTATTAGCACAAGGAATAATTGCGACTCGAGTCGACTGGCCTCGATTCGACGCGTTTCGGCTGTAGTCGACACCTGGCGTTATAGGTATTTTCAGATTGGTTCAAATTAGCTTAGAACAAAAATTTAGCCTTTTTAGAAAAATTTCCATTTCAGAACTTATTTGATTGGACTAATATGTTGTGTTCTTAAGATATACATGTATACTTTAAGGTTGTATTTTACTTTTAATTCTGTTTCCACTACGAGAAAGGTAACTAAAGGTAAGGTGTAAGTAAACCGGAAATGTTAGGTCAAATGAAATCAGTTAAATCTGAAATTGTGTTTTATTTATTTTGAAAATTGTAATCATAAATACTATATTAAAATTATTTACAATGCAACGTACAATTTGACATCCAGTCATCATTTATTTACACAAGGCGATGCGTGAATTGCGAACTTTGCTTATCATTACTTATTATCTTAAGTAGGTAGTTACCGATTAATACTAGGGATGGCGATACTTAGAAAAATATTAAAAAAAAAACAGGTACTAACATTTTTTTTATTATAATGCAAGATGACGGGTTTTTTGTTGTATAATTATTCCTTTAAATTTTTAGGAAGGTATAAAAGTTGTATTAATACGTCCGTAAATTTCATGGACATGATTTCGAATATAACTATACTCAGTATAAGTAAGAATTTGCACTTACAAGACCTACAAGAAAAAGAACTTGCTTAACAGAAAAATAAAGTGATCATCTCTATTTCTGTTTTAGTTGCTCAACATACCTACTACAAAAATACTTTAGTAATTTAATTGAATACTTAGATTATACAACTTCAACTTTTCATCTTCACTTAAACTACAAAATATATTAGAAAATTTACTCACTGAGGCGTCGTAGGTACTTCGTTCGTACATTTAATTTCAAATAGAATATTAACGGGTTACGCAATATTTGTATTATCTCACTAATGTCTTTTCGTGCAACTTAACCCTAGTACTAAACCTATTTATTTACTTATACATATATTATTCACGTCGCATCTATCGAGAAAGCAAAATTTTAAAACTATTTCGAATGTAAGTACATATATTTTATAACAATGCATTCTCACTAACGTGCGTATAGGTTCTGAATAGCCTCAAAGTTCAGAGTAATTGTTTAAGATATAACTGCGTGAAACTTGTTTAGGAAATTATTTTAAATTGAATGAATAAACTAAGTATAATTAACTAGGGTATTTTTATATATCCAAAGTTAATATCTAATAAATATAACATACATATGCTTAGGGATAAGATGTTTATTAATTTTATAATAAAATTGTGTTGAAAACAAAATTCTTCGTTCATGTAATTAAGATAGAAAAAATAATTTAACATCTTAAAGTGGAATATTGAAAGTAGCACATATTGAAACCCATTCACAGGAACTCACCACACAAGAACCAGCTTGGAAATAGTGGACGGAATACATTGAAAATTGAGAAAATGCTTGAACTTTTTGATTTATAAGATAATATAATGAATTTGTGATAATTACATAAATAATACAGATTACTCTGTTCTTTCAGGCCTTATAATTTTATAGGTAACTAGAAAAGTTGTTGATTATGTACCTAAGTTGAATCTTTACTAGGTCGGTAGAGCTATTGACTACAGATGAAGCTGACTCTATTCCTTATATTTTGTACTTTATTAACATTGAAAAATACAATTTATAATAAATAATATTACCTAGATAATTAATTATAAAATAACATCAAAATACATTAATCAGATGTAAGATAAATAAAATAATCGAATATAATCCGATTGATAAAAATATTTCAACAACTTTTCTTTACCAAATATGAAACGACAAAGCAACATATCGGGAGCCATTCACTAGATTTAATGACTACTTGATTTATTGTTTCCAAGTTACAGCATATTTACTTATATCTAAAATATATTGAAATCGTATGGTAACGTACCTACTTAACACGTAAAATAAAGCAATTTCAACGTTTATAATTGGGCAAAGCATTATTTCTAAAATTGAATGTGGAAATGCAGTTTTGCCACAGGAGCGGTAATGTCTTTAATAATATGACTAGCCACTAGGGTACGGTAATGTTTTCTCAGCGCATTTCTAGAGTAAATCTACTTAAAATAAAAGCCTACTAGGTGACCTTAGCTAATAAACAAAAATAAAGCCGTAACATTTTTATGGTACTTTGGACATAGTATATAGGAGACTTTAATGCAAACTTTACATACTATACCTACCGCCTAGGTAGGTATAGCTATTTCACTTTCATATTTAACACGTTTATAAGTATTTATGTATTACTTAAAATATTAAATATGATAATATAAATTCTATGCAGTGCAATTTTAAACAAATCGTTCCTATATAATAACATTAATTTTATTTCGTCATAATGCGTTTAGGCAAAGGTAAATCTCTTTAATTGAGAAAGAGTTTACCTATACCTGTATGATAAGAACGATGACTTTATAAAGCTACTGAATACGTGTAGTGTGTATAATTATTACGTAAAATTATTAATAAATATCTTGGGACATTATAAATAAAATTAATAAACAATATATTTCTTTATAACCAATGTTTAAGTCAGCGGTTAACTTAAAAAAAAAATTGTATTTTTTTTATATTGTATCTAGATTTTTTATAAATTAAGGAGCTGGCGAACAACATGGTGTAGTTGAAAATTGTTAAATATCTTCCATAATTTCTTATTTTAGAATCAAGTTCTAAGCATTTCTTTTCATTTAATGCGACCAAACAAAAAATTTGAATGTAGAAAAAACTGAATAAAAATTTGATGATTTTGTTCACATCAAGTCTCAGGGTAAAGGCAAAAAATTCCTACTTATTTACATACATAATATCATCTTATTTCAAAATCTTAATTATGAAAAATAAAATCACTATAATATAGTGGAGGTATAAACTCTATATGTAACCCCGCACACGATAGGCAAAAGCCGCTATAGAAGTAGACGAAGAAGCATTATTGTTTTTTTTTTCTTTTTTGTTAAATTTTTAGTTCTGAAATGGTTCTATGACTAGTGATTACGTTTTAGTTTTAATAACAAGTTTACCATAGCCTCAAGTTTTTTTTGCGTCTCTATCTTTATATGTAATTGGAAGAATTAGTACATAAATCTAGTCATTAGGTAATATATTTTTTATTCGCCATCTCCTTAATTGTAATATATTTATAATTTTTTATATCAACTTGAAATATTTAATATGTAAAGTTTAAGTCTAACAAAGGTTTGTTTTTAATTGTTTATACAATACAATTTATTTGTTAACATAATAGGTACTGAGATCTATGTATCATTAAAATGTCATCATCCCAATCATAAAGATACCTCTTTGCATAAATTCTGCTTACAATTGTTGAATTACAAAACTAATAAATGGATTTAAAATATAAGCTTCTGTTACACAGTAAGCTATTTAATATTAAACTACTTACAAATGGTAACGGAACTATAACAGTTTTTTGTACTTAATTACTTTGTTGATAAATGGTTACAGTGGATAACATATTTAATTTCATATGACTATTTTAACTCTATTCGCATATGAACTTATTTTGATCGAAATATAAGAACAAAATATTAATATTTTTATTCTATTACTTTACAGGTAAGTGGGCGATTTACTGTTCAAATTACATACAAAATAACAATTTTTATAAGACATCAAGAAAATATATAATAATGAAATACGAAGCATAAACAAGGTCAAAAGTTAGAAGATTTAACAATAACTAGGTAGTTGTGATAACGCCAGAATATAATCTTATAAATTTTTAACAGAATATAGCGTAAATTTATATTTTTGTCTCTTATAAAGCGAATGATATGTTATTTTATCTTATAATATTTAACAGTAGGTAGAAACCGCGAATTAAAATAGTATCACGTTGAAAATTTTTATAAAATTTGGGAATGGTTAAATCTAAAAGGATAAATGACTTAGGTATTATGTTAGATTTTACTCTGTAACAGCAGAATGCTTAAGGGTTGGTATATATATATATATAAAAAAAAATATTTTCATTTAAATCTAATACTTGCATTGTTCTTAATATTTTAAGGTTGTTTAATGTTAGGCAATATTAATTTCGTTTTCTTTTGGTGTCTATAATAAGATGTGATCATATCTAGGAATAACTATGACAGGCTATGAAAATAATTCATACATAGACTTTAATATTTAAAACTTTAATGAATATCAATTACGGACGGCGTAGAGATTATAAGAATTTGTAATCTTCATCTACTCTCGAGATAGATATGCTCAATGCGCATTGCTCACGTGCTCGAGTAAGCCAGACCGTTGAAGTATTGTTACTATTGTAAAACAATTATTATTAGGCCCGAAGGGCCAAGGGTATTGGGGAAACTTTAACGATTATTTTTTTTTACTTTTAAGATATTTTCGTATTGACGTAAAAAAATTTTTACTTTAAAATCCTTTTAAGTAATTGAAACAACCAAACATTACAAAGCTAACGAAGAAATAGTCATTTAAGTATTATTTAAACAGTCATTAAAATATATAATATTGATCAACGAATAAAAAGACGACTCAAGACAATAAACATATAAAAATTAATTTCATAATACTATACACTTTAATTTACAATATTCAAGCACAGCCAAAACGGGTTTCTTACGATAATAATTATATACGATTTAACTATACATATTATATTTAGATAAGGTATATATATATATATATATATATATATATATATATATATATATATATATATATATATATATATATATATATATATATATATATATATATATATATATATATTAAAAGTTGACTCGTTGGTCCGCTTTTTAATAAGCAAGAGGCATAATATCGTTGACTCTATGTGGTTTAACATATCTGTTCTAATGGAATAAAAGCTTAGGATCTAAAACAGTCACTATGTAAAATGGACAAATATAGGATTGCACCCATTTATCGATATAACATGAAGCGCGAAATTATTAGATTTTTAATCTGGGGAATTCATAAAATATTATGTTCACAATCTCATCCGTATGGATATTTATAAAAATATTGTTAAATATTTTTAAAATTACCGCCTGCAGACGTGCATGTCATGGAATAGATAATATTTGTATATGTCAATAAAACAAGCTGTTAAACTTCAAGTATTTGGGCCCCTAGAATTACTAATAATTATCACAACACATAATATTTGACGTATTTTAGGATCTTAAAAAAATGCTTTGGAATTAAAAAAAATTAAAGTTAACCCAATGGCAAATCATTTTTATTGTTACGGTTTAGTAATACTTAACACCAGGAACAACTACAAGCATCAAAATTTTAGGCAGTTTGTATTTTCTTTTAAAGGAGAGCAGATCTATTAATTGATATAATTTTCAGAACTAACAGTTCTTGTTATGAATTTTAAATTCTACGAATAATATTTGTCATCAACATCGATATATTGCGAATAATATGTTAATATGATTATGTATATTTTTGGGAATTTCAGACTTATAATAAAAAAATAATAATTAAGTAGGTAACTTAAAAAAATATTAATTTGTGTTGCCATCTAATTTGTTATTTTAGGGTATAATATTAAGTATCAAAACACTTTTGAAGGTCATAATAATTATATATATACAGCTTACTAACGGCGACAGAATACTGTTTAACCAATTTTAACTCTTAAATCAACTCAAATTTGAACATGGGGCAACTTTAAAAAAAACCTGCTCTGTCTCTGTTTTCATGTTTGGTTCCACTACCAAAGGCATCGCATAATAATTATAATAATTTAGATTTTCAAGGCACACTTATATCTATTTTTTCTTAAATTAAGCTTTTTGAGCTTATGGCGCCTTAAAGTACAAATCACACATGTATGTCATGTTATAAAGAAAGTAAATAACAATGCACAACATATTGAACATTACCCACTTACTATTGTACAATGTTAAGCTTACATTAAGTATCAGTAGTTTTTCTGTATATACATTAACTATTTTATTCTAACATTAATCAGGCAAATAAATTAATATTTGAATCGAACAATAGAAGGCATGTTCATGGTTTCCCATCAAGTAATTAGATTAGTTTTTTTATCTAATACACGAAAACACTGTGTTTATTATGGGTGTCTAAATCTAAAAAATATCTATTTGAGCTTTATTATCTACAACTAATTTTGTTTATGTTATTTAATCTCAAATTAATAAACACACCATTAAATACTAGCGTGACATGTACTCTCCTATAAGCGACTGATAAATGGTGGTATCACAACAAATGTGGATGTGTATGAATATATCTAAAGTGATTACTCTAATATGTATATATATAAAATCTATAATAATATTATAATCTTAAATCAGGTTTAAATAACTTTTTATTGGACTGTCTTAAGGATTGAAATAGATTCGTTAAACGGACGAAAAACGCACGCAGATAAAGATCACAATAATGCATCATCTTCCTAATTAAAACACGCATAACTCCGAAATTAACTATGTGAATTGTTCCCTTTAATGTATCATATTAAGATTTTGATAGTTATATAAAAAATCTTTCTCTGATATCAGCTGTAGAAGAATTTTGAACCTATTTCAAGTCCTGAGACTTGCCGTGCGTTTTCGATTGGCCATCGTGATTCATAGATTTTGGATTTCATTACACAACATCGTCCAGATTTCATAATATTTCCTTGAACAAATATTATTAAATTGAGATACATTTTTTTTAAACTTTATATTTTTCTCCAACGATATCTACAAAGAGTTTACTTTTTATGGGTCTCCTATGCATAACCGCGAACAGTCAATCGTAAAGGCATGGCTGCATCACGACCGCTATTAACTGTGTATCGTCAATTAATAATCTCAACGAGACTTTAGTATATTAAAGTCCCTATATCTAAATTCCACTTAATTATTTTAAGTTAGATACAATCACAATTTCTAAGTTGAATGAAATTCATCAAAAATATGTATTTGTTCACAGTGGTTCTTCCTAATATATAGCTGTGATATAATACGACGTACAAAATACGAAGCTGCATTATAGTCCGGTTCGTATAAGAAGAGTTTGACTCTTTATAAATTATCGACATCTATCATGTGTCTTGGAGTATACCTATTTAATGAGAATAATTAATCGACAAAAATGTAAGAATTTTTTTTTAACACTATGTCAGAACTCTTCCAATAGCGATCGGAATATAGCATCCGAACAAAAAGCTCGTAGCGCGTGGGTATTAAGAAAAGGCCTTGTAGTGTATGAAGAAGAAGATAAGAAACACGGCGTAGGCAGTGGGAAACGTGATGCGAGCGATCACGTCGATCGTCTTCGCGACTCGAATCGGGTGAGGTGGCTCCTTTTTACGGACCTGGACGAAACATGGCTGAAAATAATTTTGCGAATAAATGATGATGGCGAAATAAAAATACATACTACATTTTGATACTAATAACAATAAGCAATGAAAGAAATAAACATTAAATACTTGAACTAAAATATAAAAGGGTGTTTCTCTGTGAACTAGGCAACTCGTTGCCGTAGATAGAAATCACATACAACTATCATAATATTATATATTTCGTAATGAATTATAAAAGAGGATTTACTAAATTATCTGTGCCCAGTGCACAATATGGATATAAACTAAAAAGGTTTCTCAAGTGCTTAAAAACCAGTCCAATGATACGTCACAAATGCAGCATTTTTACTGTAAAGTCGATCAATTAATATATAAAAGAATAATATATAAAATTATGTTCGTATATAAAATGTTAAATGTCTTATTACATGTTTGTAAAAATGTAAAAAGTAATTCAGTCTTAGCAGTTTGAGAACAGTCCACTTTCCATATTTTGAATTACACGGCAAGTACTGATATACTACTAAATATGAGAGAAAAATAAAGCCCAACCCCAACCTGGATCATTTTTACAAAAAGTTCAATATTTTCTATAATGTTTGGTTCTTCTGCATGTTATTATTAACTATTTAGATCTTTATTACCTTAATATGTTCTTTAAAATTCAAACTAAAAAGTGGCCTAGTATTAATTTTATTATGAAAGTTGCCCAGTTTACAGAGAAACACTCAAAAACTGATATACGTGTGTCGAAGAAAGCTTGATACTTTCAGTGGATTGAAATTTCTGACGCGAAAAAGTAAGAAATAAAGAAGTCAATATTTTAAAAATTCTTTCCAAATTAAAATACATTGGACAATTTATTGCATATTTTTCTTAGTAACACAAAATAATTGGTTTTTGAATTTATGATTAGAAACTATAATAAGATTAAAGAACATGGTTTCAGTGAAACTGACGTATACAAAAAATTAAAAAAAACAAATATTCTCAAATATATGTAGGTATGTATGTTATATAAATCATAAGTATATTACCTCTGAAACACCACCATTATTTGCCGTATGCGTGCACGACCCTGGCGCTCCTGTGCATGTCGTACACGTCACCAGGTCAGCTGCTCCTGTTGACTCTCGTTTTTTATCTCCCTGCGGTCAATTTGTTATTTAATCATAATACTAAGGTGTACCGATACTAAAGCGTTTACAGTTTATTAAGTTTTAATGTCTAATGTTCTACAAGCAGTGTTGGACTTATACGTTGATAGCATTGTTCATTTATGGTGGTTTTCACTTTTCATAGATAATTAATTAACTATTACGTTTTTGAATTATTTTAGTAAGAAAAATAAAATCATAATCTAATCCATCACTGCTGTCAGCTAACTACATAAATTAACTTTATAAGATATGAGAAACTGTTTAATGAATTGGAATGGTGTTATGAAGGACTTGTTAATGCTATGGGAAATAAATATTCTACAAACTATAGGCTACTTACAGGCTGTAGCGATCCGAAGTGGCATTAAAAAAAAAAGTATGCGTTAGAGATTTCGTGATATCATATCTGAGATGGTATGGTGTTTGACGGAATGTATTTGGACGTTGTGACATCACTTACAGCACCGCTAGACTCCGGCTGGGGCGTTTCTGATTTTGCCCAATTGAGGAATGCCATCGCCTCCTACGTGGATGAATATTATTATTTACTTTAGCCGAAGCATCAGATGTGGTTTTGTAATTGTGATTGCAAAAGCTGCGCAATGTTACTTGATGGTTACTAAAAAGCAACGTCGTTTGCAATATTATGTCGTCGATCATTTCAGCTTCGACATGATTTAATTTTTCAATTTGTTACAATAACATACCTTAGTATTATAAAACGCGATACTTAGCCGTTATTTCCGATCCTTAATTAAGTATTCCAATTAATTATGACATAATTGGGTACTGTCAAATAAGAATTAGCTAAATTCAACCCAAATGCTACTACTTGTACACCTACATACATATTACAATAGTGTATGACACAACTCTACTTAACATATTATCTAATTTTGTTCAGTAATAGCTATATCCTTTAAGTTTTGCAGTCTACGCATGCGTTCATCAAATGATTTTGTGCTGTGATTGTAATGGAGTCCTACACTGTTACATTTCTTAATTTTTTATATAGTTTTTTTTTATTTAGAATTGTTATAAGAAATATAACAGTTCGTTTCAGGAATGTGCCAATGATAATGGCGAATGTTCTTACCAAAGGGCTGGCCAGTATAATGCCAATTCTGCTGAGAACTGCGGGCAGTCGCTGTGAACACATTATACAGACATATTGTTCACTTGTGACAGATGGTCTACTGGAGTGCATCGGTGAACACAGACTAGATTGATGTGGCCACACTTAAATACGTCTATTAAGTAGTCTATTAAATATTTTTATTAAACATTTTACGCCGTCATTTGTATTTTTTCTTCGAAACTCTATAGATTCTTTGCAATGTTTTCTACAATAACAAAATTGTCTGATGTCAATGAATACAAGAAAATAAGATGAGAGGATCGATTATGGCCACACAAAATAGTCCTTGTATTTTGGTGATTAGATACACAATTGCTAAGAAAATTTTATCTACTTGGTGTTAATATGATAAAAAATCCATGCAAGAAAAGGAAAAAAATAAAAATCATGCTGTATTAGAAGAGATACAATAGTTAAAAAACGAAACTTAAAACATGCTTGAATTTTAGTGGTTATGAAAGAAAACATTGCAAAGACTAAGAATAGAAATCCTAAGATACTGAGACAATAATAGTATAATTAAGGCAGAGCATAAACCTTTATAATTGATACAGCGCAAGAGATTGTTATTTATGAATTGGGAATTCGTACTCAAAAAGTAAGCTAGGGGTAGTTTATAAGCAAAGTTATTTCTGTAACTCTTATTATGATTACATATGCATCTGAAACTTATTTGTATATATATATATATATATATATATATATATATATATATATATATCTTATGTTAGCTTATATGCGTGTATATATATATATATATATATATATATATATACACACAAGTACTTTAATAATTCAATAAATTTAACGAATAAATGAGTTTTAAATAAAAACAAAGTAATTCTGATAAAATGGTAGGCTTATGAAAATAGAGCTAAGAATTTTATTTCATTTAAGCTAGAATACTGTTGGTTTAGATGAGTTTCCTTGAAAAGTTTCAACATAAAAATCCGTTCCTTTTTATTTTAATATGCCATATACATATGTGTAGATAATGCAAAGTTGTGTTTTGATTACAAAATTGCCACAAGTTTCAAAATTGCTTGCATATCATGTACCTAAATACTTAATCTATGTTAAGAGAGATATAAACATAATTTAAATAAGTAATATTTAACTTTTAAAAAAATATTTATTTAGGTAGGTAGAACACTGCTATCTAACATTTAAATTAACTTAGTTATTTACCTACAACTACATACGACTTTGAAAATGTAATGACGAAATTGAAAAAAAAAACGGTCATATTATAATACTACACTTTGATAATAATTAACAAATAGTTTGGAACGTATACATTTGTTACATTTACCCAAATAATCATTAATTGAACAAAATATGTCGCTGTTAGGTGCAGTCACGACAAAGCATTGCTATGATCCATATTCACACTTTATAAAACACGTAACACGGAAGTGGGTAGATGACAAACTCACCTGTGTAACCGGGTTTTCTCCCGGTCGGTAGACTACGTTGTGTAGAGGCCGCTTGCGTCCCACGTAGTTCACGCACACAAACTCTAATAGTGACGCGTAGATGAAACACATGCACACCCCGTCCCAAACGTTCATAGCTGTTAAGTTCGACACCACGGGCAAAGTTGAACGGAATCCGTTGGATGTTGTGAAGAAATTCAACATAGTCGTTACACCTGTTCCAAGAAATCAACATTAGATCGACGTATTGATTCAGATATGAACATTCCAGCGTAATCGCGTTTTTATCCTCCACTATATATATATATATATATATATATATATATATATATATATATATATATATATATATATATATATATATATATATATATATATATATTTTTAAACTGCGCATAATATTTGAAGCTTTAAAGCGCGTCAGTAAGCAAAGCTGCAGTTACCTAAAAAAGTTTTAATTTTGTTTATTTTTTGCCAAATAAGAGTCTAGCATATATTATACATGCGAGAGCTCTGCTGGATGTTCATATCTCAGAAATATTTAAAACTAATGATATAATTTGTTCGTTAAGGTGCCGTTATGAAGCTGTAAGTGTAATTTTAAAAAATTGAAGTTATTTAAAAATACCTAAGTAATTGTACTTCTTCTACTAAACTAGTAAATTTAAAAGCGTGCAATGTTATAAATATGTCTTTGAAGTACTAAAATTGATATGCATTTTCTAATAATTCACTTACACTAATTTGAAGAAGTTTCTTTGTTAAATAAACCTCGAGTCGTAATTATAACGTTATAAAATAAGGGTTATAAATACTTTATAAATATAAAACTTCCCACAAATAAACAATGTGGTTAGGTATGTGAGATCATTTGCAAATAAAATAGTTCAAAACTAACCTATCATAACTCTAGCAGGCACTGCATTCCATTCCAGCCAAAAAGTAATAAAAGACGATGTCACCAAAATGATCCCCGGAATGAAAACGGTTGTGAAGTAAAATGATCTATCTCGCGTGAAGATGAGATCCACTTTGAGGCAGCTGTAATTACCTAAAATGTCAAGCATACTCTAAAAATAAATCATAATAAAGTAAGCGTTCGTGATAGATGATTCGTCGGCACACATTTGAAATCTACATTGCCAACGTAAAGCGACAGTAACCTGCAAAGAAGAAAGTTAGCGTGTTATGAACAGCCGCAGCCACATCTACGAAGAGAGAGATGCAAGATGCAAGACCGAGAACATTCCATTCGCCAGCCAATTTTACCTATCATAGAACGGGCTGGAACTGCGTTCCATTCCAGCCAAAATGTGATGAAAGAAGAGGTCACCAGGATTATGCCAGGGATAAATACTGTGGTAAAGTAGAATGCTCGGTCTCTTGTAAAAATAAGGTCCACCTTTAGACAGCTGTAGTTACCTGTGAAGTTAATATTACTCGTAACGACTGAACGTCATACAACACGCGCTCTCTTTAATAGGTGTTGTGTTGTATTCGGTTGCACAATGAAATAGGTGATTAGGGCATGTTTGGACATATTCCAAGTAACTCTATTCAGTGGCCTTGTAAATTATTTACAATTACGGTAATAATTATTTTCTATACTACGACCCGTATGCAGGAGTAATGCGTGTTGTGTACCAGTGTACGAGCGTAGTGTAACGACAGTTCAAACAGCAAAACTGACTAACCTCTATCACGTGCATCCAAACAGTTACGTGCAAGAGTAACACAAATCATAAGTAAATGTTCGATGGTAGTGAATGATGGAGTTACGGGCTTAAGTTCTCTTAGCATTTTCACGTTTCTATCACACAACAACGCAATTACTCACACATAAGCGGAGAATACGGTATAAATACGACAACACCGGACAGGACTGTCAGTCATCCAGTTCAACTCAAGAGGTAGGTACCTTGCTCCTCAAAGCGTCTCTGGCAAAGATTACATGTCAGCTCTTCATCGTCCTCGTAAAGTGAAATACCATCAGCTGCTTGCAAAGACGTGAATAAATTCTTACATTCTACATTTAAATTTTATTATTAAATATGAAGTTTTAAATTCACAAACGGAAGCTGATACCGTACAACTAATGCAAAATGTGTGTTTAAAACCAATAAAAAATGAACATGCCACATCTACGACTAGCTACTTCCAATTTCATCTACTATATACTTATTTAATACACTTTAAATATATCTAACATATAATATAAGCTGCATATATATTTCTAACATAATATTCTAAGACAATTTTGTAACTAGACAGCACGAAAAACTTAAAGGTATGTTTCGGTAAACCAAGACCAAGCTGAAAAGAGTTAATCAGAATTTGTTTAAATCGAGTATATAGGATTGTGCTCTTAACAAAAGAATGTATGTTGGGGTCACTAAAGCTACAAAATTTTGGCGACCGGTATGCTGGCAAATATACAGGGAGTCACGAAAGTAGGTTTATTTTCGAAATTAAAATTGTTTGAATTAAAGAAAAGAACCAAATGAAGGGATTTAAATAAAACCAACATTAGGAATAAATTTTCACATAGAAATTGATAAAATTAGTTCCTCCATAACATTTGGGAAAGCTAATAAAATAAATGAATTTTAATGGGTAACAAGTAACTCACTTATGTACTAACAATGCTGAATTTTGTATTGGAATCACGATGTTTTTAAATATAATATTAATTATTATTATTACTTAGAAAATCTTAAAAATAACACAACATTATAATGCAAAAGTTCTATATTATTTGAAGAGAATTCATTCTGCAGGATCTGCAACCAAATTAGAAATATAAAAGAAATTTTAATTATCTGTACAGTTAAAGTAAGTTGGTTTTAGTGCCCTTTACCTTTTTACTGATTCGAAAGTTTTGTTAAACATCTACTATAAAATACTTTAAATTTGTTGCCCATTTTCATCGACACCCTGTATACGTATTAATTTGTCAGTAATGTCATAGGAAGCGATTAAATTTAAAATGAACTATCTATTACCTCTCCAGCTCGCTTTGATGGGACACGGAATAGTTTGATTCTGTATGAGGTAGGCATTCAGTGTTGTCAGTGACGGTGACTTTCTCAATGTATCTTCATCGTTCTTCCACACGTAGGTTATGGCTGATTGCTCGTAAGATACTAAAAACATTTAAACATGTTTTAAAGTAGTCGTTCGAGTACATTGTGAGATCTTTTGACAACAAGATTTTACAAATTTATGATACGTTTTTTTTAAGTAAATAAAACACACTAATATATAATGATTACAAAATCTACAAACTAATTAATACATACATCAACACTGTCTCGGGAAATTTCACGTTTATTAGCATAACTTTAAAAGTACTGGCCATTTGAGAAAGATTTAAACGTCAATTTGTTCCGGGCACATTTATTTTCTGTTTTCTAAATTCAAATAAAAAAATAATAATGGCAGATACGGCAAAATTAATTAACTTTATAACTATTGTAAGGTTGCATTTTTATATATTGAGTGTCTTAATAGAAAATAATATATTTGATTAATTTGTAATGATTTATGTATAAGGCATTTACTTATGTGACCTTGGCTGATAGGAATGTGTTTTAAAAAAATAAAAAAAGGGCGTGGATATTCATTTGTTTTCCCGCGTTTTTGGACAGAGAAGTCGGTACCTAACACCATGTAGTGACCAGGCACGAATCGTTTGTAATGCTGAAAAATTATGATTATAAATTATGTAACTCACTGACGTTTATAAAAGTACTGAATATAAGAATATAAGCAAGGAATATCTCGAAGTTTTATTAGGGGCCCAACCTATAGGTACATTTTCTTTCTTGTGTGTGTGTGGATTTAACTGTTTTTGAAGAAAAAAATAATTTATTCGCACGTTTTATATTTAAACGTTTAAATGAATACTGGTTTTTTTTATACTTTGGAACACCGACATTTAATCAGAGAAGAGATTTTGAGAGCAATAGGCATGCTGGAAGTTGGCGCGAGACAACAATCATCAAGTCATATCAAGACTCTCGTCTCGTTATCGGGACACTGGCGAGGGGGCTGAGCGGCTCACTGGGAAATAGACGGGTAACCTACGCAAAGCCAATACCGATTTTTTTGTTTATTTTCCTGTTAGGGAATAAAATACTGCGCATTTTTATCTTAGGATACTTTAAGAAATTCTTTGTAGTTTCTTTTCGATTCATAAACAAACTAAAATATCCCTAGATTGTGTTGATGTGCATATATTCTGGTTATATTGACCACGACATAATATATAGCATTCAGTCTATAAAACATTACTCACTACTCTCTAACGCAAATGAACACAATGGGTCATCAAAGGGGAAGATGTTGAGCCGTCCCTGACAGGACAGAATGAGATGACGCCGCATTAAATAGTTGATTGTGCCATTCCGGTATATGCGTAACGCAAAATGCATGGGGATTATCGGATCCTGAAATATTACAATGAAATCATAAGTACACTATAACTATTTTTCAACAACTACATACATATTTACACATATTTTCGCTAAAGAAAAACTTCAAAGTCGAATAATTAATATATAATTACATCGAACGACAATAGTTTTATAATACTAGAAAGTATCGATTAATATATTTTTTTATTGTACGCATGATGAGAATAAACTAAAACGTTAAATTAGAACATAAAGGTGGTTGCACTGTTTACAGCACCATCTTACATAATATATACAGTGGGCTATAATAAAGAAAGGGTCACATGCGTACGCCGTACACTCGCAGCTTGTTTGGTCAGTTAGTATGTTAACGAATATATAATGCAAAATACTCAGTTAAGTGTTGGACGATAGAGTTTGACAAAGTTTCGGCATGAGGTTGGCGTTGATTTACTCCTTATTTTTCAAAGTAACAAATGTAGAGTAAGATTCCAGAGCGAAGCTGAAATTTTAAGGATTTTACTTTAATGGTACGCGTTTTTGAAAGATACTTGTTTTTTTTAATTGTTTAAGCATTTGTAATTCATTTAAAAGGGCATGTTAGACTAGGTATTAATTTTAAAATTTCAGCTTTGGCTAAATGACCTAGGTCTGGCGGCTCTAGAATCTTAGATCAATGCTTATAAGCGTTACGTACATATACTTATTAAATGATTTTTACCTAAATCCTTTGAGTACTATAATAATAGAGATAATTTCGGCTTATACTATGAAAATACTTAAATAAAATTATATTACCTATTAATGGAATACCTAATGTAAAACCTCAGAATACAGTTACAATGATTAAAAATTTATGAGAGCATGTGGACTGTGCAGAGAATATATAAATTTATATTTTTTTTAAAACAATGGGGTAGGTCTCTTACTATAACCTAATTATAGATTTTTTTTTATTTCTGTTCTATTGTAAAAACAGTAAAACATACAAGTGTCCAACTTAGCGTGTTTAAGTTCAACACGTTAAGTGAAATAACGATTAATAAAAAATTGTGTGGTGGTAAGAAAACTTTAGTTCTACTTGTACTTGTCATTTGATTATTATCATTTGTAAATATTGCATTTGTTAAAGTAAAATAAGTAATATCTTATGTGATCATTAATATTTATTTACTGTAATTGTATTCTGTGGTCAAAATTTCTAGACGCTCGGCTAATTATAATATATACGGTATTACATAAACATATCTAGTACTATTGCATCTACAGTAACGATTTTTTTTCTATTTGAAATAATAAATAAATAAATTATTGATTTGAATAAATAGCTTACTTTGAAATCTCCATGCATTATGAAATACGTGTCGGGCAACCAAATGTCCTCGTGGTGATGGATGGCGTTAAGATATTCGTAATGCGACTGATTAGAATATCGAAGTCGAGGATCATACCACTGCTGCTGCAGGAGAAATTCAACTTCGTATTTCTGAAAAATTTCCATCAATCATACAATATGATGAAAAATAAACGATACACAACAATAATGCCACAGCGAAATAGTGAGAAGAATAGAAAAATATATAAGTTAGAAAGAGAACAACTTACAAGACTAGATTCATCTGGAGATGCTAAACTAAGAAGTAGCACGCTAACATTTACGGTGAGGACACCTGCAAACCAATATTACGATTTGTGATGATTACAGATTGCCCCATCCATGTATATATTTGGGAAATGAAATACAAATATTTTTGACGTGAATACGTTTTATACAAACTGACATGTTGAGATTTGATAAATGAAATGTTAAAGTAGGTGAAATGGTTTCTTTTATAATTACACTTTAAAAGGTTTTAAGTTTATAAATCACCAAGCGAGCACACTTCGTGAACGTCGCTAGACGTAATATGTAGCTAGATTAGAATTATCAGGTGAACAATATTAGCATACTTGAAACATTTACTTGACGTAGTCACGTTCAAAAATTTTAACAATAGGATATTCCTTTTTGTACATTAATTTATATTGACAATAAAGAACACAGCAAAATAATGGAAAAGGCTATTTTGTAAAATATAGCAAGAATATCTACTAGTTTACTGTTTGACCTAGTCAAGCAGACACTTTCACACAGAACATGCTTGAACTATAAAGAAAAAGAAAACATCAAAGTGCTCAGTTAACATATAAATGGCAAATGTTTCTTCGATCTTAAATACTATTATCATAAAGCCGACACAACAATAAGACATTTTATATTCCCGCCAACATTAAAATAACAATAGATGATAATTTAACAGCATATACATATAAACGAATTGTGTTGTGTTTGTGAAAAGAGAAAATGAAGGCTTTATTTGAGTAAGTTTAAATGATATCTAAAGTATTTTTACTTAACAAAGTTATTTAGAATATGTAAAAGCTGTAAGTACTTACATAATATTGATAATATTGTCAGATGTCACTAGAATAAGAACATTGCCTAAGTTTATGAAGTTTTCAACAATTTTCCCTTAGCATATACACATGTTCTTTGGATAGGTTGGTAAGTGCTTATACTATAAATAACACTTAAAATAATAATCACGTTGGATGTGCTCTGATGCGGAAGTATGTGATTCAAAAGCAAACTACAGTTGCATTCATAACAAACATAAATAAACCATTTTTATACAGCCAGCCGTTTCTCGGTTCTCCTTGGTTTAAATTTTGTCTTCTGTAAAATAATTCAGTCAATCTGTTTATAGTGCAAGGTGAATCCGAGTGCTTGGTTGTTGTCACAACTAATTTGGTGCCAAGGTAATAGATATTACAGAGGTGTACAATAAACATAAAATTATAGAAAATGAATAGGGAATACAGTTTGAAGGATTTCTCTTTTCAAAAACATGAACACAACGAACCGCGATTGTGCGACCGAGGCCGGAGCGAAGGTAGCCCAATATTACTTTCATTCATAGTGTCATTCGGCGAAGTAAGACCACAACAAAAATCTGGATCTGTAAGTTAATACAGCTTTATAGCTGAAATCTTATATTTCCCTATCGATTTTTAATTTGCTAGTTTGTATGAAAATCTTTTTTATTACTTTGTTTAAGTTATTTGAGGTCAACTAATGACTTATGTAACAGTAGTTTTTTATTAACTTACCATCTACTGGTGGAAGCAGTCTTTTGTCATAGCGGGAATTTTTCAGAAGATTGTCCAGAATTTCTTTGTCCGACTTGCCCGCCGCAAAACTACAATGAAATAAAAAAAGCTGCTTGCAAATCTGGTTTTATAAATATATTGTTGATAAAGCCCAGACGTTGATTAATGTTAAAATTATAAAATTATAACTCAAATATGGCACAAGAGACTTTGTAAATGAAATGGGGCTGTCAAGTTGAGAACTTTATTTAAGTTACTAATAATATTTGCAAACTTTGACAATGTGATTGTAGAAGCAGGATTGGATTTAGTACAGAATTAGGAACAAGACAATACTATTGTAATTAAGAATAAACTCGTATGTGAAAATTATGAAATATTTTAGTAGAAATAATAATTAACATTAAATGAAAAACATACTATTTATGTTAGATTAAAACGTTATAGAGTAGCAAATTTAATAATAGATATTATGCTATAAATAACAATTATTTAAAAAAAAAGTAAAATTCATTTTTTGAAACAAAAAGTGTTTCAAGAACGATTCTACGATATCAAGCAAACATTTTAAGGTGCATTGTATATGTATACAACAATACATTTCACAAGTTTCAGAAGTGCCCACGTAGCGTGGTCTATAAATAGAGGGAGTATTCACGCCTGAACAGATATTTACCGTGTTGCATCCGCTCGAGCGCCCCACGCTCGCTCCACAAACCTTTCTCATTTATGCAGTGGAGTGCTGTTTAACTACAGCCTTCGACTGGAGTAACATTTGCTCCATTAATCATTTTAATCCAATAAACTTAAGTATTTTTCTTTCTATTAAATATGAAAGCTCCCAATAGCGCCTAAGTATCATCGAGTGTCTGGGTTTTCGCAATCTGTTATTAACTTAATAATATAGATTCGTAAAATCTAAGCATCACAAGAAGAAAAGGAGTTAAAATAATTTTCAATATTATTAGGTAATTATTGAAGTGGCCGGCGCCCAGCAGTGAGTTATTAAAAAGGGCTGAATACAAATTAGGATTTTGATGTTAAAAACGGCGCATTTAACAGCAGAGTAATGTAAATACTGAGATACTTCTCAGAATATATTTTTTCATAAACATAACGACATGTACACCTACCTATATAATATATTCCGAGTCTCCTATAAGTAAATAAAATAATAGGTTTTTATGTTCATCACTTATTAAATGTTACGACAGGTTTTTCGTTTGAAATTCGTATTTACTGATGTTGTTTGTATTTTTGGAGTATTCTTTGCCGTAATAATTTGGATTAAAGCGGTTCGGTTTCAATATTTGGGTTAAAGTATCTGTAATATTATATTATGTTACTAGCAATGCCCGCGGCACCGCCCGCGTTCAGATGACCAAAACCCAAATTCTTAGGTTTTACATATTGGTATACTTTTACATTGCAGTTTTTGTATTTTTTTCTCAGAAATGAGATATTTTTCCGCGGTAGAAAGTATCCTATATGTTGACCCGGATAACCAGCTATCACTATACCAAATTTCATCAAAATCCCTCCAGTGGTTTTTCTGTGATGCGGTAACAGACAGACAGACAGACAGACAAAAATTCTGAAAACTATAGATTCGGCCTCTGTATCCATAATAATGTTTATTTCAATAATTTTCTAAAAAAATATTTAATGCACACATTCGACTTAGTTAAAATTTTATTATATGTGTAGATATAACTATGATATAAAGTATCCTAGGTAACTCGCCGAGTACCTTTAAACACATCACATGAACGCGTTGTCTTATTGCCGAAAGAAGGACAAATAAAAAATAATGAGACACATTTCCGCAACTATAATATTATCACATAAGTAATGAAAATTTTAAATTAAAGTAGTAAAACATAAAGTAACTAAAATTATAAAAAAATAATTAAATATGAATTAAATGTTCATAACAATAGAACATTTAAGTATACAATTTACATAATGGATACCCAAGAAAACTAGCGAGGTAGTTAAACTTAGCTAAAAACGACTTTAAAAGTTGTTTCAAATTTTATTACAAATACAAAAGCATGTACGTATCATACATATTTAGGCTCATAACTTGGTGTTGTTGTATTGTAATTAAAACGTGTTCTGTATTCATTGAACAAATGTAAGTTTCGTAAGTGGTGTTTAAGTCTAACTTGGTCCTCGGCACAGATGAAAGCTTGATTATACAATTTGATGTTACAATTGACAACAAGGTGTACTCAATACATCATATCGCGTTTTCAAAAATTTTAATGGATAGAGCAAAGAAACTATATAAAAGTATTACGAGATTAAAAGCTTTAGCCAGAGGTTGTTGTTGGTTTTTAGGTTATGTTTAAACTGTCTCGTTCACTTTTAATTTTTTGGTCTGTTTTATTACTTTACATGTTCAGCACTCCAAAAAATAGTTTTTAGTTTATTTTGAAGTACATTTTTAAATTTTGTTATTCAATGTTATTTAACATTTAAAAGTTAATTGATAATGTTGTATAGTAACATATATACATAAGTTGTTAGTACAAATAGTTTGTAGGTGATGATGATGTTCTCCTAGCCGATTCCGGCCACGGCGGCCAATCTCATTGAGATTAGCCAACTGCGCAGGAGATATTATAGTGCACAAGTGTACGCGCAGACACAAGTGCACTCTCTATTCCTATCACTCTCATACTCTGGTGGGACGACCACTTGACACGACCGGTGAGAGTTAA
Source organism: Brenthis hecate (assembly GCA_951806755.1). Classification (NCBI taxonomy): domain Eukaryota; kingdom Metazoa; phylum Arthropoda; class Insecta; order Lepidoptera; family Nymphalidae; genus Brenthis; species Brenthis hecate. The sequence continues at coordinate 2,001,155 of OX638272.1, read as the reverse complement.
GGCGCAGGACCGACGGCTTTATGTGCTCTCCGAGGCACGGGGGTGAAACACCGCCAACTTCCTAACTCCGGGCTGTTACTGAGACTTACTATACAGAAAGACTCAATAACTAAACTTGGCCCGACCCGGGACTCGAACCCAGGACCTCCGGGTGTCCAGCCGTACATACTAGCCACTACACCACCGAGGCAGTTAGTAGGTAGTATTTTATTGGCGCTAAAATATTTTTTACAATCAATAAGTTTATGTTACAGTTTATTAACCCCCGACGCAAAAAGGGGGTGTTATAAGTTTGACGTCGATGTCTGTCTGCCTGTGTGTGTGTGGCATCGTAGCTCTAAAACGGATGGACCGATTTCGATGTGGCTCTTTTTGTAATAAGTGTTTATAGGTATTTAAATAACACAAAATAATATAAACATAACTAAAATAAAATGTGTAGGATACAGTTTTATAGCAATCAAACGTCAAACAGCCGTTCAGTTATTATAAGTTAAGAGGATATATATTTGTTAATTTTTCTATATAATATTTTCTGTATAATTATTTTTTTCTATATTTATTTTCCTATATAGGTACTAACCTACTATACTTACATGTCGGACGTAAGCGCTGATGCTCTGCTGAGCATAAGGAGAAGAGCCACGGCGCGTGCAACCACGCATGACCAACCCATATTAGGACATCTGAGAAAAATATTTAAATATTTCATTTCAAGTTTATCACGTGCATCTAATAATACTGCAACAGATACTTATGACATGTAGGCATGAGATTGTAATGCATCCGTATAACTAAGGGTACTTAAACGTAAGGTTTCTTTTCTCGAATTGATATTCTAAATAATGATTTGCTTCAATGTTTATATTGTTCGTTTGTGTATATGACATATAAAGTTATATAGAATTAACTTTTTGTCTTTTTTTTTCAAAACAAAAACGACACTCCTTTAATTATAAGAAATTTGTCAATTTATAGTTCTTAGAATTTTTGTTTGTCTGTTACCGCATCACGGAAAAACCACTGGAGGGATTTTGATGAAATTTGGTATGATGATAGCTGGTTATCCGGGTCAACATATAGGATACTTTTTACAGAGAGAAAATATTTCATCTCAGAGAAATCGATACTAAACATTAAAACGTAAGTAGGGACGAACCCGAGCGAAGCGAGGGTGAATGGCTAATATTATATAAGATGTAATTTTTAATATTTTATAAGAGCTTTCTTCGTTAAAAAGCTTATTTTTCTAATACAGTAAGTATTCTGAACTAACTAAACTTAAGGTTTTAAAACGTTATGGACGTCGATATATAGGTAGTATAGCTGCTTGTTAATTAATAATTATTAAAGTAGGTATTAGATAAAAAGATTACCAAATAAAAAGAGTTATTATAATAACTCATTGTTCCTAATATCGATTATGACATTAATGCATGATCCCCAAGTAAGTTAACACTGTAAGTCATGCGAATACATTGGTCGAACTAACGTGTGGCGAGGCCACATCGTAACATGATTTTTTCTGACAGCCTGAAATTAAATAAGTACATGACCTACATTTCACATGTTATGACGTCAATCAAGTTTTTGTAATGAAATTATTAACATGGAGAATATAATAACAATATATGCTTTGAATAAAACGATATTGTTTTATAGATTTAATGTACAATATTATGTAAATAATAACCCTACAGTAATATGTATATATATATATATATATATATAATATATATATATATATAAGTATATAAACGTAATATAAATGAGTAGAGTGAGAGTCGATGTATATTTTTATAAACATTTTATTTTAATTTAACCTATAGATAAATTATTGAAATAGATATACTAAAAAAATAAGGTTTTTTCATCTATAGTTTTTTCAATAATCAGCTAGTAAGATATGTCTACTGGAGTACTGAAATATTCTGTATACACATCTCCGTTCTTTAGTAGCTTCTAGGAGTGTTTCGTGTAGTGTATCGTGATACAAATTAAAGAGACAAATAGACAAGTTTCTCTTCATTTAAATATGAAAAATAACTTTATTATTATTTTTATATTGTAATTTATATATTCACTAGCGTTGCCCGCGGCTCCGCCCGCGTTCAGATGATCAAAAACCAAATTCTCAGGTTTTACATATTAGTATACAGATACATGTAGATATTTTCCCCCCGGTAAAAAGTATCCTATATGTTGACCCGGACAACCAGCTATCACCATAGCAAATTTCATCAAAATCTCTCCAGTGGTTTTTCTGTGATGCGGTAACAGACAGAAAAACAAAAATTCTAAAAACTATAGATTCAACCTCTGTATCGATAATAATGTCTATTTCAATAAGATTTTCCAAAAAAATATCTAATGTGCAGATTCGGCTTAGTTACAATTTATTATATGTATAGATGTAATTATTATTAAAATAAAACAGTAGAATTATTCACTGGGATGTTTTCAATGTACATAAAGGCTATATATAAGGCTGAGTTTCCAAGCCACCTTTGCTGCAATATGCTGATCCCTTTGAATCCCTTGGGATTGTGAGAGCACAACGTAGCATATAAGAGATTAAGTTGAATAAATGTACAATCGCAATACTAATATATTATGCAAATGTAATGCACGTACACATTGATCGATTGTGTGTGCATTCTCATACTCCATTATAAGTACTAGTGTTTTTGGATTAGGTAAGTACATATTTTGTAATACTATTAACATATGTGTCCGTTTTTTATGAGCGTATGCTAATAATATGAAACGGTCGAATGGTAATTCTAGAAATGAATATCCACTCAGAGACATCAATATATATATATTTTATTTTAACCCCAAAAATGTTGTTCGTAAGGACAGTTTATATTTCTTAACTTACTAAAATAAATAAAGCCTAAATTTTATTTCGCAGTTCATACTCTACTAAATTCTATAACAAATTATTTTTACATGGATTATTTTTTAACCCCCGATGCAAAAAGAGGGGTGTTATAAGTATGACGTCGATGTCTGTCTGTCTGTGCGTGTCATCGTAGCTCTCAAACGGATGGACCGATTTCGATGCAGTTTTTTTTTCATTTAAAAACCAGTTTCCTTGCGGTGGTTCTTAGCTATGTTTGGTTAATATCGGTCCAGCAGTGTAAGAGTATCTGCTCTTTTCCAAAATGATGTAAGGCATTTTGGCGTATGATTACTCGATTAAGTGCTTCACGCGTGCCAGTGTAATCATTAAATAACAATTAATTGCGTAGGGGGTTTTTAAATTTTTCATTTATTAATATTGTTGTTTGTACAAATATAAATTAAAACACAAGTAAGCAATCACAAAGCAAAATCGTTCACAGCACGTTTTCTCTGGTTTTTGGAAATTATACCTATTGCGCTTTTAATGCTTAAACATTATACTTATAGATCTTTTATATAACTTATTTTATGATATCTACTTAATTCAATTTCACAATTTATTAGCTGAGCCTATACTCTTAAAGTCATTTTAAGTTCTCTTGGCCTCAATAATAAAGCACTTGAAGACGACGATGCTATTTTGAATCTTATGTCTAAATGTTTTTAGTTAGTGCTTTTTCAGGAATATTAATATTGGAAAAATTTAAAATAGTGATAATATCCATACTAATATTATAAATGTGAAAGTGTGTTTGTTTGTTTGTTTGTTTGTTTGTTTGTTTGTTTGTTTGTTTGTTTGTTTGTTTGTTTGTTTGTTTGTTTGTTTGTTTGTTTGTTTGTTTGTTTGTTTGTTTGTTTGTTTGTTTGTTTGTTTGTTTGTTTGTTTGTTTTGTTTGTTTGTTTGTTTGTTTGTTGTTTGTTTGTTGTTTTGTTTGTTTGTTTGTTTGTTTGTTTGTTTGTTTGTTTGTTTGTTTGTTTGTTTGTTTGTTTGTTTGTTTGTTTGTTTGTTTGTTTGTTTGTTTGTTTTGTTTGTTTGTTTGTTTGTTTGTTTGTTTTGTTTGTTTGTTTGTTTGTTTGTTTGTTTGTTTGTTTGTTGTTTGTTTGTTTGTTTGTTGTTTGTTTGTTTGTTTGTTTGTTTGTTTGTTTGTTTGTTTGTTTGTTTGTTTGTTTGTTTGTTTGTTTGTTTGTTTGTTTGTTTGTTTGTTTGTTTGTTTGTTTGTTTGTTTGTTTGTTTGTTTGTTTGTTTGTTTGTTTGTTTGTTTGTTTGTTTGTTTGTTTGTTTGTTTGTTTGTTTGTTTGTTTGTTTGTTTGTTTGTTTGTTTGTTTGTTTGTTTGTTTGTTTGTTTGTTTGTTTGTTTGTTTGTTTGTTTGTTTGTTTGTTTGTTTGTTTGTTTGTTTGTTTGTTGTTTGTTTGTTTGTTTGTTTGTTTGTTTGTTTGTTTGTTTGTTGTTTGTTTGTTTGTTTGTTTGTTTGTTTGTTTGTTTGTTTGTTTGTTTGTTTGTTTGTTTGTTTGTTTGTTTGTTTGTTTGTTTGTTTGTTTGTTTGTTTGTTTGTTTGTTTGTTTGTTTGTTTGTTTGTTTGTTTGTTTGTTTGTTTGTTTGTTTGTTTGTTTGTTTGTTTGATTGTTTGGTTGGTTGGTTGGTTGGTTGGTTGGTTGGTTGGTTGGTTGGTTGGTTGTTTGTTTGTTTGTTTGTTTGTTTGTTTGTTTGTTTGTTTGTTTGTTTGTTTGTTTGTTTGTTTGTTTGTTTGTTTGGTTTTTTTTTGTTTGTTTGTTTGTTAGTTTGTTTGTTTGTTTGTTTGTCTTTCTTTCACGTCGAAACGGCTTGGCGGATTGGCGTGATTTTTGGTGAGATAGTTGGAAGGGGAAAGGAAGGGAAGATGAGATTTGTGTGGAGATAGTTGGAAGGCTGGAGAGTGACATATGCTACTTTTTACCGCGGGAAATTATCACTTTCCCTCGGGAAAAGACGTTATAATATAAACCAAAAAATATTTATGATCAGAATTACTCGAAACTTGTTATTAATTTTCTTCAATACAATTAATTAAATACGTGTTTTAGCATTTTTTGAAATTTATCCCATAAGGGGGTAAAATAGCGGGTGAAAGTTTGTATGAAACCTACCATTTTAGAGTTCTCTTTATAGTTTTAGCGAAGCTTTTCGAGCGAAGCCGCGGGTTCTGCTAGTTTCTTTATATTCGGTTAAAACTATAAATATTGCTCATAAAGCAATTTGTCATAACTTGCAAATAAAGTTTAGCAAATAAACATATAAAGAATATTTGTTGAAACTCACAAGTAAAGTAGTATGTATTCATCATTTTAATTGCATTTATAGCATTTGGAAGAATTAGTTAATTAGTGTTTCTCTGTAACCTAGGCAACTCACAGTCTCACATAGATACACATACAACTATCATAATATTATTATACGAGTATTATATACTTCGTAATCTATACTAATATTATAAAGATGTAAAGTTTGTGATATTGTGAGTTTGTGACGTTGTAGGGGATAATCTCTGGATCTACTGAACCGATTTAGATGAATTTTCGTAAAAAGATAGTTTGAAACCCTGGAAAGGACATAGATAATTTATTTTACCCTATTTTATTTATCCCGGAAATCATCCCTTAAGGAGGTGAAAATGGGGATGAAATTTTGTATTAGGAAGCAAGCTAGGGACGAACCCGAGCGAAACGAGGGTGAGTCGCTAGTGAATTATAAAAGAGGATTTCCTAAATTATCATCTTTGCGCAGTGTACAATATCGATATAAATTAAAAAGGTTTCTGAAGTGCTCAAAAACCAGTCTCCTGAGTAGAAGTGAAAGTATTTGAATGCAAAATTATATAAGTATGTATTTTAATAAGTACCTTTCTGCTGACTGCAGAGTGTTGTCGGCATGTGGAGAGACGCTCAACTTGCCCGTGCAGCTCTAGTCCTCCCCCACGACATCATGAGCTCAAAATCTGGAATAAAAGAAAATTCTTGAAATTTTGTAAGCTATATTTAATCTTAATTCTAAAGTAATGCCAAAATATCGAAACCCTTAAGGTCATTGTGCAATAACTTTCCAAAGACTTGTACGCTAATAATTATGAATTTAATATGAAGTTTGTAACTGAAAATTTTCCATCGTAATTTTACCCTTAGTTAAAAGGATAAATTTATATTTAGTACTTTCAAATGTGATTTTAACAAACCGAAAATGTATGAAACTGATTGTAGAAAATACATATTATATTATACATATATGTTTCTTCTCTGTAGACCTTTATCAATTATCGCAGACAAGCTTTATGCATGACCGTATCAAAGTAATATATCAGAATTATTGAAATTAATTAAAATTTATAAATAAACCGACATATTTGGCTCAGTTTGTAGTGACTCTACATGCTCTGCCAATAGTCGCGGGTTCGATTCCCGGTGGGGGCATTCATTTGTGTGATGAGCACGAATGTTTGTACTCCAGTCATGGTTGTTTATATTTATAATATATATGTATTTAAAATTATTTACAAGTATAAAAGTACCAAAAAACGAATCAGAAATCTGGAAGGAGATGACAAGTACCTGCTTCACTTTGTCCTACATTTTTGTACGTTTCGTTTTAACTGGAGTTAGGGATGATCAGTCCATTTCAGAGACTCTATGTCCATTATGTTCCCACGTATAAAAGAATCAAGTATAAGTCCAAGCCTCTAAGGTTTTAGATTGGTCATTGATATGTTATTAATTAGGGTCACAGCTTGTTTTGCACACTGTGTTTCATAAAAATAAGAGAACATATACAATTTTTAATTAAACCACTGGGGTTAGTGTTCTAAATTTGTATCCATTTGCGTGGATTGTTTAATTTTCCGGCCGTGTTTCAATTTTCTGGGGGTCGTTTTATAATGAAGTAATTTTTAAGGTTAGCTTTCATAATATAAGCTAGCTTTCTCTCTATATAACTTTTTATTTGTGAGATTTCATTAATTTGTCCAAGCGCTATTCAAGTAACTGGCATTTCTCAAAATTAGAGTAAAACTTTTCAACGTTTCACAACTTCAGATAAATGGAATTGTGTAAAAAATCTGCATAATTTTTTAAACAAACTAAGATATGATATTTTGTAAAATATTGTCTATATATTTTTCAAAACGAAATATAACAATAGCATATCTTACTGTGCTGTAGTTTGATATATGCAACTCGGACATTCCTCCAATACTACTCGTATAATGATTACAAAAGGATGTTTGTTGGTTGATCAATTACGCAGTAGGTAATGGCTTTTATTGATCGTGTGTGATATTAGTATATTGCAAAAAACATTTTTTAATAATATTAAAGCCACAATGTAAAGAATTAATATTCTTATAATACGTAATGTAATATTTTGAAGACGGACAGCTAATAATATTTTTATTACCTACACACATTATGTTATGTAGCTTGTAAGAACTCGGTTAAAAAGATATTGAACAATAATCAGGATGTTAAGTAAAGTAAAAATGGGACTGAATTACGTAATAATAACAAAAAAATAAAAACCGACTTCAAACAAAAGCACTAAAAAGTAATAAATAACTGATTGGTAGTTTTCATTTACTATACATACCTAATCAAATATTTTCGAAGTCGGTGTGCTTTGCTTTGTATGGGCTGGCACCGATTTCGAAAATATTTCATTAGGTATGTATTTAATAGGTAGGCTTTAATTACTTAGCCAAAAAATATAGAGAAAAGATATTAGATTATAAGTCCTTAAAACTGTTTAAAAAAATTAAATAAATCAATGGAGTTTTAGTTAAGCCAGTACATTATAATATATTTTTAGATAATTTACTTTGTTATTTATTTTAAGATATATTAGAATGGAAATGAAAATTGTTTGCACAGTTTATTTGATTAAGTTAAAACAGAATTTGTTTGTGCAACTGCTCTTCGGTCCCATTTTAATTAACAAAAACAATTCCCTGATCAAATTAAGTCTGACGTCATAAAACCCTCTGGACAGTGTGATTATATTAACAAAAATAACACATTTGTGGGAGCGAAAAAATATTATTTATTTTTATAGAAAAACAAATTTTTTAGGTGTCTTACGTATTACGTCAATAATTATATTTTTTCCAATATTTTTAAGATTAAAATAATAAAGTAAAAGCTACTAATAAAAATATTTCAAGAACTATGATAGAAAACATCAATAGGTATTTGTAGAAGTTATTACCAAATTATTTTAAGGTGACGTGGCGTGAATGAGAGGGCATGGTTCGGACATTATTTTTTTTTATTAATGTACTTAGTGTGTTAGTGGTACATAGTTTTATTACTTACATTTGAAGTTTTGTGAAACGCTTATATTAATAATTGAATTGAAGTCTATTTCTAACTAGGAAGAGGTTTTGACAAGCAACAGTAAAAAAAAGAGTTTTGAATTTGAATTTTTGAATAGGTAAATGAATAAATAATGCTCGTAAATGCAAATAATATGTAAATATAGTGTAAATGAAAGCTTGAAAATTAATATTGTATCTATTTTGAATATTTTTCATAAAATAGATTGAAGCAGGACACGGAATAAAAATACAATAAATAAAACAGGTCAAGGGCAGTAAGACTTGGACTCGTGCATCGAGGCATCCGAGTGCACGGCTGACGGCACCATCACAAAATACCTATATTTTTCTAACATACAGACATTAACTACTAAGCAATAACGAATAATATAATCAAGTTTATTTTGAATAATTGAAGCGCATTTGCTTACACTTTTGCCAGTTTTGGTAGTAAATTACTAATATAACTGTTATACTTTTTATCCTGGTATTTTTCAGAAGTCGTTGGGGTGAAATCGTAAACAATGAGGTATTGCAAAATAATCATTCAATGGAAATAAGCCGAGTTATCTTTTCAGATATTTACAAGGTGTTCCTTAAGCGATATACTTTAAGTTCTAAAGCGAATCAAACATTTACCCGTGCAAACAACGTTATTGATACTTAAGATATTTAATAATTGCATGCGCAAAAAGTAGAGACAAGATGAGCTGAACGCTTGCCAACTTTATGAGGACTTGGTTATGCATGAAATAGAAAATCGTGCCAACTATTACTCGCACTTGAGGAATGCACTTCCTTCCTATGAAACTGAAGATTCAGAACTGGGTGAAATTTAATTGAGTTCGTGTGAATGAGAGCACTTTGGAACGACACACAATTTGTGTGCAAATATTAGTTGAATACGCTTTCTCTTACATACGAGGAGTAATGAACTAACTTCTTGGATGATATAATTATGTTTTAGTCACACATTCATTTAAAATTATTAAAGGTAAGTTAATAGATATGTAATGACACATGATGAGATCCCAGAAAGACAATTGGACTAAAGAAATAACGGTATGATATCCAAGGAACGGAAAGAGGCGCAGAGGAAGACAGGCGATGAGATGGGAAGACGACCTTCCACAGGGGTGGAGAAGGTATTCCCAAGATCGTGTTAAGTGGGGTGAGCTAGAGGAGGCCTACGTCGAAAGACGACCTGACCATCGATAAAATATTAAGTAATTTTATTAGTCATAAGGAAATTTTACTGGTCAGAGAATAAAGGCTATTTTCATTTCATTTCAATAGATATGTAATATTTTGAAAAGATAAAAGAGGACTGACTTAAATTACAGGATTTATAGAGCTTTCATAAAATATTACACTAAGTAATTATTATATTAGAGAATACTTTCAAAATTGTTTGTTTTAATTGTTTTCTCAGTTTTATAATATATGTTAAAAAATACGGATATATGTTAAAAAAACCATAGTTATAATCAGATGCGTTACGTGAACCTCGGCTTAGTAACACAATGAGGAAATCAATTGTTATTGTAATAAAGTTCAGAGGCGAACAACATTTATAAAACATTTAACGGGGTGTTCATTGGTGAAAAAGAGATTCAGGTGAGGGCAACGAGTATTTATCTACGTTTAGGGAAAAGAAAATGTACTCTAAGTATTTTTGTAATATAAAGGAATGAACGTATGATATAAAGGATATAGGATGGTTTGATTAGTTTAAAAGTTTCTTGTGGTGTGTTGAGTATTCAGTCAAAAGTATATAGGCTTATTAGTTTTCCTTGACATTCGGTGATAAATTATATATTTATAAGTGATGATGTTCTCCTAGCCGATTCCGGCCACGGCGGCCAATCTCATTGAGACTAGCCAACTGCGCAGGAGATACTATAGTGCTCAAGTGTACGCGCAGACACAACGTGCACTCTCTATTCCTATCACTCTCATACTCCGGTAGGACGACTGCTCGACACGACCGGTGAGAGTTAAGGCGCAGGACCGACGGCTTTACGTGCTCTCCGAGGCACGGGGGTGAAACACCGCCAACTTCCCAACTCCAGGCTGTTACTGAGACTTACTATACAGAAAGACTCAATAACTAAACTTGGCCCGACCCGGGACTCGAACCCAGGACCTCCGGGTGTGCAGCCGTACATGCTAGCCACTACACCACCGAGGCAGTTTATATTTATAAGTATAGAAGTATTAATAACAAAATAGGTCATTTTTTTTTCAAATATATTTTTTTAATATCTTTTTATCAATCTTTTTTCTGTTAATATATTAAAGGAAGCAAAGAATAATAATATAATAGGTTTTAAAATGAAATAACTGATGTACATACATATATAGACAGTTTGGTCGATGATCTGAACTCGTGAAGACCTGGCTTCACTAGATTCTAACAATCAGGTACATGACCATACAACGCCCTTGTCACGTCTCTAAGATTTCTCTAAAATATATGAAATTTTAAGTCTTTGTTTGAGCTTAAAGGTTTCATCAATTTTATATTCAACACGAGATACCACTAAATATGCATTTGCAGCATCTAAATTTGCATATGCAGCATCGAGGAACTACTTATTTATCATTCGATGTCTCTGCTATGCAGTACGTATTCTCATTGAGTATTCACTTTACTGAAATTGTACCGAAGCAATTTATATTTTAAATGTTAAGTTTTTTTTTAAATACATTAAAACAATGGATGCTTTTAAAATAATTTATATGTAACTATTAAAACGATTATGTTCTGTTACGCTATTAGAACCATTACTAAAGTTTTATTATTTAGCTGACGGGGAAGGTAAGATATATTGTTTATTGCACTTTAAAATAAAAGTAATGCAGACATCGATATGGGCAAAAGTGAAATTCTCTAAAAGAGATCTGCCTGTTTTGCCTGAATAGAAACCGCTTGTATGAAAATACTAGCATTGCCCGCGGCTCCGCCCGTGTTCAGATGACCAAAAACCAAATTCTTAGGTTTTACATATTAGTATACTCTAACATTGCAGTTTTTGTATTTTTTCTCAGAAATGAGACATTTTCCCGCGGTAAAATGTATTCTATATGTTGACCCGGATAACCAGCTATCACCATATCAAATTTCATCAAAATCCCTCCAGTGGTTTTTCTGTGATGCAGTAACAGGCAGACAGACAGAAAAAAAAAACTAAAAACCATATATTTGGCCTCTGTATCGATAATAATGTTGATTTCAATAATATTTTTCAAAAAATATCTAATGTACAGATTCGGTTTAGTTACAATTTTATTATACGTATAGATATTTTTGCCAACTACATTTCAATTGAGTCAAGTAGGTAAGTAAATGCCTAATGCCTATATTTAATACCAATACTATGCAATAAGAATAATATAATTGTATTTAAGACAGAACCTGCTATCGACTGCTTATTCATGATAATTTTTAACTATTATTAGTTAATTTTATAAAAAAAACTAATAAAAACTAATTCATTTTGTAATAGAAACATTATTAATTGCTTATTTATATCAAATAGCGATTACATTTAGAGGACCTTATATTAATATTAGCAGAACAAGAGCTGTTATAAAGCTATCATTTTTTAACCGTGAACTTATTCTTACAAGATGTTTTTTTCTCTTATTATAACAATTGAAGCCAATGAATGGAAAAACTGTTAAGGAAAAAACGATCTAGTGTTTTTACAGTTTATGATTACACATACAATTCTTGGAATTATATATAGTGTATGTGTTCGTAAATTGTTTTTAACATATTGCTATGTGTACTCTTGTCATTTAACTGCCTCGGTGGTGTAGTGGCTAGCATGTACGGCTGCACACCCGTAGGTCTTGGGTTCGAGTCCCGGGTCGGGTCAAGCTTACTTATTGAGTCTTTCTGTATAGTAAACCTCAGTAACAGCCCGGACTTGGGAAGTTGGCGGTGTTTCACCACCGTGCCTCGGAGAGCACGTAAAGCCGTCGGTCCTGCGCCTTAACTCTCACTGGTCGTGTCGAGCGGTCGTCCCACCGGAGTATGAGAGTGACAGGAATAGAGAGTGCACGTTGTGTCTGCGTGTGCACTTGTGCACTATAATAACTCCTGCGCCGTTGGCTAGTCTTAATGAGAATGGCCGCCGTGGCCGGAATCGGTTAGGAGAATATCATCATCACCATGTGTACTCTTGTCATATATTTTGAGCAAAAACGTAGCGGCGACTTTGTCAGTAATAGATAGCATACATATCAATTGAAAGTAAATGAAGACGACTTATATTAACGAGCAACAATCTAAAGTATTTGAAATTGTAACTGGTATTGCCCGTTCTTTATTAATGTTCTTGATTAAGTCTAAAGTAAGAGTAAAACTTATGTATTCATATTATTACAAGGTAAATCATATTAAAAACTAACTGGTTAAATAAATATATATAGCTAGTAGGTACACCGTACATACTTTATAGATAATTATAATTCTACCTAAATAAACCTCTACAAGTTTGTATGTACTTATATACCTACGTATATTAAATGATGAAATATAAGCAATAATAAAGGCAGTGGCAGCCCAGTGGTAACGCGCTCGCTTGGAAAACAGAGTGAAGCGGGTTCAAATCCCGGGTCTCGCACCTTTGATATTTTCATGTGCGAATCATTTCCAACATGATTACCACTTGTCTTAACGGCGAAGGAAAACGTCGTGAGGAAACCTGCATGTCTGAGAGAACCTAGCAAGTTTTCAAAAGACGTGAAGTCCTCCAACCCACACTTGGCCAGCGTGGTGGACTATGGCCTGGTCCCCCTCGTATTGAAGGGAGGCCCGTGCCCAGCAGTGGGACGTTAAAAAGGGCTGAATACAAGAAATAATAAGAAAATACAAAGAACTTATTATTAAAAACTATTCAAGTCAACCACTGCATTATTATATGTATGTAATTGCATTACGTGTATCTTTATATATATATATATATATATATATATATATATATATATATATATATATATATATATATATATATATATATATATATATATATATATATATATAATTCTTCTGTGAGTGTGTATGTCACTGAACTTCTCTCAAACGTCTGGACCGATTTTGATGAAATTTTTTGTGTGTTCAAGGGGATCTGGGAATGGTTTAGATTCACATTTTTGTCCAAAAAGTTTGAAATTTTCAAATTAAAGACGTGCAGACAGGACAACGTCTGTCGGGTCCGCTAGTACTTATATATTATATGTACTTAATAATGGTTGCGTACGTAGCGAGAGTCCAGCTCACACATGGCTAGTTTTTATTAAGTATTTGTGTTGTTGTAATTTTAGAGTTAGCCCTCTAGTCATGTCATGTTTAACGTTAGTATGTTTTATGATCACATAAAACTCTTAATCAATATTGTTTACATTCTCTCATCTTTCCTCTTTTGTAGTGAAAATTTAATTTGCACAAACGGACTTTCTAACAGATAGGATCCACTGCTCAAGTACAGATATCTGAGGAGACCTTAAAATGTATGTTTGTATAATTTATCAAGTTTCATCCTAAAAGTTTTATCTGAAAATCTGAAACTATGATTTATCACTTAAATAAAACTTAAAAAAAAACTGTTTTATAATAGTGTATCATAGGTAGTCTTATATTCTGGTACAAGTCAAACAATCTTGAAATCCACAGAGAAGTAAGCACCAGTTACTGTTTATTGTCCCCTCGAGGCTCGAGCTAGGGTAATGTAATGAAAGGAGTCTAGTGGCATAGAACGAATAGGAAAGTTCCCATGGAGGTTAAAATACGCATTCCCATATACATACGTATGTACTATGTATACTTTGATTTTTCTTAACTTCTACGTTATTTGGGTAAAATGTATATTGAATGTAGAAATAATCGATACATATAATAAAATTGTAACTAAGCCGAATCTGTACATAAGATATTTTTTGGAAAATCTTATTGAAATAAACATTATTATCGATACAGAGGCCGAATCTATTGTTTTTAGAATTTTTGTCTGTCTATTTGTCTGTCTGTTACCACATCATAGAAAAACCACTGGAGGGATTTTGATAAAATATAATTTTGATAAAATTTGGTATAGTGATAGCTGGTTATCCGGGTCAACATATAGGATACTTTTTACCGCGGGAAAATATCTCATTTCTGAGAAAATATACAAAAACTGCAATGTAAGAGTATACTAATATGTAAAACCTAAGAATTTGGTTTTTGGTCATCTGAACACGGGCGGAGCCGCGGGCAATGCTAGTATTCAATAGATACTCGAAGCTCAAGCACGTGTCGTATCTTTGGTTCGATACATTGAATTGAAACTTAGCTGTGCTTTTAGGATATGTGTGACAGAGAGATATTTTGGCATATAATAGTATTTTTTTTATGTTTCATAATTTTATTTATGTACATCAGATGTAAAATTAGACTAAATAAATTACTATACATATCGGTATGTAATTTTTATTATTTTGTATGTATATATTTAAAAGAACGGAACAGCAAACATACCCAAATGGAAAGCAGTAGGTGACATAATGAACGCAGCTGCGAGATGCGTTAGTTACATGATACTGCACTTAGCACACCTTTTAGCATTACTACTTGTTTATGTCGGAGATAATGTTTACACTCAAAACTTAAATAAATTTTGTTTCTCAAGTACTCATGAAAATGACTCGTACACAACTAACTATTATACTGAAAAATTTTGAACTGAATATTGATTAAGTCTTAACACGCTTACGGAATATAAAAACGAAACTTTATGATCGACCTCGCCATTTGTATTACCGAATAAATAGGTTTTTACATATTTTGTTCATAAATTATTATATAGCCAGGCAGGATATTTTTTACCTTCAAAAAACTGTGGATTATTGTAATAAATTAAGTATGAAGTTGTTATAAAAAATATTAATAAAAGCTTAAAACACTTAGATATTGAGATTACGAAGGAAATTACACGGCTTTAGCATATTTTAATTTAACGCAAAGCAAGTTATAACGACAAATAAATATATGTATTATATGATGACATGTACTTCGAGTAATTGTATTATAGGAGAAAAATGATCGATTTCTTTGAACATAAGATAAAATTATAACTACGTAGGTCCTATAAGGATTCCGTCTTGCAACTCATAACATGCTTAGGTGGGTCAGTAAGGTTGCACATAGATAATGTAATAAAAATAAGCTTATTACAGTAAGCTAGATAAATATACTTGAAGGTTGCTTTTGTGTGTTTGAACGAGACCCTTTTTCTCTAGAGCGATGATGCATTCTTTTGGAAGACAATCGAGGGTCAGTTTATGGCGCGTATATACCTACAATGAACATTTAGTTTGATTCAAGTTATAAACGTTATAAGAAAATTTCTTGTATTTATTTATCCAAGTTAGTTGTCAATACTAATTTAATATTATTAAACTTGAATTCCCGTTTTGAGAAGCTATTCAAAATATATGTATGTTAATTTGTTGTGCCTTTTATCAAAATAGAAAAAATTAAAATATCATTCAAAATCATTTCCTTTATTTAAAAAAGTAAGTCCAGCACAATTTATTCATATGGAAAAGAAAAATGCTAGTTATGACTATGTCGATGTTGCCTGTTTTATTTGCCTCTTTTACGTTTCGTCTCATCCATATATCTGTTATCGTAAAACCCCTTTTTCTAGTGTAAAAGTAATGTATGAATAAGTTTCTTTCTTCATAGGAGAATATGAATAATATTTTGAAAATTTATGAATTATGGTTTATTTTTTCTTCTATGAGAAAAATATTCACATAGTACCGTCATCGTATATTTAATAAACAAAGTTTCTTTACATAGACTTTATATGACGGAGGGTTTGAGGAAAGTAATAAATATGTTTGGTAAATTTTTGCTTAGGCAGAAGCCAGATTTATGTGATGGAAAGAAGAATAAATAATAAATATCTTTATATTAACACAAATAATAAATTTTGAAATAAACACACGCTCGTAAATCACTAACGGCCAACTCTTTGCTAGCTGTCAATTGAAAAATGCAAGTATACTATTGCACATATTTTTATCTGTTGAGTTTAACATATCAATAATTAATCTTACTTGATAAGTATACCATTATTAATAAAGGAAATTACAAATATACTTAACTATATATACAAAACAAATGTACACTTACTGGGCCGGATTTAACCTTAGCGCCGCCCTTGAGCATAGTAAAAAAAGGCCGCCCTATTATCGAAATTTTGCATTAAACGGGTAAAGTTTCGATAAAGTTTAATTTTTTTTAAATGCAAAACAATAATTTATAAATGATATCAATTTTTCGGAAAATGTACCTATTAGTTAAGCATTTTCGATAACACGAAGTATTTTTTTTCCCGCCCTCCGATTTTTGCCGCCCTGTGCTCTAGCCCTGAGTTTCCCTAGTGTAAATCCAGCGCTGTACACTTATCATTGTACAAGCCATGTCCGCGTGGAATAGTGGCAAGAATGCTAGCCGCATTCCCTCGCTGAACGGCAATGCCGATTCTTTGGGCGTAAAACGAACCAGCCAGCACCATAATTAAATATTTACTTTAATTATACTCTACATATAATAAAAATAAAAGCAGATTTAAATATCACACCGGTGTTTTTGTATTACCTACTATTATTTTTGTTTTATCGAATCTCATATTTCATTGAGTTATCTGTACAAAATAACTTTAGATCAGGTTTTTTTAGTTTTGGTTCTTATAATTTAGACTAAATCTTGGAGGATTTGGTTAAATTTTAACTAAACCTATTTATTATAGACGCTTTTCTATAATAAATAGCCACGTGAAGTGCTCTCATATGGCTCTCTCATCTACACTCTAATAAAAGTGCCATAGTGTAAGAGCTGTTATCACGATGATGATAATTAATATCTTGTAATTGATTATTGTTATATTAAAAAATATATTACATTCATTGTATATTAATAACTCTTATTTTTTGTTAGAAGGTTTATTATTAATTCTCAATGTCAAATATTATTTAGTATTAATAGTCGTGAATTGCTTCCTTAACATTAAAAATGTTTTTTGAAGTTAATGAATAGATCAAATATCACTTAATGCATTTCTATACGTACTACGTACTTACGTACGTATACTACTAAAACAGTAACTTAGCGAAATATATGACTATACTATGACTGTAACGTATTGTGTACAGAATATAGACGCCATAACATTAGTTAAATTTTGTCTGTTTGTCTGTTTGTGTGTTCGCGTTTCACGCAAAAGTACTGGACCGACTTTGTCTAAATTTTATCTAGTGATAACATATTGCTCGGGTCAATATTTAGCATATTTTTTATAATAGGAAAATCTTACATTCCGAGTCGTGTTTAGAAATTTATATGCGCTTTATATTTATATTTATAACGCTGGCTAAACTTTAAGAGATACATCAAAACAATTTAGGTACTAGAAAATTGATGGTCTTAATAAGGCCTACAGAAAAATCTATAATAGCATAATCCGTGGTCATCTCACATTCCCCGTAAGGGGAGTGGGGAAACGGTATCGGGGCATAGCCCCCTGACCGTGGGTTCTTCCGCCGCCCACAAATATGGGCGCGTCACTGGGAGGGCCCTTCTGGGACCCTTAAGGCTTCGTAATGGTAGCCGCCCGGGCGATCGCCCGGCCGGGTGAGACCCTATTCAGGGAGGCCCAGCCAGGCAACCAGCGACCAGACGGCGGCTACTGAGGCATCATTGTTGTATGGTGGGGCGCTGGTGTCGCCGGCCCGTGTTCCGCCACGACCTGCGCGAGAATATCGCGGGCACGACGGAGCGAGGGGCACGGTGATCACGCGGCCCGATCAGTACTGACATCAGTGTGCGCTGGGCGAGTGAGGTGGTGGCAGCGGTCGTCGGGTGACGCGTCTCTTGCGAGCTGCGATGCCGCAGACGCGAGCACGATTGGATGCGAGGCGGCTTCGGATTTTCTTCTTGTCCGCTCATGGTGGTGGGGAGGCGTTACTGGACGACTTTCTTCGCGACCCACACGACCATCTTAGGGTCGGGCTTCGACAAGGGTGAAGGGGGAATCCCCTCAGCGCCTTTGCTGCGCGGCCGGATTCCACCGAGTTTAGTAACTAAACTCGGTAGGAATGCCGTCTGGAGTCTTCTTGTTGGGTCCGTGCGATGCTTTGGAGATGTTGCTTCCTCGGCGGTCGGGCGATCCTATAATAGCATAAGTCATTCTCCTATGGTATTTATATCTATTTAAACCTTATTTACGTACATAGGGACGGGAAGCAAGGGTAAGTCGCTAGTTGGAAACAGTTTAACTTTTTAGATAAATATAATATATGTAATTATATTCTTCCTCGCTTCAAAAAAATAGACTACTTTTCTATAGGACTTAACCAGACTGAAATAAGAATAAATTATGTACCGCCAATGCTAGGACCGCATTTGTAAAACCAGTGATAGAAGACACTGCCATGAAAAATATTTATAATACTAGGCGCCAAAAGTCGTCTACGTACATGTAAATTCTTGTTCTTTTAGATTCATATGTTAATTTAACCCTATTTTTTTAACAGTGAGAACAGTATTCGCATTTTGAAGTCATTTCATGGACTAATTGCACACTTTGCTTGCACCTTCTTTGACACAAAATTTGAAAATTTACCCGAATTCGAGTCAGCGACTCATAGAATATGAAAATAATTACTCAGCCAACCCGCGTGAATGTTAAATTAGGCCGACAGCTTGCAAAGAGTAAATTCGTAAAATATTTGCTATTTCACACGTTACTTTACAGTTCTGCGAGAATTCGCAGTAATGGCACTTTAAAATTTATGTTTTACGCTTTATAGTCTTACAACATTTTAATTCGACTCCTATAAGTACCTTAAGTCTGCTTTAATTTGTATTGTAATCAAGATTTTTTTAACTTAAGGTTGTTCAGATTTTTTTAGTTTCAAGAATGAAATGAAAAAAATAGTTTTCATTTCGCTAGAGTATATAGGAGAATTGAATATTGAAAATATTGTTATTGTGATGTCTTATTTATAACACTAGCATTGTCCGCGGCTTCACCCGCGTTCAGATGACCAAAAACCAAATTGTTAGGTTTTACATATTAGTATACTCTTACATTACAGTTTTTGTATTTTTTCTCAGAAATGATACATTTTCCCGCGGTAAAAAGTATCCTATATGTTGACCCGAATAACCAGCTGTCACCATACCTTTCATCAAACTCTCTCCAGTGGTTTTCTGTGATGCGGTAACAGACAGACAGATAAAAATTCTAAAAACTGTAGATTCGGCTTCTGTAACGATAATAATGTCCATTTCAATAAGATTTTCTAAAAAATATTTAATATACAAATTCGGCTTAGTTAGATTTTATTATATGTATAGATTTAAGTTAATCAAGACACAGTTAATCCCAGCCATATTGTAAAAGCTTACCTTAACTTGTGTTCTAAGTTTTAAATGCTCTCCATCTCCATAATTTTCATCATTAGATTTCCAACCAAAGGCAAATTCTATTGTTCATAAATATACATTATAAAATTATACTTCTTGTAACAATGAGTCATTTATTACGCTGGATGCATATTCCATTTATTATTTGTTCTTTAATCATTACTACGTACCCTAGATCATGTAAGTGTAGTACATAGTAACCTAGGTCAGGCCTTCCTAACATATGTGATATTCACATAAAATCAATAATAAATTGAAGTCGGTTAACTTGTTCAAAGCAATATCTGCCAACAATAATACTAATTATGTGTAACTGGTCCTTGGTAGTTTTTCCTTTGTATTTTTTTTACATTGAATATTAGATTTTTTTCTGTTACAATAACTGATAGTGGTATATTTTGAAATGTAGCGCCATAAGTCGCTACGGACATTTTTTTATTTTTTCGATATCTTATTTCATTTCGAGATATGTATTTTTTTTCTGACCGAAACCGAGCGAAAAACGACCGCATTTTTCACATTTTTTCGATTTAAAAAAAGCCTTTGAGTGTTTTCTAATTTTTTTTTGCATTTTGTTACCCTCATTCAGACGCATCTTTTAACATCTCAATTAACCACGTAGTCCCAAAATCCACGACATCAGGGCGATGTCGCACTTTTGCTGAAAATCGGACCTATACTGAAGCGACAAAAAAACATTTTCAATGTTAAAATATATGTCACGTACGATATTAATAACGTAGATATTGTAAGGAAAATTGCAAGGCAAATCGCTACGCTCCACTTATTATGTGTAAATATGAAGGATATGAACACATGGTAAAACGAAATTCGCGATGGCGAAATTTGTGTATTAGTGTAGTAACACTAGATTTAACTCGCAGTTTTACTTCTGAAAATTTTACATTTTAACTAAGTACCTTTCTAAAATACTTTGGTTATTAGGCTGACGTTGATTAGTATTGTAATGCTAAGCTATTATATTGATATTAAGGTTTCATTATAATACATACATACATATTCGTATCATATACTGTAGAAATAACGGGGGCAAATAAACCTGTGTGTTCAGACAAACATACTGTTTGAAGATTATGTATCTTCTGATGGTCCGTCTTTATCGATGTATAATTTATAATATTATAGTACTTCGATATAATTTTGAGAGAAGATCTTTAATAGCAGTGGTAGCCATAGTAATGCGGTCACGTGGAAAACCAAGTCAAGTGGGTTTAAGCGTCGGGTCTCGCACCTCTGAGATGTTCATACATGAATTGTTTTCAATATGATCTTTTATTCGTTTCTTTCTAAAATATAAAATATGAAATATAGTTGTTGTAAATCGACAAGTGGGGGAGCCACTGATCGTATCACATGTATACAATGCAAATGTCACTATCATATACAATGTTTGTTTCCTTCCAATGAAGATAACGAAATATCCAATGAATTAAAAAAAAAATGGACTTGTCCAACATGCTCTTGCACCCGGCGTGGCCTCAATACAGACAATACACCAGTTCGGTCCTCTCCCTTGGGTTCAAGATCTGTTAAAAATCAAAATATTAACATGCAAAGAGGAGGGTCTGCAATTAATCAATCTCCAGAAACGATGGATATTGGAAGGGAATTTAATTTTACTATAGATGTGGATGGGATTTTTACGTCAATTTATTATAAATATCAACTAAGAGAAATTAATATTTATTTTAGCAATGGATAACCGTCTCTCAATCTACTATCAGAATGTACGTGGTCTTCGTTCTAAAACCAATATTTTTTATCGAAATCTTCTCAAAACTGATTATCATATAATTTGCTTAGCGGAGACTTGGTTATTGGATGGGATTTTCAGCGAGGAGTTATTTGACTGTCGATACTCCGTATATAGGTGTGACAGAAACTATGAATTACGTGGAGACTCTATGGGTGGTGGAGTTTTAATTGCAGTTAGACGTGATATCTCCGTACGTTCTGTGAATACTGTTTTAATAAACAATGCTGTTGCTGATGTTGTAAAAGTTAAAATAAGTCTCAACATTGAGGGCAAAACGTCTTTTCTTAATGTTTTTTCATGCTATTTCCCCCAATGCAGACTTCATTACGAAGCTCTATGTAACTTTTTTGAGTATGTTTCAAATGATATCGTTAAAGATCCGGATGATTATTATTTTATTGCAGGTGACTTTAACATCCCAGATGCTACATGGGGTTATAATAATTTGATGATGAATATAGTCGAAACGAATCTTAACAATAATTTAGTGTATGCGCTTTCAATGTTTTTAAATTTTACCAACTTAAAACAGTACAACTGTATTCCCAATGTTAATGATAGATACCTAGATCTAATTATAAGTAGCTGTACTTGTATGGTTATTCAATGTCTGGAACCCTTAGTTCAAGAAGATTGCCATCATCCAGCTATTGTAATAGATTGTGAATTATTTACTACTCCTATACTTAATCCACTCGCTAAGACTTTACGTCAATTTCGAAAAGCTGATTACAATATAATTAACACCAAAATCGAAGAAGTGGACTGGAATAGATTACTTTTTGATCTTGATGTCAATTCAGCTGTGGCTATGTTTTATCATGTTCTTGAAGAGATTATATCGGAGTTTGTTCCTTGTAGGGTAAATACAGGCAACAAGCAATTCCCTTCTTGGTATTCTAGTGCGCTTATTAAAATAATTTCTGAAAAACTCAAATATCACAGAAGATGGAAAGTGTATGGTAGGATTGGTGATTATCACACTTTTAGCATGCTACGGGAAAGACAAAAAAGAGAACAGGTTGCTTGTTATGATATGTATATTTATAGAAGTGAAGAAATGATATTACAGCAAAGTAAATCTTTTTGGTCTTTCGTTAAATCGAAAAAGTCTTGTAATGAGTTGCCGGCAACAATGTTCCTGGGCAATGTCTCGGCATCAGATGGTGAGAGTATTTGTGCTTTGTTCAGTAATCACTTTCAGTCAGTATACCAGCCTAACGCTTTTGACAGTGATATTAAGTTAAACAATAACATTGATCCAACTATGCATGATGACTTGTCTATCGGTTCTGTTGAGTTATCCCCCAGCATTGTACATAAATATTTGAAACAGTTGGATCCTAGTAAGGGTATTGGCCCTGATCTCATCCCTCCTTTCTTTTTGAGAATGTGTAGTGTGAGTCTGTCCCGTCCTCTCTTTTTACTATTTAATAAGTCTCTTAAATCTGGAATTATGCCCACCAGATGGAAGCGTTCTTTTGTAGTGCCAATTTATAAATGTGGAAGTAAACACGACGTCTCTAACTACAGGCCTATATGTAATTAAGTGTGATAGCTAAACTATTTGAAAAAATTATATTTGATTATATTTACCCTTTTTTAAGTTCACGTCTTATTGAACAACAGCATGGGTTCATTAAAAACAAATCTACTGAAACAAATTTGAACGAATTTATTCATCGTGTAACATCTGACATGGACTGTGGTGGCCAGGTAGATGTCGTGTATACGGACTACTCCAAAGCTTTTGACAAAATTCCTCACTCTTTGCTTATCCGTCGACTCACGGAGGTCGGTATACACGGCGATCTCCTGCGTTGGTTTGCCTCTTATTTACGAGAGCGAAGTCAAGCTGTAACTATAAAAGGATTTTGCTCCTCATTTGTGCCAGTCGCATCAGGCGTTCCTCAAGGTTCGCATCTCGGGCCTCTGCTTTTTAATATCTTCATTAATAAAATTCATTTGATATTTAAACATTCTGAAATTTTGTTATACGCTGACGACATGAAGATCTTAAGGACTGTCAATAAAAATGACGATTGTCAATTATTACAAAGTGATCTTGATAGGTTGTGCCAATTTTGTAATAGTAATGGTCTTATTCTTAATATTAAAAAATGTAATGTCATAAGTTTTTCACGTAAGACCAATATTGTCAAATACGATTACACCTTGAATAATAATTCAATTAAACGTGTTACCGAGGTGAGAGATTTGGGTGTATATCTTGATCATAAACTTACTTTTTCTAGCCATATAGACCACATTGTTGGGAAGGCACATCGCATGCTAGGCTTTATACTCAGAATAGGAAAAGATTTTCGTAATAATTCTACTTTAATTGTACTTTATAATGCTTATGTCCGTTCTATACTTGAATATGCTTCTACCGTTTGGAATCCACAGTACAGTAAATATATAAATAGAATTGAAAACATCCAGATTAAATTTAATAAGCATTTATTATATAGATCAAAAAACAATAATCAATTTCCTAATTTAGTCTCCCTATTGGATCGCCGACGCCTAAAGGATGAACTTTTTCTATTTAAAATTATCAGAAATTATGTGCATTCACCATTTCTTTTAAGTAATATTTGTTTAAGATGTCCTCGACCGCAATCACGTAATTTGTCATTATTTTATCTACCTAGAATAACAACTAATTATGCACGTAATAGCTTTATATATCGTTCTTGCAGATTGCATAATGAAATATTTAATGACATAGATTTATTTTCCCTTTCTTTAAATAAGTTCAAAATTTTAACCAGAAGTGTTTGTTCGTGATTTCCCTGTTTTTTTTTGTTATATACTTTAATTTTTAATTTTAATAAGCTAACATATACCTACCTTATGAATGTGTAAACAGTGAAGACTTAATTGGTGTATGTAATGTTTTTATTTCTTTTGTTTATAATATGTAACATCATACTGTTTGTCTTCCAAATAAATAAATAAATAAATGATTAACTGAGCTGATACGGTGAAGTAAAACATCGTGAGGACCTCTGCATGTCTGAGAGAACTAAGTAGTTTTTGAAAAACATGTAAAACACATTTATACGTGCCTATACATATACCTAAATACACCAATATATATTTGCCCAGTGTGGTGGACTATGGTCTGGTCCTCTTATGAAATAGAGGTCCGTGCCCAGCAATGGGATGTTAAAATCGTTGAATTATCTATTTATTAATATGCTTCTTTTATAAATTAAACTCTTACTTAGAATTCGTTGTACTTATCCGTTTACAGCAAATGTTCAAGCAAAACTTTCAAAATATTTGGGTAATATTTTGTTGATGTACGCAATGCAATGTACATTTGTAGTGTTTAATCTGTTCCAATGGAAACACGTTTAGCGAGAATGAATCTGTTAAAACACAAAGGAATGTAATTAATATTTTTTTTTTTTTTATTTTATTTTAAATAAGGCTTACCAACTAGAGTACATACACAAACTTAATCACTAAAATAAAGTTAATAAATTCCTTTTCTGTATATAACTCTAAATTACAGGCATGCACAACATTTTATAATTAGGTAATACATACACTCTACTTAAATGACAATAATATTAAAAAATAAATAAATGAAATGTAACACTAAATGATATCTTTAAGATTTCTTTTAAAATTGTATATTGTGTTTGAAAATATATCTATAACAGGATACTTGCGAGAGATTTCATTATAGTTTATTAAAATTTTGTTTAAAGGTGTGTTTTGTCCGAATCTATTTTGTCTTAAACTAATGTAAAAAGGTTGATAATTACTCAATCGTGCGGAAGAGCGAGCAACTTGTAGTCCTATCTTAGATATTATGTTAGGCGAGTCTACACAGTTATTCAATATTTTATAAAGAAACATTAACCCAAGAAGTTTTTGGCGCTTTAATAATGAGTCCATGTCAAAGAGATTTAGCCTACCCTCGTACGTAATATGTTTTCTGTTTGGTACAGAATTGGTAGTGTAAACAAGTCTAGATGTAAACTTTCTTTGAACTTTTTCAATTCTTTCAATATGGTTTTGATAGTAGGGATACCAAATTACACAACAGTAATCTACATTGCTACGTACCAATGCATTGTATAGAGTTTTTAAAGCATATACAGATTTAAATTCTCTTGTATTACGGTATATGAAATTAAGCATCTTAAAACAAGTACGGATAGTTTTGTTGATGTGGCTATTAAATTTCATTTCAGAATCTATTATAACACCAAGATCCCTAACCTCATTTATTTCTTTTAATAATGTTTTATTTATATAATAATTTGATAAGTATTTTTTTCTTTTTCGCGAGTACTTGATGTGGTAACATTTGGATATATTTAATTCCATTCGATTAAGGATACACCATTCATAAATATTATCAATGTCCGATTGTAGTATTTTTTGTTCTTCTTCATTTCTTACAATTCTGAATATTTTTAAATCATCGGCGTATAAGGCAAATTCTGACTTTGTTATTGTATATTTAATATCGTCAATAAACATTAAAAATAGTAAGGGACCCAAGTGTGATCCTTGAGGTACCCCAGATGTTGGTGTAAAGATTTTTGATCTAAAGCCATTAAGGACTACAGTCTGAGACCTATTAGTTAAATATGAATTTACCCATGTTAAAAGATTTCCGTGTATGCCAAAATAATGTTGTAACTTAAAAAGTAGCAATTCGTGATCGACTTTATCGAATGCTTTACTGAAATCGCTGTATATGGCATCGACTTCATTGCCTGAACTAATCTTACTTAAGGTATCTTCTACAAATGTAACAAGGTTTGTCACTGTAGATCTCATTTTGAGAAAGCTATGTTGGTGATCAGTTAGCAATTGTTTTACATGCCAATACATAATAGGATAAATTAAGGATTCGAAAACTTTAGCTATAGTACATAACAAACTTATAGGCCTGTAGTTAGAAATTTCGGTTTTATTTCCTGATTTAGGTATTGGAACTACTAACGCTTCCTTCCATTTTGAAGGGAAGACTGCTTCTTGTAGGGATCTGTTAAATAAGAAGAATAGAGGAGTTGACAGTTTCTTTGCACACATTTTGTAAAAAATGGGTGGAAGACCGTCGCTGCCTGAGCCCTTTTTCACATTTAAAGTTTTTAATTTAATTTCTATGTCTTTTGGGGATATTTCTATTGTACTTATAGAACTTAGGTTGTTACTGACGTTGATTTTGGACAAAGCTAGACAGTCGAAAGGAACAGTATTGTGTGATTTGGCAAGATATACGGATGAAAAATGTTCAGCAAAAAGATTAGCCACCCCTTCACTGTCGTTAGCATATCTATTCCCCAACTTCATAGTTCCCGGTATAGTACTTTTTACTTTCCTTTTGCTTTTCATGTAAGACCAGAAAAATTTTGGATATTTAATAACTAATTCCTCTACTCTATCGCAGTATGCTACGTATAGTTTGTCAATGAGTTTAGTAGTTCTCTCTTTTAATAAATCATATTCATATTCATCAAGCTTATTGCCAAAAGTTTTAAATAATTTTCTGTGTTTCTCTTTTTCTTTTAAAAGCTTTATAAGATTTTTACTGTACCATCGAGGATACTTGGAGTTGCGGTTACAGTTATATTTGGGTACATTTTCTTCAATTATTTTGCCAATAATACTATAAAATTTAGCAACGGAATCGTCGACACTGGAGCACTTATTTAATTGATCATGCCAGTCTATGCTGCTTAGTCGTTCATTAATTTGATTATAATCAGCTTTGAAAAAATTACGTTGTAAAAAAGGTTTACATTTTAAGGATTTTATTTTAGGCAAGCTTATTATGATTTCGATGGGTGGATGGTATTGGTCCACTTTAGATAAATAGCTTGTGCTTTTTTCCACAGCAATATCGTGATCCCAATTTGTCAGTACTAGATCCAACATTTTATTTTGGTTATTTTTTACATTATTAAATTGATTTAAATTATTGGAAGACATAAAATCAATAAGAGTGTACCCTAAATTACTATTAAAGTTTAGTGGTTGAGCGTATAAATATTTATCTTTTATCCAAGAAATATTGCACATATTAAAATCACCTATTATAAAAACGTTATTTAATTTATCTATGAAAGTGGAGGTTTTAACAGTAAATTTTTCCAAACTATCGACATTAACCGGAGGTGGGATATAAATCGCACATATATAAATTTCAATAATAGATGTATTTTGCAATGGTATATCTATTTTTACCCAGATATCCTCACATTCACTTTCGTATGAGCAAATCCTTGTTGCTTTATAAGATTTATCTACAGCAATAAGGACTCCTCCTCCATTTTTATTTTTTCCAAAGGAATTATAACACTGCCTATCCCTCCTAAAAACTTCATATCGACAGTCAAATATTTCCGCATCGTAAATATTACTATCCAACCATGACTCTGTAATAACTATGACATTGTAATTATTAGCCAAAACATTTATATTAATATCGCGTAATTTAGTCTTCATTCCTCTAATGTTTTGATAATATATATTT
Organism: Brenthis hecate; assembly: GCA_951806755.1. Taxonomy (NCBI): domain Eukaryota; kingdom Metazoa; phylum Arthropoda; class Insecta; order Lepidoptera; family Nymphalidae; genus Brenthis; species Brenthis hecate. The sequence continues at coordinate 1,973,144 of OX638272.1, read as the reverse complement.
AAACAATCGAAAGAAATATCGTTAAGTACGAAAAAAAATCATCATCAAAAAAAAAAAAAAAAAACTTAACACTAAGAAAAAATTTAACAATTAAAAGTTACAAATTATTTAATGTGTCCAATTTTGTTATTAATTTTGCCGGAGAATTTTCATCTTTTCTTATCAATATCTTGCCGTTTCGAACCCATACAAAACGGTATTGTTTTTCTTTAGCTTTTAAGCGGGTGGCTGCATGTAGTTGCTTATTTTCTGGAGTCAGGTGTTCTCCAATGTAGACAGGCGATGAATTGTCCGCAATCCCCAACAGCGAAGCGTTCAGCTTTTCCTTAGGATGTTTTTTATTGTATTTATAAACTGCGGCCAAGAAGTTATCTCTCTTTAATTTGCTGACGAATCTGCATACTATTGTTCTCGGTTTCTTTGATAAATTGTCTATTCTTTTAACTCTATAACACGCTACTATATCGTTGTCAGCCAAAGAAAAACTTATAACATGGCTCATCTGTGCCATAGTTTTAATTAGATTTTCGTTATTGAACTCTGGTAAGCAGTGAATTTCTATATTATTTTGTCGTGCGTCTTGTTGCATATGCGATAAAGTTATTTCCAGATTTTTAACCGTACTCAACAAATTATTCGATTGGGAAATTAGCGATTTAACTTCTTCGGACCGTTTTTCTAAAGCGTTTTCATTTCGTCGTATTGAGAATTAACGAAATTGATAGATTCTTCTAAGGAACTTATTTCTCTTTTTATGGCAGCGAATTCCGAAGTTATTGTTTTCTCTTATTATTCCTGGTAATTCAGACCTTAAAATACTCAAAATTTCAGTCCGGAGATTTGTAGAGCTACAGGTGCAACTATTATTAGTATTTGAAGAAGTCTTCTGACGACGGAGCGTGACATTAGTATCGTAAGTGTTCTCAACGGCTGGTTTGATTGGGGTATTTTCATTTGACAACCCTGCCTTACGTTGCTCCGATAGTAAAATTACCGAACAACTCGGGCATTTCCAGTAACGTTTATTTTTCGCTTCGACTGTTATGTTAACACAAGCCAGGTGATATTCGTTATTGCAGGACTGTGAGCTACATTGAATTTTTTCATTCGATTTTTTAATATCTTTATTACATCCTTGGCATGTATTCATTGTGACAGTTTGAATTTAATATTACTAAAGAAAAATTTGCAAATAAATAGAAAATATAGTTTGTTCCGTGAGGATCGAACTCGGGTCGCTCGGTTGAAAAAGTTTTGAGTCGCTTACACGACAGAACGTCCACTTGTGTCGTTACGTAGTTAGGTAGGGTTAATATCACAATTTAATTTGATAAAATAAGCTGGTTGCTCTGTCGGTTTTTCAAAAGGAACCGGGTGATTAAGAAGTAAATATATAAAGCATTGCTTATCATATTGCAAAAAACCTAGATGTAAATTTCTTGTTTAATTCTAAGCAATTAAATGTCAGACGGACACTGCATCACTAGCCCCTTTTGAACACGGCTCGCACGAGTTCGAAAATGTAATATAGGTACTATTACTTTGACAGGGTGTTGTGTTTATTGAAATGCGCTAAAGTTAACAAAAGTACGCCGATAACTGTTGAAGTATTAAGTCACATAACTATCAACTAAAGCGCACTAAAACTACCAGTGAACTTTAAAATGCCATTTGATTAACGTATAATTACATAAAAACATTATTATCCTCCCCTTCTTGGGAGCACGTTATCTATAACTAAAAAATTAAAAACATCTACTTACCAAGATTGGTCCGACGATGGACACGCAGGGCATTAAATAAAGTAGCATATGCCTTCATGTCATCGTCATCATGACAACAAAATTCATTAGAATTAAGTAAAATTACTTTTAAATTGATTTATTCTTGAGTCTATTATATTAATTTTACCTTAAAATTTTAATTAAAAGTTATTTGTACATTATAAACTATCTATTCCTATTTAAATATATTATGGAAAATTATTAAATGTATTATGGAAAATTGTTACTTATATTATAAATACAAAGTGAGTTTGCTTATTATATTTTCACACAGCAGCGGAACTTTGACCGTGGTGAAAATGCGTATGCGTAAGAATATTTTTCTACGTAGAGATAGATGCGCTGGAACATAGGCTTCCGTAGGATATCAATCAATTGACGGATCGAAAATGACGGATTAAAATATTTAATATGGAGGAACTATAAAATAACCTAATTTTTCTATATTAACTTTAAAAGTTACCCGATTTACTTAAGAGATAAAATAATGTTAATTCTTGAGCAAGTATTAAAACTTCAACTTGTAAGCTTAATTACGAGTCAAAAAGGGTAATTTCATAAGCTCTAATATTTTCAACCGACTTCAAAAAGGAGGAGGTTCTCAATTCGACTGTATGTTTTTTTTTTTATGTTTGTTACCTCAGAACTCCGTCATTTATTAACCGATTTGGACAATTTTTGTTTTGTTTGAAAGGGTATACTTCCAGATTGGTCCCATTTAAATTTCAAAAAAAAATACCACCCCTAAGGGTGGAAAAACAACTAATGATGAATTTAACCTACTTCTAATTGTCATATTGACTTGAAACTTTGCAAGTATTTCTATTTCCGTTGATAGTACAGTGGTTCGGTATTGTTGACCTGATCTAATGGCAAGGCCAGAAGGTGGTGGAAGTCTTCAACGGCTAATAGTAGATACTTTGAAGTTTGGGCTTATTTTGTTTGATTTGACAAGCCTAACACGTTAGAATCCTTACTTTGCTACTACTGTCTACACTAAAAAGAGAAAAATAAAAACTTTTTAACAAAAAAATAAATACCGACTTCAAACAAAAGCACTAAAAATTAAAAAATAACTTATTGGTAGTTTTCATTTACTATACATACCTAATAAAATATTTTTGAAGTCGGTGTGCTTTGGCTAAGTAATTAAAGCCTACCTATTAAATACATACCTAATCAAATATTTTCGAAATCGGTGCCAGCCCATACAAAGCAAAGCACACCGACTTCGAAAATATTTTATTAGGTATGTATAGTAAATGAAAACTACCAATAAGTTATTTTTTAATTTTTAGTGCTTTTGTTTGAAGTCGGTTTTTATTTTTTTGTTAAAAAGTTTTTATGTTCTTTCATCGTCTATGATATTAAATTTTTCTGTTAGTAGGTTGGCAAGTCTTACAGTGTACTTGGATTGATACTACATTGGATTAACATTATAAAATATACGAAAGCTTGTGTGTGTATGAGTGTGCTCGCGTGTATGTGTGATTGTGTGTTAGCGTGTTTACGTGTGTGTGTGTTGTTCGTGTGAAATTAGCACACAAATAGACTTTGACATGGAGACAAAATTCAGTCGCTGTATTCAAATAAGTGTAAATTCAAAATATAAGTTTTGTATCAACTGGAACATAGTAAAACAAAAAAATAAACTCATTTGTATATTTTGATCACTATAACTGACGTCCCTTAAGACCCATTTCGTTTGTTTTATGTGAAAAGTTTGCTAGAAACGTTTTATTCTCAAGGCTTTGTAATGAGATATCACGAAGTTGTTAAAGTTTTAAGTAGTATCAGTAAGGTACAATCCTGAAGATAATCCAAGATGAATAAAAATGAAGATATTACACTATTCCCTCTAAGATAAGAAAGAATATTTATAAATGACTATTTCAAAAACTCATAAAATACAACAACAACTAAAAATAAAAAATATTATTTTACTTATGAAGTATAAAATGTATGCTTTATTTATAACTTTATAAGCGTAACATAAAAACAATATTAATTGTAATTTATATAAAATATTTATTTACTTACTATGGTGGTTTGTTTAAAATAATATCGTGCATTTTAAATTGTTATGTTAACTTTATGCTCACGGTTTGACAACTGCTGTATATATATTATATATATATATATATATATATATATATATATATATATATATATATATATATATATCGAATAAATTATGTTTGATTTTTAACCACGGAACGATCACTAGTAATTTTAAATATAGGTTGTAAGTATATACGAAAATATAGTGCCAGCATGTAGAGCAATTAAAAAAACTATTTTGAGCTTCTATTCTAATAATTGAAATGTAGCATTGAGTAATGTATAAAAATACTCAAGGTTTTTATGATTGGAACGATCCGTATATTTCGTTTCATAAACACTTGATTGGCTTATTTAGACAATATAATCATTTAGTATCTAGACAATGAAGGCAGTTAAATATTCTGGTGTGAATTAAGTATGCGTAATCCCTTGGAATTACAACACAAAAGTAAGATACTCTGCTTTAAAATATATTTATATCGCTTTCGGGATTAATACGAACTTGTATGTAACTTATAAAATATTTATAATAAGGATTTTATAACGGACTAGTATTTCCCGCGGCTCCGCCCGCGTTCAGATGACCAAAAACCAAATTCTTAGGTTTTTCATATTAGCATACTCTTTACAATGCAGTTTTTGTCTTTTTTCTCAGAAATTAGATATTTTCCCGCGATAAAAAGTATCCTATATGTTGACCCGGATAACCAGCTATCATCATAACAAATTATATCAAAATCCCTCCAGTGGTTTTTCTGTGATGCTGTAACAGACAGACAGACAGACAAAAATTCTAAAAACTATAGATTCGGCCTCTGTATATTGTATATATAATAATAATGTCTATTTCAATAAGATTTTCCAAAAAATATTTAATGTACAGATTCGGCTTAGTAACAATTTTATTATATGTATAGATGAATAATATAGTTACTTTATTTGCTTACGAAATGTTGAATCTAGGTCAGTTGTCCCAAGCACAGCTACTGCAGCTGAAAATGAAAAACCTATAACAAGCTGCTTCGTTATCATGTTTTTTAATAACTTGGCTTGAACCAAAATGCTAGGAAAGACGTAAATCTATAGAATATTAGTCAATTTAAATTAACAGTATTGAGTTTACAAAATTAAGAAATACAAGTTAGTACATTTAAAACGTGTACATATCAAAGGAGTCAATAAAAATAGTTAATATTTGCTTTTTAAAGTATTTTTATTCTTTATCTTTTTATAAGTTTCTCGATTGAAATGTAACCCTGAACTAGAAAAATGGCTAACCATTTTGCTATTTCAGGGTTGTTTGCCGGAAACTAATGTCCAAAATGGACGTTATGGAAGTTATTTAATTTTATCAATAACTGAATATAAAATATGTATTAACACTCTTTCTGTTAAGGTTTTGATGTCTTACATAATATCCTAAACTAAACCTTATAAGATAGAACTATTGTAAAAATACTTACCTTTATATTGAAAGTTTTAACATTTTTAAACAATAATTATATTGTGATTCAGTTATAACTATGATGAATTGAACATTTTACAAATCACAACTTTTAACTCTTTCTTTTTAACGCGGGGAAATGCATTAACCGATGCTTCCTGCATAGATATAGGTGGTTTTGGCCTCACCGGGCAGAAAAACCTGTACTACCCACTAAAACGCAACAAAACCTGCCCGATCGTAATGGGGCCTTGCAGGATCGCTTATGCATTCAACTTCAGCACTCAAAATCCATGGGACTGCTCCCACGGTCCACTTTACTATCAGGCCCCCATGGCACACCGCCCACCGAAGTACGTCCGGCTGGACTGCCAGACGCTAATGAGCCTACCACGACTAATCTAATGCACTAAAAAAACCAATATTATTCATCTTAAAACAGAATATAAGTATGATATATTTCAGGAAATGTATGCCTCGAGAGTGCTTAAAAACTTTTTAAGTAATGCACAAGTTAATTTTATTTACAGAGGATTTATAAACTCACTCGCTGACTTTTCAAGTTACTACATATTTTACGGAGATAAAATATTTATAACTTAAAATATTTATAATTCAATAAAATTCAGTAGCTAAATGTTCTCAATTTTTTTAACAAGAGAATAAAATATGACATTAAAATAAGTACAGTACAGTTAGAAGAGGCAAAAATTTATTTATTACTAGCATTGCCCGCGGCTTTGGCCGCATACTGTAGACCAAAAAACCAAATTCTTAGGTTTTACATATTAGTATACTCTTACATTGCAGCTTTTGTATTTTTTCTGAGAAATGAGATATTTTTCCGCTGTAAAAAGTATCCTATATGGTGACCCGGATGATCGGCTATCACCATACTAAATTTCATCAAAATCCCTCCAGTGGTTTTTCTGTGATGCGGTAACGGACAGACAGACAAAAAGACAAAAATTCTAAAAACTATAGATTCGGCCTCTGTATCGATAATAATGTTTATTTTAATAAGATTTTCCAAAAAATATCTAATGTACAAATTCGGCTTAGTTAAATTTTATTATATGTATAGATTTCTTATGATGTCGTTTTCCTACGGAATTTTTATATACTTATTTCAGTAGTGGTCACAGTTTACAATATCATTAAGCTTTTTTACATTAACATATAATTTAATAGGTAGGTATTTATATAAAATGAAAGTTTCCTTAAATAGATTCTACTATTCTATCATATTTCTGTACAGACGAAAGATAACACAGTGAATTGAAAAATAAGAAAGAGCAGTTGCACTTCAATTTGCGCTTCAAATGACGACACGTTTGGCTCAGTGTGTAGTGACCCTACTTGCTGTGCCAGCGGTCGCGGGTTCGAGTCCCGCTGGGGGCATTCATTGTGTGATGAGCACGAATGTTTGTACTCCAGTCATGGATGTTTATATTTATATTATGTATGTATTTAAAGTTTATATATGTGTAGTGTATCAACTATCTGGTATCCATAACACAAGCCTCGTAGCTTACCATGGAACTAGATGGTGCTGTGTGTTAATGTCCCAACATATAAAAAAAAAATTGTACACTGTCTCTGTGCTTTGTTGTTATAGATACATTTTTGTTCCTGGCGCTAGACCACAACTGTGTAACTAAAACAACTGACATTAACTACGCGTTGATTTCGTTAAGCTTTTACTGACTTTGGTGAATAAAATAAGCGTATAATAAGACTAACTATTAATATCATAACTTTGATCAAAATGGTAATTGTATTTATAAAATACACGTATAATAATAAAGGACTTTAATTCCCTTCAGGAACAAAAATACAGGAATAAGCGAGCTTTAAACTTTTTCTACTTACAAATTACAATACTAATTTTGAAATTATACTTACTCATGTGACTTATAATTAAATACCGAAGATATCATTGTAGAGATTTACAAAACTTCAAACAATTTTGTAAAAATAATGTCTTCCATATAGACTTACGGTTAAGGCGGCCATTCTTAGCGAGACCTATCTATTTGCCTCGGAGATATTAGATTACACGAGTGGGTGCGTAAATACATACGCACTATAATCCTTCACTTAAAGTCCGGTGGGACGGGAGTGTAGAGAAATAATGCAGAGAATGTGGCTTTATAAGTTTTTTCGGTGAACCACTAATGTCTCGGCACATTGACTGAATCACTTTGATGTTTCGTGAATTTTTGAATTGCTAGTTAAAAATGTGGTATGTTATGTTTTTCCATTTAAAATAAACTAATTCATTGTAATGGTACCTTTATAGAACAAACTCAAATCTAACTGGAAGCCCTGTTTATTGTAATGATACCAGAAGAACCATGACACTCTCCGGCCAATAACATTTTTGAACAAACATAATATCGATTGTTTTTTCCAAAGAAGGATTGTAATTGTACATTCTCGTCATCCCGTGGAAACTGAAAAATCCTTTGGATTTGCAGGATTTGGAAGGTTGCAGGACGATTAATTTTCCTAAGCTTCAAAATATCAATTATTTTTATACTTTCTAAATGAAAATATTATGAAAATAAAATTGAGCGAAACCCAAGTACATTTACTTTTATAATATTATGTATGATTTGACGACACGTTTGACTCAGTTTGTAGTGACCCTACTTGTTGATCCAGCGGTCGCGGGTTCGAGTCCCGCTGGGTGCATTCATTTGTGTGATGAGCACGAATGTTTGTATTCCAGTCATGGATGTTTATATTTATAATATTTATGTATTTAAAGTTATATATGTGTATTGTATCAGCTATCTGGTATCCATAACACAAGCCTCGTAGCTTACCATGGAACTAGACGGTGCTGTGTATTAATGTCCCAACATATTTATTTATTTATATATAGGACAATTAATGTTAATAACAATGAGTTGATGCAAGACTAAAAACAGTGCTTACACAAACGATTTCTTTGCTTCGATGTTTCAGTTTAAGTTTTCACTAAAGGGTTGTTAAAGTTGGAAATGCGTAAATGAGATACAAATGTAAGTATGCCAAGGCTAAAGGCAACGTAATATACTACTATTTAAGCATAAACATGAAAGTGGGTTAGGATTTTACCGGGTAGTGAATTCTATTCTTTGGCGTACAAATAGAATTAATTTTAATACAATGTTGTATACGTATATACGTATATAACGTATTAAAGTATTATAATTATGAAAGAAGAAAAATTTAAAACATGTACAAATACACTAACAAATTACAAATCTGAAAAATGAATGCGCTTGCAAACAAATACTAACAATAAGAATGAAAAGTAATAATTTTATTATAATACTTATATATTATCTATACATATAATAACTTGAAATTTAGTATGGTGATAGCTGATTATCCGGGTCAACATAAAGGATACTTTTTACCGAGGGAAAATATCTCATTTTTGAAAAAAATATATACAAAAACTGCAATGTAAGAGTATACTAATAATATGTAAAACCTAAGAATTAGGTTTTTGGTCATCTGAACGCGGGCGGAGCCGCGGACAATGCTAGTACTTATATATCACTTATACGTAATAGACAAACCGTCAAGCTAGGACAAAACGTCCGTGATGTTTTAGTATATATACTACCAAGAAAAAATAAAATTCAACATTTGTCTTTGTAATTATATACAACTTATGTTAGGTACTTTGAAAAGCTCAGAAATAAAAAAAGCTTTTGGTATCAAATAGTTTGCTATTATGTTAATTCGAAGAATAGGTAGTGGGCGAGAGTTTTTAAATGTGCACGGAAACGAAACATTATGTGTAACGTTGCGTGATTTGTTTAATGTTAAGGCAAACTATTTCTTTTACCTTGTGTTTTTTTTTATTATTTAACTGGCGACTCACCCTCGCTTTGCTTAGGTTCGTCCCTAGATACGTTTTAACGGTTAGTATGGAATAGAATAATGTGTGGAAGTCTGTCTGATTTGTTGACATTTATGATTATTGTTCTTCTCCCTTGGATAGTAGCATGATGATATATAGCATATAGCCTTCCTTAATAAACGGTATATCTAATGTAAAAAGAATTTTTCAAATCGGATTAGTAGTTTCTTAGATAAGCGCACTCAAAACAACAAACAAACACACAAACTTTTTTTTTATATAAATATTTCTGACAAATTGAAGCGATTATTTATTATCATTATTACATATTTCAGTTACGGACGGACTTAGATTTAGTAATAAAATTCTGACTGGACGTCTATTGAAGTGGACTATTAAATGTATTTTTTATTTATATATTTTTTATATACTTTTTTCAGCTTATCGCTGTCCAATGCTGGACGGAATGCCTGCCCTATAGAACCCGACCATCCCGATTGTGGGCAGCCCACGTCCATCCGTTTTTATATATTTTCTTACAATCTAGCTAACTTTCTTATTTTGCAAACTAATTCTGCACTATCATGGCGCCAATATGATAAACAAAAGTTTTACCATATTGGTACCATGGTTGAGCAGCAAAATAAAACATAATATAAAACAAATGATTTTATATTTAAAGTCGTAGATTGTGATAACTCCATTCTCTGACAAAGAAAATGTTGTATCTTCATATATAGAAAAGAAAATATTTACTTTCTAACAACAACATCGTGAAATTTATTTTCACTTTCACTAACAAAAATATACACTCTTAAATGCCTCGACTTCTTTTAAAAACTTACGCTCGGTTGGTTGAAAAAAATTACCAGGCATTGGCTTACAAAAGATACGGCCTCTTTAGTGCCAACCTTTTATACTTAAAGTGTGCGCTTTAAAAAGTTATCATTCAAAGTTCTTTGTAAATAAAGCTTATGAAAACTAATTTCTATATCATCTTACTTACATTATTGATTTGAAAGTTTCTGAATATATTTGGATGTTTGTTGCGCATCAATAGAGTATTGGGTTCACGTGATATTTTGCACAAATATACTTTATAGACCGCGAGACTAACAAAGGCTTATTTTCTATATAGATACAATGAGTGGTGTTCGTGAAATAACATATTATAAAACAATATCATAATAATCTGTTATGAAGTGGCGTATTTTTATGCATACTTTAACTATTTAACAAACATTTTACACATTATACCACATATTATTTTTTATTACATTGAAATGAAATGAAATAAACTTTATTCAATTAGACTTATTACAAGTACTTTTGAATCGTCAATTTAATGAAAGCGTCATTGTAGTCAGTTCGTGAGGAAACTATCACCGGCTCGGAAAGCAGTTCTACTGAGAAGGACCGGCGAGAAACTCAACAGTTGCTCTTTTACATATAGAGGTTACATATATTTTATTAACATAACATTATAGATAGCCTGCATATGAGCATTGCCTTTTAAATAGAATAGCTAAAAAAAAGTTAACTTAGCTAACATTTGACTTTCATATTTTACTTTACATATATTTATAGGAATTAGAGGTAATAATGCTGAAAAACTTATTTAAATATTTCAATGGAGCTTTAACATACATTTGCGTTGATGCTCATATAGTCGTAAGAGCTCCGTGGAGTCAAGTTGGGCATTGAACTTTCTTTGCATAATAACTTTTATGGATTCAGCGCTTCCGCGACGTTAAATGAACTTTTTAATTGAATTTTATTCATTTTATTTATATTGTAATTGATATATTTTTAATTGATTAAAAAAATATGAAGTATATTACTGAAGATATATGTACTATGAGTATAATTCGTATATATAATTATGAGTTAGATTGCGATAAATTCAGTAACATGAGTATGGAAATTGGAAGCAACTGATTATGTTTGGCTACACTGGATTCTGGTCCTCTCCATTATTTCTCTTACAACTCATTTTCAATCATTTAATTGAGTTTAAAATAAAATTGCAAATTATAGGTAACTAGCAGAACACGCGGCTTCGCTCGCGCTAAAACTACAAAAAACTTAAAAAGTTTGTAACTTTCATCTCCTATTTTACCCCTTATGGGACGAATTCCCAAAAATGCTAAAACACGTATTTATTCAATTGTATCGAAGAGCATTAATACCAACATTCAAGTAATTCTGATGATAAATATTTTTTTAGGTTGTATTATAACGTGTTTTCCCGCAGGAATGAGATAATTTCCCGCGATAAATAGTAGCCTATGTCACTCACTAGCCCTCCAACTATCTCCACACAAAAAATCACGCCAATCCGTCACTCCGTTTCGACATGAAAAAAGGACAGACAAACAAACAAACAAACAAACAAACAAACACACTTTCACATTTATAATTTTAGTATGGATATGATAAGTATTTATGTAATATCTAACATTTTTAGAGTCTCCTTTTTTCACATTCAATTCCACCATGTGCTTTATTTGTTTTATCAGCAGTTAGGATTAAAATGGTGAAAAATACAAATATATTCCTCATGTCGTGGTTTTTATGGTAAGATATAATGTTTAAGTGTAAAAGATGCGGGTGCTCTCAGTTTGTATAAATATACAGCAAACTCAATAGTAAGAGTTGTGCGCCTGCGATAAGGGGAAAAGTTCTGAACTAACGTTGAGCATTTCATAGTTTCTGAGAAAACGTGGGATTATACTAGTAATCTATCTAAGTAATCTATCCATAATAATATTTTCTCAGATGTTTTTGTTTATTCAATTTATTAATTAAGGAGTAACTTTGTCTTTAGAATAAGTATAATTTCATTTCGGTATCTTTTAATAAATAGATGTCACCGAAATAAAGCTATAAAATAGATTACATCTTTTAAAGGTGATTGGTAACATTTTAGATGTAAACGGTGAAAGTCTTTAGAAGTAATTATGCTCTAGGTATGGAAGAGGCATTATACTGCTTTTATCTCTTCCTAAATTAAAAGTTTTGAAAAATTACAAAAATGTTAAAGTGAAATTTGATTGCTAATAAGAAAGCTTAGATCCATCCCAGGGATGAATATTAGTATCTTACTAGCGATCTGATGATGGTGATGGGACTATAGGGTTTATAGTTCGCAAATGTGCTTAAACTACATATTTAAATCGATTTGCATACTCATGATACGAATATATTAATGAACATCTTGTTATAAGTAAATGTGCAAAAGAATAATAATTATTATAGTAAGTAAAAGGCTACTTGCTCTTCTATTTTTGTGTTATCTAACAATTTGTCACAAATTTGGGTAACACAGAATAATATGAGTACAAGGGGATAATTAGTGAAAGTTGAGTGGCTTTATCGGACGTTTTTATAGGTCAAAGTATGTGGCATTTAGTCGTACCTGTTAGAGTGCTTAATCGGGTTTGTAAAGTGTATTGCTTTAGTTGGGCGACAATTCACTGTTGTAATTATATAACCACTAGTTCAAGATATAAACATATCTTTATGCTACTTTCCTTAACTGCCTAATTAAAATTTGTTGCACCTTAAAAATAAGGCAGCATATAAAAATAAGCAAAAGTAGGTTGTTTGTTTTAAGTAGGTTTATAAAAGTGATAGAATGTTTTTTTTTAGAGCAATTCTTTCATTAATACTATTTTCTTTATACATTCAAAGTGATTTAAAATTATGCTTCATAGGAAAGATAGTAACAATGACTTAAAATTTTAAAATAATGAAATTGAATGAACAATAGTTTGCCGTATTGTGTGTGTCGCGGTTGGAGACAAATAAAAAACTGAATTTTGTAACTGTTGGGAACACTAGTTTATTGTATGGATATGGATGGTTGTAAGTTAACCTGAGATATATAATTTTAAGCAATCGTCTTAGCGACGGCCAAGAGAGCGTCTGTGTTGCCATGATGGCGGAAACGGTACAGATTTACACAGATTATAAAACAATATAAATTAAGTGACGTTCGAAAATTTATAAAATCTAAAATATTTTATATTATATAATATTATTATTATGTTAATATTGTATATTAATAATAATTATACGCTACATGTGTTTACATTTTACATATATGCGATCCGAAGACACATGCGCGCAATAGTCGCCACGAACTAATGACCCAAGTAGTTTTATTTTTAGATACGTTGATTTATTACCACAATGTATAGACGGAATGCATGTCGTTGTAATATATATTTATTAACAATATTCAATTGCTTTGGACAAGTGAATTCTGATAAGATAAGAATTCCACAGTAAATAAGGGTTTTTAAACACATCGTCAACGCATTTTGAAAGATAAATAACATAGCTTTTTTGATGAATTCAAATAGTATTTATTAAATTAAACAAGATTTTCTACAACAAACAGAATGCTAGCTTACAATTATGTACTTTCTCCTTTGTAGTACATTTAAATATGACTTATAGGGTATAAGTCATATTTAAATGTACTACAAAGGAGAATATTTAAATATGACTTATAGGGTATAAGAATGATAATATGTTGCCAAAAATGTAGCTTAATACGTTGCACGTTACAAAATGTGTTTATTATTTTGCAAATACACATTCTCAATATCATAAGTGTTCTATTTTTCATACCAAATTAGTAATATCTGTTAGATAGTACACAGTCAATCAGTAATTACTAGCAAACGGCGGAGTGTCTAGTTCTTTATATTAAGGTATACCTGAATATACAAGAGACGAATACAACGTACGTAGCATGCATATTTCAGCATTCGCTAAGGGTAAAAGCATTCCAGTGGCAATTTTGTAGCAAGTTAATTTTGTAAAGGCTACTCAAGTTAAACTATTTTACACTATATGTTCTTGGTTGCGCTTTTGTTGTAAGCTAAAATAGTAATTTTATTGTGTCCTATGAAATATCTTAATTATTAGATATTAAATAGGAAACATGGTTAGGACAAAAAATCATAAATATAATAAAATTCTAACTAAGTCGAATCTGTCCATTAAATATTTTTTGGAAAATCTTATTGAAATTGTCATTAAATTATCGATACTGAGGCCGAATCTATAGTTTTCGAATTTTTGTTTGTCTGTCTGTTTGTGACTGCATCACGATAAAACCACTAGACAGATTTTCATAAAATTTGGGATTCTCCGGGTCAACATATGGGATACTTTTTACTGCGGGAAAAACTCATCTGTGAGAAATCTATAAACTAAACGTAAAAACGTAACTAGGGACGAACCCGAGTGGAGCGAGGGTGAGTCGCTAGTCTATAATATAATAGTGGATAAATGTCTCGTCAACGCAATTGTTATAAAATATTTAATGTGAAAGAGACCTACTTTTATTTCTTTGTACACATAGATAAACATTTTCCAATAATTCAACCAAGCTCATACCAATATGACAACATGTCTCCTTCAATAAACACTCCAGTCACGTTATTCACGTATTAAATTGTTAGTGGCTGATAAACGAAAAGCATTAATGTTATAGAAAATAGAAAAAAAAATATTTCAATTGAAATGAAACCGAACGAAGTGTAGTAAGTGGTATTTCTAAACTAGATTGTATCGAAGTACCTACTATAGAGCATCCTGATTTCCAAAACTTAGGCTGATAAAAATTTAATTATCTTATATAATATATATTGTGATAATTTTTAAGAAATTGTTATGCTTACATTCGCACTAACTTACATTTTCTTTCTATGTACCTAAACCATGTTTGGATATTGATATCGTAGAGCTTGAAATCATAATCCGTCTGCTTTGTATGCATTGAGAGTGTCTACGATGTGCGAGGGATCGTCGAAATTAAAGCCTCCATTCCCTTGGTTGCCGAGTTTCTTGTTTGTTCTTGTTACATGAATTAATTTAACTATATTTATTACAGACGTCAAGTCATAAAATGTGGTCGGATAGAATATTAAGATATAAAATTAAATAAAATTTTGCTTATAAAATACAATAAGTATTTATATTGTATTTACTGTAGAAATATTTCATACCAACTCCGAAAGTGCAGTCGGTTATGTTCTATTTTTCTATGTTTATTCAACGCTACATATTTTATAATCGATCTCTTAATGTTAGTCTATTATTCAAGATTAAAATTTTTCCCCTCAAAAGGTACAATTGTTACTTTAAAATAGATGCTGTAGTCGTATGTATCCATTTGATATCATCTACAACAACTGTATGATTCTAGGTTGAATTTCAAAAGAAGTAAATCGGTATCGATTTATAATGTCCCACTTTTAAGATAAATAGCTAGCCGACTAACGCCGCGGCATGACGCGAACATGCCCTGGTCTACTCGGTCACGGGCACCGGCCAAATTGGCACCACTCGCTTGGTTAATTTTATCGATCGTACCGATTGCTTTGTTAAGAACATAGAACGTTTTAATTATACTCTTACTATTTTTCTTCCGAGATTACAAGCGATTGCATCGGCTTCGACGACGTTTAAGATAATTGACAGATTGTGGCAGATTAAAATGTCGGGAACTTCTCATTAAGTTAAATACAGTATAAACATTAACCAAACATGACTACAGACGTCTATGCGAAGGCTTTATATCTAGTAGTAGATTATATAGAAACATATACGAAGAGGAAGGGGTGGAAGTAATACGTATATTAAAACACGAAAATGTATTATTAACATATAAATTTAAAAAAGGTGCTGTAATTTAGTTACTATACATATTATGAGTATAATAGACGTCTAGATTAACCCCAAATATTATGTATAACTAATTTTCGAAAAAAAAATTATTATCCTTGTCTGTGTGCATGATAAATTCAATCAATGTTATTTAATTGACAGAATGAATATCTTTAATACATATTTTTGTTACTTAGTGAAGATGTAGAATTTTAAATTTAAACTTTCTCTTTGCTCATAAATGCCTAATTAATATAATTTTGCTAAAGTAGTCTCAAAAACAATATATTGGTTTTTGTAAAATTAATTAAAAGGAACTTAGTAGTATACACAACAAAGTGGTCAAAACGCTAGAGATAACTTTGAAAACCACTTTAACCTGAATATAGAAAAGGTTGGGAACATAAAAAATTAAAACTGTCACGTTCTCATAAGTTGATATTTTTTATCATAAAAATTAAGTGATACTATAAAAAATAAAGATAAAACTTGTTTCTTCCAACTAGCGCTAAACAAAGCTACTTTTACATCCGCAGTTTGTCGTGAAATAAAAAACCACAGTCGTCGCTTTCACTTTGTATTCAGCTCTATTGTGTATTGCTTTTGTAAGCTTTTCTGATCTCTTTGGAACAATTTCGAAAGCCCTTATCAAAGCTGTCTTAAGTCGGATCTTCTTCATTTTCTTGTACCAAATATAGACTATTTCTTTTCCCGCATTTTCATATGTGGAAGTAAAACAAATAAAGCAATGTACTTAGAATTATATTATTAATACTAGCATTGCCCGCGGCTTCGCCTGCTTTCAGATGACCAAAAACCAAATTCTTAGGTTTTACATATTAGTATACTCTTACATTGCAGCTTTTGTATTTTTTCTCAGGGATGAGACATTTTCCCGCGGTAAAAAGTATCCAGTATGTTGACCCGGATAACCAGCTTTTACCATACCAAATTTCACCAAATTCCCTCCAGTGGGTTTTCTGTGATATGGTAACAGACAGACAGACAAAAATTCTAAAAACTATAGATTCGGCCTCTGTATCGATAAAAATTTTATTTCAATAAGATTTTCCAAAAAATATTTAATGTACAGATTCGGCTTAGTTACAATTTTATTATATGTATAGATTTAGTATTTACAGCCTATTTCCATTTTTGAAATTAAGGAAATGCCATACAGTACGGTGACATGGCAATTTAGCGGCATCAAAAAGGGTGACCTCGTTCTAAGCAGCTATTGTCAATGTGCTTACAATTTGCAATATCGGCGAAATTGGCCGCATTGCTGTTTAGAAACCAATCAATCGAATTTTCGTTTATAAAAAATTTTACCTTCAATTTTATAAAAGTTTTATTTTATGCAAATGTTGGCAACCAATTAATACTTTCGGTGGTGCAGTTTTATACAAATCTTAAAATAAATGTACATCACTTATATATACTACTGTCAAAATTTATGCCGTTACATAAATATTACTTATTTCTACATTATATTCATAAAATAACAATAAATAATTGAATATTTTTCTTTTAAATGCAGTGTTAATATAGTAGTTATTGTAGCTTATATTATATACATACGTTTCTTGTATCAAAAATATTAAAAGTATCATAATTCATAGTATAAATATCTTAGATATCGTTTTCATATTTATTACTTAACTTTAGATTAGACTTAAATCAAAAGTCTTACAGTTCAACAATTCTTTATAATCTATCTATCTATACTATAATAAAACTGTAGAGGTCGAATATCTATACATAGAAAAAAAAAATGCAAAAAACCGAGTCAGGGGGATGTATGAAGACAAATAGAACAAATCTAGATTTTTTTCAAGTTTTTTGTTTCTCTGTCTGTTTGTCTGTTTGTACGGGCTAATCTCCGAAACTATTGGACCGATTTAAATGAAATTTTGTATGGTGGTACCTTATATCCCCGGTCAACATCTAAGATACTTTTCATTCCGCAAAAATTAAAGAGTTCCCGTGGGATATTTAAAAAAGTATAGTAACTTATACAACTTAGTATACAACAACTTATGCACCTAATTTAGTAAAATTTGGCGTGCTGATACCTTATATTGCCGGTCTAACAACAAGTTACTTTTCATGCCGGAAAAATGGATGGTTCCCGTGGGATAGATCTGTTTGTGCTTTTCAATATAAAATGTATCACATTACTTCAATTTTCCTATATACTCTAAAAATATTTTCTAAATACGTTAACAAGATAAGATATAAATTATATTGCACTTAATATTTCAACTCACCTGCAAGTTGAAATATAATCTAGCAAACATTATTTATTTACTTACCTACGAGGTATGTGATAAGGAGGATAAAAGGTGGGTGCAGGAGGTAAACTCAGGAACTAATCCGATTGGGAATTCTTTTCATAATAGAAAATTTCCTTATATCTGACCACCTCGGTCAGACTACTGGCATATTAAGTTGTTACTGAGTGAGATATTCGTATAAATTCGTAATAATGTTGACAGAAAATTTTTTGAATGAAAACAAACAACTTTATAATAACATCTTTTTTTTAATCGTTTTATTATTATGGAATATAATAACAATCTATTTGTAGCTTTGATTGCTTAATTGTAGGGTTGATGCTATCAATTTATTTTACGCCAATTATATCATTATTTACTCGTTGGCTTGTCTACGAAACATCGACTCAAAAAAGAAGTATCGCTATTTTTCAGTGTTATTTGTATTTGTAGAGGGGTTTGTTGATTATTATTGTAAATTTTATTAATATTTTATAGAGTAACTAGCATTGCCCGCGGCTCCGCCTGCGTTCAAATGACCAAAAACCAAATTCTTAGGTTTTACATATTAGTATACTCTTACATTGCAGTTTTTGTATTTTTTCCTAATAATGAGATATTTTCCCGCGGTAAAAAGTATCCTATATGTTGACCCGGATAACCAGCTATCACCATACCAAATTTCATCAAAATCCCTCCGGTGGTTTTTCTGTGTTGCGATAACCGACAGACAGACAGACAGATACGGCTTAGTATGTACAGATACGGCTTAGTTACAATTCTATTATATGTATAGACGTGCATTATAATTGTTATTAATATAATATTAACTTTTTTTATAGAAGCATCATTTTACAAAGTGTTTCTGTGATACACATGACTTTTAGTACGAATGTTGTAAAAAAATTTCAATATTATAATTATTAATGTTATGTATGTAGGTATAACTATAAAAACATAATTTCTATATATCCATAACGGAGCTGAACTAATGTTTTACACAACTACCTTTCTATTGCGTAATTTCCTTAAGTTATGAGAGAACGGCGTTCAAACCGATAAGAATGTCAGACAAAAATTGCTAACATAAAGTCTGTTCATGGCTGTTTTGACTCGATTGCCAGACAACTAGGCGGCAAGTGTTCGCCACTGCTCATTTAGGTCGAGACGTTATTGATCTTTTATTTTGCTACACATGGAGCCGACTATCAGTCTGTATCCTAGATTCTGTAACTTTGTAACACTAAAACTTGACAATGCCAGAAAACAAATAAAATATAGGGCTGTTTTATTAAGAGATCCCTAGCACAATATGTGTTGCGTTATATAACCAACTAGCGACTCACCCTCACTTCGGGTTCGTCCCTAGCTTGCTTCCCAATACAAACTTTCATCCCCATTTTCACCCCATTAAGGGATGATTTCCGGGATAAAAAGTATCCTATATTCTCTCCAGAGTCTCAAACTATCTTCCCACCTAATTTCATCTAAATCTATTGAGTAGATCCAGAGATTACCCACTACAACGTCACAAACTCACAATCTCACAAAGTCACAAACTCTACCTCTTTATAATATTAGTATAGATAAAAACACCCATAACTGGAGTACAAACATTCGTGCTCATCACACAAATGAATGCTCCCAGCGGGATTCGAACCCGCGACCGCTGGCACAGCAAGTACTACAAACTGAGCCAAACGTGTCGTTAAAGTCGTCAAAGATAAGTTTAACATCTACATTCTACTGCAATTTTTGATTTTTAACACTCTTGTTCACTCATTGTCTATTTCTATGTACCAGATGGTTGTTAAACAGCGGTAATTGGAACCGGCAACGTGATGGGATAAGATTATTACAACTTCGTGCTCCGCTTTACTATGTTATTGAAATTTTCATCTCGTTAGGTACGAATTTCTTTTTGTTTTCTGGTTAAATATAATATTTTGCATGCACTATATACCTTTTTTGTATAAATATATTGAAAAAAGATAAGTAATATTATTTGATTACTGAAATAAAATATTTGTGTATGTTACTTGTATAATAATGAAAGATCTTAAAAAATAATAATTTTCACTGGTTCTAATTTTCGCGCGTTTTTAGAAAGTGGATACGTACGTCGTTGCTAGTCTATTGTAACTGTAAGGGTAAAATTATAAAGACATGATTTCAGTTCATACTGCGAATCTAACTACGTATATACATAGATACATAATTTATCTCCCACTGCAAAATACTATTTTTCTTCTTTAGCTTGTTGCTTTCTTTTTAGTTAGCTTTCTACGCAGACAGTTTTTTAATTTTTATAATTTAATTATTTATTTACAAAAATTTAGTATTGGCCAGATATACATTTGCAGTTTTTTTTTAATTATTATTATTAATTTCATTAAAACAATAAAGAAAATTAGGAATTTACTTCATTATATATACAAAACAAATGTTCACATAGTTATTACTGCAATGCCAATTTTTTGGACGAAAAATGTGCCAGCCCTTCTGTCATCAGTAGAGGCGTTAAGACGAGGTGTTATGTCTTTTAAGAAGTGCTTAGCACTTTGACTCCATGGGCCAAGGGTTTCTACAGGAAATGGAATAAAAACATAATTTTGACTAAGGGAGGCGTATTTACGTAACTTAAAGTATTTCAGCCATTTCCGCCGCGGCTCCCACTTTAGACGCCGTCTCCCTGACATGGCACGGGGCTTATGTGTCAACGCGTGTAGCGTCCCACAATCGCGCCCGTCCCCTTTCCCAAGGAACCAGTGACAGGTCATCATGTCTCTTATCATCATCTCGACTTATTCCAGATGGCTCAACAAGAGCAGGAATGTCAATGGTGCAAGAGCCCTTTTGATAGTATCGTTTAGGGAACCATGACGGAAAAGTCTACCTGTACTTCTTCTGCAAAAGAAGATCAGTATTTTATTTAACAAATATTTAATTATATATGAAAAATATTCAAAATATCAAAACATTATTTTTTTCATATTTTTATATATGCAAATTCATATTTTTTTTATTTAACAGTTTCTTATCTTAAATTACTTTTAAACATATAAGTTATATTTTTGTAATTGCCCCTTTAAAACCTTCATTTTGATACCCGATAGGTTTGAAAGAAAATATTTTTTCACGACACACAAATTGGCGCCTGAAATCCACCATTTTGATTTTTAATAATATTTACACAGCTTCTAACACTCGCGTTAGCAAGATAAATGTAAGGACTTATGTAATCAATAAAATCGGTTAAGCCGTTTAGTAAATAAGAGGGAACATAAGATCGGACATACATACAGGTCAAACACAAAACCCTCCTTTTGCCACAGGCGGGTAAAAATGATAAAATTTCGCGGTATCTAAAATTTTATCAGTGTATTTTAATACTGCACTATGATTATTATTATTTGTGCGGACATCTAATCAAAAGTTTTAAACAATCATTAAATGTATTAGGGGTGTTTCTAGTTAGATTATAAGCTGGTCACGTTTATAGTACTTGTAACAAGGGACAACAGGGACGCGATATCTGTTCTCATTTCTACAGTAAAATTGTAAAACTGGACGCTACATTGCCATACATTGGAATGATTATAACAATATCCATTTATGATTTACTTTTCTGGAATTATAATAAAAGCAGCACATATCCATACTTATAATATTATAAATGTGAAAGTGTGTTTGTTTACTTGTCCTTCTTGCACGTCGAAATGAAGTGACGGATTGGAGTGATTTTTTGTATAGAGATAGTTGGAGAGTGACATAGGCTATATTTTACACATTTCTACGGGAAAACACGTTATAATACAACCCACAACAACTCGTCATACCTATGTATATATATAATATATAGATAGTCCATTTATTCCATATTAAAATTAAAATGTACATACAGACGAACCCGAGCGAGTCGAGAGTGAGTCCCTAGTTTATTTTAAATAAGTCAAATTCACAATAGCTCTAATGAAACTTTTAACGTGACATTTTAGTTGAAAGCTTTTATGAAACAATGTCGTAGAGTTAAATACTTTTAATAAATTATTGCAGGTGCGATGACGGTACTTCACACAAGTAATTTAAATAAGTGTGAAAATATGAAATATTAACTATATAATAAAAGAAAATGTGTCGCTCTTGAATAAGTCGGTTATTGATTTTTTTACTGTATTTTATATATTATTAGTTCTTGGAAATAGCTTGTAGACGATCACATCATTTCTAAGGTGTATTTTCTTTTATTAGATACTAGCGAATTACCCTTGCATTGCTCGGGTGCGTCAGGTACCATTTAAATAGATAAAAATAGTTATTGTGAGTACACTTTACTTTATACTTTACACATGCTATCGCGGACTTTTTATAGGATTTTTATGGCCTATAATTTTTTAGAACATTGTTTTGATCAAATGTTAGCCGTGTCGTTGCGAGCGATTAATGATTTTAAATCTGTGATATCTTCAAAGATATTCATATTAATGATATGCTGTATAGGGCAATTTCGATCTAAATTAAATGCTCAACGTATCTAAATCTATTTAATTGGACACGGATTAATACTATATTGTTTAAAATAGCTTCGTAAAACCCACTATTTTTAGTAATGTTGTTTGAAGTTTTGAAGTGTGTGACAATTGCGTTCAAAGATTCCGTTACGTATCTATGTTATATACGGTTACAAAGGGTTTTAAAATATGTTTAATTAATTTATTTTTTTCTATGAATGTAAGCAATATTACTTTTCGAAAGAATAAGACGTAGCTATTCGTTATAATTACGTTTTCATAGTAACGTGAGACGTGACATTTACAACACACCATAAGTAATTAAATTAATTTGATTGAACTATAATGTGTGTATGTGATATATAATTTTAAAATTTATCCTATATCTAATTAATTTTAAATTTTAAGCAGGTTTTTAAAATTCTAAATCTTAGGTATATTTTATACTAGCATTTTCCCGGGACTCCATCCGCGTAGTTTAATTATATATAATATTTATTATAATAAATACAGCCTGTGTGTCACTCTGACATATAAGTTATATTTATTACTGTAAAGTTTCATCAGAATCCGTTCAGTGGTTTTTGCGTGGAAGAATTGCAAATTTACATACATCCTCACATACTTTCGCGATTATAATATAGTGCCTAACTAGTAAGATTAGCAAAAGAAAAAAACATAACATCGATAGCTCATATTATATTTATAAAACTAACTGCAACTATAATTGTAAATAGATATATGTATTTTAATCAATTTCTGTAATTTGTATATACCTATTCTTTGTTCCAATAAATAAGTTTTCTAGGTTTACATATAATATATGTAACTACTAGTAGAACCCGCGGCTTCGCTCGCGCTAAAACTACAAAAAATCTCTCAAATGGTAGGTTTTATACAAACTTTCATCCGCTATTTTACCCCCTTATAGGATGTATTTCAAAAAATGTTAAAATACGTATTTAATTAATTATATTGAAGAGCATTTATACCAAGTTTCAAGTAATTCTGATCATAAATATTTTTTTTGGATTGTATTCTAACGTGTTTTCCTGTGGGAAGGAGATAATCTCCCGCGGTAAAAAGTCTGCCTATGTCACTCTCCAGCCCTCCAACTATCTCCACATAAAAAATCACGCCAATCCGCCAAGCCGTTTCGACGTTAAAGAAAGACATACAAACAAACAAACACACTTTTACATTTATAATATTTAGTATGGATATAATAATACACATATATTAATGTAATAAATTTATGGCTTTCAATTAGTATAATAACTAAATATTAAAGCGCCAAGCTAATAACTTTGATAAGTAATACATCAATATCTATGTATGTAGGATATAATATATATATATATATATATATATATATATATATATATATATATATATATATATATATAAATATAAATATATATATTACTCGTAACACATGGATATCGACGTCATAACGCTGTAGGTTGCGGTCTCAAAGTGGTCGTCTCCCCTGAAGCTATTCCAATTCATTTACAGATGCGTAATACTATTACTTATGTATTACTATTGCGTAGTACTATTTTAATAGCAATAACAATTTACCAATTTAAACTATTTTGACTATACATATACCCCTATTATGTACTTAATTTACTGATTTTACACAAATATATGTTATAGAAAATTATTTTTAATAAAAAATATTTACAAAATAACGTATTATGTACGTGTAAATAAATTCTTTTGTGTAGTGAAAGATTATAATAATTTTAAGGTGACTATAATAATTTTAAATGTAAACAGTCAAATTTACATATTTTACAAAGGCATTAGATTGTCTTGAGAAGGACTGCTTCTAACAATTTTTATTATTCATTAGATGGATTTCAGGCCGCCCTTTCATTATAACTCAGTCGTCTCGTTATGCCTTATTCAATTCGTTCTCTTATATTTTAATAAAAGACTGTCTCTGATAGAACCAAGAAACTTTCCGAAAAGAATTTCATTTTTTTATTAATATTGATGATGACAACCTAAACTTTGGATATTCTACAATATACTCGGAGCAACAGCTTGAAAAGCTAGATAAATTCAGTCTCTATTTTAAACCTATATGATCATGAAAATAATAACGGGGTCGAGTGCATTAAACATTTCTATGAAAATGCAAAAAGTGAAAACCTAAGCATTTTTTTTTATTTTATTTTTCTATTTACTCGTCTGTAGAGTTATCGATTCGGTTTGGACTTCGGAAAAAACTTTAAGAAGTTCAAGGAAGTATGTAAACTGCTATATCTATATATATATATATATATATATATATATATATATATATATATATATATATATATATAATAAAATTGTAACTAGGCCGAATTTGTACATTAAATATTTTTTGGAAAATCTTATTGCAATAAACATTATTATCGATACAGAGGCCGAATCATAGTTTTTAGAATTTTTGGCTGTCTGTTTGTCTGTTACCGCATCACAGGAAAACTATTGGAGGGATTTTGATGAAATTTGGTATGGTAATAGTTGGTTATCCGGGTCAACATATAGGATACTTTTTAACGCGGGAAAAAGTCTCATTTCTGAGAAAAAATACAAAAACTGCAATGTAAGAGTATAATAATATGTAAAACCTAAGAATTTGGTTTTTGGTCATCTGAACGCGGGCGGAGCCGCGCGCAATGCTAGTATGCTATAAAGGAATGACTATTAGATACAAAAAACATTCTAATCCTTAATTACATATTTTTAAAAAAAGCTCCCAAAAAGGAGGAAGTTCTATGTTCGTCTGTATGTACTTTTCTATATATTAACACCAATTTTGTTGTATCTGGTTATTTCAGGGCTATCGATATTAATAATCTCTAATTATTCGGCCGACTCTCGTATCACAAATGTAAGCTGTGTTCAAAGGCAAAATTGGACGGGCTTCGAGGATAAGAGCTTTTAGTTAAATTGTGCTTTTATATCTAATATTGAGGGCATATTGACGTATAATATATGTATATACGATTATTCTCGTTAAATTTCTTCTTCTTATGAGAAGTAAATGACCACTATGTATTTCAGTATATAAAGTAATTATCATAGAATATTAATTTATTGCAATAAGTGGTCTAGGGTCTGACAATACGGGATCTTCAATTAACACGGAAAGCTCAGTCTTTTTAAGCTATAAATGAAAGATAGTTCAGCGTTGCTAATAATAAATTAGAATGTCTAAAATGGAATCCATTAGAGGCAACAAAGTAGTGGTGCTCGGCTCTAAAAGCCTTGTCTGAGAATATCGTTGAGTCGGAAACGTGGTGTATCTGCATTTAATGGTTTGTTGGACCACGCCTTAAAGAGTTTTCTGTATCATCTGTATTTTGTACCCTTTATATGACTTCCCTACTACAATATTTTATCTATTCTAAACGCAAAATTTGTGTGTGTGTTTGTTATTCTTTCACGCTGAAATGGCTGGACATGGCATGAACATTAAATCTCAACAGAAACATTATATATATATATATATATATATATATATATATATATATATATATATATATATATATATATATATATATATATAATATTCTAAGATTTAAAGGATGATGAATACGGAATTTAAAATTACAAACCGATAATATAATACTGTGATCAACTCGATTCAATGTTAATCATACTCTTTTTATGCAGATAGTTTTCATATAATTGCAATTTCTCATTAAGCTTTTACATTCATAAGTACTCGTATAATCAAATACCACTATATGGATAGCTTTATAAATATTATTCTTATATGAATATTAAACTCAGGATTTTTTATCAAAAAGCTCCATTGGGGCATAGTATGTTAAATAAAGCTTAAAAAAATAAGTTCTAAAGACTTCATATTTTTTCTGTGACTTTGATTAAAGTATTATAATTTCTGATAGAAAAAATATTTTTATAAACGTTAAAAATACCCTGTAGCACTCACTGATAATGTAGTTTCCTTTTGGTGAAAGAATTTTTAAAATCAGATGAATATTTTCAGAGATTACCTCCTGTATACAAACTTATAAACTTTATTTCTTTATAATATTAGTGTAGATAAAGTAAAGAATTAAGCTAGCAATTATCTAGAATATTTTATACGGGAAATAATTTTATTCAGATACTTGATAGAGATTTACGAACGTTTTAATCTATACATATAATAAAATCCAATCATTAAAATCCACCTTTGCCCACATTCGTCTCTGTATTATCTGTGTTACTCTGTTAATATGCAAAAAAGAATATATACTAAAATTGTACCTAAGCCGAATCTGTACATTAGATATTTTTTGAAAAATCTTATTGAAATAAACATTATTATCGATACAGAGGCCGAATCTATAGTTTTTAGAATTTTTGTCTGTCTGTCTGTCCGTCTGTTACCGCATCACAGAAAAACCACTCAATGGATTTGATGGTGATAGCTGGTTATCCGGGTCAACATATAGGATACTTTTTACCGCGGGAAAATATCTCATTTCTGAGAAAAAATACAAAAACTACTATGTAAGAGTATACTAATATGTAAAACCTAAGAACTTGGTTTTTGGTCATCTGAACGCGGGCGGGGCCGCGGGCAATGCTAGTTTTTCTATATAACGCCGGTGAAAATTGGGTTCAACATTCATTCGTCAAGCCCAAGTAAAATGTTAGTAACTTTTTATGTTATTATTTTATCGTACAGATTGGTTTGGGGCAGCAAAGCGGACTAAGTTAACGATTCGTGAAATCAGACAAGTCGGGTATGCCACTCGGAATTGTTAGAAAAATTCGTAGAAAACAGAATTACATTTTCACCATCTGTTTATGTTTCTTAAATTGGGTAAGAAAAAAACGATTCTTTTCGAGCATTCAATGTAATTTAATAAAAAAAATATTGAATTATATTATCATTTGTTTCCCTGTAATATAAACAAAGTTATAATTAAATTAAAATGTTAATGAATTTTATATATAGGTGTTGGATTATGAGATCGTACTATAACTTTTGAAATTCTCGCGATTCATAATTATATAAAAATTACACTAAGGGACTAAACGTGTGTATTCGTAAGTGGCAAGATACCTTGTTCCCGACGTTTCGCCTGGGTTGCACCAGCCGTGGTCATGAGCAGACTGCTCACCCTGCTGTATTTTGTCACTTACCAGGCAGTATATACAGTTTAGCCCCGTACCATATTTAGTTAAAGCACTTCTTGAGGTCAATGGAGGCTTTAAGATACAAGATGCTTTAAATATATTATCAAACGATCTATGTATACATAGATCAAGTTGCCTGTGTTATGTAAAAATCGGCTTTATCGATTATCCGTATGGTTACAGCTTAATTTGTTACAGCTATTTTGCACCATTATGGGCTTACGTAGAAGCTTTTCTAAGTAAATGGGTAGTTTACTCATATTAACTCATGCTCAAACCATTCATTAAAATGTTTATTATCAATTAAGTATTTTTTTTTCCATTTAAATTGAAAGACATTAAAGATTGACGACGTGCGACGTGATGAGATAAAATTTATTTTTAACATTTACTCTGACAGGCACATAAAAATTTAACTATTTATTTCAAGTATGTATATTTTATAACGAAATAACTAAAATACAGTCCAGTTAAATTGTAATAGCGTTTTATTAAATAGTAATTAATGACAAAGTAAACATTTTAAAGTAATTAAAGTTGGATTTTTCAGTTAAATTAATTTTGAACCCGATATTGATTACATTTACAGCGTACGTGCGTTCTCTTTGCAAATTGCAGCGTTTGTAGCGAAGAGTTGAATATAAAATAAAAACTTTTAATTTATAAACTAAACATTAACATGAATGAATAATGAATTCAAAAACCATCTTAAATATACTGTTAATTATGTTTGTAATTGCGAATGCACTTTTAATTTTATACTTACATATAGAACAATTCAAGGGCGAATGGCGTACGAGTGTATGCTAATTATAACATTTGACATTCACTGCCGATACGAGTGTCCAAGACAAGTATTCTCATCAAAACATTGTTTACTCGTGTAATATTAGACATTGAATCATAATAACATGTTATATTCCAGTAGGTGTTATTATCGATTACGTATATTTTTTTAAAACTAATTTCGGCAATATAACAAGGTAGACCGATAGGTTTTTTTTTATTTTTTATCTTGTTTATCAGCAAGACTTATGGTTGTTCGCCAATATATATATATATATATATATATATATATATATATATATATATATATATATATATATATTCTAATTTGGTACAAAATATACATGTTGACTCCTCTTTCTCAGTTGTTTAAAAAAATCATAGAAAAAATTTTTTTTCAATTATAATAACACCTCCAGGTAAATTTTTCTAAGAAATTAATTAAAATTCTAAGAAATCTATTGTTAACTGTAACGCCGGCGTGTCCGCGGTCGTGGAGGGATTAAGACAATATTATAATATGTATATATTTGTTAAATTGGTCAGTTCTTTTTAGGTTCTTGTTAGTTTACATTCTCCGCTATAATTACACCAAGTTTGATAATTGTATTTGTTTGTTGTAAACAAAAATATAAACGTGTTTATCATATAATTATTCCGTCTACGTATAACTACCATTTGTTTATTTTTTAATTATTTACTACGATGTACGTGATATTGACACTAAAAGTCCAAAAGGTACTAAAGCTATGCAGCGATAGACATATTATCATGAGCATACGGCGTAAGCTTAGTATAGAAATCGTCCCTATCCTTTGAGTAACCTTTAAACTGTTTATTCGGGATACAGATAAATCCATATTTTTGTATTTATAGCTAAAAAAATAATATTTACTTAAACAAATAGAAAGGCATTTAAAATCTGTTCTTTATGGTTCAGTTACAACATAATACCTATATAAAACTTTTTATTGGCTAGAGGCATTTTAAGCGTAGGCAAGAATTACATGCATTGTGCAAAGTCAGGACTGCCATTCAATGTAATATTCATGATGACTGACTCGCAAGACATTACATTTTACAGTCATACCGATCTGCAAACCTACTGCTAAGTTTTATTACTCAGGATTTAATACACACAGCAAATATTGAATTAAATTGTAGTTGTATTACTGAGACATGATATATAACTTTAAATATATACATATTACACAAATAAAGACACCCATGATTGGAGTACAAATATTAGTGCTCATCACACAAATGAATGTCCCAGCGGGACTCGAATTCGCGACCGCTGGCACAGCAAGTAAGATCACTACAAACTGAGCCAAACGTGTCGTCAGTTTCGTATTTATGATCGCTTGCAATGTATGCATAATATTTTAATGAATTAATGAAAAAAGACATGATGTTCTGCTTGTCTCGGAAACCCAACAATCCAATTGATGGACAAAAAGATTAAAATGAATTTTACGTATTATTTTAAGTAAGACTACTCCAAAATAATCTGTGAAACTGTATGAAAAGTTTTCACTTAATTTATAAGAAGAGTGGCAGGCACATAGACGTACAGACGAATAAATACACGTATTAAAAATATTCAAGTTATTAATCGTTATTTCCCAAATATCTCTTAAAAGTATTCAGTGTATGTATAAATCATACTCATTACACAAAATATCGTTAATGAAATCCAAAGACTTCAGAAATAGTACAGCAAAGACTTAAAATAGTGCAAGAACGTAGAGCACGTGGGCATTAAATTTACACAGAGCAATCTGTTTGTGTAAATGTACTGTCTTAATATATATTTTTTGTATATATGAGACTAGTGAACTTTCTATGTTTTATTTAGATTTATAAGATTTTAAAATCTGTATAAAGGCAAACGCCATCGTAATTGCGTAACAGTTTTACAGGTAAGTCTTAATCTAGGTATTCAGGTAAAAATATCAATTTATTGTAATGTATATTATAATAATTTTTTATTATTATTATTATAATAAAAAATATATTGTAATTTATATAATAATAATAATCTTTGGAAATTCTAGACGATTATGATTTCGAAAAATTTGAAGGATTCAGGTGTTATATGTTCATAGCACATTAGGAAGGGACTACGGAAAAGCATATATTTTTCTCATGTTTATTTCTCGTAGATTAGCCTTTGTACATGAAGCAGTCAGTTATGCGTGTTTTTTGCAGAAACCCGCCAAACACAACTATACTTTTATATATTGATGTATCTAATCAAATTTTTATCATTTTAAATAAAATTATCTTTTCGGATTTTTTCGACTGAGAAAGTACAAGTCAAATTTTATCGTATATTAGATTGCAAATTCATATCGTACTTACATGGAGGGACACTTGGAGATAGGCCATTTAAGTATCTATTTACTCATAATTTTTAATTTTCTATTTAAATCTATGTCTATGATATATAAAAATGCCATGGGCAGTGGTGGCCGAGTGGTAACGCGCTGCATGGGAAACCAATTGTAGCGAGATTTGAATCATTGGTCTAGCACCTCTGATATTGTCATGCGGGAATCATTTTCAAACACATTCGTCTTACCGTGAAGGAAAACATCGTGAGGAAACCCGTATGTTTGAGAGAACCTAGTCAGTTTTCGAGAGACGTGATCCCCACTCGCACTTGGCCAGCGTGGTGGACTATGGCCTGATCTCCCTCGTGTTGAAGAGAGGTTCGTGTCCAGCAGTCGGACGATAAAAATTACTAAATACATATACATACATATAAACTCTATCTTGGGATTTCTTTTTGCTGATATTAATGTTTTTTTTTAAATATTAAGCAACTCAATTACAAGTACCTACCAATATATACGTAATAGAGTATTTCTATAATTAATAAACGCTTCTTTCACTCCCAATATGCATATTATGTGATGATTGTAGTAAAAACAGTTTCAAGCATGTCACGTCATGGACATTCACAGGTTTAATGGCTTTTATGTTGATTAGACCATATTTTAGAACCTTCGAACACCTCGTTAAAATTGATAGTATCCACCTATTTTGTTTCTTTTGAAACATAATTTTAATAGTTATTACCTTATGATAAATGGAAATAGAAAGAATGAAGCTATCGTATTAGTATCGTATCGTATAAGTACAATTTTGTGAGATGAAGTGTTTTTTTTTTCAAAAAAAAAAATGTATATTAGTATTTGTCTTGGCACGATAAAACTTTCATTGAGTTTTTGTTAAAAAGAGTTTTTATTATGTTTATTGTTGTACACAATCATTTGATAATAAATTAGTTAAACAGCTCGTCATGTGCCATGCCTAGATAAATTGGCATAATAGTTCGTGTTTGTGGCTAGCTTCATTTTAATTACCTTCTGTTAATACACGATAAAAATATTATGAGTTGTAAATGAAATGAACGAAACTCTGCAGATTTAAGCTTCGCATTTCAGCCTATATCTCAAGTAAAATCAAGAGTTTCAAAATGTTCTCAATACTGTTGAGAGCAATATCGACGTTTTTATATTCAAGGGATTTTTAGATTCTAGATTTGTTATTGATATTGAATATTTTAATTCTTATATGTAGTCATATAAGAATTTATATTTTGTACATATTTCGTAAAATATTTCTATATCTCTTTCGGTTAACCCTTAAAATGTTTGCATTTAAAATGTTTGCCATAATTTTCAAAGAAAAGAATTAACTTGTGCATTAATAAGGGAAAGCGCGGCGTAACCTAATTTGTATAACATGGAAAAGTAAAATTTCATTCCTTTGTTCTAACCGATTACAAATGTTATGTATGGTATTAGCATAAATTTAAATCGGTTTGTTTATATATTAATTATTATATAATTATTTTTTACTAGCGTTTTACATTTTGCATAAAATTGAGAATTTTAATAACAAAATGGGTTTTAAATATCATTCGAACAAAATAAATGAGTATATGTACAATAAAATTTTATGGTGATTCTTTTTATTATAAACTAGCGGCTCACCCTCGCTTCGCTCGGGTTCGCCTCTAGAAAAGCGCAAACAGACCTATCCCACGGGAACCGTTCGTTTTTCCGGGATGAAAAGTAACCTGTTGTTTGACCGGCAATATAAGGTATCAGCATGCCAAATTTTACTAAATTAGGTGCATAAGTTGTTATATAATAAGCTGTATAAGTTACTATAGTTTTTTAACTATCCCACGGGAACTCTTTAATTTTCCGAAGTGAAAAGTATCTAAGATGTTGCCGGGAGATAAAAGGTACCACCATGCAAAACTTCATTTAAATCGGTCCAATAGATTCGGAGATTAGCCCGTACAAACAGACAAACAGACAGAGAAATCAAAAAATTGAAAAAAATCTGGACTTCTACTATTTCTCTTCTTACATCCCCCTGACTCGCTTTTTAGCATTTTTTTTCTGTGTACAGACATTCGACCTCTACAGTTTTATTATAGTATAGATAGAAGATAGATAGTATTGGAGTCAAAGTGCTAAACACTTTTTAAAATACACCTCGTCTTATCGACACAGAGCTAGCTCATTTTTCGCCCAATGAATCGGCATTGCCATTCAGCGGGGGAATGCACTAGCATTCTTGTCACTATTCCACACGGACATAACTTAAACAGTAATAATTAATTAGGTATATATTTCTTTTGTATATATTAATTATATTTGTAATTTTCTTTATTGTAAACTTGGCTTAAGCGAATATTTTATTATTGTTCATAGTAAGTCTTTATGAAACAATCAATGAAAACATAGCGTGTTATATTCTTAATTAGTACGTAGGCCTTAACCTGAGGTTAACAGCTATTGGTGAGTACATGTTGGTAGAATTATTTAATTATTAATGAATGCGAGAACTAGTATGAACCACAGTGAACATGGCATGATAATGTCGCTTGGCAAAGTTGAGGATGCTCAGCATTTCCAACATCTATCAAAAAGTATTTTTTTCGATAGTTCAACTATAAAATATATTCATATATCATTAAAAAGGTACAAGATTAGGAATGTTGTCTTATTTAATACTATGTAAACGACGTTGCCAGACCTATAATAATTTAATTTTACTTTCCTTAGTACCTAGTTAGTGTCTTGTACCGGAATATACTTAGTTTGAGCAGTGTTTTTTTCTTTTATATTCGTAATAGGTATGGTGAATTTTGACCAATAGATACATAATATATTGTTAATGACATGTTAATCATTTACTTTAGAATCCCATATTTTTCTACGACCTAGTTCATAAGAATACTTTACGTCATATTTTGGCCTAAGCCCAATATTTGTAATAGCAGAAAGTTGTCCAAACAAAAATACACTTATTTATAAATATTTAATTATGTTTTATTAATATTTATGATGGAATTGTGATTAAAATTCCACTTTACCTATATATAAGTTTTCTTTCTCAAAGCCGGTGGATATATTTAAATTTTAAACATAATAATGTGTTTTTCGTTAAATCTATTATTTAAAAAATATTTTCGTATATTATAGATATCTTTAATTTAGTAAGAATAACATATATTATTTTAATGTTTCGTTATTTTCTTATTATTACTAACAAAGATCCATAAGAATTTCACAAGCAGCATTTGTAAATGAGAAACAAAACCCACTAATAGTAATATATATAAGAAATTTGATTGCATTTGTCAATTAATAAATTTCGAGTTTCTTATGAGATCATCGTTTAAATGATTTAAATTATTCTTATTTTGATTAAATGATTAAATTAACTTCATTTTTGTGTAATTTTTTATAGTCTACTTAATGATAAAAAATGAACAAAGTATTTATCCGATTATCCCGAGAACGATTCCAGTGACAATAGTTATACCGTAGATTTAGTTACGTGAGCTACTCATCTTGACTAACAAAGACCTAGATGCAAAGGCTACCTTTAAATTATATAATAACGGTAAGAAAATTCATAAAAATATGTTATGTACATAAAAAAAACAGTCAACAGTAAATTAAAGACGATGTGTTTAGACGTATTCATTAGTCAAAAATAAAGAAAGAACATTTATTTAAGAATTGCAAAAGACAGTAAAAGTTTACCTTGCCGCTCCCACCGCAGTATCGATTCCTTCGTACCACCAGCGCGGTCCCACCGGGCACCGCCACCACTCGCTACCAAGCAAAGTAAAACAAAACAAATGAACACACACACTTAAAGCGTTCGCACTATTTCATACGTAACCGGCGAATCCGCATCGACTCACTTTTCGCCACAGTCAACTTTTTAAAACTCTACAAACAAAAAAATGTAAAGCCATAAGTAAAACTAGGGTCCAGTGAGTTTAGAACGTGGTTAAATAAAAGTTATTTCCAGTTCTAGCGAAGCGCGGGCCGCGGGAAAGTTTTATGGCGATTTACACTTCCCCATACCGTCGGCGCGCCGGGCTGAAGTTTTCAGCGTAGCGTCTGAAGGCGAGTGTGCTTTTGTTACGCAACTCACTGCGACGCGAGTCCGCCAGGGGGCAGCAAGCCGCCTAGTGGCGCAGTGGCGGGCATGCGCACTGGCCGCACACCCGACAGACACATCACTACGCTGTCGTTCGTTTTATTTTCGGCCACATACATATTTATTGTATTGCATTAATAAAAAATAAACTCATTGTACCATGTTCATTCTTATTATTTATTATTACAAGCTTCAAAGCTTTCCCTAGCCAGCTGTTTCTTTTGTATCTCTAATATCCTTTGTTCTTTAAAATAATAATGACATGTAAACGATTGACTTCTATCAACGGTTCTGCATTTCGTAATTAACGAGGTCCGCTAACGTGACAAGTACTACGTTTTACTTATATTTTGTTAGAGCGATTTTGTTACTTTACCCTATTTAATCCATAGTGAGTGAGAGGTACAAGAAAGTCAATAACAAAAGTGGCTGGAGGTCAGGGCGTTAAGACATCGCGTGAAAGACGATAATAGCGAAACGGCAGGCGAGTTCAATCCTCGACCTCGCGTTTGGTACTAGCTTTTACATATACCTACCTACCTAGCATTATAATTTTATTCTTCTAACGTAAAAATACAAACAACTAAGTTAGGTATTACATAGCAATCAATACTTTTACAAGGCAACTTTTACTTTATTTTCATTATGTGATGACTTTTTGTACAATTTTATAGCCTCGCTAAGCAAAAAATTTATTTTAATTTTTTAAGTTTTGAAGTAAAATGAATTATAATTTTATTATTTAATGTTGTAGGTTCCTCATTCAATATTTTATCTAAATGTTATATTTTTTTTACAAAATATTATGTCGATCATGTTTTAGTTTGTATATGTCATAAAGGTATCATTTAAAGTAGTTTAACGCATAATATGCTGTGTTACTATTATTTTAAATTGTGCTATTATTTAATTTATTTAGATGTTTACATAATAGGGAAATATTTTTTTAAAGATTCATTTCTCTGGGAATAGATATAGGTATGTAAACAAAAATAAGATATAAGTATACTTGCATTAAACTTTTCATAACAACTATCTAGGTATAATCGATTTTACGAAGCTTATATTTCTATGGTGTACAGAGTCAACGCCCTCGTTTGCGACGTAGGTATTACGACATAGTAGGTATGTGCGATGTGCATATAGGTAGGTATTGTTATAACTTATACTTTTATAAATTATGTTTGAAAAATGAATCACTAGGTATAGCTTTTCGCAAAAGTAAATTGTTTTGCCAAAACCAAATGTATCGTTTTTTTTAATGTCTTAATATATTTTTATGTAAAATATTAGATTTTATTGTAATCCAAAGCGGAGTGACCCTGGAGCGTGGACAGGCTAGTCCCTCAACGACCGCGGCCACACCGGTGTTACAGTTAACAATGAATTTCTTAGAATTTAATTAATTTCTTAGAAATTTACCTGGAGGAGTTAATATTAAATGTAGAAGTAGATTAATACGCTAATTATTTTGTATTTCATATTCAATCCTTTTCTAGATTTACGTAAATGTAAAAATAATGAATCGTATCCTAGAAAAATTTATAAAAGACAATTATTAGTCTGTAAATTAATCTAATCTACAATTTGTAATGATATTTAGTTTGAGAAAATATTTGTTCATGTCTAAACTAAAACTTTTAAAAATTGATTACGTTTTATTGAACAACATTAAAAAAAAATATCATATACGTACCTACATCATATCTCAGGAATTTAACTTGAAATTAATACATATATACATATATTCAAAATTATGTGAACGTATTACATAACACTTTTTGTAGATAAGTATCTATTTAGAATTTCGTATGTCAAAAAGAAAAAACTGAGCCTTAAGCGAGGAAAGTTAAAATCACTCGTGTGTCAATATTTCTGTTCGTCCGTTAGTCCAATCCTGTAGGTACCTACTCTCTTCATCTATAGAACAAAAAGAAAGAAATTTTGGCACATCATGTAGATTTAGTAGACTCAAATTTGGAATGTTGAACCGTCGAATGAATTTTGTTGGTTTGTATAATTTTTGGGAGTCAACCTAAAAAACAAATCAAATGTATCATAAATGAAATGAGATGAAGCTCAACGAAACGCATAGGTATAATTTTTATTACGTTTTAGAAAATTTGGGAAAAATAGTCTTATTTGCTTCTCCCCGAAACTACTATGGCTACGATTTCTAAAAAATACGCAATATATCTCTAAATACCTAGTTGGTTAAATAAAAATTATAACGAAAATCTTGTTAATAATATGCAATATTCTAAGGCACTTAACATTAATAAAAAAAACTTATAGAAGAAATTATAAACGGTATGCGGTGACCATTACGATTCTTAATCGTTACAATCACGCCATACCTACTTTTCTGTGCCTAACCTTCAGATACAGCGCGTCGAATATAAAAATTATCATAAATACTATAGGTATGATACTGTGTATAAATAACTTATTCAATTTATTAATTTTATATAGGCATACGTCCGTTTATTCCATACGACACTTAACATATCCATACATATAATAAAATTGTAACTAAGCCGAATCTGTACATTAAATATTTTTTGGAAAATCTTATTGAAATAGAAATTATTATCGATACAGAGGCCGAATCTATAGTTTTAAGAGTTTTTGTCTGTCTGTTACCGCATCACAGAAAAACCACTGGAGGGATTTTGATCCAACTTATTATTGTGATAGCTGGTTATCCGGGTCAACATATAGGATATTTTTTACCGCGTGAAAATGTTTCTGAGAAAAAATGCAAAAACTGCAATGTAAGAGTATACTAATCTGTAAAACCTAAGAATTTGCTTTTTGGTCATCTAAACGCGGGCGGAGCCGCGGGCAATGCTAGTTACATATAAAGAGGTAATTTGTAATTTTGTATGTAGGGGGTAGTCTCTGTAAACTACTGACTTAATTTTGAAAATTCTTACACTATTATGAAGCTATATTACCACTGATAATGCTAGGGTATTTTTATTGCGATAAAAATGTGTAGGTACTGTCAGAAATCTTGATAACTTTAATTAGTCAGAAAAAACTGGTCGTGAGTTGCTTTATCAGCGTGCGCTGCTTAAACGGTTTGAAATAACGCAATATAATATTTATGGACAACTAGGGACGCATCCGAGCGAAGCGAAAACAAGTAGCTAATCTAAGTATATACATATAAAAAAATAAAAAAATGATATATGTTTGTCTCTATAGACTCCAAAATGGCTCTAGCGATTTTGATGAAATTTTCAGGTAATTTTCAGACAAGCCCAGCAGGGTGCAACTGTGAAGTTTGGTAGCGATAGGAAAAACGCAGACGAATCCACGGGTACTACTAGTATGTAATATTATTAATTGTAGGATAGTAAGCATCGTAGAGGCAAGCGCTTTGTAGAGGCCTCTACGCCACAATGTACGTTTGCTACGAAACGCGAAAGGAGCTGCGTAGCACTTGTTATGAGGCGTTAATCCCTGTAATGACTTTACGTTGTCGTGAGCCTCGTCTCTACTTTTGTTATAATTAAAAAAAATATAGACACTACTATCTACTATTCATTTTACTCTCGTTTGTTAAATTTTCTTTACGCAAAAAGGTTAATTAGAACTATGAATTTTGTCTAAATAATTCACGTAATCTTACAAAAAGTATTTCTGTTGATGATTTCTTTAAATATATGTACATATTGTGGTTGACACCAATAACTACATATCTATACCTCTAATAGGTATTAGATAACCTTAGATTTAGTGACCTGTGTTTGAAATGAAAGAAAACTTCTTTTATTTACACACTTTATTGAATAAACATAATGAAAACAAACATTAATTATATCGAAACTAACCATAATGACAGTATACTGTAACCGTACGTACAACATTTATATTAACATTAATCAATTCAATTCACAAAACGATTAGATATGTTGACAATTACATTGATATTTAAAAGATATGACAAGTGAAAATCTAACTGTTTGATCTACGTGTCACCTATCTATAGTACCACTAAAGTTTGCAAAAACATAAGAAATAATGAATTAAACTACTTCAAAGAAGACTCTGTCTTTTGTAAGAGAATAATTCTTTAAAAGACTGATTTCGAACCTCCATAGAAATGATTATTTCATTATTATAGTAATGTACCGACAAGATACGTTCCTCTAATAATGATTGTTTTCTTCAAAATATTTATTTTCAAGTATAGTTAGTTTCCAAATTGTACATCAAATATTATATTTATATATCAAGTAACAAGTATAAGTCAAATATCAAAAGACGACCTCATAATTTATAATAATTCAAGTGTTTTTCCCATGACATAGATTAGCATTAAAAAAAAATTACGCTGCCTATAATTTATGAAATCGTCTTGTTAAGTTTAGAAAATAATATCAATTAAATTATTGCTTTTTTAATTAAAACGATTGTCGTATACTCGTTACTTGCGACAGACAGAGTACGACTCCTTTTTATTAATGCACTATTTAATAAATACATCAATATCGATTTACATATGTATAGAACTTGAACACCACAATATATTATAAAAAAGAGACAGATGGTAGGATCAAATATAGTTATGAGGAAATTTTTCATAGTTATTACATGGAAAATTTTAATAAAGAAAACAATTTAAATGCTTATAAAATTGCAAAGGAGACTGACGTTGTTTACAGATTGTTTTGATGATCTTAACTATATTCAGTCGAAAGTACAAACATTATTGCTAAATGAAATGAAAAAATAAACTTGCACAGCCTACTTGGAGTTGCCAAGCATTCGTATACCTCGTAAGCCATGTCTTGAAATTCAAACGATAACATGGTTTGAAGTATTTACTCTTAGTTCACGAAGACAAGATACAACTCTAATTACATTTCTTAAATATTCTCAAAAGTTTACAACAGAATAAGCTTTAGAAGTATTTGTATAGTGATTTAAACTCGTTAGTGAAGTAAACTTATATGGACTATAATTATTATTTACCCTGGTATTCTACAATATTATAAATCGAGATTTGTAACTCCAAATTGAAGTGTGTTTGAAGAAAAAGCGAATATTTATTTTGAGTTGAATATTGTATGTATATATATACACAACATTCTACACAACCCATTTTACCCAGTTAAACCGTTATGTTTGTTTGTTGAAGGTACGTTCACAAATTATTTTTTTACAGCAACACTTCTCTGTCCAATGTTCACAGTCTACACGGAATGAACGCGTTCCAATTTTTTTTTATTAAGAAATTTTATCTTGTCCTAAATGTCACAAAATTCATAGAGGGATTTCCAAAAAGGTGCAATAACAATAAAAAATTCAGGTGCTAACACGAATAAAAATTTACTATTACATTTAGTAAATATTTGCTAAAATTGATTTTAATTATACTATTATACAGCGCAGTCTGACCCTGTCTATAAAAGGCTAATAATTAAGTAATCATTTTAAAACAAAGCAAATATAAAAAAAGAAAAAGGCACAAATTTTAACTCTTATATGCATATTTCAATCGAATTTTAACATAATTTCAGTGAACAAAACAGATTTTTTTAAAAATATTATATATTCTTAACAGGGTAAGTTTATTTGTAAGTACTATAAAAAAAATCGCAAAAAATATTGATTGAAAAGCGTAGTAAAGCTAGATGCTTACAGGGCTTTGCGTCTGCAGACAGCGTACCAGCCCGTCTTCTTTGCTAATAAGTTTGAATAGACTTCAATTCGACGCATTACCTCGTCTCTAATATTTAAACTACAATTAAATTCCAACAAAATTAACTTGATTTCAGATCTAGCTTACATAAACATTTAAATAATTGAGCAAATCAAAATAACAGTAACAATAATACCTAAGTTAATACGATTACAATATTGGATGTTTATTTGTATTGCAAATTATTATTATTATTCATATTTAAAGTGAAAATAGTACATATATTATGTCATTGTACTAAATGTATAATTTAACAACACCAATAGACTAATAAATACTTCTTTATCAGAAAGTATCTGCGTTACAATTGCCGTCGCAAGCAATGTAAATAATAAATAGCCGCTTTACTCGGTGGCGTGACCTGTGGCGCTGCACAGTACCTGCGCGGTGCTCAGTAAAGCGTACTAACAAACTATCCCTATCTGCCCACACGTGTTCAGTTTAAACTGACGTAGCATGCACAAAAGTGCTTTTTCAATCGTTCATCACAGCTATAGAATTTCCTCTCTCTCTCGAGTAACAAATCTTATCGTTACACAGTTATTTGTATAGATTATAATCTACTTTACCTGCGTGTTACTTAAAGTTAAAAGCTCTATACATTGTCTTACTTGTATATTTCTTTTATAAATAATTGAGTTTATCATTTTATTGCTAAGATAAAATACTTTAAGTGAGAGCACGCAAACATACCTTAATAAGAATTTAGACATTCACGAATAAATAAAATATAATTATTATTAAATAAAAAGATTACCGATCAAAACAAATTTTAACTAGAATTTATTAAATAATATTTTGTCTTTTATAATCAGACCAATTTGACTAGAACTAATAGACATTATTATTTGTAGGTATATTATAGAACGTCACAAACATAAAAACTGACGAATTATTTTATATATTTGGCACAAATATTTCAAGTCATAATGAAATACTGAAAGGGAAGACATAAGGGGTACACAATATGTATCAGGATATGTTCCGAGACTATTCATCCTAACTGTGAGAATCTTATCCTAGGGTGCAAAAAAATATTACTCGTGGTTTAACCGAATGTATTTTATATGTGAAATATTCAATTAGTAAAGACGATAAAATGACGAAAGGTTTCTTATAGAGATAAACCTGAATATTCTTGGCATGGTTGCAGTTTGGCACAAAATATTTAATAAAATGTGGCACTAGTTTTTCTAAAAGATCAAAAATACTTTACTGGAAAGCATCTTAGTACACTGGTCCTATACTTACCTTAATCTACATTACCCTATACTTTTTTTTTAATTTTTATATTTTATGTCACTTACCACAGA
The DNA here is from genome assembly GCA_951806755.1 of Brenthis hecate. Lineage (NCBI taxonomy): Eukaryota > Metazoa > Arthropoda > Insecta > Lepidoptera > Nymphalidae > Brenthis > Brenthis hecate. The sequence goes on along the minus strand of OX638272.1, from coordinate 1,931,070 downwards.
CTATCTAAAATCTCGATCTAAGACTAAATACCATGAGCAGTCTGGAGAGGGTGATAAAGTAATCGAAATAAATTGTTCTTAAATCACTAAATTGTAACTATTTCCAGAATAATTTAGCATAAATCCACAACATCAATAATGTTAAACAAATTCAACAATCTTTGGCTTTGATCCCTGGACCAATATTATTCGACTTAAACGCTGTTGCCGATGTACACGAGCTGTTCGTAAGAATTCTTCAATGTTAAATAAATTAGAAGACTATCACATTTAATAACACTATTTTTACAACTAACGTCTTTTTTTTGTGATAATAGACGATATTTTAAAATATAATATACTGAATGTTTCAGTTCACCGCCGTTTCTCTGTTAATGTAAGTTTCTTAAAGGATTTGATCCCATCGGTTTCGTAAAGCCACGTCGCGTTCGCGCGACGTCACTTGTTAAACTTACAATCGGGCAGTTAATGACAATTTTGTACAAGTATGAGATATTAAAAATCGTGAAGCAAAATACTTTTTAGTATAGTCAGTAGAAGTGGGAAATGACGTTTCCCAGATAATCCTTGGTTTCGGAAAAATACCTCGATTAAGGTTAAACTTTATTAGTAGCTGCTGCTAATGTTAACCATACATTATAAAGACAACTAGACCATCATCTTTGTTAAATTAAAAATATATTAAAATATTTCCATTATAGAGTAACCGGTAACTCTATTCGTTACCGGATTCACATCGCGTCACTTTTTTTTCTTTACGCAGCATCGTCATGACTCACCTCTACCGATATCGAAAATATTGTGAGAAATATGTACCCAAAAAATGTCTGCTACAAATAAATCTCATACGATTTTTGGGAACAAAATCATCATTAAACGCAAGATTGTAAGAGTTCTTACTGTAACACCTAATTTTCCAGGTAATTACGATTATGTTATTTACAAATATTGTCTTTAACCCTCTCACTCTGTTCGCTAATCTAACACTAAGCTACGTCAGCGAATCCGAGGTCGATTGTAACGCATCTACATCTAATGTACGCCGACGCTCGATTAAATTATTTCGAATAATTCATTTCTTTGCGATATTCACCGACCATAAATAATAGTAAATCCAACCGAACATGTAGAATTATATGACCGCTTAAGTCCATAGTAAATTCGATCAGCTTAGTCTCGCCTGACGCCAGAAATGACTCGTGAACAGCGAGCGAGGAAAGTTGTAGACAACCCTAATCGATTTCTCGCTACGCTGTCCACGAACCGACTAAATAACCAAAACTTCAGTCCTTTCGATTCCCAATCAAAGTGCCAACATGTATCCATAGTAGTTTACGTGTCAGTTGTACTCCGAGCGCTCGATCGGAGAATAAATATAAGAATATCTAAAATACTTATAAACTCGTAACAAATGTAAACATACATTCAGCTATTTGCCAATTGCTTCCCCTCTTGTTTACCGATTGTTTGGTCAAAATTTTATTTGAAAAAATACATCGGAGCCAGATTTCCGTATTGCGGTTGGATGAAATAGCGGTCAGTGTTGTAAAACTTGGTTGCAATATTGGAATTCTGGCCACGGAGCCCCATTCAATGGATCGGCGCTTTCACGATGTGATTGGGCGCGATGTAGTGGTAGCCCGGCAGCGGCAAGCCAGCAGTCTCCATTGTGATCCTGCAAGATGGTAACATTTACTTAGCTTTTAGACATTGTTACAGGCACACTAACAACTTAATGTAATTAATCTATGAAGGGATAGGACAGTGATTATTTATCATATAAATCCCGAAGTCATTCTTCAACATTCATTGCTCGATGCTCTGATATTTTGTATTTATTCCCTTACAAATTTATAATCGCACTGTTGTTACTACAGAAATCGTATTCTTTGTCGCCGTCGTTTCTAAATGAGTATAATCGCAATATGAATGAAAAAGACGTAATGAGAACATTATTGGAACTGGAAAAAGGACACATTTTCAATCAATGAGTGGACAAACTAGGAAACAAATTAAAATGTAGGGAAAGAAAAATCTTACCGGGAGTTTGGATGATCCAGTTGTAGGATGAAGGTTCTCGGTGGACCAAATTTCAGCTTTCAGGAATTTTAGTATCTGAGACGGGAATTTGGCGTGGATCTAGAGGAAGCTTTGCTTTCAAACTATATTAAAATTACGTAAGCAACAATAATATTTTTTAATAGAAAAAATAGGGGAAAAAAAACACACATTCTATTATGATTTTATTAAGTAAGTTCTTAACACTTTTTCTTAACAATACTAGCGAATACGATTCCTGAAAAGAAAATGTCTATCTTAAAGTTAACATGATTTTAAATTACAAATAAAATTATATTGGCAGGCAAATTATCTGCTTTCACCTGGAACTATATCTAACTTTAAAACATTCGAATTGGACCTCGATTTTAAGTTCGCCCTAACTAACCACATACGTGTAAAGGTAAAACGTTGTTATTATTAATATTCTCACCTCATTCTACAAACTATTATCCTGACCCTAAAACTAATTAATTTTATCATAAAGTACAAAACATTCCGTTCTACGACAGCTATCCTCAAACTTTTTGATTATGAATATAAATTGCATTCACAAATTACCATATCGTAAAAAGAGAAGTATCGATTAAGTGTCGTGAAAAGTATAAGCCGGATTAACGATTACATCATATTCCTTAAGAATAAGAAAACCCAAGTGTCTATTCAATAGATAAAATCACCAGTTACATAACCGCTCTCGATATATTTAAATCTTAAAAACGACAATCTAGGGTTAATTAAAAAAATATACAGAGATAAAACTCATCTATCGTCATCAAACTACACTTCATAAATAAAAACCATTAAAGATGTTATATAAATATTATTATAGTTATACAAATCGTATGTTTGAAAACATTGTATTAGAATGTTTACTACTACGAGGTAAATGATTGAAATATAAGGCTGGCTGTACACGCACGGTTCATTGATTCGATTTCGGGATTCATTTTCACAAATTCGAGCGCCTGAACATGTTCATTTCTTACAAAGTTTTATATGACGTATAAGTTCTCAAACAATATACTCTAAAGCCGCGTAGACACAATCAAAGTCTGCTTTGACAAAAAGCTTTGAAACGAAGTTCTCTTTGATAAAGACCACTTTGATTGATCGCCGACATTAAAGTGCGCTTTGATTGATGGTTTACACGATTGAAGTAGTCATCAAAAGTAATTTGTAAAAGCAGGCTTTGAGAATAGTAGAACACCGTCCAAGTCCACTTTGATTGACATGAAAGTGCGCTTTGATTGCTTGTTTATATGATCAAAGTTGCGTCAAAGTAGCCATCAAAACTACTTTGTCGAAGTACACTTTGGTCGTGTCAACGCAGCTTAAGCGTGAATAATTTCCCACATTCATTGCAAAACAAACTTGTGAGTATTCAGAAAACGAATGAAGAAACCGTGAATGTAACCACTCTAACAATTTAATCAATTTGATACCAAATAATAAAAGAGCAAACTAAAATCATTTTCAAATAGGTACGTTTTTATGCTGCATTTTTATTGTATGTCCTAATTTAATATATAAAGAATTTTTGGTGCGCTTAAAAATGTTATTAATTAGTAAATTGAATTTATTTCGAAGTATAGTTTGATGTGTTCGCTAGACACCCTGTATTTTAATTACAATAGCCTTCTATACAATCATTAAAACGCGAAGCACTCTGTATACTCTACAGCCTTTAAGCTTCTACGTAATTACTACTATTGTCACTTTCCTAGATATTATTAAATGTTTGTCTATTGCTTTTATTTTTTGAAAAAATAAAAAAAAAATTAAATAAATAAACGATTGATCTCTTTTTGTCAAAATGAAAGCGATATTTTTTTTGTCAATTAAGTAAAACAGAAGACACAAAAAGTGAAAATATATTGTATAAAATTAATTTTACCTATACAGATTAATTTAATATAAACCGATACTTATAAGTAATAAATATAATGGATACCTACAAAGTTAAACATGCAGATTGAAAAGTAATAATTGTAAAATAATGAACTTCCTAAATCATAGAGATATTACACATGAAAGTTGACATTTGATATCAATGAATAAATAAGAAATCGAATAAAATGGCAGCCATTTTCGTGTTACAATTTATGACAGTACCATATTGATACTTTTTATCACTTGCCTTTTTCATATATACTATCTCCATGATATAATCACACAAAAGAAAATATGAAGATTATTAAGAGATTTTTTTAAAAGGTTCCTTAAAAACTTTAGTAATTTAATATTACCCGACTATAAAAAACCGGAATTACTATCTTTTCAGATGAAAACTATCTTTATCCCGAACGAACTACGAAGTTTCAGGGAATATATTATAAAAATATTTAATTTGTTCTAACTCACTGTTTATACCATGTGATTAAAAATGTCACTCGCAGGCATTATAATTTATTTTATTATTGCATACAAACTCAATAGATACATAGCCCCAAGTGTACCGCAGTAAACTAAAGTATGTCGGTACGCGTATAAAATCTACCAGTTCTACAATGATAACTGTTTTTTTTTAAATTTTCCAAACTACCTACTAATCACAAAGTAGTTTTATTATAATCACAAAATAATAATACTAATTTCATTTATTGACCTACTTAAAAAAGGCATTTAATTTGGCTGTACGTTCTTTTTTTTCATCATTATTTTTTCCCTTTATACTTAGAATGCAATCATTGCTTTTAAGTCATTTTAAATTGTTTTTTTTTTTAATGAAATTTGTGATCAATTATAGTGCTTATTACGTGCATTATTAAACCCCATATATATAATATCTGGAATTGCGTGTAATTTATATGAAGGTAAATATATATTTTTTATAATCTTTATTGCTTTGGAATTAAGCGTATATCAATATTTTCTAATGTAATTTCTTTTTGATTAAGAAAATAATTATTAAAAAGTGCAAAAGTAGCTGGGAAATTTAAAGTAGTTGAAACGCAATTGGTCAGACCGAATGTGACCTCAAAATCTATTAATTATAATAGAGCGCTGTTGTTTAGTGTTTGCGATTGGCACTAACAATCTAGACCTGTTCGTTCGTGCACATTCGTTCGACTGCAGTGTTGTCATACACTATGACGTCACGTCAAGCGCGCTAAAATGGCTATGATATTTAAAAAATGTTGTACTACATTTTGGTTTTTTTGAAACAGGATATTTTTTTACAATTATATAACCACGTAAATTATTGTATAAAAAAAAATCACGCATATTGCTTATTACGTTCCACGTGCAGTGACACTTATACTGGCCCCAATTATCCAACGTCGATTCTCTACAAAAAAAAAATGTGGAATGAAAATAATAAAAACAAAAACACTACAACAAGTTCCAAAATAAAAAAATATTCATTATTCACTTCGAACTGCCAGATTCTATACATATATCGAAATACATTAGAAGCGAATACAGTAATACCAATTTATGTATGTATCACGAGAATTTCTATAGAAAATTTGTATGCAACTATTACTTCCCAACCTGTGTATATCTAAGTAGACGTAACAGTCTTTTAAATTTTTTTCAACGTCTAAATTCACAGTGCATCACACGCACGCCCGCCACACCCGAACGTGACACACTACGAATTCCAACTAAATAATATACACGTCTAAAATTATTAAATAAACAATAATTCATTGATTTCTAACGCACGTACAGTCGGATGTAACGCTACGATGTTCTTAAACTTAAAAATAATCAGGATCAACTAAACAGAAAGCACGCCCGAGTCTTATTCGTATCGATATCGATATTCTTTGGATCAGTGAGCATCGGAAAAACATTAAAATTAAAAAAAAAAAGTGAAACGTTTACTTGATTTATAATACGAGTTAAGTGTTAAAACTTGATTAGCCAACCAGCTCTATAAGCTATCGATGTCGATAGTCTTTGGATTAGTGCGTCGATACAAGATTTAACTTAACAAAAAACTTTAAATAAAACAATCTTTTCGGATTTTTTCGTGAATTTATTTTGATTTTTGGTTTCCGACGTTTCGAATGCTTTACAGCAATCATGGTCACGGGAGAGGCTGCTGTAATGATGATTGCTGCAAAGCATTCGAAACGTCGGGAACCAAAAATCAAAATAAATTCGCGAAAAAATCCGAAAAGATAGTTTTATTTAAAATGTCAAATATTCGCGTAAATCTAAGAAAGTATTAACAAAAAACTATTTCGTGTAAGGGGCGTATTGATATCGAAATCAATTTCATTAATCCCGAGAGATCTGACTCGCGTACATATCGATATCGTATCTTTGGATTGGTGAAGGGGTGCGGGAGGGGGTCCACTAGGCCTAGTAGGGGTTATATTTGTTGCGTTCCTTGGTCTTGGTTGGGGGTTCGTCGTCGGAGCGGCGTGCGAACTTGTGGGAGCGGTGGACTCCGGTCGTCTGCACGGGGGGGTTGGAGCCCGCGAGCAGGTCGGAGAGGCCCCCGAGAGCGGAGAGGGAACTGAGGGCCCCGAGGGCCCCACTCTTGCTGAGCAACTGCGCCAGCGGGATGGCCGACGCGAGAGGGCTGGCCGTAGACCCTCCCGAAGAGGTCCCGCCTTCCAGATTCGCCTTCTGTAGCTCCACACTGCGCGGGACAGGATTTTGTAAAGGGTGAGGCGAATGAATGGGACGTATCGATGCCGCCGCGCACCACTACAGCTGTGGCCTCACTGTCTATACTGAGTCCGGTCTGATATATAGTGTTTTTTGGGGATTGATTTTATATAATATATTACGGTATTTTGTAAATAGTATCGAAAAGAAATTTTAATAATTAAAACGATTCGAATAGAAGGAAGGTTATGAAATAATTTATAATATGATATTGGAAACTTTTTTTTGTTATAGGTTAATGTATTTTTTAATTTCGCATTTCAATTCAAATAATAAAAGTAACAATGTTTTTTATAATAATTAAGGCCCCTAATTAGTTTACACATTGTGAGTGACAAAATAATAAAAAATTGCTATATTTTTTGCTGGCAAGAGTTCCACCATTTACACTGTATATCCGAACAGACAGCAAAAATTAAAACACATCTTTAAGACTTTAAACATCGAAATGGTCATCGAAATGCCCCAATAAAAGGTAAAGACAAATCAAAGGATGTTCAGGGGATGTCAAATAAATTGTTTCTTAAAGGTGGGCAAGGCATCACTTTGGATGAATGGGTTACCAGATTTTAGGGATTACATACAAGGATGAGTGAGGTATTTATTTAAAACTAAATTTAATAATTTTATAAGTATAGAACTTACCTCATATTGATGAGATACTGGGCGAGAGCAACAGAGTCGGGATTCCCCGAGATGGTGATCGTACGGTCGGTACTGCCGCCTTCGCGCTCTTCGCAATTTGATATCCGGATCATTGCGCCTGAGATTTGACGGATCTCCGCTATTTTGGTGCCGCCCTACAGATAATGGGGATATTTTATTTAATAATTAAAAATTCAAAAGAATAGTATACTTTTATTATTCATATTTTATACCCAAAATAATTGTATTACGATTTAAAATAATTATACATATATAAATTGTCCATTATTCTTTAAAGAAAATAAATGATCTGTGTGGCAAAATCGAACATAGTAGCATAAACAGCAAATCACACTACTATTTTTGGCTTCGACGTTTATTATGGGGGGATCCGTCCATATCACCTAGCGGTTAATTTCTAAGAAATCAATTGTCAACCAAGTCAACTGTGGCTCAGCAGTCACTGATAGGTTAAAATTCTTTAGTCCGAGGTGGTCCCGTAGTCCGTACTATATATTTTGCCAACTAACCTTGCCAATAATACATCCGATGAGTTCATTGGGCACGGTCATCTCGTGCGACTGCTGGTTGGTGGCGGGCTGGTTGCGCGCCGCGCTCGACGTGCGCAGCTGCGACCCCGCCAGCGCTGCCAGCGCTGCTTGTAAGCGTTGACAGTTACTTTAGTTAGCTAGCTGTCTAGTATACAGCTTTGTAAAGCGCTTTTTTTGCTTAATTTATATATTGGTATTTTAAGTCGCGGCTCATGAATACGTTTGGTATCAATTTATGAAATTGTCACATTATGAGAAGAGGAAACAATTTTATAGTTACTTAATTAATGTTAATTTAATTTCTATTGATATATTAGAACTACATTTCCAATTGTTATTTAATATACAATTTATATTAATGCCCTATTAATTCGCTTTTTCATTCGTGTTGTTAACAAGAGGTTATAAAAATAAAAAAATAAAAAATACTACTACTGACGGAAATACTGTCATAAATGCGAAAGTATTTGTGTGTGTTTGTGTGTGTGTGTGTGTATGTTACTCCTTCACGTTGAAACGACTGACGGATTTGGATGTTTCGTACACAGATATTCTATGATCTTTTTTTAGTTTTAGCTTTGAATAGATAGACTATGACCGGAAGTAACATAGGCTACTGCTAATCGCCTAGAGACGCACCCTAGTGATGCGAGGATAAGTAGCTAGTTACAAAATGTATTTCTACTATTTACCAGCAGGATTAAGACCGCCAGTATTCGCAGGCCCCAGGCCGCCGAGGCCAAGGGCAGCTAGACCCGCTAACGGCGATTTTGCCAAACCACCCATCTGAAAAACCAACATTTTTTTATGTATTTCGTATTTTTATTACTCGTAACACATTAATAAACATTTTCAAGCTCCAGCTGCTTGTTTTCATCTTTCATCTTCGTTGTCATGGTGAGGATGGGATCGCTGGAAAGGGTTGCCTGGGTAGAAACAAGATTTCAGAATGATATATAAAGTTCCAAATAAAATTAGCGCATCTTCAACGAGTTTACTTCAGAAATTTTATTTCTTAATTATTTATATATTCAGAAACAAACTCATTGGAGGTATAACCCACAGAATGAGGGTGTAGAAATGCGTATTTTCGTTGCCCGAATCCACCACATTGTGAGTTACGAGTGGTGCTGCCCGTGAAAAATGCATTTCAAAAAAAAAAAACGAGGAAGTCAAATTGAGTTCAATTCTAAAACTTGATAAACTTGTGACATGTATATCATGCACTTCACAGTTAAACGAATAATAATAATTCATATAAAAAAAGACAAGGCGTGGTAAAGGCTAAAATAAGGATAGGTGCAAGTATAGGAATGTTTAAAAAAAAACTTTTGCGCCATCTTAATGCGAGTGAATGTTTGTACGTTAAGCTCGTCTCGGCGATGCCAGAAAACAAACAGATAAAGCTTGATCTAAATATTACGTTGTTACTGGTATATATGTATATATATATCTGTGCTGAAAAAATGGAGATCTATCTACTGTTATGTCTTTTATATTACGCACTAATTACAGGAGGGGGTCACGTGCACTATCGAAGCGAGATCTGTTCAGACAATGTGTCTGCAAGCGAAGGGTATCAGCGCAAATTAAATTCATTGATCATTTCATACCGTCGGGAGATCTACATATAAGTACTTGCTTGTTACTACTACGATGGAAACACATCCAAACCATTTATGGGGGGTATGGGGCAGCACCAATCACATAAAATATCTCCTTAACCCACTCAACCTCATAAAGTGACGGTGTTTTACCGTATAACCGTAATTTAATATTAATGAATATACGATGTATGAAGGAAGTTATAATTGTAAATATTGAATATGAAATGGTATCAATTTTACTTGAATAGAAAGAGAATAGTAACACTAACGGTATACATGTGTTTTGGACATTAGAAGAATTAACCAATACTAAAAACCAAAGGAGCAATTACTTGAGAAATATCAACTTTAAATATTAGTTTCGTTTCATTGACAACTCTTATAAGTGTCTATTTGTTTGAATAGAATTCTTTTTATTACCAATTGATCTATTCATATTAACTATTATTATGTGTTAAATCGGTGGTAATCAAATTATTAATTTGTTGTATTCAGCCCTTTTTAACGTCCCACTGGGTTGGCGGACTTCACATGTCTTTTGAAAACTAAATTATTAATAATTTTATTATCTCCCATACACTGTTATAAAAAAAATTAACTCAATAAGTGCTTTCTAATAGTCAACTGCTACACTATACATACCAACTGATTGACCCCGTTTTTAATGTTACATAGAACTCGTATCGACACGTGAATGAAACAACATTTTAACATTGTTTTGGTAAATTGATAATATTTAAAAAAAAATGTAAATGTAAATCAAATAATACTTTTTTGAAATAGTTTTACAAGCACTTTTTTTTATTTAAAAAAAAAATAATTAAACAAAACGTCAGTATGTAAGTCCGTGAGGAAACTACAATTAAATTATCGTAGAATTATAAACCTAACATTACAACCCTAAGTCACCGTACAATTATCAACCTGACATTACAACCCTACGTAATTCTAGAGCAAATGATTGGCCTTATAGGGTATGAGGTCAGGTGGGGCAGGGTGGTCACTCACGAGGTGGTGCTCGAGCGGCGGCAGCAGGTGCGCGGGCGGCAGCGCGCCCACCAGGGGCGGCTTCACCTCGAGCACGGGGAACACGGGCGCGCACACCGCCTGCCATGTATACCGTCACTACCCGCTTCTTATACATATATCGTTTAAACCCCCCCAATTGTTTATTTTACTTTATTAACTTAATATTCCATACAATATCTTCAAAAAAAAAAAAATGAAGTGTCGATTTGTAATGTCAAAATAACAGCGTTAATTAAGTACTAAATGCATATGAATATATACACGGTACTTTTTTTTTAAATATTCGTCTGTCTGACGTTTTGCAATCTTTAAACGGCTGGACTGATTTTAACGGGACTTTCACTGGAAGATAGCTGATGTTATAAAGAATTAAAGAGTTCCGCTCAAAAAAATTAAAACGTACCTAGGGACGAATCCGACCGAAACGAGGGTGAATCGCTAGTTATTACTTAACATTCCATACAATATCTTCAAAATAGTTTAAACATTAATTTAAATATTACTGACTGTATGGAATTTCTGTCATTCCCCACTAGTGATAATGTTTAATTACTATATAAATAGCAAAGATATGTTATAGATCTAAGAATATAATTGTTTTAAGTTACAGAGCGACATAGTAAACTTTTGTATAATACTTTCTTAGATTTACGTGAAAATTTGACATTTTAAATAAAACTATCTTTTCCGTTTTTTTTCCGAATTTATTTTGATTCGAAACGTCAGGAACCAAAAATCCAAATAAATCCGCGAAAAAATCCGAAAAGACAGTTTTATTTAAAATAGTAAACTTTTAATTATAAATAAGCTCTTTAAACAAGGAAAGAAAAAAATACTTATATATTAAGTATAAGTTAGAGTTTTTTCTTTTTATGCATAAACAAGAAGAGTAATCGTAAGTTCTATAGTTAAAGCCAGTCTTTTACATTTATTATCGAAAGACATGTTGAAATTTTATGAAATTGACAACGTTTTTTGCCAGCCTTATCTTGACATTGCTCAGATTATTAAAAATAAATAGACATAGAAAAATTCTGAAAATACATTTATGTTTCAATTAATGTCCCATAAGATATCTCTCATAGTGTAAAAGTCTTTAATATGTTATGCGCTAAAACTCGTTTGTAGAGGAAGTAGTCTTTTAAAATTACTACTAACATGTTTTTACAATGTAATATATTTTACATTTTATTTTAATGATTCTATGATAAATATATCAAATTACCATATACTCAATGATTCTTAACTTTGATATATGATGTAAAAGTAAGTGTAGTTTAATAAAAATTAAATCAACTTTAATATTATTTAATATTTCATCACCTTAGTGCTTATTTGTTCAAACGACCAATACTTGTTGTACTTTTCAGTACACTTTTTCCCTCTATTTCGAAAACAAACCTTTATTACTAAGATTTATATACAGATAAAATAAAACTTCGGTTTTTTTAAGTAAAATTATATTTTGTGCCAACAGAATTGACATTTAAGAGTCAATAATTCTGCATTAAAAACTCTTTCGGTGAATTGGCCGTTTAGACAAACAACCAATGAAACAAGAATTTGTGCAACTAACCATGTTGCACAAACAACAAAAAAAAATATCATTTGTAATCTTGAATAATTCAATATATAGTGTATACTTACATCTTGTGCAGGTACAGCATAGTTCCCTTGTATGGTGTAGGCCTGCCCGCCCGCTAGTATGACGGGGCCGGCGACATTTGGCTTTGGTCTGTATGGAATCGTTGCGCCTTTTGGTGGGCTCTGGAAACAAAATAAACAAAATTTGTTAAAAAACACGCAATTGTTAACTTTACAATGTGAACACTGAACATACACTCAAAAAAAATTGCATATAAATTACTTAATTATCTCTTTTATTCGAAGTCGGACAAAGATAATATTATATAATTAAATATAATTTTTCATATAAACATTAAATGGTCATTTAAATTACATTACAATGTAATAGCGTTGTCACAACACTTAAAAATAGTAGTAAAATATAGCTAATTAATCACATGTACAATTAATTATATGGAAAGTATTAGCAAGTTTCACATGCCAGATGTTCAAGATGGACATCTGGCGGTACGAACCCACGATATCTGGCATAATAAAGAGTGGCAGACACATGTCTTATGTTTTGTTTAGCCAAAATGTCTATAATATAAAGGCGACAATGCTAGTGTCTGTTTTTATTATTTATTTATAGTTACCTCCAACATAACACAGCAAATGTGATAAATGCACTGTGTGATAGCGTCGCATGTGCCGCTGATTGTTACCGCTCTTTCAGTCGAGTTCGGCAGCATTTCACTTGCTACCTATAAGCAAATATGTATAAATACTTTATATAATACCAACTAAATAAGTTACTTATAATTTAATTTGAAAGAAGATTTAGAGTTTTATTTCTATTAATCAAAAGTTAACAATATATTATTTTAACAGAATGCCGTGTAATATGTGTGAACAAGGCATAAGGCAATAAATAATAATTACATCACTTATAAGAAATTCTCTAATAATCGAATTTCATTTTATCAGTAATATAGAATTGTATATAATATTGGCAACTTCTACTCATGGAGTTTGAATTTTTAAAATGATAAAAATATTTTGGGAAAACTTTTAACTATCTACAAAGTTGTTGTTGTTGTGTTTACTTGTATTTTTTAAGTATTAGTTCTCTTCCCTTTGAAAGAGAGATAGCGGAATATTAGCTTACCTTTTTATTCTATACATATAATAAAATTGTAACTAAGCCGAATCTGTACATTAAATATTTTTTTAAAAATCTTTTAAAATTTTAGTCTGCCTGTTTGTTACCGCATCACAGAAAAACCACTGGAGGGATTTTGATGAAATTTGGTATGGTGATAGCTGGTTATCCGGGTCAACATATAGGATACTTTTTACCGCGGGAAAATATCCCATTTCTGAGAAAAAATACAAAAACTGCAGTGTAAGAGTATACTAATATGTAAAACCTAAGAATTTGATTTTTGGTCATCTGAACGCGGGCGAAGCCGCGGGCAATTCTAGTTATTATATATATTTATTATAATAAAGAAAAAAAATTAAGTAGGTAAGCTAGTAAAATCCATTAACTATTTCTATTAATTAAGATTTATTTACTTATCTATCTATGACTCTGTCTATATTATTCCTTAGTGCCAGCATATACCTGTATATTGGCTCCTGTGACGTCACGGATTTCCTTAATCTTAGAACCGCCCTTGCCGATGAGGGAGCCGCACTGCGACGCCGGCACGATGAGGCGCAGCGTGATCGGCGCCCGGGACCCGCCGCCGCCGCCTTCATTGAATTGCGAGCACCACTGGAAAACATTGATATATTATTTATAATTTTAATTTCTATCTCTTTGGAATTCACGGGCCCAAAGTAGCCCGGTCCTTTGAAAGGCTTGCGTGGCGACACACGTCCAACACGCAGAGGCCCTTTAAGAGGTTCAAGTTTTTTTTATGTGAGTCCATGTCTATTAATGTTGATCCATCTCTGAGTAACACATAGAGAATTGCCCAGGACTATGGACAATATGGAAAACTAAATAGAGTTATGAAATAGAGTTTGGATGAACTAAAAACTGGGCTATTGGATCGTAATTATTAAGTACCTAAATTGATATTTAGAGCATGGATTATAATTATTATGATTACTATCATATAGACCTTTATCATTAATTTTGTTATTTATTTGTTTTTAATAATTGATCTTTGAGATAAATAATAAATAAGATAATAATTATAAGTAAATACAAACCTCTTCAAATTTCTTGCATATGAGTGTGAATGCTTTGAATATAGCACTTGTGTTCCCAGTAACTGTAACAATTCGCTCTGGACATGACCCATCTGATATGTTGATTTTTGCTCCAGACTGAAAAAACATTTTGTATAAGGTCAATAAAATTAATTTCTTTACAAATAAGAAAAACAATAAATTGTGAAAAGGGATATGAAAATATACAAAAAATTACTTTACTAATTACTAACCTCTTCTCTGAATCGTTTAACAATTTCTCCTTTTTTTCCAATAATACTGCCAACTTCCTACAAAAAAAGAAAATGCATTAAATTTTTCAATTTCGCGGCTGTGAATGGTCGATATTTCGCTTTGAAACTCTGAAAAAACTTCTGAGTACTGAAGCGATAAGCATTGGCAAGTATTGTGCAACGCACACGCATAATTAATGCGGCTGCATGAAGATTTATATCGTACAAAAGATTTCCTGTCTGCTATCTAATAATAGACGGAGCATAGCGATTCTTTACTGCAATAATAGTCAGGGATGCACAATGACAGTTTTAGAGTCGGCTTCGAACGGTTTGTTCCTGGCATCAGCGGTTGACTTCTGCAGTATGTGAACAATGCATGCGTCAGTCTAGGCTCTCGGGTAATACATCTTCAAACGACGCAAATAGATGCAGGATTGACGATCAAAGTATGTATAGTTCAAAGAACTCCAATTCAAGCTATACATTGCAGCTTAATAGAATTAAGTACATTAACATGCAAACATGTGGAATTTGCAAATATATACAAATGTGGTAATTTATTTGCCAATAAAAATGCCCACAAGCAATATACTTACACACTCTTTTCTTTCACAAAATTAAACAACAAATAGTAAAATATATGTTGCCATTTGTTAAAGTATAAAAGTAAGCAATTACATTTATAAAATTTTCCTTAATTCTATAAGAATGTAAACAAAAAGGTAAAATAGTTGCATGAATAAAAATAGAGAGGTGAATTGAAGTGATTAGATATAAACTAAAGACATAATTAGAATAAGGTTGCACAAAAATATCATTAACATATTTTAATTAGAAAAAGAAACAAATCGACATGTTTGATGAACAGGGCGAGTGCCAATGGTTGGCAACATGCCAGGTATATTTTATATTGGATTACAGCCAATTAAAAGTGGGTATTAGACATCACATAGATACATATTCACATCAATAAATTTCATGGCTGAGACAGACCCATTTAATTGTTTATTCTAGAGTCAAATGTATAACAACAAAAGTTAAATGTTTATAAAAATTTAATAAATTTAATAATTTAATTATATAGTTAAATGTTTAGAATATTTTATATATACTCATGTACTTTTAAAAAATTCAATTCAATTTTCTTGTTAATGGTTTCAAATTGTGCCAGTTAAGTACAGATTACTTCTCCCAGGTCACATAGATTTTAATAAAAAAATATTCATATCTTTTACTAATTAATGTCAATTATCATTTCCTCAAATAGCTAACAGAGAAATAACAATTATTGTACATACAAAATCATTATCAAACTAATTTGTTATTAGTACTATCCTTACTGCATGACTGAGTTACAAATAAACACTTTCTAATTTTATGTGAATTGAACATTTATGTGAGAAGTGTGATAATAATGAATATTGGATTATTAGTAAATGGATCAATTAATTTTAAATAAGGTTAAGAATCTAGTGAACTAACAAAGCTATTGGAAGTCTAGTTTAAGCAAGCAAGGTAATATATAAACAGGGTATTGCACTAAGCATCCATACAAATGCTAGTTTCTTAACAAGATTGAAATATCAATGTCATATTAGATTAACATAATTCTATTGTATGACTTGTGAAATAACAATTTATTAACAATAGTCTTTGTAAGTAGATTTGTTTTAATTTTGAATTGAATTTAAAAAAAAATGTAAATTTTATATAAATATAATTTCTACAGTAATCTACATACATATTTAAAAATAACAAAATTTTCAAAGAAGGTAGAGTGCTCACTCTCACAATGAAACTACTTTGATTGAAGTTAATATAAAATTTAAGTACTTATAAAAAGTAGAAGTGCCATCATTCTTACCTTTCCCTGCATAATCAATCTGATAGTGAGGGTAACTTTAGAGTCTTCTTCATGGAGAGTGGGGGCTTTCTCCAGATCCATGCTGGAGGAGGTATCCGTTGTGTCTCTTGGAATTTTGACTTCGTACAGGGCTACGTGTGGGCAGGGGACACTCCACTCAATCTAATGGCTGGGACTCTGGGGCTCTTGGCACGCACTGCAGGCAGGGTAAGCTGGAAAACAGGCGCACATCTCATAAGGAACGTCCAAAGGTTTCGAGCGCTAAAGGTGTTAGGGCGTGGGATATACTCCTCGTTTTAAAGCGAAGCTAAATACTGAAATATTTATTTACAGTGATAACTTGTGGCAAGCGCAACGGAATGAGGGCGGCTAATGAGGATCTAGACGCTATTATAAACTAACTTGTCCTAAGTCCGACCGGATTTTGCAGCTGTAACACGAGTCGGCTCGCTCTGGTCCGCGGGACCGTTACTTGAACTCGGATACTGGTTCGCGACTCGCAACATAACCTCAGCGTCGCGCCTCATGGCTAGCCGACCGGGTTATCGATCCCGCAAATTCTAAACAAATCTTGACGACATTGTCTCCTGTGCATCCTTACCTCGTATTTTATCCCAAAGAACAACGATAACATAACAAATCTTAACACTAATATTATCACGAAGATTTGTATAAAATCACACTTATCACAATTTTCATAATCACATAAAATTATAAAACTAATAAAATTCGACGCAGATGACGCGTCTATGTGAAGCTTGTAGTTGTCATAGACAACCAGATTTGTTTTGCTTGGCATGGATGCGAGTTTCCCTTGTAATGAATCTGTGACAGTTATATGACAGACACCAATGACATTTAACTTGGCGATTATAGCTCTTATATCACCTCTCTATGTCTATGGATATCACATTTAGCAAAAAAGGAGTTTTGATTATTAAAAATATTATCAATAACTTAATAAATGCACTTTCAATGTTTTATTATATTTACATCGACCGAGTTTGCTTATTATGTAGGTTTTTTTTTATATTTGAACACGATTACGATACATTTAGTGTGAAAGAATTTGTTTCAAATATGGATAATATATATAACTGCATCGGTGGTATAGTGGCTAGCATGTACGGCTGCACACCCCGAGGTCCTGGGTTTGAGTCTCGGGTCGGGTCAAGTTTAGTTATTGAGTCTTTCTGTATAATAAGCCTCAGTAGCAGAGGGCAGTGGTAGCCCAGTGGTAACGCGCTCGCTTGGGCAAAAGAGTGAAGCGAGTTCAAATACCGGGTCTCGCACCTCTGATATTTTCATGTACGAATCATTTCCAATATGATTACCACTTTACTATTATTACCACTATATATTACCACTTAAGACATTAACGGTGAAGGAAAACATCGTGAGGAAACCTGCGTGACTGAGAGAACTTAGCAAGTTCTCGAAAGACATGTAAAGTCCGCCAACGCGCACTTGGCCAGCGTGGTGGACTATGGCCTGATCCCCCTCATATTGAAGGGAGGCGCGTGCCCTGCAGTGGGATGTTAAAAAAGGGCTGAATACAAGCCTCAGTAGCAGCCCGGAGTTGGGAAGTTGGCGGTGTTTCACCCCCGTGCTTCGGAGAGCACGTAAAGCCGTCGGTCCTGCGCCTTAACTCTCACTGGTCGTGTCGAGTGATCGTCCTACCAGAGTATGAGAGTGACAGGAATAGAGAATGCACTTGTGTCTGCGCGTACACTTGTGCACTATAATATCTCCTGCGCAGTTGGCTCGTCTCAATGAGATTGGCCGCCGTGGCTGGAATCGGTCAGGAGAACATCATATATAATAAAGAATTTTCAGCTTTTGAATATCATTACTGTCGACCATTGTTCTATAAATATGGGGTATAGCGTATGCAGAGAAGGAGCTGCTACTTTGCTGCTTCTTTTATAATGTGAAAGAACATAAGTACCTATTGTTAGATGGTCCATTGTATTTTTAAAACAAATTAAAATAATTTTAAAGTAGGTAAATATTTTGCAGTTGGTATATACTATAAAAATACACATAATATAACTTTTAAAAGAACATAATTATCCTAGTCACGACAACAGCTAAATGCTACTCACTTGTAGAACGTACCTACTGGTTTTTGATATAAAAATTTCGTAAAAAAATCATAGTTTTAGCAAATTTTGTAATCTTTTAATATTTTCATGGGGCGCCTTAACAAAAATTAACAAATTGGACAGTTTGAGCTACCGAATGGATTCATTTTTTAAGCTGCCTTAGACTTGTGCTTGGATTGCACCGGGTATTTTTCTGAAAAACATATTACACGTATCAATAAGCAACAGCTCGTTCATTACAGTGAATCAACTTAGTGACTAAAAAACCCTCTGTGCAACCAATTTAGCACTCTGCTTGGTTAGATGCCGTGGTTGGGCTATGTAACTAGCCATGGTTGGGTCATATAATATGGGATAGTTAAACATATTAATTATCCTAAGGTGTTTCGTTATGACGGTGAAGGTAACGGTGGGGTTTATTTAGTACGTATTCCTGATTCCGGCTCGCCTAGTCGGCGAGACCTACGTGATCATCTATAATCTATATACATTAAGGGACAAGTGGAATGCGTAAATGCATTTCAGAGTGAAATAACTGACTGTGAAAAAAAACTCTGTATAGACACCGTTCTTGTTTTTTTTTCAAAATGATAATTAATTATTATTAATCTTTTGTTTATAAGCAGTTCGTGCCTAAAAAAGGAATATTTTAACGAGTAAAAAAATTTTTTTTTGTTCTGAAGTTTGTGCTTTAATTAAAAAGTTTGATTCTTCTAAAAGCTTTTATTGCTTTTGTTTCTATCTTTACATTGTCGTTTATTGTTAAATAAATCGCAGTGTCGTATTTTAAGAAAACCTTTGTGAAAATTATTATGGGTTATAACATTACATGAACCGCCCGGATTCACGTGAGTGCTTTTTAATTACCTAAACACTTTTATAACGCGACTAAGGTGCTTTCCTGTTCAAGGAATATATTATCCTATCATTTCACCTCTTTAGGTTCAACGGGTTAAGGCTCTGAGTTGTTTATGGTCATTTTGTTATTACGTTTTCATCCATACACAAGATAATTGGGTTGGTTGTAGTCTTTTCGGAGGTTCAAAGCATTTTTTGATGGCAGTTGTCAAAGAAGCTCCTTTGACTTTAATACCGGCAATAACTACTTATTTACTTGAAAAAAACTATTTACTAATTTCTTTTATTAAATTAATCGATTTCATTTGCGTTTATGTCATTCGATTGCAGATGTTCACAAATATTTTGGTCCGATTATACAAATTTCAGTCGTCTAGAAGCATAATCCCTTTTACCAACAGTAGAAGCATCTCGTGTCCAAATAGGCGAAGATGGAGAGCGCTTTATCAGCGCAAGGGCAGGCAATGTTGCCGTGGACAGAAACAAATTTTAGCTCTTTTAGTAGTGAGGTTTTAATTGGGTTAAATTTCGCCCTTTTAGATGCTAGCCATATGACTACTTACCTATATGAAATTTATTTTCCATACTACAATGGATATTACAAAATTCGTCCTATTTGGGCCTATTGATAATATTAAAGTAGCAATTCTTGTACATACCTATATACATAATTTATAATATGTATGTATTTAAAGTGATATATGTGTAGTGTATCTGGTATCCATAACACAAGCCTCGTAGCTTACCATAGAGCTAGATGGTGTTGTGTGTTAATGTCCTGACATACATTTATTTTGAGTATCTGAGAAACTGCTCAAATGATTTTGATTAAATTTTTGTATTTAGGGAAGGTCTTGCTTTTTAAATTTATCTACATAATATAAAGGTGGTATAAAGGTGTCTTTTCCGAAAAAAAAAACGCAATTTTCATATCTTTTCCGAAAAACGCCGAAGAAAGCTCGACAGTCGCCTAGGTACCTACTGTGTATTGTTAAATGATTGTCTATTTTATTAACCCTCCACGCAAAAAGAGGGGTGTTATAAGTTTGACGTCGATGTCTGTCTGTGTTTGTGTGTGTGTCTGTCTGTGGCATCGTAGCTCTCGAACGTATGGACCGATATCGATGCGGTTTTTTTTCATTCGAAAGCCAGTTTCCTTGCGGCAATTCTAAGCTATCTTTGGATAATATCAGTCCAGCAGTGTAAGAGAATCAGCTCTTTTCCAAAATGATGTAAGGCATTTTGGCGTATGATTACTCGATTAACTGCTTTACGCGTGCCAGTGTATCGTTGAATGACAATTAATTTGCCTAGGGGGTTTTTAAAATTTTTATTTATAATTATTATCTATACAGATAAATAAAATTGAAGTGCGTGTTTTTAATATCAAAATAACAGCTTTTTGCTAAATGCATATGAAATTATTTAAGGTACTTATAAGGGAAACATAATTTTTAACATTTTTGTCTGTCTGTCTATCTGTCTGTTTGTTTGTTCCAACTAATCTCTGAAACCGCTGGATATATTTTGACGGGACTTTCACTGACATATAGCTGTTGTTAAGTGGAGTAACTTAGGTAACTTTAAAAAAATAGGGTTCCACAAAAAAAAAAATGAAAACGTACCTAGGGACGCACTCAAGCGAAGCGAGGGTAAGTCGCTTCTTTGTAAATATAATTCATATTCATATAGGTATCATATTAATAAGCCTTTACGGTACGTTAGATATATATATATGTATATATATATATATATATATATTATATATATATATATATATATATATATATATATTTTACCTTTCAAAAGTATAATTTTTGCTTATTACGAAAGCTTCATTAAAAGACAATTTTAAACACAATTTAATCTATTGTAAAGGGCCTTGGAAATTTTACACAAGTACGAAGATCTATTGTTATTATAATGAAGTCGGTTAAAAATAGGGATCGCTGTAATGATAAAGTAAAACGGACACTCAAAAATGCGATGAATTTAGGACTCATTTCACGTAGTCGTTTCTCGTAAATCGGCATGGGTAATAAACATTTCATCCACGGTTATTTAATTTGTACGTTTCTGCTTGGATCAAGCGTTTGGAGCCGGGACTGAACGAAGCACGTTTTTTATTTAGCTCAGAGGCAGTTTTCAAAGAATCTGTAAGAAAGACTATTTCATTTTTATGATATTTGTTAACAAATTTAATTTAGTTGTTTTTCACTGTTTATTTCAAAATTTAAAATGTTATTAAATTTTTTTTAATGAACTTTTTATTTAATTGAAAAAGTAGTGAATTCTTTATGCCATATTTTCGGTGGCTAATGTACCTATTTATAATATAATTTAAAATGGATTTTATCCAAATTAATTACCTATCAATACCATTAACACTATCCAATTTGAAAAATTTAATTAATTACTTTTTCACAAAAAGGCATAACTTTTTTGTGGAAGAAGTATTTTTCTTTAGAAGTGGTAATTTTTATTATTCTTAACAATTAAAATTTAATTAATACATGAAAATCGGTTCACGAAACAAAGTAACAAATTAAAAAATCTTTACTTTGTTTGGTGTCGGCAAGAAGTAAAATAAGTAAAACATTTCTCGAGAAATCCTATGAACATTTTAAAAATGAAGCATGTTTTTATCAAGGATCTTTTCGCTAATGGACAGCTTTATTTATTGTTTGTTTGCCAGGGAAATACTGTTTTACTACTATGTTATAAGAAGACACGAAGGTATATACAATATAAATAACCTTCGATGATCGATTACGAACGTTACAAAATGTTTCTTGTATTTTATTTTTATTTTGTTTTATTATTTGCTGTTATAGCGGTAATAAAAATACATACTCTGTGAAAATTTCAACTCTCTATCTAATCGTAATCGGTTTATGAGATACAGCCCTCTGACAGACGGACGGACGGACGGACGGATGGATAGCGGAGGCTTAGTAATAGGATTCCGTTGGCACCCTTCAGGTACGGAACCCCAAAAATTATACATCAAGTCACATTACTATATTTAATATTTTCACATTATTATATTTAACAATATTTAGTTTTGTAAAACTGGAGCCATATTAGTGTAGGACTTTTAGTATGCCTTATAGATAGATCTTTGAAATAATAATAGCTGTCTTATTTGTTTACATTGGTGTTGTCAATTCATTTCATTAATCGGAAATGTTCTTAAGGAACTTGTAAACTAGTAATCTTAAACAACAGACGGTGTTCTCTAAAGGGTTTGGTTAACAAAGGCAGAATATGCAAGCATAGATTGTCTGAGAGCCCTTCAATTTACAATAACCGGCTTAATTACTTCTGACTCACTTTATTAGATAAGCCATTGTAATAATAACAATGTAAACTATGTAGCTACATATCAAATTTGCTTAGTTTTGTATTCCTATACTCTCAATTTTACAAAACTGGACGATATAGGTATACTTATAATTAGTGTAAGGGCTAATTTTTGTAAGAATTTCTTACTCTTATAACATTCTATAAGTTTACACAAAATTTTGATATTAATGAAAAATAAAGCCTGGAACAGAAGCCTATTAATATGCTGAATTTCACAATTTTTTTGTGATCTGTAAGTAATTATATTTACTAGAAATAGAAATTTTATGTAAGCTCCATAATAGTTATGTCAATTGTCTATCTTTAATGAACCAGATAATCGAATGATAGATTAATTATTATTTATTTGAACAGTCTATTATATACCTAATGTCAGTTTAACGATGATGAACTCAGATACATGGGTTACGACATATGGTTATGTTTGTTAGGATTTTATTTTAAATTATCTTTACGCTATTATTAGTCTTTTGTACAGAATAGTCGATTTTTTCATAAAATTTTCATCTTTTTCAAAAGACAATGTTACTCTAAAATTTTAACGATCCTAGGGAATGTTTATTTTTTGCCGAGGTTTTTGAAAGTTAAGCACAAAAATAGTTTGAAGTGCCTACGTAGCTCGTGAAAACTAGACTGAGTTACTACGAGTAATAGCGTCATTATTAAGTAATAAAAACTACTTTGAGTAATTAAATTATATAAAGTTTAACTGATTAAAATTAATTA
Organism: Brenthis hecate; assembly: GCA_951806755.1. Lineage (NCBI taxonomy): Eukaryota > Metazoa > Arthropoda > Insecta > Lepidoptera > Nymphalidae > Brenthis > Brenthis hecate. The sequence continues at coordinate 1,907,607 of OX638272.1, read as the reverse complement.
ATTAAAATAATTTTACATTTTATAATATTAATTCAAATGTTAGTAGCAACAATATTTTGATTGAACTCCTAAACGGTTTATCGGATTAATAGTGATAACTTTTAAGCATTAATGTAAATTAACGACATCATAACAGGAACATAATTAATATGAATAATTGAGAATATTAACACCTCCAGGTAAATTTTTAATAAATTAATTAAATTTCTAACAAATCTATTGTTAACTGTAACGCCGGCGTGTCCGCGGTCGTTGAGGGATTAAAATGAAGAATCTCAAAAAATATTATTACAAATATATTATATATATTGTAATACTATATACATAGCTATATTTATATGACTAAGATAAATGTAGTATTCTTATTCGACGACACGTCTGGCTCAGTTTGTAGAGACGCTACTTGCTGTGCCAGCGGTCGCGGGTTCGAATCCCGCTGGGGACATTCATTTGTGTGACGACGAATGTTTGTGCTCCAATCATGGGTGTTTATATTTATAATATGTATGTATTTAAAGTTATATATGTGTAGTGTATCAACTATCTGGTATCCATAACACAAGCCTCGTAGCTTACCATGGAACTAGATGGTGCTGTGTGTAATGTCCCAACATATTTATTTGTTTATTTATTTATTCTGAAGCAATCTTTAGCAATTTAAACATTTAATAATCAATATGCTTGTTCCTTTATTGTTGCTATATGATCTGTATGGAAAAAATATGTGGAAAATATTAATAATATTAATAATGAAATACGATTATTTTGTAGTACCAGGACTGGCCACCATTTAAGATTTACCCATATTTCATGAAAACACGACATGACAGGTACTCAATATAAGTAGTTAGTACCATGGATGACAAAGTTAGTACTTTGAAAGACAAGCATGGCTGATGGATACTGATGGATGGATTTTAATGTTTCACTAGACATAATTTATCATGATCTCTCTTTCTCTTCTTTTAATTGATGTCAAAGGAGTGAGGTTTACAAGTTGTTCGTATTTTATCAACATTTACAAAGTTATCTCAAACTTGAGCTTGATTGGGAAATTACTAAAAGATTATTACGTCTTAAAATAAGCAATGAAAGGGCCAAATCAAAAAAAAAAATATGTTTTTATATTACGGATTGCAATTGAATATGAACAGTTTATTGAATTTTGAAGTGAAGTTTGAAACACCAAGCTACTCCTTATATTTTCATATCCCTTGTGGGTAAAAGCTTTGAAAGTTACAACCATATTACATCGTTAGATATTTAACTGACATTGTTACTGCCATTAGATATAACAATATCGTACACTAGCATTGCCCGCGGCTCCGCCCGCGTTCAGATGGCCAAAAACCAAATTCTTAGGATTTACATGTTAGTGTACTCTTTCATAGAAGTTTTTGTATTTTTTCTCAGAAATGAGACATTTTCCGGCGGTAAAAAGCATCCTATATGTTGACCCGGATAACCACTATCACCATACCAAATTTTATCCAAATCCCTCCACTGGTTTTTCTGTGATGCGATAACAGACAAACAGACAGACAAAAAATTTAAAAACTATAGATTCGGCCTCTGTATCGATAATAATGACTATTTCAATAAGATTTTCCAAAAAATATTTAATCTACAGATTCGGTTTAGTTACAATTTTATTATATGTATTATTATATGTATAGATTGTTATGTTTACTTAATTTCCTTATTATGTATTAAAGTCGTTAGTTTATATCAATTCTATAGTCTATTGAGAAATATTTAACAATTAGTCAAACAAAAAGTTAATTTAAGTAGTTTAATTACATATTATAAGAACATAGGTAAAACCTTAAATGCGAATACGAGGCTCACTACTTAAGAAGCTAATACAGAAGTTTAATTAAAAAAAAAAATCAAAAGGGATCACGAAGTAATCGATTCCACTTCATTCCAATGTTAAATTGAGAGTCACAATAATAACCTTTTGTGTGACCAGCGGTGTTCTGGCACGGCGGCGAAAATTCATTCTGTATAAATTTATCATATGTCATCACTGGGACAATGTGGACCGCTAAATACACAGCGTATTTATTTTTAAGGACAACTTTGATCCTACTATTTATTATGCTACGATAAATTATTACTGTATATTAAGAATGTTATTTGACATCGAGTACTAATACCACTCATTTATAGATATAATAAAATTGTAACTAAGCCGATTCTGTACATTAAATATTTTTTGGAAAATCTTATTGAAACAAACATTATTATCTATACAGAGGCTGAATCTATAGTTTTTAGAATTTTTGTCTGTCTGTCTGTTTGTCTGTTACCGCATCACGGAAAAACCACTCGAGGGATTTTGATGAAATTTGGTATATTGATAGCTGATGATTATCCGGGTCAATATATAGGATACTTTTTACCGCGGTAAAATATCTCATTTCTGAGAAAAAATGCAAAAACTGCAATGTAAGAGTATACTAATCTGTAAAACCTAAGAATTTGGTTTTTGCTCATCTGAACGCGGGTGGAGCCGCGGGCAATGCTAGTATAATATATAGGTACTAATATTATAAATTGGAAAAATTAGATGTTTGGATGTTTGTTACTTAACCACGCCAGAACGGCTGAACGGATCTGGATGTTTGGCACAGAGATAGATTATAACACCTAGGCTACTTTTTATCCCGGAAAACTGTACAAAAATAAAACCATCCAACGGTTCCCGTGGGATAGTTTTGTTTTGTTTTTCGTTTTTCGCTAGTATATTATAATTGTAATTAAAATTATCATTTACTAGCATTGCCCGCGGCTCCGCCCGCGTTCAGATGACCAAAAACTAAATTCTTAGGTGTTACATATTAGTATACTCTTACATTGCAGTTTTTGTATTTTTCCTCAGAAATAAGATATTTTCCCGCGGTAAAAAGTATCCTAGGATCGCGCGCTACATCGCCCGGTTTATATAGCTTGAGCAGGCGGTCGAGCGATGCGGGGCAGAGGGGATGGACTCGCCGTAGGCATCTCAATGCTCGCCAAGCATTAAAAATGTTTCGCTACTAATTACTTCTAACAACGATATCTCAAAAACTATTCATCTGATTGATTTAGTGTAAAGAGCAATTTTAATCTGCATTAAATGACTAAGCTAACTAAAATATTCATTTGGATAAGGATTAATACCGAACTAAAGAAAATAACTTTGAAAATAACGTAATGTTTTTAATTAAAAATGTTAACATAAAAGTGGTTATTGTAAGTCAACCGTAAGAGATAGAGATATGCTATCGCGGACTTTTTTGTAGCATTTTTATAGATTTTGAATTCTCTAGTACATTACTTAACTGTATCTTTGCTAGTTTACGCGGCGTTTGCGTGGAAAGTTCCCATTTGGCGAGATTTTTTGCGACCTCTTCAACATTTGTCGCCGTATTTCAGCTAATTTACATAAAAGCATAATAAATTATATACCTAAACCTTCCTCAAGAATTACTCTTTCTATTGTTGAAAACCGTATAAAAATCCGTTCAGTAGTTTTCGAGTTTATCGCGTTCAGACAGACAGGAGGACAGACAGGAGGACAGACAGGAGGACAGAAAGACGCGGCCGGGGGACTTATTTTTATAATAAGTATAGATTATTGCGCTTTCATTGCGAATCACTAGTTAGTAGGTACCCAAATATTTTAATGTCCGACATACATGCTCCTATCATAACATTTACCTATATTATTCGGTCTCTTCATCGCTACTTCACACTTCACTTCATAGATCCATAAATTATGGAAGAGTCATGCAAATATAATAATTTTGTAGGCAGTAGTTTCTGCATACTTACACTACATTAAATATCTTCACTATTGAATTACTTACCTAATTGTTTTGAACTTAAAGGAGTTCATATATAACTAGTTTTTAGTAAGCAAGATCTTTGTCAAAAGTTTTTTTTGTTTAGTAACCAAACGGACCAGACATATTTTTATTATTAAAGAAGTTATTGGATTATAATAACAAATTTACAGTAATGTGTAAAAGCAATTATAGTTATGATGTGCAAGTCATTAGGATCTATGTATATGTATTAAACATCGTGATCGTATGACGGCGGTCAACGAGGCAGACAACGTATTATTCACGGCGAAATTTCCATATTTCACGTGACGCCGCTAATGCGACCTGTCGCAAGGCTTTATATTAATGAATTGTTGTTTTAAGTGCGCGAAATATCCAATAATGGAAAGCAAATTGGAATTACTTTGTTTGAAAAGTTATTTAATATTGGTGAGGTAATTCGTTCTATATCACACCTATTGTTATTTCCATATATTAACTTACCACGAGAATATACGGCTGTTGAATCTAATATGATGTTTTACAACGTATAATATATTAATAATAATAATACGCCTAAACAAGGTTGGTAAATTTTTAAATAAAATTATATTAATTAAGTAACATAAGAAAAAGTTTTCTTATATTTAGTATCACTAAAATATACCTAATTTTGTTTCTTTTCAGAGTCAATTAGTAGAATTTACATAATATACAAGTTTCACGATTGAATATTTAATATATTTTAACAAGGGAACTCATACTAAATTATATTTATGAAAAGTGTAAGCAAATTTTATGTAATTGTTAAACATAGTAGTTAATCATTTTCTTAAAGATCAAAGGAGAATTTATTTATACTGTAAGGAATCTGTGTTTATGAAATAATATTGTATTTATACTTACATTTTATTTTAAAGTTGTGTTTCCAATAATTATCTGAAACAATAAATGACGGTCATAATTATTTATCATTTTATAAGGTAGTTAGTTTATAAATTTAAATATATTTTGAAAGAATCTTGTAATGCTTTTAACGTTGACATTAGATCAAAGAGCATGATAGATAAAAGTAGTTAGGTACTTTTCGTGTTGAAATAAATTTTTCATCTAGTGGATTAAAGAGATTTCTATCTATAATTAAAAAGAAGATTAATACAATAGGCATCATCTTTCTCAGTTCGTTAACTAATTAAACTTAATAATCCTCTAGCATAGCTAACTTCTCGATTGGAGTAACTGGATTTTGTTCTTTTATCTTCCATTGTGCCGTTTTTCATGCAAATCTCTTGAAATGTCTATTAAGATGAGGCTTTTGTCATAAAATAACTTTTTGCTACTATCTGTTTTTGATCGCTCTAAAAATAGAAAAAAAACATTGAAAACATTAATATTTCAAAAATTGATGTCGACCATTCGGTCGAGATAGTATTCACTATTGACAGTGGAACTAATTACCTTATTATAACGGTGTGAAAAAAATACTAAAAACTTCTATTAAGTACAAAATAGACGTGGAATTTTAAATAAAAAGATTGGTATTTCCTATCGTAGAGCTCAGCAAAAACCTTTGAAGTAAATTTTATTATTTGGACAAAAAATATGTCTATATATATATATATATATATATATATATATATATATATATATATATATATATATATATATATATATATATATATTGATCTATTTTCTTTTTTTTTTAACAGTAATTAAATAACAACGTGATTTACCATGCCATATTATTAAGTATATCCATACTTACATCCATACTTTTTAATATTATAAATGCGGAAATAACTCTGTCTGTCTATTATTTTACCACGCCCTCAACCACTGAACTAATTTTGATGATATTTGGCACAAAGATAGATGGAACCTTGGAGAAGGACATAGGTTACTTTTTGTCGAAAACATAAAATTTAAAGGGGGTAAATTAAAGTATTATAAGCATTTCTATATTTTTGCTAAAAATATGCGTTATTTAGTCTGGTATAAGTATTATGTTTACAGAAAATAAATAGTGATATTTTATAATAAAAATCAAGGGAAGCGAGTGTGGGAATATTATAAATGTAAAAGATATCTAAGAGCGGGCCCGAGCAAATCAAACGTGAGCCACTAGTGTATAGTATATTTAAGTGTGCATTTGTTTTATTGAAAGAGAATTTGTAGCCTCTCATGATTAATTGACTGTAACATCCAGATATAATGGGAATTAAATATAATATTTAAAAATTACAGTACAAGCAATTGCTTTACAAAGTTTTGTTTGATAGTAATTATCTTGAATAATATTATAAACAGCTAAGGAGAAATGAAATAACAGAATATACAAGAAAGTTACTAATGTAACACTTGTAAGGCTTCATTTCTTTTAGAATAATACTATTAAATTCTATTTTGAAATATTCGTATTGTGCTAAACGTGACGTTTTAATGTTATTATTAGGTTCAGAAGAAAATGCTTAAAGTTGGTTTAACTATTAAATAATACCAAGTTTTTGCCTGCGGCAATACGCTCGTGGTACGTCGATTAAAGTTTATATTTGAGTTTATGCGTTCATGTTGGGTACATACTCGTAATTACTTATATATTAGTAGTCTATGGTTTGGTATTAGTTATTTCCATAAAGCAAATCCGTTGAGTTGCCGTAACGTAAAGAAGTAACTAAAACACTTATGCCCGATTTCACCAACAACCCATAAGCTACCACCTACGTATGGGATCCCGAGCTTAAAAGTCCCCTAAACTAGCCCCTAAATTAAATTTCGTTTTACCATCGTCTTTAAGCCCATATTTCGAGCACCTATATTTAGGGGGCCTTTTAACATTTAGGTGACCCCTAACTATCGGTGAAACGGAAATTGTCCCCTAACAGCTTCCTAACCATGCTTAGGGGATCCCTTAAACTTAGGTGACGTTGGTGAAATCGGGCATTAGTCATTTAAAAGTAATATTTATAACTTTACTTTAGAGTTTATAATGTTAATTGAATTTTTAAGCAATATTAAGTATTGATAATAATTCGTATAATCGGTTGATTTACCTAATGTATTGTTGAACATTGGAACTCACCTGACTACTTAATTACATAATGCGCAATGCTCTATATAATATTGTACTATTGCCTCACCACAGGAATCCGTGTGAGCAGTTAGAGTATAGAGATATCGCATTCCAGATAGTGTTTACTGGAGGACCTATTTGAGATATACCGAATACCATGATTGGGTGTCCTAAAGCTATCTATCAAGTTATCACCTACACAAATGTATGTATGTACCTATGTATCTATGCACACGTATTATACACTTAACGTCATTACGAATTAAGGTTTGAAAATTGAAGTCGTCAGCAAGACTGGTATTGTATACTGTGTTGGAGGTATCAAGTTCGATCCTTTGTTAGTAACAAACAGCAAAAAGATTCTCTATGTGGGTATTTTGAAAGTGATAAAGTAAAAAATTTTATTTGTCCGTGGAATTGTTCTTCGTAATAAGATTAAATGAAAAATTATGTCACAATAATTCATAGCTAATTTAATAATAAAGTAGTCGAGAGATGGTGTAAGTTAGTACCTAGTACTACATATATTAGAAGTAGCTGCGTGAACACTGATATTAATTATTACCAGAATAGTCTTCGGCATACAATATATAGAAATAGAACCTATATGCAACCAATTCCTAAGCGGAAACCAATCAAGCGTTTGAATCGCTCGAGGATGTTTAAGTGGGTATATTATTCATTGGTTCCTCGGCCAAATCGTAAGCACTACGTAGTAACGTTCGATAAGAGATTTGTTTGGTATTTACTTTCAATTGGCAAGACCTTATTTCATTTTAGGGCATGAAAGTTACAATATGACTTGTATTGTTAAAGCAGATCGATATATATATATACACATATATATATATATAATATATATATATATATAATATATATATATATATATATATATATATTATTATACTGGTGAAAAATGAAAACAAATCTATCCCACGGGAATCGTATATTTTTCCGGGATAAAAAGTAACGAATGTACTATTACAGACTATAATCTATCTCTGTGCAAAATTTCATCCAGATCCGTTCAGCCGTTCTGGCGTGATTGCATTTATAATTATATTACTAGCATTTTCCTGCGGCTCCGCCCGCATAGTACATTAATCATTAACATATATACTAAAACCATCTCCGAAACACGCTGTGTCTTATGGTATGAGTATTATTCCGATTGGTTCAGTAGTTATCGCAGGATAACCGAACATAGAAATATCGGCTTTCCATTTATTAGTAAAGAAATTAATGGGATTACTCGATTACATCTAATAAATTATAATATTATTAAAGTTTTATAATCTTTCCGTGCAATTATTTAATGCAATTATTTATATATAAATATCTCGTGTCACGGTGTTTGTGGTCGCACTCCTCTGGAACGATTTTAATGTTTTTTTTTTGTATATTTGGTAGATATGAGAATAAGTCACCTCCTACTCCCAATTTTTTAATCGCGATTTTATTTTTGAATTAACAATAAATACATATTGACGAACCCTAGCGATGCGACGGTGAATCGCTGTATAACATAAAGCCAAAGCGTTTTTTTTGTAGATTCTTTTGTAGAGTTCTTCTAGTATATCAATAAAATGAATTGAAAATCTGTTATTTCAGTGTAGCTCTCCGGTATTGAGCTCACGTAATTGTAATATGATAAACATTACAGCCCAAAAAACCGTTATTTTTTTCTGTATAAATCTCAGCTGAACGTTAAAAATAACAAAGGTTTCATGTTTTGGAAAAGAATGTTGAAATAATAATAATAAATCTTTTTGCTATTTTCTTTGCTGAATTCTATGGTTAACTTAGGCATTTGAGGTAAGGAAAAAAGTTATGTTGAATTTTACTCTCGATTAAGAAATGTAGTGCGACAGTTTGATTTAAGTGAACATCTAAGCCGAGTTAGATATTAAAAAAAAACCAAACCAAAAAACTTTGAATTTCAGTTAAAACTTAAAATTGTGTACGGGGTTGTAAAGGTTCATACATCATGGTAGTCATAAGAAATATGACTCTATTGTAATAGAGCGTCGAAAGTAGAAAAGTTTATAATATTTTTAAGTAAGATTTAATATTTATGACATATAATTGTAATTTTTCTAAAAGCATTCCTCTTTACAATGTAAAGCATCCAGCTGTTAGTTCTGAATTTAAAATGAAAGTGCTTACAACTGTACAGAATGCACAAGTCTTTAGTCCGGTCAATGAATAAGTTTCTGCATACAACTTTAATTAATTTAACACCAAAGTTACAATGTGCAACTATGTATATTTTATGATTAGTTTTAACAAGGTTATTATTAACTTGTACCGCTTATATTATTAAACTTATTAGCGATAATTTCCATAGAGACTCACTTGTTTTTTGTTAAATGTTAACAAACACCTTACAACATTACTATTATCAGTATATACTCGTATTATAAAACGAAGTCCTCCGCCGCGTCTGTCTGTCTGTTCGCGATAAACTCAAAAACGACTGCACCGATTTTTGTGCTGTTTTCACCAATGGATAGAGTGATTCTCGAGAAAGTTTTAGTATAAAATTTGTTAAGTTTTTGTATACATTGGCTAAAAATATAACGATATTTGTTGGAGGTGTCGGAAAAAAATAAGCCGTCTGAGACCTTTCAATGAAAACGCTGCCTAAACTCTTTGAGATATAACAAAATAATTTATGGTGGAATTGTGTATTTTATATAGGTCTACAGAAAAGTTTGCAATGGCATATGTCTATATCTTAAGGATAACATATTATATCCATTTTAATTTAAAACGTACCTAGGGACGAACGCGAGCGAAGCGAGGGTGAATCATTAGTCTTACTATACAACACAACTGAACCTTTAAAGAGAAAATATATTTATTTACCTATATCCTTTTACTTACTGCCAACCCGCACTTGGCCAGCGTGGTGGACTACGGCCTGATCCCCTCATATTGAAAGGAGGCCCGTGCCCAGCAGTGGGACGTTAAAAAGGGCTGAATACATACACCCCTTCCCTCTTACAGTTTGTCAATTCCAACACCTTAAGGTTGCCTGGAAGAGATCGCTGTTTTAGCGATAAGGCCGCCTCTTGTACATAACTCTTTTTATATATTTCTTGTAAATTTTTCTTTTTTCTCTTGTGGGTGTACAATAATGAGTATTTATTATTATTATTATCCTTTTACTTGTGTATGAATATAATGTTTATTGATTTTAGTACCTCCATTGCAGATATTTAATTAATACAGTATGAATACCGCGTTCTAACATTCTGTATGAAGACATAAGGTAGGAAAGTGATTATAAAAACCACTACATTTCAAAAATTAGGTGAGGAGCTATGACTGAGTCTGACTATAAGAATATGGCTACATATAATTACAATTATTATACTCATAAGAAAGTTATAACAGTCATTTCTGAAGCTTCATAATATTATCAAAACTATTTACTCGGACATATACTCGTAGGTATTTCAAAAAAATACAAATACTACGAAATAACATTTTTCCAAAATTAAAAAAATGTTATATTTTTAAATCCTCCAGCTTCGATTACTTTAAATATGAAAGTGTTTATTTTCTCTTTCTTCAACGCAGCAATGAAATAACGAATCGACGTGACTTTTTGCTTAAATTGATTTTGTTTATTATTGCAAAAGTACATATTACAAAACTATAGAACGATCCTCGTTTGTTAGTCGTAACTGAATATCTAGTACATATAGTCATAGCAGATTTATATTCTTATTATTATTCAGATTTGAAAAATAGTCTATTGATAGAGGAAGGTTACAGAAGCTCATATCATTCTACGTGACATAGGAGGTGGGTAAATTTTTCGTAAATAAACTACACGAGTTAACTTGAGTCTGCCCGTGACCACGGCTGGTGCACCTTAGTCGAATCGTCGGGAATAAGGTATTTTGCCACTTACGAATTCACGCGGTTATGTCCAATAGTTTCATTATTAGAAAACTATAGTACATGAGCTATAATCTATATGTCGGAGAGAAGACATAATAACAACTAATCGGAACGTGAGCGCCATCTTGGGCTCGACAGAGTCTACGTCGTGACACTCGACCTGGCTCGGCTGAGTTACGCTTGGTCGGTCGCACAGTGAACGCTAGTAGAAACTGTCTTGCGTTCTGTATTGTCTATACGTGGTAATAGTGAAGTGGTATATGGCTGTGTAGTGAAGTGCTGTGTAACTATGTACAAAGTGATTATTTTTAATTTGAAATACAACTTGGATTGCATCGACTTTTATTTGAACCAACTCTTCCCACATAACACCCACTGTATAAGTCATGATAAAATAATGGAAAATAATAGAGAAATTTAATGCAGCTTCGATATATACATATAATAAAATTGTAACTAAGTCGAATCTGTACATTAAATATTTTTTGAAAAATCTAATTGATACAGAGTCAACATATAGGATACTTTTTACCGCGGGAAAATATCTCATTTCTGAGAAAATATACAAAAACTGCATTGTAAGAGTATACTAATACCTATGTAAAACGTAAGAATTTGGTTTTTGGTCATCTGAACGCGGGCGGAGCCGCGGGCGATGCTAGTCATCATACAAAATTCTATAAAAATAAATATAATATCAATCTAAAAATTCAAGGGCAACACTTCACAATTTGATATACGAGTAGAAAACGTATTTGAGTGTAGAATATTTCTACACTATGGTGCAACTTTTAATTGCTTCGGCTGACTTGTCATGACATTCACGGCGCGCGCATCTAACCCCCTCGAAACTTACATTCGTTAAGGGGATGCTGCAGTTTGCTCATAAAAATAAGATGCTGTTTTCTAAGAATCTTTGTCTTTGAACAAGTGAAAGATTTCTTATTTAACGCACAGTTGTCTAGGGATTATTTTTCTCATAATTTTAGGATTAAATTCTTTGTGTATTACGTTTATGATGGTTTATTACTGTACTTTAAAATGTAGGCTAGGTTTTAATTACAGTTCAAATTTTCTACAGGTATTTCAGCTTAATTATAATTAATTAAAAATGTGTTTGAACATTTATTAATAACAAGCAAATCAATTTTGCTTCGTTTGGGTTCGTAGTGAAAAACAAAACAAATCTATCCCATGGGAACCGTACATTTTTTCGGAATAATTAAAAACAATTATAATCTATCTCTGTGCCAAATTTTATCCAGATCTGTTCAGCCGTTCTGATGTTATTGATTAACAAACATCCATACAAACTTTCGCATTTCTAATATTGGTAGTGGCTCACCCTGGGTTAGCTCAATACGCTTCTAGAAAAACAAAAACAAATCTGTCCCACGGGAACCGTACATTCTTCCAGGATAAAAAGTAGCCTATATGTATTATTCTGATGTATGAACTATATTTTTGTAAAGTTTCATTAAAATGTATTCAGTAGTTTTTGCGTAAAAGAGTAAGAAACATCCATACATCTATACCTAAAACCAGGCATCAACACATCATCACAAACTTTTGCATTAATTGAAATATGATAATTGAATATTTTGAAATATGATAATTGAATATTTTGAATTAATTGAAATATGTATACCTAATTGAAAAATGTATAATATACTAATAAATTAATTGGTTGTGATAGATAGTTAATTTCGAAGAAGTTACCTAAATTGAACTTAAATAATTACTAAATAATTAAGTCTAAGGCAACGGTAAAGATATATTTGTCCTTTTTTCTTTCTGTCGGTTTCTTTGTTCGTACTCAGATTTTAATTATATCAATAAATATGAAAATTAAATTGAATCTCGGAAATCGAAAGATTTTTGTTTTATAGGTTGCAGATAGAGGATTTAAGCAAAAGTGACATTATTACTTTTTATCCCGCCTGGCACAGTGCCTTCTACACTCTATTACCGGCTAACGGGTTTTAACGGGATTTTTACTGGTTGGTAGAGTATGCGGTTGATAGAGATACTATCGTAGTCGTAAGACGCAAGCGAAGCCACAGCTTAAAGCAAGTATTATCTATACTAATATTATAAAGAGGTAAAGTTTGTGAGTTTGTGAATTGTGAGTTTGTGATGTTGTAGGGGGTAATCTCTGAATCTACTGAACCGATTTAGATGAAATTTCGTAAAAAGATAGTTTGAAACCCTGGAAAGGACATAGGATAATTTATTTTACCCTATTTTATTTATCCCGGAAATCATCCGGAAATTTGGTAAAAAGGTAGTTTGAGACCCTCGGAAGGACATAGGATACTTTTTATCCCGGAAATCATCCTTTAAAGGGGTAAAATGGGGATGAAAGTTTGTATTGGGAATCAACCCAGGGACGTAACCCAGCGAAGCGAGGGTGAGTCGCTAGTATTATGTAATATGAATTGCACACTGACATACCTACATATCTTCATTTTATAATATAGTAGATTAATTAAATATTTCTATTTATGGACGATAGATATAAATTGTTCATAGTTTATGAATTAAAGAAAACTTTAGAAAAGCTAGATATTTTAAATAATTGTAACTTAAGTTTTATTTCCATATCTTTGAAGTTTTACTTACTTTCTAACCTATAAAAGCTTTTCTGTTATGACAGGTGTTGTAAGATTAATACCCCGTAGTTATTCCACTTACAGGTTTAATCTAGCGTAATCGCGTCGGATTGGACTGAGTGTTAGCTTTCATTTCAGTTTGTGAATCGAATGCAAGTATTTTGTTATATTATGACCGTCCTTTATATAGAGAAATATGTTTATAATAATGATATAATAAAAATAATTTAAAAAAGTAAATTTAAAATTTGACATAAGTAGTAGGTAATAGGTATTCATATAAATACAAATAAACTCCAATTTATGTTTGTAGGTGCATAATGTATGTCGAGTTGAGGTCTTTGCCGAGTGACATATTGACATAAGAGATATTACTCGTATATAAGTAGCGGTTATTACATTATTATATTATTGTCTACTAGCATTACCTGCGGGTCCGCCCGCATTCAGATGACCGTAAAGCAAATTCTTAGGTTTTACATATTAGTATACTCTTACAATGCAGTTTTTGTATTTTTTCTCAGAAATGAGATATTTTTCCGCAATAAAAAGTACCCTATATGGTGACCCGGATAACCAGCTATCACCATACCAAATTTCATCGAAATTCCTCCAGTGGTTTTTCTGTGATGCACTAACAGATAAACAAAAATTCTAAAAACTACAAATTCGGCCTCTGTATCGATAATAAGGTCTATTTCAATAAGATTTTCCAAAACATATTTAATGTACAGATTCGGCTTGGTTACAATTTTATTATATGTATAGATTTTTAAATTTTAAGTATTAGTATATAAAATATCTATGTAATTTTCTCAGTAGTTGAAGGCTATGTTCTATTATTTTTATTTCATGTATATACCTAATACTTATGTATATGTATATGAGAATCTCACACATCTTTACAAAGATCCTTTTCTCTCAATATTCATAAGTATGAAATCGGTAGATAAAAAGAAATGTACGATATGATTTTAAGAATATAATAAAAACAACACAATACAATAATTTTAAAATGTTTAATAATAATCCATCATATTATGAACAAACAGAAAACTTTTTCATAGTTAAAAATGAATATTATTACATATTTGATATTATAAAGCAAAGTTCTCCCACCGCGTCTGTTCTGTCTATTTGTCTGAGCGCGATAAACTCAAAAACTACTGAACGGAATTTCATACGGTTTTCACCAATGGACAGAGTTAGATATGAGAAAGATTTTATGTGTATTATTCGAAGATTATATTTATGACGATGACAGTTGAAGATCTCTGAAAAAATCATGTCGACTGGGGGCTTTATTGGCATGCTCCGCGTAAGCCGATAGTCATATGAAAATAATCTATTACGGAATTATGCCTCTTAAAAAGATCTATTAAAGTTTAGCAACACTACATCCCTAAGGACTCATCCGAGCAAAACGAAGGTATGTCACTAGTAAGTATTAAAATCAAAACATTGAACAGATATCATCATGAATCCACATATTATAATATGTTTTTAATTACCTACTTATTATGTAATATTTGTTTTCTAGTTCAGATGTTAGGGCTTCATATATTTGTGACAATTGGATTATTACAATAAAACCTGATTTAATGGAGGTATAATGGAGGAGATATAATGGAGGCATGACGATACTCGTCGACATTGCTCTTGTGTATTTTTTTTTAATTTAATAAATAGTCGGTGTTCTTAATAGTGCTTACGTTTGTTTATTTTCCGAGATTCTACATAAATAACTAGTGAGGTGGCCAGCTCTAGTATGTTCTTGTGCGAATCATTTCCCCAGATGAATATGATTATCACTTGTCTTACGGTAAAGGAAATATCGTGAGGAAACCCACATGTCTGAAAGAACCTAGTAAGTTTTCGAAAGGCATGTGAAGTCCGCCAACCCACGCTTGGTCAGCATGGTGGGCTATGATCTGATCCCCCTCATATTGAAGGGAGGCTCGTGTAGTGCAACAGTAGTGGGACATTAAAAAGGGCTGAATACTAACATAAATAGAATTAAATATTTTGAATTTAATCGTATCTATTAATTATTAACATGAAACTAGTGATCCGTGTTGGTTTTCCACTTGTGACTAGAACAACCTAATACATAGACTAAGTAACAAATAAACGTTCACATTTATACTATTAGTGAGGATAGCTCAATTTCAAGCCCTTCATTTAGCGGTTCACTTTGAGCTTTAATGAGTGTGACAAATCACCTACTCAGTTTCCAATTTCATCAAATTAATATATGTATATTTTATTATTTATGGATTTTTAAATACAATATAAATACATTGCTTTGTTAAATATATAGTTAATTAAATAAATGATTTTTTACAGTCATTTCACATAAATTGATGTGTAAGTATAACGTCTAGTACAGCTGACTACCTAGCTGATCTTTTGGCGTTTCCATAATTTCAATTTTTACTGACAACACTAAATCTCATTAATAAGAACAATACAAAAAAACAGAAAATCGGTTGATAAACAGAGGAAAAAAGGTACTAAACTGTTTTGTCTTTGTCTAACAAATATATATATATATATATATATATATATATATATATATATATATATATATATATATATATATATATATATATATATATATATACACATACATACATAAATAATTTAATCTATAAATATTCGTACTTACAAATTACACATTTGACTTTTAAGAGAATTGATTCTAGGATTTAAAAATGTTGGAGACAGAAATTTTTTCCAATACAGTACCTACTAGATATGATCGTGAATTTTCTAGTTGCAACATATTTCCCTCGTGTCACTTTAAAATTGCTCGTAAGTAATCCGATCACATACCTACAAGTTAGTCAAAGTATACGAGTATGAGCTCAAAGATATTGTTAAGATCATTTCTTTTTCCCACAAATTCCATATAAATGTACTTTATATTTTTCTTAAATCGCGTTCTAAGGAGCAAGTGTAAAATGTTTTTATTTTTATTATGCACTAGCGTTGCCCGCGGCTCCGCCCGCGTTCAAATGAGAAAAACCTAATTCTTAGGTTTTACATATTAGTATACTTTTACATTGCGGTTTTTGTATTTTTTCTCAGAAATTAGATATTTTCTAGCGTTAAAAAGTATCCTTTATGTTGACCCGGATAACCAGCTATCACTATACCAAATTTCATCAAAATCTCTCTAGTGGTTTTTCCGTGATGCGGTAACAGACAGACAGATAGACAGAAAGACAGACAGACATACAGACAAAAATTCTAAAAACTATAGATTCGGCCTCCGTATTGGTAATAAAGTCTATTTCAATAAAATTTTCCAAAAAATATTCAATGTACAGATTCGGCTTAGTTACGATTTTATTATATGCATAGATTTTAACATCCGAAGTACATTATTCCTTTAATGGGTAATGACAGTTTGGTCTCTTTGGTTGCTATTACTATGAATTATTTTTGATTTTTTAAGGGGTCATTTTTCTTCTTATTTCATTTTATTTTTGTTCTTTGTGAAGTGAAAACTTGTATAGGCAGATTTGGATGGGGAATAAATTCATGTAAGTCGTCATCGACATGGCCACGTGACGTGATAACGCTATCTCTCAGATTGCCGTTAAATGTCAAAACTAGATAAATGTAAACAGATTTAACTTACAAATTTAAATTTTAGATCAAACAATTAAATAATAACAACAGTTTTTAGTTTTCACTTTAGTCGGCAGTCCTCATGGCTGCTTATGCTTATGATTATACTGTATTTTTAATTAAAAAAATTATGTGAACCCCTCTTATTTGAGGGTGAAGGCTTCCTCCAGAGATGCCCAATAGCCTCTATCCGTGGCTTTTTTCATCCATTGTTTCCCAGCGATTGCTGTGATGTCATCTGCCCATCTGGGGCTAAGTCTGCCTCTCTTTCTGTTTCCTGTGGGGCCTGGCCATGACGTCAGCTAAATCGTCCAGCGATCGTCGCTCAATCTCGCTACATGTCCCGCCCATCGCCATTTTATTTTCTATGAGTGGCTTAGCGCGTCTATTACTCCTGATGTTTCTCGTATAATTGAGTGGCGTATTTTTTTATTTTTTCTAATGTTCAGCATGCTTCTTTTCATGCTCCGTTGGCAAGAGATTGTTTTTTATCCGGCGCGTGATTTTCCAACGCGTTTGCGTATGTAAACGACGGTAGGAGACAGCTGTTCATGACCTTTCTCTTAATATTTGGTGGAATTTGGCTAGTTTAAATCTGTATATCCCGTAGAGGAAGTATTAAAAATATTCTGAAAAAATGTACTTGAGAAAATATTAATACGTAATTACCTAATATTTAGCTTAATTTTATTTCTACAAACTGGATAAACTCATCTCTCCGCGTGGAATATCTTGGAGGCAGGAAATTTTGTATTAAAAGGATTTTTGCTAAATTTACATGTTAAATTATCCCATTTAATCATTTAAACTGCCTAAGCTCCATGTATACCTACGTATCTTACCAAGTTAAATAACAGCAAAACTAATTATTCTGCTCTTACGTGTTTGAGGAAAATCATAATTACTTTCAAAATTACTTTGCCAAATAATCGTATGTGCTCAGAGCTTGACATGGAATAATTTTAGGGGTGTGAAGGAAGTTAAAATTGCGTGTGGATAGCTTTAATTTATCCGTAGAGATTGCGTCCGGAAAAGAAATTGCAGGCATCCCTGCCAAAATTAAAAGAGACTGATTTACAACGCACGTAAAACCCGAGGTGAGATCTTATTAACATTACTTTTTATAACGCCAGGAGCGCTAAATTGCAACAATGTAGGCAGGATTCTAATTAAAGAGGCGTTAAATAGCATCATTAAATAATATAGTTGTGTCGGTGCAGGCACGTTTTCGTTGAAATTTATTCATTCTCTAACAAGCATGGGACAAACTTTAATTTATATAAATATAATCTTTCAAAGGCACATATGTAGATATTTTTATAGTACTTTGCTATAATATATAAGCGTCTAATCTTGTACTTACTTTATCTAGATCAAAAACGTCGAAGAAGCATGAATGGTTGAACAGGCTTTGTTACAACTTTGCGAAAAATCATGTATTTTTCTATTTATAGATACAAAGTGAAAAAGCAGATAGATAATAATAAAATTGAAAGAAAATATTTGTGTCTGTATTTGAATGATACGTCATCGCTAACAAAACTATTAGTTTTGAAAAGAGTTAATTTTGTATCTACCCCATCACGATGTAACAGTTGAATGGTTGGTAATGAAACTGAATAGCAAATTTACGAGCAATCGATTGGTAAAAGCTTCATTTTAGTTTTGTATAATATAATAGCATGTCCCGCGGCTCCGCCCGCGTTCAGATGACCAAAAACCAAATTCTTAGGTTTTACATATTAGTATACTCTTACAATGCAGTTTTTGTATTTTTTCTCAGAAATGAGATATTTTCCCGCGGTAAAAAGTATCCTATATGTTGACCCGAATAACCAGCTATCACAATACCAAATTTCATCAAAATACCTCCAGTGGTTTTTCTGTGATGCGGTAACAGACAAACAGTCAGACAGACAAAAATTCTAAAAACTATAGATTCGGCCTCTGTATCGATAATAATGTTTATTTCAATAAGATTTTCCAATAAATATTTAATGTACAGATTCGGCTTAGTTACAATTTTATTATACTATGTATAGATTACTCAATTTACATATATGATTAAATAAACAATAAATAATATAATGGAATTTATTTATATATATTATATTTACATATTTTGTATGTAGATTTCACTTTGGCTTAATTTGTTTTGCTCTTTAACAGTGTATGTAAGCGAAAATTTTTAATTACTGCAATGAAATGCGTAAATAAAAATAATTATTTGCTGCGATTTTTTACGTATAGGTACCTACTTCATTTATTAATTTTAATAAATATCTTATATAATTTTAATAATATTTATAGTTATCGGAAAACAATCCAATATATAAAATGTTATTATTTAACTACTTCTACACTAGCATGATAAAGAGGTCGAGGATTTGTTTAGATGTACGAGATAAACTTCAGAACCATTAATTTGTATTCTGATTTATTTTTACTCGACTGCGGCAAAGCCCAAAGGAGGGTTATGTGTTTGACCTATATGTATGTACGTATGTCCGATCCTAGCGGCTTATTGACTAAACGGCTTAACCGTTTGATGATTCCTCGTTGTTAGATTTGTCTAACGCGAGTGTCAGAGGGTATATAGGTATCGGTAAAAATTAAAATGGCGGTGCCAAATATTTCGTCCGTAACAATCGAGTGGGATATCAAAATAAAGGTTTTAAAGAGATGATTACAAAAATGTTTACATCTTATAAATTTAAAAAATAATTTAGGGTAAGAAATTGTTCAATAAGGCCTAAAATGTCAAGCTGACCATAAATAAAAAGCTGTAAATAATATAACATAAAATAAATAAATAATATAAAAAAAATAACAAAAATAAAGTAAATTATTCTTATTAAATAGAAAATTACATTATGACTGAGTAGTGATAGTTTTTTATTCTGATATACGTAGTAGTAGATATGGTCATTTTTTTATTATAGTATTTTAGCAAAAGCTACAAAAATACCCGAACGAAGCCAGTTTGGGTCGCAAGTTTCCTATAAAATGAACACATGATTGTTACAAAGACTTATATCTGGGCCATGTAATTTGGAATAAGAGCCTGCGGCGCTATGTTCTGCTCTATAATTAAGTTATAAACAGTATTTCTTTCATTTTCATAATATTTGTTTATTAATTTACATTAAAACAAATATATAACAGATTCATGTTTCTAATATTATTTGTAATGTTTAAGCATTTAAAGGTTTTAGAAATAATTTTTCAATATTATGATCTAAAAGCTATAAATAAATATATTGGGATATTAACACACAGCACCATCTAGTTCCATGGTAAGCTACGAGGCTTGTGTTATGGATACTAGATAGTTGATAAACTACATACATATGTAAGTATAAATACATACATATTATAAATATAAACACCTATGACTAGAGTAAAAACATTCGTGCTCATCAACGTGAACCCGCGACCGCCGCGCTGGCACAGCAAGTAGGGTCACTACAATCCGAGCCAAGCGTGTCGTCATAAGAAAATAACTTAACTCAAATATAAACAAGATATATTTAAAATAGTTTAGAACATTTTATATTTTCAAACAGCTCGATTCGGATAATAGAAATCGATTTTTACGGCATCCAGAAGTTCTTTCAAATAGGTTCGAGTACAAAAGAGTAGTGTTTTTTCTTACTTTAACGCAACATTGATTTAAGGGGTCGAGTGATTTTAAGACCTAAGAAAGTTTCTGTGACTTTTATCTGTAAATATCTACGAACTATTTCAGGGACAACCCAGTCCCTATCCCTCTCCTTTCTTATTTTTTTATTTATATAAGATACTGAATGAATTCAACTCGTAATGTGTACATATACGATGTCGGCCTTTCATGATCTGTTACCCTTCGATTTTTTGGATCTGTACTTGAAATCTTGAACCTTTTCGCGAAGGCCCGTAAAAAATTTCTTTGTGCTATTGCCAGCATTTTTCGTTGGGCCTTCAGTGGTTCTTTGATAATAAGAGACTCGAACCCGAAATAATTTAGAGATTGACGTTTTCTCTTTTAAATTCAAAACGTCCATATTAATATGAACTCAATACAAGATACAACTATAGCGCAATAGTTATGTGCCTGTATTGAAAAACATTGCACATTTTTATTAAAAGTGAACAAAAGGCGGGGCGAAAGAGTTTTTAGTTCGAAAGCTAAAATGTTTATGGATTTTTTGTGATCGTTTATATCAAATACTTTGAAAAGAGTTTTGTGCTGCGATAAAATTGCAAAATTTTACCTATTGAAGGGAAATGAACTTGGTGGTAGATATAGCTATGTTACTTTTCTTTGTGTTTATTATAAATAGAACAAAATAACAATAATTTAAAACAAATTCGTAAGAGGATATATCACTTAATTTAAAAAATGGCTATACTTTTTACTTTATTATTCCCATTGTAGGAGAGATAAAAGGATTCTTATTCGCGTATTATTATGGGATACAATAGTTCACAGGCGGCCTTTTTATAGCAGATATGACTATTTCATTTTATACTGTTAATACTTGAAGGACAAAAGATCTTTTGTTATTTAACCATAACAATTAAATGAAGTTATAATTAATTCATTATTCTGGATGATTGGATGGGTTGTGGACGTACTCTGTAGTCAATTATATTAGTGCAATATATCTTTATGCAGATTGGTTTTGTATAACATATATAAAAATGGATCAGGGGTTCGATCCTGTTTGCATGATATTTTTAATAAATTAAGCTATAAATAAATTGTAATGTCGACATATTTTCAAATATTCAATAGGATAGTGATAACAAAGTATGAAGACATTGGCAAGCAATAGTGTCGGATATCCGACGAGGGTCGGAGAAGGGTCTGGGCTACTAGACATATGTCTATGTAATAAAATAAAATTACGAAATGTGAATGTTTATTATAGCATTCTTATACTGCCTCAGATTGTGGATACTCAAAGTATCATAAAGATATAACATGTCGTTTTTTTTGTTTGTTGAACATATTTTTTTATCTTTTTCTGTTTTCGTTTTCACTTATTTGACTTAGATAAGTATCATTATATCCCAGATAAAAACCTTGAAGGATTAGACAGTTCTATTAAAACTAGTGGTGCCCAGTGTTCGAAATCCGACCATTATCATTATTGAAAACTTGAAGAATATAATATATTAGCATTGCCCGCGGCCCCACCCGCGTTCAGATGACCAAAAACCAAATTCTTAGATTTTACATATTAGTATACTTTTACAATGCAGTTTTTGTATTTTTTCTCAGAAATGAGATATTTTCCCGCGTTAAAAAGTATCCTATATGTTGACCCGGATAACCAGCTATCATCATACCAAATTTAATCAAAATCTATCCAGTGGTTTTCTCGTGATGCGGTAACAGACAGACAGACAGACAGACAGACAGATAAAAATTCTAAAAAGTATAGATTCGGACTCTATATCGATAATAATGTCTATTTCAATAAGATTTTCCAAAAAATATTTAATGTACAGATTCGACTTAGTTACAATTTTATTATATGTATAGATGAATTTACAAAACTTTCTTTATTGATAACATTAAAGCTCGTCAATATAATTACTGAAGAAATAAAAATAAAGAGAAAATCATTTAATAAATAAAAAAGAAACAAGTACTTAACTTTTTTGTCTTTGCCTATTTATACGAGTATGATAAAGTTTTAGGAACTAATTACACTCTGCGCGTCTTTCATTTACTTTTTGACATATTATATTACTAATAAAATAAACTCTAGAAAAGCACAAACAAATCTATCCCACTTGAACCGTTCATTTTTCCGGGATAAAAATGAACCTGTTGTTTGACCGGCAATATAAGGTATATCAGCATGCCAAATTTTTCTAAATTAGGTGTATAAGTTGTTGTGCACTGAGCTGTATAAATTACTATAGTTTTTTAACTATCCCACGGAAACTCTTTAATTTTTCGGGATGAAAAGTATCTAAAATGTTGACCGGGTATATAAACCACCGTGCAAAATTTAATTTAAATCGGTCCAACAGTTTCGGAGATTAGCCCGTACAAACAGACAAAGAGACAGAGAAACAAAACATTTGAAAAATATCTGGATTTGTACTATTTATCTTCTTACATCCTCCTGACTCGGTTTTTAGCAATTTTTTTTATGTACAGACATTCGACCTCTACAGTTTTATTAAATGTATAGATTCTACCATTCTATTGAGTTTTCTTTGGCTAATGTAGCCCTCGCGATGTGCCTCTATTTATAACGATCTTCAGCGTCTCGGGAGCCAATATATATATATATATATATATATATATATATATATATATATATATATATATAAAAGTAGCATATTTTAACTCTTTAGACCATATCTATCTGTATACAACAAATGACGTAGACCTTTATGTAGCTACGAAGCTCAACGTCTACTACAACGAAAATTAACTAATCTATATTAATAATTTAGCATTTATTTTATTTGCAAATCATTATATATTATTTTTAAAGTTCATCTTAAAAAGCACATAACAAACCTATTTAACGTATGAATACGTATGACTTACTTAAAAGGTGAATAAAACTGTTATCAAAGTGTCAGTAAGTTCACATAGTAAATGCTAATTCAATTCCAACTTTCGGAGAAAATCTAAAAGCTCATATTGCAAACTGAAAATTCTTAAGGAAATATGCGTCGAAATCTTACCTTACCTCTTTTTATTATAAGTTGAGAATAAGAACTTGTTTTAATGCACTCAGTAAGCCACCTAAAAGCATAGCATACTCCTACAAACTCCTACTTCAGATACTAAAGGCGCATTCATTTGACGTAAAGATTTGCTTTCCTTGTTACATTTTAAAGCTTCTAGATGAATGTTAGTTTTTCGTTATTATTTCTTACTTGAGACATTTTGCTGTGTTTTAAATAGGCGGCTATAAATTCTGATTGTGTGAGACAAGAATTTTAATGTAACAGATAAAATAATGTGTTAATAAAGAAAGAAAGAAAGCCCAGATAATTATAAAAAATAAATATATGCCTGTCCGTTGCTTAATAATGGAAATGGCTGATTTAATTCTAACAAAATTCAAGTGCGTATAAACAATTTTGGTCGTAGTGACCATTTTCAATTTTCGTAACATTAGAGTGGAGTAGCGGATGAAAGGTACAAGATAACACTGATATTATAAATGTGAAAGTTATGTGTAAGGTGTGAGGGAGTGTGTGTTGTTATTTCATCGAGCCGTAAAGGATTTTCGGATTTAAGCGAAATTATAACTCAGACAACTTATATCCTGGATATACATAGACTATGTTTTATCGACATATCTATACATTATAATAAAATTGTAACTAAGCCGAATCTGTACATTAAATATTTTTTGGAAAATCTTATTGGAATAAACATTATTATAGATACAAAGGCCGAATCTATAGTTTTTAGAATTTTTGTCTATCTGTCTGTCTGTTACCGCATCACAGAAAAACCACTGGAGGGATTTTGATAAAATTTGGTATGATAGTAGCTGATTATCCGGGTCATCATATAGAATACTTTTTACTGCGGGAAAATATCTCATCTCAGACAAATTTATACTAAACGTTAAATTATATATTATATCATTGCGTTTTCACTAAAAAATAATATATTAAATATATAACAGAAAAATTACTAAAAAGTAATTCAAACAACCCTCTAGATTTACATATCGAATCAATTATAAAGCTCGCCACATTAATGATGCAAATTGGTAGCATAAGCTATCGGACTGTTATCCCACGGGACCACTAAATAAATACTCTCAACAGGGTGATCGGTTTCAATAGCCACCGTTGAATTCGAAAACACGGTTAATCCGAATGAGTGCTACGATTGTTGCTGGCTTTCACAGTACGGTAGAATTATTACCAGTAGAATTATTATTTCGTAAAAATATATTTTTCGCACTCATTTAAAATATCTTGAGTTCTCAAGATTTTATCAGTAATTTCATTACGTTTTTTTCTGCAGTAGTATAAACGTATTTAGAATTGTTATATAAGTGAATTTCCAAGAACTATTTTTCAGAATTTTTGACATTCAAGTGAATAATTTTTTTGGGTTTAAATTTATTTTTATTTTTTATCATCTTTTATACATATGTAAATGTATATCTATCTGTACAAATATAAAATTCTGAGTCGAAAAAATATTTAATGTACAAAACATTAAAATATTTTTTTGGAAAATCTTATTGAAATAATAGTTATTATCGATACAAACGCCGAATCTACAATTTTTAAAATTTTTGTCTGTCTGTCTGTGACCGCATCACGAGAAAGCCATTGGACAGAGTTGTATGATGATAACTTATTATCCGGGTCAATATATAGGACACTTTTTACTACGGGAAAATGTCTTATCTCTGAGAAATATACATATACTAAACGTTAAAACGTAAGTAGGGACGAACCCGAGCGGAGCGAGGGTGAGTCGTTAATTTAAAGATATATTTTTACTATTTAAAACAGGTTTTTATTTAAATTTTAAATTTATTATTATATATTATTATACTTGTATATTATTATTCATTTTTTTTTGTTTTACACATTATTAATAACAAAATGCACATTAAAACTTCTCGTACAGTTTGAAATCAATTGTTCATATCTAGAGTTAATTGTTCTTAATCTAACTCTTATTTCTCTTTGAGAGCTATTAGCAATTCTCGGAGGCTGAGTTTTATCTTAAGTAGAAGACTAAACTACACTAATACCTTTCATGCTTCTGGTATAAAATAAATAACCTTTATTTAATGTTAAAGTAATTTGTATATTTGTTACCTACTTAAGACCTTATTTGCAGCTAGCTTTTGGTATTAATTTTATTAATTATTAACCAAACTGATTAAAAATTAAAAAAAAAACTAAAAATGGAAAGCTGTAAGAAAAAGTTTCATTAAAAAAAAAACTTTTTAGTTTTTAGTGAAATATTGTTTGTGTGTTTAACATAAGGTGAATAAAAGAAAAAAAATATTTATCTCATATAAAATGATTGTTAAAAACCATATAAACCATAACGGACGAGTTCATCCAAATATGATTAATTTCTCTTACATTTTCTTTGAAAACAATTGTTTTATTTCTAAGATTCTTCTTTAATGTTACTTAGCCATTGTTCGATTAATTATTCATATAGTTTAAATAATCTATACATATAATAAACTTTTTTGGAAATTCTTATTGAAATAGACATTATTATCGATACAGGGGCGAATCTATAGTTTTTAGGATTTTTGTCTGTCTGTCACCGCATCACGGAAAAACCACTTGAGGGATTTTGATGAAATTTGGTATGATAATTGGTTATCCGGGTCAACATATAGAATACTTTTTACCGCGGGAAAATATCTAATTTCTGAGAAAATATACAAAAACTGCATTGTAAGAGTATACTAATATGTAAAACCTAAGAATTTGGTTTTCGGTCATCTGAACGCGAGCGGAGCCGCGGGCAATGCTAGTTTCCCTATAATAAGGACCGAATGTATTCCCGTAATAATAAAATATTAATATGCACGTTAAATTACGGGCGGGAGCATAAACGGGCGGACGAACAATTCTTGCGGTGATACCTAGCGTGCTCGAACGTTGCCGCTATTAATCAGATCTAGAGAAAGCCCTGGAAAGAATGGCACCAAACAACCCACCGAAGAGGCTTAGTGGTATATTCCCTATAATATAATTTATATTTTCGACATACATTTCTTACAATTTTTTTTAATATATTATATATTTTTTACCTATGTAATATTCCTTTATAATTTGCTTTTCTGTCTCTTTCTTAATCTATACTTAATTTTAAATTATAAAGTAAATTTTATATTATAAAGAGGAAAGATTTGATTTTTTATTTGTTTGTTTGCTTGTTTGTTTGTATCGAACAGGTTCCGAAACTGCTGTACCGATTTAGATGAAATTTGGTAAGAAGATAATTTGAGACCATGGAAAGGACATAGGATAGTTTTTAGTTTCCATCCCGAAAATTATTCCTCAAGAGGGTGAAAATGGGGATGAAAGTTTCTATGGGGAATCAAACTAGGGACGAACGCGAACGAAGCAAGGGTGAGTCGCTAGTTTTTACTATTAAATAAGAAAGTATGTTCGAAAAATTGCCTTAACTTTCATACATCACAAAGTTTTTTTGCATACATATATTTTGTGGGCTGGTAAAAGTCAAAACCTTTTTTATTCTATTTTACTCGTGCAATATTAGTTGGTGAAGAGATTTTTTTTTAAAACTCCTCTACATATTTTTAATAATGTATTTATGATTGTTATCCTTAACTTATATTATAAAATTGTTTTAAATATTCTAGATTTTAATGATTTTTTTTACATCTGTAAATCCTGTTCTGGTGAATTTCGGTTTTGCAGGTGACATTTCGAGAATACATTTCGTAATTACTGCGTAGTAATTATGGCTGTTCTATGGTTCCTCCCCAAATGTAAACTAAGCTAAATTGTAGCTCATTTACATTTTAATGTTGTTTACTCACAGCGTGTTTAATAATATATATATAAATTTTTCTTATATAAATAAGAAAATTTTATATATATAAGAAAATTTAAATATTTAATATATTTTAAAATAATATGTTTATCTGCATAGTAAAAGTTGTTTAATATTTTGTATAAATGACTTAATAAAGTAATAATAAAACATTATAATTTTTAAATAATTATTACCTATTAAAGATATATGGAAATAATATTTCGCTCGGGTTCGTCCCTAGGTACATTTTTTTTGAGCGGAACCCTAATTCTTTTTCTAAATAAAAAATAGCCTATGTTACTCCCTATAGCATCAGCTATCTTCCAGTGCAAGTATCGTCAAAATCAGTCCAGCCGTTTCAGAGATTGTCCGGAACAAACGGCCAGACAAACAGACAGACAAACATTTAAAAAAATGTGTTTTTCTTATAAGTACCGTATATAATTTCATATGCATTCACTAAAAAGCTGTTATTTTGACATTAAAAACAGACACTTTAATTTAATATTTCTGATTGATAAATATATCGTTATATATGAACATTCCAATCCTCATCTTCAACTACGTGGTAACGTGTCACTGCCAAACTCAAATTCAATTTTCCTCTTTGTCAAAATTGGCTTTATATGGACTTCCTTTAAGCTAACAGAAACTGGAACAGGGTTGGCAAAAAATAACATTCGGTAAAGTATTATTAACGTTAATAATATTAACATGACAGGTAAAGCTTGATATTTGGACGGAAAATATTTGGTCTTTCAAATTCTGCTTTTGGTTTTTTACCTTAGGTTTTTTTGTTATCTTATTCTTTCTGATCCAATAACATTTTCAATTTACTTCGCTCTCCTATTTGTTAATATGTTGTTTGAATCGTTATCATATATATCTTTTAATATTTATTTCGTTCGGAAAATATATAATTGAACCGCAAGCGCTATTATAAACTTTGCCAGTAAGTTCTAAAATGAAGCCATGTACATACTGTAAATAAAAAAGAATTGTAAAATATTGTATTATACCATCTTCTTCTTATAAACATAACTAAACGAAACATGACAGCCCTGCGAGGAACATATTGGCTTTGATGAAACAATTAAACTTTTCATCGTAATTCCAAAACTAATTTTCAGTAGTTTGATAGAGTCAGCCGATCGGTCGGCAGGTAAGTTCGACAGCGACCACTTGCACCCAGCCTGCTCCCAAATTAATATTGTCGGCCTTTCATTTTGCAGAACATGTCGAACAAATCGGAAATTTATAGTTTATTTTGGAAAGTGTTATAATATCACTCCACATATGTATAAGCGGGGCCGAGTGGCATACAGCCGGGAACCAATTACCTGGACATACTCGTGTTTAGAAAATTTTAAACAAAATGTAATTGAGAAGTTTGATAAATAATACTCCCTTGTAACGGTGATATTCTTTTGATAAAATATTTTAAGCAGATTTATTATTATATAAAAAAATCGGAAACTGGATATATATATATATATATATATATATATATATATATATATATATATATATATATATATATATGTGTATGTCAACTTATGTGTAAACAAAAGGAAATATATAAAGTGTTTCCTTGCAGGATAATATGCTTTAAAGATGGTATACGGTTTTGAAATGATGATTATTAAAGATACTATATATATGCATATTGTATGATGTACATGAGCTCATCTATATACTTATTAAAAAACTGGGTCTCAAATGCTAAAAATATATTTAGTACATAATTTAAAAGTTAAATACCAAGAACTGCTTTGTCGGGAGATATGTATAACAGAGTATTTGCAACAGTTTTATTACATAAGTGTCTGATTAAAATACTTGTACATGCAAGTTTAGTTGTCGATGTATACGAACACTTATGTAGGTAATTTCTTCTGTTTGAAAATAACTTTACCAAATAAAATCTGTCTATAAACTTATAAATAACTAGCAGAAATCGCGGTTACGCCCGCGTTCAATCTACAAAAAATTATATTTATATGAGTAATATTGTTCATACAAAAATACTAAAATTGCGTTTAATAAATTGGGGGTGGGGATAGTATGATGAAAAATACTATACGACCAAATCTCATATCTACCAAATATATAAAAAAAATCATTATAATCGGTCGAGCCGTTCCGGAGGAGTGCGACCACAAACACCGTGACACAAGATTTTTATATATTAGATAACTTTATTTAACATATATAATTCGAACGCTTCAACAGGAAAATCAACCAACTACCAATAATTTAAAAGAAGAAAGCATATCAAAAACATATGGAATATCAATAATTGTTATAGAAAAACACCGAATTCAATAATAAAAAAAATACAAAAATAATAAATCCGAATGCGTAAAAAGCGAACTTAAGAGTTGAAAGCAAGTTGACGTAGGAACATAGTAGTATATATATATATATATATATATATATGTGTATATATATATATATATATATATATTATATATATATATATATATATATATATATATATATATATATATATATATGTAGGAACACACACACACACACAGTGATATACTCGAAAAACATAACCCTCCATTAAAATTAATTCTTTGAACATTGAATTTAAGCATTATAAAGAGATATAGAAAAGGTATTTGCTTAAGCCCATTGTCAATATTTGTATTGTATTTAATGAGATTTAGTGTGATAATGAAAAAAATAATGGATGTTAATTCGTAATAAATATTTGCTTCACACTGTTATATTATTTACTACTATCGACAATTTAGTTTGTAAAATAATTGAACGTATATTTTAAAGTAAATGTTGAAGTCAGTAAATGTTCGCTGAAATATTCAAAGTGTTTATCAAGGTAGTCGGCAAGGCATTACATCGCGAGACATTTACACGAGAGAAGCTGAAATTCTTGCTTGCATATTATGACACCTTATATTTTATATGCTCTTTTGAGAACGTGTTTTAGAATGAAAATATTTCAGCTTGTTAAAACATTTAACGTTGTAATCTCTTTATATAATAAAACCATATTTATAAAAATACTAGCGGCTCACCCTCGCTTCGCTCGGGTTCGCCTCTAGAAAAACACTAATAGAGATCTATTAGTAGATCTAGTAGTTTCCCGTGGGAACCCACGGGATCCATTCATTTTTCCCGGATAAAAAGTAACCTGTTGTTTGACTGGCAATATACGGTATCAGAATGTTAAATTTTACTAAATTAGGTGCATAAGCTGTATAAGTTATTATAGTTTTTTAATTATCCCACGGGAACTATTTAATTTTCCGGGATAAAAAGTATCTAAGTTGTTGCCCGAGGATATAAGGTATCACCATGCAAAATTTCATTTAAATCGGTCCAAAAGGTTCGGAGATTAGCCCGTACAAACAGAGAAACAAAAAAATTGAAAATAATCTAGATTTGTTCTATTTGTCTTCTTACATCCCCCTGACTCGGTTTTTAGCATTTTTTTGCTATGTACAGACATTCGACCTCTGCTGTTTTATTATAGTATACTCGTAGATATTGTATTACATCCTGTTGCAAAAAGCTTTAAGCCTCTATCGTTAATGCTACGGTCCACATTTCCTTTTAACATAAATAAATAAATAAATATATTGGGACATTAACACACAGCACCATCTAGTTCCATGGTAAGCTACGAGGCTTGTGTTATGGATACCAGATAGTTGGTACACTACACATATATAAACTTTAAATACATACATATTATAAATATAAACACCCATGACTGGAGTACAAACATTCGTGCTCATCACACAATGAATGCCCCCAGCGGGACTCAAACCCGCGACCGTTGGCACAGCAAGTAGGGTCACTACATTCTGAGCCAAACGTGTCGTCAAAACCATGTTTAAAAGTGTATTTTTATTTAGTCCTCTATCTGCTAATGAAAGTTTTGTTAAAACAGATTAAGCCGTTTGTCTTCTAATTTCATTGCACTTCAGTGCACAGTATGAGAACAGTTTTGTGAAATAACTCAAATCCCTAATGATAAAATTAATCTTAAGAATAAAATCATAATGAAGGTCTTCCAATGCGCTAAAGACAATATGAGTTCAATATGGTTTATCTATTTCGGTATCACAGAAAGTAAAATCGATTTTATTTAAAAATTATTTATTTATCTGTGAAATATATTTTTTAATTAAAAGTCTTGTCGAATCGTCTCTAGTTCCATACATAATGTTTATTCTATACAAAAAACTTTACTGTGATACGGTCCTTTCAATACCAGTAAATTATTATAAATTATATTCATAGACGGTTCAAGAACGTACTTGATATTTCCATTGCTTTGTTTCATTTAATTTGAATAATTACCAACTGTTTGCTCACTGCAATAGGAAAAGTTTCATCATGAAATCGCATCTATTTTATATTTAACCCTGTCTACATTCAAATTTCAACGTAAAGTTTTCGTTTGGTTTATTCATTACTAACTAGCTGACTCGATACACATTTGTCCTGTTCGAATTTCTACGTAATTTATGATTTTTAAGTTCATACAAAAATCATTAGAAAAAAGCACTGACAGTTACTTTCGAATTTTCTAATTTTCCTGGCAACTTTTCTAATTCTTTTCCACAAATAACCTTATTCGAACAATTACAAGTAACTAAATTAATCAAATCGATCCAGACCTTCTGAATTGAGGCGCTTATGCAATGAACAGCATTGCATTTTCCTATGTATAATGAAGTATTTAATATACATTACGCAAATTATAATAGAAATAATAAATAATGGTAAAAAGAAGCCTCGTAAAGGCTTATAATATGTATATAATTTTAAATTAAATTTCGTTCCTTGCAATAAGAAGTACCCGACGACTCTTCCTTGTTTATGCAAATAATAACGTCTATCCGTTATTTCGACGCTGCGTTAAAGAACAAATCAATAGATCAACTAACTAACATACTTTCATATTATACAGGGTCATTTTTAATTTACTGAAAACCTTTTGGGAATACACTATTTACAACATAACAACATCTGTAACAAGAAAAAATAATGTATCTTAAATTTTTATTTTTATACAAAAATAAAAATATTTTTATTGCACCATCTCAACGGTAATAGTCCAGCATTAGCAAAAGAAAGTGCGTGTCCGGTGGAGGGGGAGGGGTGAAGGGGTGTAGGAAGCTGCGCTTACTCATTTAAACTTGGCCAGATGCTAGAACTTAAAAGTTTAGAAGGTGTAAAAAAATATTTTTATTTTTGTATAAAAATAAAAATTTAAAATACATTATTTTTTCTTGTTACAGATGTTTTTGTTATGATGTAAATAGTATATTCCCATAAGGTTTTCAGTGAATTAAAAATGACCCTGTATATTAGTAACAGTTTGTATTACTATTGTTACTTTTATACGATATCAGTAGGAATATTTAAACAAAAGCTAGCACAAATGGCACACCTAACACAAATACCTAACACTCTTGGTAAATAATA
The DNA here is from genome assembly GCA_951806755.1 of Brenthis hecate. NCBI lineage: Eukaryota > Metazoa > Arthropoda > Insecta > Lepidoptera > Nymphalidae > Brenthis > Brenthis hecate. The sequence goes on along the minus strand of OX638272.1, from coordinate 1,874,574 downwards.
ATTGCGTGACAGTTAATAGTTGACAAAGTATTGAATGGGGACGACAGGAAACCTTTACAAATCCGATAGAAAGATGTTCGTAATGTAATAGTGGGTGAGGTAGTCTTTGTTACACATAACAGCCACTTACGGAAGCAGTTGTCACTGTCACCAAGTTAGATAGTGTCATATCTCGGTTCATATTCTTGTATATTGAACGACTTCTGTGGATTGACAAAGCTATCGCTCACTGCTATCGACGACACGTTTGGCTCAGTTTGTAGTGATCCTACTTGCTGCGCCAGCGGTCGCGGATTCGAGTCCCGCTGGGGGCATTCATTTGTGTAATGAGCACGAATGTTTACACTCCAGTCATGGGTGTTTATATTTATAATATGTATGTATTTAAAGTTATATATTTGTAGTGTATGAACTATCTGGTATCCATAACACAAGCCTCGTAGCTTACCATGAAACTAGATGGCGCTGTGTGATAATGTCCCCCACATATGTCCCCCACATATTATCTCCGTTATGGAGCTTACGAGTAGTTTCGATGTATTAGTTATTTATTTACGAGAGAAATTTAAATTTATTTAAAAACAAAGCAAAAGTTTAAATAAAAAACTCTTTATAGAATGAATTGGATAACGAGTACAACAGTTGATAGATTTTCAGTAAAATAAGTTTGTTTGTTTGTTACACATATTTATTGTACGCGTACACGTATGTATGTATCCACAGACATATGCTGGGTATATATACATTATACATACTTACATTTTGTAAATAATGCATTTTTTCTTTTTTTTCTCTTGTTGCTGTTACTGTTAATATATTATTTTCACATAAAGTTGATCTTTTTTGTGAAACTTGTATAAACTGGCGTCTTAACATATACTAAAGAAAAAAAAGTTATTAATAATAATTTAATTTGTTACTTAGTAGGAAATATTTTTTAAATTAAACTATTAAAATTAGTATTCATAACATATAAAATAAAATAAACGTTAACTCTTCTACTTTTATCTTCAAATTTGACTACACAAGTGCACAATACGATTTATAAATTAAATTATCCAAGTTGAACAATGAATGAAACGAAATATCAGTTCTCACAGCACAATAAAATAAAATTATATTGTAGAAATAAATGCGGCATAAGGAATGTTTTCCCGACATTTGTTTCATTAATCATACCATTTGATTCAATTCATTATTTCATAATTATATAAGGTACACCATACAATATCCTAATTAATATAACACATATTTTTTTGTATTATTATTTTTAATTTTTAAATTTTTAGTTTAGTGTTTAGCTTTTTGTTTTTCTTATTTTCATTGTGGTCTTCTTCTTATTTGTAATTTTTAATATGTAGAAACTTCATTGGTTTATGTGTTATCTATTATTATTTATTATTTATGTAATTATTATACTGTTTGTTTCCTTAAAATAAATAAATAAATATAATAAAAATCTAATAATTTTGCAAGTTATTAAAGGTATGTATTATAAATACACTATTTCTATTTTATCTAAGCCAAGTTATAATATTTTATATATAAGAAATATATGACTTCCTTCCACTACATTTTATAAAGTCATTTTACCAATCTCCTAATAATGATCTTTGTACATTAATTATTAACATAAACAAAATCCCGATTCAGCAACAAAGCTAAAGTAAGTTAAATCCAGATTATATTTATCTCAACGCAGAGAATATTAAAAAGCCATTATAGATAAACAAGATACTAAAGGCTTCGGCCCAAACAACAAAATGGATTGACTAAAGTGTAATTTCATAAAGTTAATTGTAATGCAAAATTGCAAATTCCTTAAGCCCAGCATATTATTAAGCATCCTTTAAGGATCTAATAAATAAACATGAAGCGATAGAGCTTGCTAAGAAACCGATTTTATTCGATACAAAATGATGAGGTAATTTAAACCGACGCTAAGTTATATTAGACGTTAACTTGTTCGATTGAATCTATTATTCTAACAAAATGTTGTTATTGTTTTGTTTCCAGGCCATTATCAGAGTGGCCGTTATTATATTTATTGCTATAAGTACCCATAACTATATGGGCTCATTTCACATTTGTACCTTTTACCAATAATATATTTACATGAAAACATACAAATAATAATATGTTAAAGGGAAAAGATGTTAAAACTCTACAATTGTGTTAAACTTTATAGGATTTTTAAAGAAAGATTAAAATTTTCATGTGAATACTTGAAAATACAATGAAATTATAAATTAACTTATTTATATTATTTACAAAACAAATGGTCTCCTTAAAAAGGGCTGAAAAACTGGATAATTACTTATTACAAGTATAATCTGCGTGGAAGATGATTGTACATTTTCTATGATTGTTTAAAAGGACTAGCTAGCCCTTTTGAAAATATATTTTTAGAAGTTTAGCTTTTATTTTTTAATTGAATGAAACTGCTAGTGTATAACAAAAAAAGACGTGTATATTTTATCACCCCAGCGTCACACATAGCATTGTTAAGGGAAAATTAAAATTTCACCATTACTCTATGAATAGAACGGTTTGTTTTTTATTTTTATTTTCATACAATATTTCACCTATAGATTTACTTTTTGGCTTATCTTACCAATATTATAGATGTGAAAGTTTCGGTGTTTGGATGGATGTTTGTTACTCAATGACGTCAGAACAGCTGAATGGATTTAGATGGGAGCAAATAGGATTATAGTCTGGAATAGTACATAGGCTACTTTTTATCCCGGAAAAATGTACGGTTCCCTTGGTGTGTATATATATATATATATATATATATATATATATATATATATATATATATATATATATATATATATGTATAATAGATCTATACATATAATAAAATTCTAACTAAGTCAAATCTGTACATTAAATATTTTTTCGAAAATCTTATTGAAATAGATATTATTATCGATACAGAGGCCGAACCTATACTTTTAAGAATTTTTGTCTGTCTGTCTGTGACCGCATAACAAAAAAATCACTGGAGGGATTTTGAAGAAATTTGGTATGGTAATAGCTGATTATCCGGGTCAACTAATATACTAATACGAGTATACTAATATATAAAACCTAAGAATTTGTGTTTGGTCATATGAACGCGGGCGGAGCCGCGGGCAATGCTAGTATATAATAAATGCTCTACTTTAACGAACTTTACTTATTTCACTTTGCATAAATACAAATTTAATTTAACAGACATTAATTACTAATTAATACTTCGAAGCATTAACTTTATGTTACTTTTATAACGATTTAAATTGTTCTTACAATAAAGAGTTGTTGTTATATATTTAGTCCGACACAAAGACATACACTTAAGAAATAAGTGCTTGAAACTGGCACAAAAGTTAGGACATAGAAAATGAAAAAAATAATTTTTGAGGATCTTTTAAACGTATTTCAAATATAAATATATTTTCAAATTAAAAAAAAGAAAGAAAACATTTATATACATATTATGACTACATTCTACATATATTATTAAAAGTGACCTCTCCCTGATATTTCAAGCTTAAAGGAGAAAGGGGATAGATAATTTTATGTTTTTTATTTATCTCATTATTTATAGGAAAAAATCACTCCCGTGATGTATTAACTAGCTACGTTTTAATAGTTAGTAGGTATGGAATAGATAGAATATATATTATATGACTAGCATTGCCCGCGGCTTCGCCCGCGTTCAGGTGACCAAAATCCACATTCTTAGGTTTTACAATTTAGTATACTATTACATTGCACTTTTTGTATTTTTTTCTCACAAATGAGATATTTTCACGCGGTAAAAAGTATCCTATATGTTGACCCAGATAACCAGCTATTATCATACCAAATTTCATCAAAATCTGTCCAGTGGTTTTCTCGTGATGCGGTAACAGATAGACAGACAGACAAAAATTCTAAAAACTATAGATTCTGTCTCTGTATCGATAATAATGTATATTTCAATAAGATTTTCCAAAAAATATTAAATGTACAGATTCGGCTTAGTTACAATTTTATTAAATCTATAGATATAGAGCCAGTATAGTTAAGGAAAAATAAACTCGTGTATAAATATATAAGAATAATGCAAAATTTTCAAGCAGCTTCATGAAGTGAAGGAGATGACTCTACATCGTCATTGGCCTAAGGTCAGGAATATTGACCCAATGTGCGGTGTGCTAGCGTTAGCTCTTAGTCAGACGTCTGTCAAGTACCTACAGTGGTTATGCTCATGTAATACAGTGCTTAGCTAAGTTTGTATAGTAGTAATATAAGGCAGTGGTAGCCCAGTGGTAACGCGCTCGCTTGGGAAACCGAATGATGTGAGTTCAAATCCCAGGTCTCGCACCTCTGATATTTTCATGTGCGAATCATTTCCAACATGATTACCACTTGTCTTAACGGTGAAGGAAAACATCGTGAGGAAACCTGCATGTCCGAGAGAACCTAGCAAGTTTTCAAAAGACATGTGAAGTCCGCCAACCCACACTTGGCCAGCGTGATGGACTATGGCCTGATTCCCCCCGTACTGAAGGGAGGCCCGTGCCCAGCAGTGGGACGTTAAAAAGGGCTAAATACAATATACAAGTATCGTACAAATGAGTTTCTAAACTATGTGTAATTTAATCTTTGTGTAATTTGGACAATGTAAGTTTCCAAGGTAAACCACAAACCTTATTAAAATTAGGGAAAGGATGAATTTCATGAACGATGAGATAGATAAAATTTCATAATATCTCACCGAGCTTTATATTATATTCGCGTTTATTAAAATATAAAAATGGTTATTTGTTTTATCATAATTTTCATTTAATTAAGGTAACGTAAAGTTATATCGGATCATAATTTAAAAAAAATAGTGATTATTATAATATATATTGTTAAAATAAATATATTTACAACTTAAGTAAGAATATAATTTCGGATAGAATCTCTCCTGGGACCATGATCGCTGTAAAGCATTCGAAACGTCAAGAATCAAAAATAAAAATAAATCCACCTAAAAGTTTTATTTAAAATGTCAAATATTCGCTTATGTATTTCTAAGAAAGTACTATGATATCTTGTAGTACCTACACCTAATATTATAAATAGTACCTGGGTGACCGTCGCTCGGCGTTCTTTCGGAAAAGATTATCTTATTATTTAATTATCTTATTATAAAAATTGTTTTTTTGTTTTCAAAAAAGAGACCTATAAAGATAAACTTAAAAAGTAAACCTTATCTAAATACAAAATTTGATCCAAATCGATAGAGCCGTTTCCCAGACAACAAAATAAATTTATATATGTAGGTATATATTATAAGAATTACTCATTTAAGTATTATAAGACAAGATTTATATTAAAAAAAAAAACAACAGGAATTTGATTACTTTAAAATCATATAATAATGAATTAAATATGCAATGGAGTATTTTGTTCTGTAGATACATGTTCTATTATAGCTTTGAAATAACTTTATAGGGAGACAAGTCACAGTTATAATAATGTTTTATTACAATTTTACATGTTTATTTCCTTTAAAAAGTAATATTTTATTCTTGAAAATATTTCATACTGTAAGAAGTAATAAGGATGCTAAACAAAAAAATTCATAGAATCTCCAAGTTATGCGTAAACAAAGCAATAAGGCACAATTTCGTCCAATAAAGAGATGCTTCGAGCGTGAGGTATCCTGTACGGTGGACCACTTACCTGGTCTCTTTGTCATTTGCTCTGTAAAGGTTATATTGCAATAAATAAAATCGACGAGTGGTGTTCTGTACCTTATCTGTACATTCCTTTGGGAAGGAATATTTATTCTAGAGATGTCATCGTGGACGTGCAATTATTGAGTAAATGTTTACTGAGGAGAGTGCTTACACTAAGTGTACCTATTATCGGAAGCAGTAGTCGCTCTCAGGACTATGTATACAGTTATCCAATTGAGTCGATTTAATGGTATGTAATTTAATTATTTAAGCAAACGACAGTGTTCAATTATTGCACCCCTTATAATTATGACGATTCATTACTATTTTAATTTCGTGGGTCCCTATTCGTAGTGTCAGATTGGAATTCTAATTCTAAGTTTTCATATTCTATTTCTTAACTTTACTGCATTTTTATGCTTAACTCAAAAAGCTCAAACAGATCTATCCCACGGGAACCGTTTATTTTTCCGGGATGAAAAGTAAACTGTTGTTCGACCGGCAATATAAGCATACCAAATTTTACTAAATTAGGCGCATAAGTTGTTGTGCACTAAGCTGTATAAGTTATTATAGTTTTTTAACTATCCCACGGGAACTCCTAAATTTTCCGGGATGAAAAGTATCTAAGATGTTGCTCGGGGATATAAGGTACCACCATGCAAAATTTAATTTAAATCGGTCCAATAACTTCGGAGATTAGCCCGTACAAACAGACAAAAAGACAGAGAAAATAAAAAAAAAATAAAAACATCTGGATTTGTTCTATTTGTCTTCTTATACTCCCCTGACTTGGTTTTTAGCATTTTTTTCTATGTACAGACATTTGACCTCTACAGTTTTATTTAAGTATAAATATAGATATGTACCATAAAATTTCATTAAAATACATTTTAATTACATTACTTTTACTAAAATGTAAAATGTGAAAGATTATATTTTTAGGGTTCCGTACCTCAAAAAGTTAAAAAAGAACCCTGAAAGACAGTCTCTTGTCCGTCTGTCCGTCTACCCGTCTGTCCATATGTCTGTTCGTGTGTCACCACCTATTTTCTCAGGAACGGGTGGACCTAGCAAGTTGAAATTTATACCAGATCCTGAAGTCTATAGTCTCTATTAGGTGTATAAAAATCAAGGTCCTGAATTAACACGATAAAAAGATATGGGCAAATTTAGATTTTCGCGAAAACTCGTAAGTACAGAAATTTACCTTAATTTTCAACTTTTTTTATTTTTCGGAAATTGCCCTTTACTTGTGCTGTAAGACCTTGCTTTTAACCAAAATGAACAATTCTAGGTCTACCGGAAGTACTCTATAGGTTTTGGGTCGAAAACCTATATGGTAGTTCCCGTTGACTTAAAATCACGAAATTTGGCAAAAAGCGAGGTCTTATTACAGCACAAATAAGGGGAAAATTCCAAAAAAAAAAAGTTGGTTAAAAAAGGTGGGCGAATATGACTCGCACTTGACCGGATTTTTTTTCAACCTTTTTTAGGTATCGCTTCCTATTGATATGTTCAGCATGAAAATGTGTTATTATAATGAACTAGCGACTTACCCTCGCTTCGCTCGGGTTCACCTCTAGGTCAACAAAAACAAACCTATCCCACGGGAATCGCACATTTTTTTGGGATTAAAAGTGGCCTATGTGTTATTTCAGACTATAATCTATCTATGATCCGTCCAATCGTTCTGGCGTGAAACAGTAACAAACATCCATACTTACTCACAAACTTTCACATTCATAACATTAATACGGATTGTTATACTCACTGCTGTTTAAAGAGTATAAGTTGCAATTAATGTTATGTTACTGATATAGAAAGCAATTAATTATTTAATAAATAATAATAAAAATAATGAATTAATCCCTCGACGACTGCGGACACGCCGGCGTTACAGTTAACTATAGATTTCTTAGAAATTTACCTGTAGGTGTTATAGGTATATAACATTTAATAATAATTTATAAAATAACTTTTTATCGGGCTTCTGCTGCCGGGCAAGGGTCCCCGAAGCAAAAGCCAAAACGCCATAATTGTTAACGCTGGCATTTGGCGGACTTCACACGCTTTTTGAAGACTAGTTAGGCTATGTTAGTCTTCATGATATTTTTTTTTACCGTTTTAGTAAGTGGTAATCATATCGAGAATTATCACTCTCAGACGTATGAGAACTGGCGTTTGAACCCGTTTACCTCTATTTTCAAAGCGAGCGTCCACCCAATGGGCTACTACATCCTATATTTAACGCATTATCCTCCAGGCATAACTTTATCACGACACAAATTAATTCCATACCATTTTCGAACTTTAAAATACCTTTGATATGGCTTTTCGTTAAATACAGTATATGCAAGCCCACAGATGAATATTATTAAGCACTGCATCAAACGCCTTAATCAAATGTATTCAGTGAGAGTAATTACTGCGTAATATTGTTACTGAAGTAGTTTAATATACACTGAGTAATTTTGTGTCTCTAGCGACTATTAAAATGACGCTTACTGGCGGTATCTTCACGGCTTAGGTTTTTAGTTCCACAGACGTAGAAATGAAGTGGATGTTTATTTTACGAAAAAAATTATCTAATACAAATATAATTTTGAATTACATACATTTCTTAGTTAGTTATAAATAATGTAATGCCCTCCTGACCGATTCCGACCACGGCAGCCAATCTCAGTGAGACTAGCCAACTGCGCAGGAGATATTATAGTGCACAAGTGTACGCGCAGACACAACGTGCACTCTCTATTTCTGTCATTCTCATACTCTGGTGGGACGACACGAGACACGACCAGTGAGAGTTAAGGCGCAGGACCGACGGCTTTACGTGCTCTGCCTCGGCACGGGGGTGAAACACCGCCAACTTCCCAACTCCGGACTGTTACTGAGGCTTACTATACAGAAAGACTCAATAACTAAACTTGGTCCGACCCGGGACTCGAACCCAGGGCCTCTGGTGTGCAGCCGTACATGCTAGCCGCTAATCATTGCGGCAGTTAGTTATAAATAAAGTTATAAATAAACCGTTGATAAATTGTTGTTACGGCAATAGGAGTTTAATTACTAAGATATTATTCAGTGTTCTACTTTGGTGAGGCATATGACACGAAGTTCTATTATAATATACTACCAATACACCAGACATGAAACTGTCGAGATAAAGAAGTCAAAATTTTCATAAACAAAATGTTTACATATATTATAAAAAAATATTTTCCGACTATGAGTAAATAAAAAATTGAACAAATCAAAGGCTCGTATGAGCATGTAAATCCTGACATGAAAGATAATCGGGTTGGCGGAACTGATTCGCTCGCAAATTGAATAAGAGGAATACACTAACGAAATTCACTCGATCGAATTTAAGACAGCCAGAATTTATAAGAAAACTTTATGGATCTCAATAATAAAGAATATTTATGAATAATTTATATTTAATAAAAATAAATAATATTTTATAAATATATTTAAATTATCTATACATATAATAAAATTAGTAATTAATTAAATTAAATTAGTAATTTTATAATTAAATTACAGAGTCCGAATCTATAGTTTTTAGAATTTTCGTCTGTCTGTCTGTCTGTTACCGCATCACGAGAAAACCACTAGACAGATTTTGATAAAAATTGGTATGATGATAGCTGGTTGTCCGGGTCAACATATAGGGTACTTTTTACTGCAGGAAAATATCTCATTTCTGAGAAAAAATACAAAAATTGCATTGTAAGAATATACTAATATGTAAAACCTAAGAATATACTTTTTGGTCATCTGAACGCGAGCGGAGCCGCGGGCAATGCTAGTATTATATACAAATAATTATTTTAAGTAGTCAGAGTATATACTAAGTATACAATATAATAATAAATTTTATGATTAAGTTTATATAAAATAACATAGATTATTTAAAAAATAATTATTATCATACAAAGAAATAACCAAAACCTTTAAAACAACATATAGGTACGCTAAATAAAATATTACTCGAACAAATTATATAAAAATACACAGTCATTCTGTTTATACGTAGTAGGTACGCTGTCATTCTTTGTTAGGAAAGCTACGCAGTAGTTTTGCAGATGAAATTGCATAGAACTCATGGTCTCGCTGACTTTTATTTTATCTTCTGTTGCAGTGTTATTAAATTTACCTTTGTTTAAGCGTTAGAATAATAAAATAGGTGCTATTGTACCTAATAGGTAACAGTCGGTTAGTTTATGTGTTGCTATTTTTCTTATTATTGAGTATTTAATTTTATCAATAATATTTTTTGATTACTTTTTGTGTTTATAACATTCGCGTTTTTAGCGGGTTAGCCAGCGTCGTTTTATTAGGGTTTCGTAGCTCACAAGGTAAAAAAAGGAACCCTTATAAGATCACTCTCTTGTCCGTCTGTGCGTCTGTCTGTCCGTGTGTCACCACCGATTTTCTAAGGAACGGGTGGACTTAGCAAGGTGAAATTTATACCAGATACTGAGATCTATAGTCCCCTATTAGGTGTATAAAAATCAACGATTGAACCTTAATTTTTAACTTTTTTTATTTGTCAGAATTTTCCCTTCATTTGTGCTGTAAGACCTTGCTTTTAATCAAAATTGACCATTCTAGGTCAACTGAAAGTACCCTATAGGTTTTGGGTGGAAAACCTATATGGTAGTTCCCGTTGATCTAGAATCACAAAATTTGGCAAAAAGCAAGGAATTAATTATTACAGCATAAATAAAGGAAAAAATCTAAAAAATAAAAAAAAGTTGAAAATTAAAGTTAAACAGATTTTCTACAAATTTGTACGGAACCCTCGGTGGGCGAGTCCGACTCACACTTGTCCGTAATTTTTTGTAGAATTACATCGCTTTCGTAGGTTGTAGAATGACAATATACTCGTAGCTCATAACCTTCCTCAATAAATAGGTTCTATAATGCAAAAAGAATTTTTCAAATCAGACCAGTCGATCCTGAGATTAGCGCGTTCAAACAAACAAAATCTTCAGCTTTAGGTATATTACTAGCAGCTCACCCTCGCTTCGCTCGGGTTTGTACCGACGTACATTTTAACTGTTAGTATGGAATAGATAGGTTAGATATTATATATTCTGAGTTTAAAGCACTTAAATATATTATAAACATCAGTTTTACAATAATGTATTGAAGTCTGCTCGATTTGTGGACATTTATGGTTACTGCTCTACTCCCTTGCGTAGTAGCATGACTTGTAGCCTTCCTCAATAAAGTGGCTATCTAATGCAAAAACAATTTTCAAATCGGATCAGTATTTCCTGTGATAAGCGCGTTCAAACAAACAAGCGAATAAACTCTAGTATAGATACTATAATATATGATGTTGATGTTCTCCTAGTCGATTCCGGCCACGGCGGCCAATCTCATTGAGATTAGCCAACTGCGCAGGAGATATTATAGTGCACAAGTGTACGCGCAGACACAAGTGCACTCTCTATTCCTGTCACTCTCATACTCTGGTGGGAAGACCACTCGACACGACCAGTGAGAGTTAAGGCGCAGAACCGACGGCTTTACGTGCTCTCCGAGGCACGGGGTGGAAACACCGCCAACTTCCCAACTCCGGGCTGTTACTGAGACTTACTATACAGAAAGACTCAATAACTAAACTTGGCCCGACCCGGGACTCGAACCCAGGACCTCCGGGTATGCAGCCGTACATGCTAGCCACTACACCACCGAGGCAGTTAGTTACTATAATATACCTAGTATATTATAGTATACCTATACACTATACATTTATATACAGATAACTTAGCTTTATATACAGAAAGTGCCGCCTTTTGACAAAATTAATTACTAAAAGCAGCCTATGTGCTATTCTAGATTGATCTGTATACTTTACCAGCAGTTTCAGTGTAAAGGAGCACAATAATAAAAATACACGCACAAATTTTCACATATATAAAAATAATATGGTTTAATATCATTTTAATTTATTAATTATTATCATCTGTTTCTACATTGTCATTAACACGTTGAATTTTTACTAGTACTAGTACGTATTACAACCTAGTTTCTTACATTCTTCAGAGTTGAGTTGAATCGGGCTGGCACTCGGGGGAGTGTTTCATTACTTTTATCAAATTTAGCGGAAAATCAAATCTTTCAATGAGATTATCCGTAGCGTCCGTGTCACTGCGCTGAGAGAGGTTCACGCCTCATACATGTAGTGATTTGATTTTTTAACCAACTTTTCTGAAGATAAATTTGTTATTCATTTTTATTAGAGTTTAGTCAAATGTTGTCTATAGAACTGTTATATACATAGTATTGTGATGTTCGCTGTCCCTGTATACCAGATAGGTACGATTGGCAATTTATATCTAATAAAAAGATCGCCTGATCGTCGTCAAATTACTAAAATAACATTATATCGTGCTATGGAAGGGATGAATGTAAAAATACTGTACATGAAATTTACGTATGCGGCATGTAGTATTTATAGATGGATATTTAGAAATAATTGTTATATATATATATATATATATATATATATATATATATATATATATATATATATATATTATTTCCCTCTCTTTTATTAAGTATGGGAGGGAAAGTTCTGAAAAAATAAGGTATTAATTATTTAAAAATAACAAAGTTTTTCCACTAAGTTGAATCTTCTTACTATACTACTTACATCTTACTACTATATAAATGCGAAAGTTTGGTTGGATGTATGTTTGTTACTCAATCACGCCGGAATAGCTGAAAGGATCCAGATTTTTGGCACAGAAATAGGTTATAGTCTGGAATAGCACACCGGTTACTTTTTATCCCGGAAAAATATACGATTCTTGTGAGATAGATTTATTTTTGTTTTTCACAGAGCAAGGGATCGACTATCTGTTCATATTAACCATTAAAACGTACGACGAACGAACGAAGCGAGGGTAAGTCGATAATTCTTCTATAAATTCAATATTCATTCCAATTCATTACATATTTTTTGTTGATATGTAACGCGATATCTTCGTCGTCTTTCATAACTCTACATCAAGGTTACATAATAATTCCAACAAAGTCTGCCGTAAAGGGCTGGTTACGTACTTATAAAAAATTTTGATGTTTGTATACTTTTTTAGTTATATAGTAATCTATATACATATAATGAAATGTTGCTCGTTGAAAGACGAGAGTAAGGCTTCTAGGGAACAAAATTGGAAAGAGAGACGTTTTTATGAATTCAAAGATCTCTATTAAAGTTGGGAAAAGATAACGGATTCAACGGTTCAGCTAATAGTTTATTTATATTATAGAAGAAACAAGAAAACTGTGTAGTTTTTCCAAACCCTCTTTGTATCAGTCAAATTCACACTTGAAATGCTAAATAAGTTATTACAAAAAGTTTTGTACATTCAATATTCTCTACATTAAATACCTATCCAAAAAATATTAATGAATGATAATATTAAAATACGTAAATTACTTTGATTTAGTGAAAAACAGGCTACAAATCCCAATAGCTTCTAAATTCTTATATTTAAATGCGAAATAAAAAAGTTACCATTTTCGCATATTTATCTTTTCTTTAAGTTTCGTCGCGAAATAGCAAACTGGGACCACTGGCTTTACAGGTATATAACAAATGAAACTCGTAAAACACCAATCTAATTAGAGGTGCTCTTAGTTTGGCTTCTTAAATGAGCTTAGGGAAATCACAATTGTATTTCTACTTTTATCTTAAGTACAGATCATTTTATTTGTCAAATTCCTCCTGGATTTCACACCTTCTTATGAATATTATCTATATAATAAAAATGTAAATTCCTAAACCATTGATCCGATTGTGATAAAACCCTAGTAGATTGCTTTGTATATGCCTGCAAATATTCATAGATAATGTAAAAAATTTGACAACGTCAAAACAAAATTTATGGTGTAATCAAAATTTAGTTTAAAATATATCTCAAAATAACATTAAAAAATTAAGTAATAGTATAAAAAATGTTTTAAAGACAACAAAATCGAAAGTGCATAATAATTACAAGACTTCCGCGATACCATTCAGACAAAGAGAGGCAATAGCATTCCCAAGGAGGGTTGACGTCAGGCAGGCGGCCGGTCGTAGAACTTTTGCCAAATCCTATCAGCAGTACAGAAGATGTACTGCGCCAACCCCAAGTGATTGGGAAGTGGCATGGAGAAGAAGAAGATGCCTGCAAAGATTCCTGGCCCATAAACGTATTTTTCCTTGAACGTTTGTCTTTTGAGCGTTGCTAAACCATTCAAGCTTAGAGACGCACCTGAGCAAAGGCAAAGCGCGGATAAATCGCTAGTATATTATATATTTATTAAATACATATTTAAAAAGATATCACCATCCATCGAAAAAGGCACCATTAGCTTATTTAAATAAATATATGTAGCTATAGAAAGTATTGCAATATTATTTCCAGTAGGTATTTGTCAAGCCAAGTTTATAACTGGATGAATGAATGGTTGAGTGGAACTGCAAATTGGCATTTTGCTTCCCCTGGGGTCGATAGTTATTGTTACGTCATTTTGCAATCGACGATATTTTTATCGATTCTAAGTAATCGCTAACTGTTGATATAATTTGCAAGAAGTTTGTAACCCATACTAATATTATAAATCTGAAAGTGTTTGTTTGTTTGTCTTTCTTTAACGTCGAAACGGCTTAGCAGATTGACGTAATTTTTTGTGTTGAGATAGTTGAAGGACTGGAGAGTGTCATAGGCTACTTTTTACCGCGGGAGTTTATCTCTTTCCCACGGGAAAACACGTTATAATATAACCCAAAAACATATTTAAGATCAGAATTACTTGAAACTTGGTATAAATGCTCTTCAATACAATTAATTAAATAAGTGTTGTTGTAAAATAGCGGATGAAAGTTTGTATGAAACCTCCCATTTTAGAGTTTTTTTTTGTAGTTTTAGCGCGAGCGAAGCCGCGGGTTCTGCTAGTACTGGAATATATATAAGTTTAATATAAGTGTGTAATACTTATTTGGTTAGCTTAACGATTGCCTGCGTTATGGTTAAGGTAAATATAGAAAGGTAAGATTTTTATAATACACATATATAATTTATATTTTTTTATCATTTTAGTAACTTTTAGTAGGTACAGTTGAAATTTTGTTACAAAGAAACATAAATTTTCTGCACACGGAGCTATTTAGTTGAAATAACACTTCTAAAGAGAGTTAATTTACTGTTGCTTTTAAGCTTGTATCGTTATTTGTACACGGATGGATTAGGATTTATCTTAGCTTTCTCACAAACAGGGGTTTTTTCTATTTAACTTACTAAATTATTCGCGAATATATTAATATTTTTGTGTTTTTGTATGTAATTATTCACAGTTTCACTTTAAGACACCTCAGTTTCAGTGTACAGCACTCACTTTTTAAACTTAACCCTTTGTAAAATCTGACTTTTGATAAAAAAAATTAGATGAATTCGTTAAGTTAAATAATAATAACGTCTAGCATTAAAATACCTTTCTGTACTGATTTTATCGTAATCCGAAGTAAATATTAATGAAATTTGTATTTACCTTGGACAAAGAGAATTATCCTTTATTTTTGTTCTTTAGTAGTTGTTTTTAAAGACGTTCGCGTTCAGATGACCAAAAACCAAATTCTTAGGTTTTACATATTAGTATACTCTTACATTGCAGTTTTTGTATTTTTTCTCAAAAATGAGATATTTTCCCGCGGTAAAAAGTATCCTATATGTTGACCCGGATAACCCGCTATCACCATACCGAATTTCATCAAAATCCCTCCAGTTGTTTTTCTGTGATGCGGTAACAGACAGACAGACAAGAATTCTAAAAACCATAGATTTGGCCTCTGTATCGATAATAATGTCTATTTCAATAAGATTTTCCAAAAAATATTTAATGTACAGATTCGACTTAGTTACAATTTTGTTATATGTATATATATAAATATAAAATATTGAACACCGTATAGTTTCTAGCTTTTACTAGTTTTTTAATAGAGTTAGCTTTAAAATATAGCTTACAGTGCACGATTGATAGCAGAATATATTTCACCTCGATACGACATCAGGGAGCAATGTAAAAAATGTTTGTATGTCGCTGATACTGGTTCTAAATCAAAGTCAACGAATTTAGAGCAACGCAGGTGTATCAACATTTCTTGAAAATTGAACAAAATATTTGTAGTTTCAGCATAAAAAGTTAATCTAAAATTTTTATGGCAAGAACATTCCTACACAAGTTCGTTCGAAGAACAACATGAACCGCTATGTATTCAATAAGTAGTCCATTTTTAGGGTTCCGCACCCGAAGGTTGCCAACACAATCCTATTACTAAGCATCCGCTGTCCGTCCGTCTATCTGTGTTTGTACCTCATGAACCGTATGTTGGTTGTACCTCATGAACCGTAATAGGTAGAGAGTTGAAATTTTCACAGAGTATGTATTTCTATTGCCGCTAAAAAATAAAAAAATACAAGAAACATGTTTTTAACGTTCGTAATCGACCTTCGAAGTTAATATTCGTATAAAGTGTAAATCATATTAATAAAAATTACATGTAGGATGGTATGGGACCCTTCATGTGCGAATTCGACTCGCATTTGACTGATTTATTTATATTTCTACAAACAAAAACTGACTTAAGCCTTAATATAGATGGATAAAATCTAATTAAAATAAGAAATATGTTTAGCAAGATTAAACTTTGGGCACTCTAAAGAGCACTAATGGGTTTATAAAAAATTCAACAGCTATCGGGATTAGGTACTTAAATAAGGAAAATTATTCTCATAGCATCTACTTTTGCTAACTTTCGTTCAAACCTTCTTTCAGTTGTATGACGAACACAGTTACCCTGTGTGTCTCCTAATTAAATGTTTTATCCATCAGTTTAAGCTATTTTTCTTTTATTTTTTAAACCGCGGACATATTTTAATCATATAATAGTATAATTCTCTTTTTATCCGCTTGTGGAAGTGGGATTTAATTAATGAAATTATAATGGAGGTAGCGGTTAGCTGGAGAGTACAAACAAACAAATATGTAGATAAAATATTACCGTATTTTTTTTCTAGATATATACATTTTATATATAACTAGCATTTGAAGACCAAAAACCAAATTTTTAGGTTTTACATATTAGTATACCCTTACATTGCAGTTTTTGTATTTTTTATCAGAAATGAGATATTTTCCCGCGGTAAAAAGTATCCTATATGTTGACCCGGATAACCAGCTATCACCATACCATCAAAATCCCTCCAGTGGTTTTTCTGTGATGCGGTAACAGACAGACAGACAGACAAAAATTCTAAAAACTACAGATTCGGCCTCTGTATCGAAAATAATGTTTATTTCAATAAGATTTTCCAAAAAATATTTAATGTACAGATTCGGCTTGGTTACAATTTTATTATATGTATAGATTTTTTTATTTATAAATAAATATTGTTAAATGTGATTCTGTAAAAAGATAGGAATAAGCCTTTCCCTTGACAAAGAATAAAAACTAGATCAATATTAGGTGAATTGATTGTTGAAATCAAAACTGAAATAGTTAATTTGTTTATAGAATGCTACAATGTAGATAACATCATACAATTCTATAAATATTTGAAATGATCAAATAATTGAAATGAGTTTAATCAGAGTTAGATAGAAATTGATTGATAAATACCTACATCTGGTTTAATATAAGCTGGGATGAAATATATTAAACCTTATTTCAATTTACCGAAACCGACGCCCAGAACATCCCTTACTAAAATATGCCACATTTAATGTTCAATCGGTCGCTATATAAATTGATTATTAATTTATGATGACAAAATAAAAATATAGTGGAATTTTGATTAAGAATTTGAAAACCTTGACATATTTTGATGATATTTTGTATTGTTTCAGTAAAAAATAGTCTAATAGGAATATTTCCACATTTTTTTATAGGTAATGTTACAACTTATTTTTATGGTATCTATGTGGTTTTTTAACTAATATAAAAAAATGTTGTATTTTATGAAAATTGACATCCAGCTGATCTGATGATGATCTGGAGTCGGATATCTCTTTAATGACTACTAGACGTTAGTTTGGGCTCAATTAATTTGCTTTGACAAGTCTCATATTATATCACAGATATGTAGTGATTTAGTTGTTTTAATTGATATCGACAGTTTAGGCTCCAATAACTATAATAAAGCAAACCTACATACGTTTTTTTCTGAGTACTATAAGTAAATATTTTGGAAATATATAAAATAAATCAGAGTTCAGTTACATCGTTATTTTAACGCCAATTAAACAGTGCGGTTTAATACTAGCTTGTTGAAATCACGGCTACGAGTACATGAAAATCCTCGTACCTATTAGTATGCAACTTTTTAATATTTTCTTTTTGAATTTTTATTTATGTTATTTAAAATACGCGTAAATGCGCACAATAACTTTAATATTTTCCCGTCCCTAGGAGATTCTTTAAATTGACGTAACTTTTTTATTTATGAACCGATTGAAATAAAACTAATACTAAATATTAAGCGAAGCTTACCAAAATATATTTGTGAAAACCGCATCCAAATCTGTTAAGCCGTTTTTGAGACTAGCGCGCACAAACGCACAGACAAACAGACATACCGACAAACATACTAAAATTCTAAAAATCATTGTTTTGGGTTCTATTGCATAAATAAAGACCCCCAATGATAGTTTTTCTCAAATATCTTCCATGTACAGACAGCGATCAGTTACACTTTTATTATATGTATAGATAAATGTATTATATTTTACTACAAATAATTAAATTACCTAGATTGTTAATCAAGTGCGTTTCATTTGTAGCAATTAGCAGCCTTCAAAGGGCAATAAATTAATAGTGAAACTTTGGAAAATGACCAACTTTACGTAGAAACAAAGTTACCTGTGTAAAGTGTCTTGCACTTTAAATGTATAGTGAATAAAGTTTGAGTACGATCCACTTCCATGGCAATGTGATTTATTTCTACCATTTTACCATATTTTCATTATATGATTTATTTAAATAAAAATTAAATATTTTTGTGAGTTATTATGTTCGAAATATATTTTCAGATAGGTACGTACTCTATTTACACAAAAGAGACCAGATATTTTTTTTAAGCACTTAATAGTTGATTTTAATTATGATTGTTATTAATTAAAAAAAAAATTATTTAGAAAATGATACAATTTCTTACTGTTTTGTGCAGCTTACATTTTTTTACATACAGGGCATGTTGTTATACCTATGGCATGCCTTCATGCTTTATAACATCTATACGATATAATGCCCCTGATACTAAAATTATAATGATTGTATTAAATACTCATTTCGAAAGTCGTTCGAGAACCTCATAAACTTATTCTGTACACCTACTTTTCTTTGCATAACAAAGTCGTTGCCAACACTGTGTTGTGGACTGCCAAGCGCACAAGTGCAGATTTATTCACGGCCCGTCACTTTAGATCATATTTAATTATTGTAATACAAATAAACGCGTGTTTAAATATACTGCTATATAATATTATAATTTTATTAATGTTTCTGCATATTAATAAAAAATGGATATTTTAAGTTGTTTATATTTTTTGTAACGAGCTTTACTATACTGCTAGTACGTTTTAATATCGCTAGTATTAACGCATCTGATTATCGAGAAAAAAAAGGCAATTTAGATACACTTCAGAAACTTTGTACACAATTTTTATAGTTAATGTAAGCATAATTAAAGAAAATCCAGTATAATTAGGTTACATGCAAGCTTCATTACTCTAATTTTGATGGAAAAGCATTGTCCATAATTCTGCGAGATTGATGGATTACGTACACATTTTTTTTATAATTAATGTACGCAGATTCAAGTGAAACTTTTTAGACAACTACAAGTCGGAGCTTTTGGGGATGATCCAAATCTTTCTATGTAATGTTGTTAGAACTTTTATTTAGACAAATATAGTACTTCGAAACTCAGTAAAATATGACAAGCTGATGGATGAATTCTAAAAAAACTGAAAATTGAAATGAAAGAAAATAATGGACCGTGTATGCTTCTAGCATTACTACCTGCAAGTACTTAGAATAATAAATCATTAATCTTTAAATTTATATATATATATCATTGCTCGCGTTCAGGTGACCAAAAAGCAAATTCTTAGGTTTTACATATTAGTATACTCTTACAATGCAGTTTTTGTATTTTTTCTCAGGAGTGAGAATTTTTCCCGCGGTAAAAAGTATCGTTAATGTTGACCCGGATAACCAGCTATCACTATACCAAATTTCATCAAAATCCCTCCAGTGGTTTTTTTTGTGATGCGGTAACAGACAGAAAGACATACAGGCAGACAGACAGACAGACAAAAATTCTAAAAACTATAGATTCGGCCTCTGTATCGTTAATAATGTCTATTTCAATAAGATTTTCCAAAAAATATTTAATGTACAGATTCCGCTTAGTTAGAATTTTATTATATGTATAGATTACAAATATATAAATATGAATATATGTTAGGATACGAGGCTTGTGTTATGGATACCTGACAGTTCATACACTACATAATATACATATATAACTTTTAAATATATAAACACTCATGACTGGAGAACAAACATTCGTGCTCATCACACAAATGAATGCCCTCAGCGGGATCCGAACCCGCGACCGCTGGCATAGCAAGTACAAACACATTACAAACTGAGCCAAATTTATCTTCAAATATCCGATGATATAGAAGAGCACTCCACGTAATGTATTGAATCTTATATTACAAAATTACAGTTATATGACAAAAGAGAACCACCAAAAAAGTGACAAGCGATACGATAAGTTATTAAAGATAAAATAAATATTATTGACTAATTAAAAGGCTATTGCAATAACAATACATACCTGTTTAATTTTGTGTGAATGATACTCGCGTAAAATGGTTTTCTGTCGATTATTTATCTGTAACAACAAAACATCCATTTTATTATGGATTTAAATTTAAATAGATTTAATGAAATAATTTTATTAATGAAACGTTATTATACAAATCCAATATTTGCAATAGTAATTCATGAATCACGATCATGATACAATATTATATATATGAAATAATTGTAGCTGTCCGTTTTGTTTTCACGGGTAGATGGTGAACCTATTTGAATGGGTTTAAGGATAACTTGGACCTCGGACAAGGGTATAGGGTTTAAACCACATCTGAGAAGGTGAAATCTGATGAATCAGTTTTTATGGAATGTTTACATAACTTTGAAATTAATTATTTTTAATTAAAATATTTTTTGACACAAAAAAGGTAGTTTTAACTCGAAAAGTTTCCAAAGAATATTTTAATTAAAATTGACATGATTGTTATTCATAGTCAATTGCCGATATTTAAAATAAATTTTATTCCTAGGATAATTGGTTCCCACTGGGATGAAATTTGATAAAAAGTTGAGCACTCTAAATCCACGTTTCAGTGAACTTATTTAAGTGTGCGGGCGACGTACCTACCTAAACATATATTTTTTGAAAATTGAAAAAAAAAATACAAAAACTGTATCTAGGCGGAGCCATGACAGTTCGCTAGTTCATATAGGTATATTTTAATAATTCACTATACAAAGATTAGATGTCATTCAAAAAGATAATATATAACTTACATCTGAGCGAACTGAACAACTAAACTTTCATGATTAACATAAGCGTTCGACTAAAAGAATATTCTGTTGTTAAAATATTATTGCACAATACACACAATAAATTAAATGTTTTAGTTTCATATCGATTTGTAAACAAACTTAAATTAAATGAAAATTAAATGAAGTAGTTATTTGTCGTAGTATAAGTATAGTTCATAATATCTTATTTTCATTTATAATAAACTTTATTAAACATAATATCTAGAAAGTGAAACCACAAAAATGATAATTTACAAACCAATTAGTGGGTTAAATTTCCGCTTCCGGTATCGCAGTCAGAAATAACATTAAAACTGTGTTCCGATCGTCAGGTAGCAAATACTTTTAATTAAAAATTTCCCTTGATCGAAAATAGCTAGTGAAAATTTTAAAGGGAAACTCTGAAAAGTGTTACGTATGTTCCAGAACAGTAAAATAAATACAATAAAAGTTCCCATAACGCTCTGCATAAAGTGTTACTTAATTTTAATGGAAAAATTAAAAAAAAAAACAGAAAAATTTTATTAAACAAAAAACAAAACACGTGTATATGAAATAGAAACAAGATTGTTTTATTTTATCCGTATTTGCATGTCGTTACATAATGGAAAGGGTTAAAATAAGATTTACAAAAATAATATTTTTGTTTGTATTCAGGAAAAGTGGAGTAAAAATATGTGTTCTATATGTCATGTTACCAATAGCTCGCTCAGTTCGTAATCCCTTGTCTGCTCTTCGATCGAGGGTCCTAAGTAAACTACTCGTCGAAGCAAGTGTTTGCACTCACACAAGTACAATTTCACTAGATTTCTTACATAAATTGTATTTAATTCTCGTTTACCTGTCAGCCTTTTGTTTCGACATCTTTACTATTAGAAATGTAATTTGTTGTTGTTTTATCTTTCTCTCGTTCAGTTACAGGAGTTTTTTTTGCATTATATGTAAGTATAGTAATGATAGGAGTGATAAGAAAGTTCCTATTTCGGTACGTTTAGAATTTTCCTTAGAAAATTCATTTATTGCATCGTTTATAAATAATAAATTTTCATATTAATTATAGCTACTATCACTTTGGGTACTAATTGAAATAATTTCAATTATTGTAGTACCTAAGTGATTGATGTTACGTTTGCTAAGAATACTATCTAGTCAATGATAGAGGCTTCTAAGCAAAGCTCTTGAAACATCAAGTGCTGAGATAACATCATTAGAGCGTGAAGAGATTGCGTGTGGAGCTTGTTCTAGTTCACCTGTCAAGTCTTTTATTTTATTAAAGCTCAGTTATACTACAAGTGAGCTTATGTTATTTTTTTCAGGATTGTTTAGTAAAATTATATCATCTCTATAATATAATATTATATAGTAATTTATTATGTAAAATAACTCTAACTAAATCTCGAATTGATTTAGATTGTATCACGTGGACCGACAAAGGCTCACCATGCGAGCGGAGGTAGAGTAGTAGTTTATAATTTATTTACTTTAGAACTATAAATATTTTGGTAAAGGACTTTATTTTCTGTTTATAAAAGAAAGAAAATTTTTCTTGTTGAAGTACTTAGTACGTACTTTTGTATATCAAACACTCAACAGGCTATAAATGAAATAGGTGAGGCCGAATTTGTGCAACCTCCCCAGTGAGGCTGTATAACTAAAGGCTGTATGGAAATTTAATTGAAGTTTTGATTAAGCACTATCGCACATGACAGAAACATCGGCCGTTTTCAATTAAAATATCTTACAATATACATTATTTAATATACCTAGTATATATACTGATAGTATAAAGGCAGTGGTAGCCCAGTGGTAGCTTGGGAAACCGAGTTAAGCTAGTTCAAATCCCGGGTCTCACACCTCTGATATTTTCATGTGCGAATCATTTCCAACATGATTACCACTTGTCTTAATGGTGAAGGAAAACATCGTGAGGAAACCTGCATGTCTGAGAGAACCTAGCAAGTTTTCAAAAGACATGTGAAGTCCGCCAACCCGCACTAATTGGCCAGCGTGGTGGACTATGCCTGCCTCCCCAGCCTGATTCCCCCCGTACTGAAGGGAGGCCCGTGCCCAGCAGTGGGACGTTAAAAAGGGCTGATATACTGATAAAGTAGACATTTTGATCAGAAAAATTGATAAATGTATGACTATTTTTGTTTTAGTAATGGCTTACAGTCGAACAAAAATATTAAACAAAAAGTTAACTATTCAAAAAATTAGTTTTTTGTACTTTTAGTGAAGTATATTTTAATTGTATCTAAAATACTTTAATTTTTTTAAGTATTCATTGTTAGCTTTACTCTTCTTTTAGGCAGGATTTAAGGCATTGAGGCACCGCATGGATCAAAGCAACCCTGTGATCAGAACAAGTTCAAGCCCCGAGTCTTGTACCTTTAATATTTTAATGTGCGAATTATTTATAACATGATTATCATTCGTGAGGCGTAAAAAAACATCGTGGGAGAACATAACTAGTTTTCATCAGGCATGTCGAAGTCCGTTTATCTACACTTGGGCAGCGTGTGTGGGGCTTATTCCACTCACATGGGAGGCCCGTGCCCAACAGCGGGATAGCTTAAAAATGCTAAATGAAATTAGAGGGATAACCAGAACAAAATTACATATTCCAATGTAGTTAAAAGAAAGATGTATAATGGTATTTAATTGAAGCAATTGAATTAAGGATAGTGGAAGAATTAAAGTTCCAACTTTATTTTTGTCTGTTTTTGTTGTAGACTGTACTACAGTCCTTTACACTTTATTGCCAGTTACTATTTGACATTTGTGGGTAGAGAACAAATAATTGGAGCAAAGGATTTATGGCTGGAGAACTTCAGATCCTAAGTAAATCTTACTTGGAATTTCATTCCCAAGAGTCATTATATCATTAACAATTAAAAATATTATATCTATTTATTTTCATGAATAATAATATATTTTATACTAGCATTGCCCGCGGCTCCGCCCGCGTTCAGATGACCAAATACCAAATTCTTAGGTTTTACATATTAGTATACTCTTACATTGCAGTTTTTGTATTTTTCCTCAGAAATGAGATATTTTCCCGCGGTAAAAAGTATCCTATATGTTGACCCGAATAACCTGCTATCACCATACCAAATTTCATCAACCCCCCCCCCCCCCCAATAGTTTTTCCGTGATGCGGTAACAGACAGACAGACAAAAATTCTGAAAACTATAGATTCTGACTCTGTATCGATAATAATGTCTATTTCTATTGGATTTTCCGAAAAATATTTAATATACAGATTCGACTTAGTTACAATTTTATTATATGTACCTATAGATGTACTGGGTTTTGTGGTAAATACTATATTATTGTAGTATATTTAGTTACCTTCTCTTTATAAGCTAACATATACATCCGAGATGACTTTATAAAATTGAGTACGGTGTTTGTAATAGCAAAAATCCATTTTGTAGCATTCACCAAACAAAAGGTCGTTCGGTATTTGATTGACATTTCATTTTGCTCACACTTTAAGGGATTCTTAAAGGTAAACAAACAATGGAAAGGTAGAAACATAACGTTTTTTTTCAGAGCATGATTGCTAATATAACATTATTAGGCGATTTGAAAATAAAAACAGCAATAATCTTCTAATACATAAATCTAATCTAATATATGAATATCTCGTGTCAAGGTGTTTGTGGTGACATTTCTCCAAAACGGCTTGACCGAATTTAATTTTTTTTTTGTATATTTGGTAGGTATGTGAATAAGTCGTAAAGTATTTTTCACTCTCCTACCCCCACCTCCCATTTTGTAATCGCGATTTTAGTATTTTTGTATTTTACATTAGATTTCTTTGATAATTTATATGGCAGAACAACGTTTGCCAGGTCAGCTAGTAGATTAATATTTTTTTCTTTTTTTAAATAGCTTCTAAGCATATTTAAATTATATAAAACCTATAGGTACATATAATGAAACTGTAGAGGTCGAACATAGAAAAAAATGCAAAAAACCGAGTCAGGGGGATGTAAGAAGGGAAATGGAACAAATCCAGATTTCTTTCAAATTTGTTGTTTCTCTGTCTGTTTATCTGTTTGTACGGGCTAATCTCCGAAACTCTTGGACCAATTTAAATGAAATTTTGCATGGTGGTATCTTATATCCCCGGGCAACATTTTAGATACTTTTCATCCCGGAAAATTAAAAAGTTCCCGTGGGATGGGTAAAAAACTGTAGTAAGTTATACAGCTCAGTACACAAAAAATACTGATTTGATTTTAATGAAACTTTACAATAATATAGATCGTACATCAGAATAACAAATAGGCTACTTTTTGAAACCATAAAAATGTACGGTTCCCCTGGGATAGTTTGTTTTTGTTTTATCTAGAGGCGAACCCGAGCGAAGCGAGGGTGAGCCGCTAGTACGATATATACATAGGATAAATGAATTATCACGTAATGATTTCAAATAAGAAAACAATGTTTACTTGAGTTAAGTAATATCAAAACTAGTCTATTTTAGTAATGTTGTTGTCTCAAAGTGATTTCAGATGAAGATCCCGATCAAGTGGTCTCGATAGGGTCGAGAGATTGCCGTCGTTCGATTGCAAAGCTTTAAGGTTGTTTTACTTCGGATAATAGACTGTTTCGTTAGTAATAGGTAGGGAATATTATTCCGCATTTATTTACAAGTGCTTGTTTAAGCATTTTATAAAATATGTATGTTGTAAGTGCTATTTCTTATTAATATAATAAATGCAAAAGTATATATCTTGATCTGTTGTTCATTTACGCAGCCACATGGCGATGTTCTCCAGACCGATTCCGGCAACGGCCGCCAATCTCATTAAGACTAGCCACCTGCGCAGGAGATATTATAGTGCACAAGTGTACGCGCAGACACAAGTGCACTCTCTATTCCTATTACTCTCATACTCCGGTGGGACGACTATTCGACACAACCGGTGAGAGTTAAGGCGCAGGACCGACGGCTTTACGTGCTCCGAGGCACGGGGTGGAAACACCGCCAACTTCCCAACTCCGGGCTGTTACTGAGGCCTACTAAACAGAAAGGCTCAATAACTAACCTTGACCCGACACGGGACTTGAACCCAGGACCTTCGGGTGTGCAGCCGTTCATGCTAGCCACTACACCACCGAGAGCGAGCAGGCACCACGCAGCAACGTTTGATTGACGTGATTTTTGCGCTTAATTTGTGAGATTAAGTGTAACTGTTTATTTAGCCGAGTAAATTCCATGTGAATAATGTAACGACGAAAATAAATAAAAGGATGATTTATATCAAAGTGGTATGAGTAAAACTTTCGTAAGCCTATGAAAATTAGCTGTTATCAATGAATTCATATGAAACGACAGGTAAATAAACTTTCTACACGAACGAGCTCAATATTCGAATGAAACGCAAACAGAACCTCAAAATAAATGGTGTATAAAAGTTAGGGAGAAAATTTTCCTTCAGATCGAATGTAAACCTTTCAATAAAAACCATTGGGCTGATTTCAATGACAATGTAATTTGATCGAAATAAACCTGTAAATTCTACTTTTATGTTTAATAGGAATTGAAATGATTTTGTTATATAATATTTAGAACTTGATTTCGTACATAATACTCTGAATGGATTTGATATTCAATTTGAAATATTCGGTACAAAATGTCTACGAAATAAACAAACGACGCTTTAATTAGATTTCTTCAATTGGTTCAATATACTAATTATATCATTTCATAATCATTATATTTTGTATAATTATTTCTATATTGATTGTTATGAGTATAGTAGTATACAATGTATATTGTATGTATTCAGCCCTTTTTAACGTCCAACTGATGGATACGGGCCTGTCTACAATACAAGGCGCATCAGGTCGTAGTCCATCAGGCTGGTCAAGTGAGGTTTGGTGGACTACACATGTCTTTCGAAAACTAGCTAGGTTCTCTGAGACATGCAGGTTTCCTCACGATGTTTTCCTTCATCGTAAAGTAGTATTCATTTTGGAAATGAGAATGTAGTATATATGTACATGAAAATATCAGAGGTGCGATACCCGAGAATTGACTCGCTTCACACGGATACCACTGGGCTGCCTTATTTAATATACTAATAATTAATTTTTATAGACCTATAAACGTGTCATGTAAAATACAAGACACCTATATTAAAAGCTACTTGATTAATCATTATTATATTTTGTTTATAATAAAGGTCTAATCTTATCTAGCTCATATATTACTAATCTAATTAAATATAGCAGATATATAACGTCGGGAACCAAAAATCAAAATAAATACGCGAAATAATCCGAAAAAATAGTTTTATTTGAAATGTCAAATATTCGCGTAAATCTAAGAAAGTACTATGATTAACTATTACAAAAGTCTTATGACAGCTGAAAATAACATCAAAATAAATTCTGGCAATTCTCAGCCCTTACTAGCATTGAAATGCTTATATATATATATATATATATATATATATATATATATATATATATATATATATATATATATATATATATATATATATATATATATATATATATAATTACATAATTAAAAATAAAACAAATTAAATGTACATTTGTATAGAATAAAAGATAAATTATGAATCCTGAAAAGGTGCGAAGTGAATTTCAATAGCAAGTATCATTGAGTTGGGGCCACAGTAATGAGAACAACAGAACTTCCACAAACTCGTTTACCTTGTGCGGATTAAAGTACATTAAACTATGTAATAAAGGTCGGTCTAGATAGTTTATTTTTCAACTAGAGCTGCGAGAAAAGTCGTAATTAAAGCGGCTTTCAAGATACGACGACCCCTGCGTTTCATAGGATTATTATGACGTATACAGTTTAATAATAATGTGGTTAAGAGATTTTATTTCAACATCATAATCATCTTTCCGCCGTATAGTGTAGTAGTGTTGGTATTATGCTTAATCTTCAGAGGTAGCGGGTTATATTCCCGCTTAGGGCGGATAATTGGGCTAGGGCGTAATAGCAAGGAATTAATTAAAGTGTCATGTTTTATGTTACTGTGAAGAGGTAAAAGTTTCTTTTTGTGTAAGAGAGCACTGAAAAGCCGAGGAAAAATAATACTTTCTTAGATTTACGCGAATATTTGACATTTTGAATAAAACTATCTTTTCGGATTTCTCGGATTTATTTAGATTTTTGGTTCCCGACGTTTTGAATGCTTCAAACTTTAAAGCAATCATGGGCACGGGAGAGACTAAGGTTTTAGACGTCTCCAAGGCGTTATATATAAGAATATACAGACAGTGTCTACTCACAATTTTACAAAATGTTTTAAAATATTCAAAAATGGCACCAAAGTACCTTACAATATTTGTCGATTTCAATTCCAAACATTTTTAATTTTTCAATAAGTAGGTATTATAACTAATTATAGCAATATTATTGATTTAATTTGGGCTGTTATTATTATAAATAATGCTTTTTTTTAAACTTTATGAATTAATAATATTATTTAGTGTTACTATTATTATAGTATATATAGCCACAGAGAAAATTAAAAATATTTTATTCAAGCAATATTTTTTATATGTAATTTAATAAAATCAAATATTAATTTAGATTGCTATTATTTAAAGTTAAAATAATTTAAGCAACAAAATAATTTAAATATAATATACCGAGGGCAAATATTATAAATAAATACTACTATGTCTAGGTTGACTAATGTACGTATGTTCATTACTATAAATGAAAAAATATATACACATTGGTAAAGTAACTATGTCAGAATAAAGAATGCATTATTTATTATTAGCTTAATAATATTTTATATTAATATTTTTTGATTACATCGTTCTGTTCAATAATTATTATAGGTACCTATACTAGCGACTCACCTTCGCTTCGCTTCGGGTTTGTCCCTAGACTTTTGGTCTGAACCCGAACAAATCTCCGAACAAATCTATTATTCAGGAATCGTACATTTATCCGGGATAATAAGTAACCTATGTGCTATTCCAGACTATAATCTATCTCTGTGCCAAATTTTATCCGAATCCGTTCAGCCGTTCTGGCGTGAAAGAGTAACATACATCCATCCATCTTTCCCTCCGTCCATCCATCCTCATAAACTTTCACATTTATAATATTAGTATGGATTGAAATTATTAAAAAAGAAACATTCTTTTTCAATCATACAATATGCACACTGCAACGTTTGATCTATATATATATAATAAAATTGCAACTAAGCCGAATCTGTACATAAAATGTATTTTGGAAAATCTTATTGAAATAAACATTATTATCGAAACAGAGGCGGAATCTATAGTTTTTAGAATTTTTGTCTGTCTGCCTGCCTGTCTGTCTGTTACCGCATCACAGTAAAACCACTGGAGGGATTTTGATGAAATTTGGTATGATGATAGCTGGTTATCCGGATCAACATATAGGATACTTCTTACCGCGGGAAAATATCTCATTTCTGAGAAAAAATACAAAAAACTGCAATGTAAGAATGTACGAACGTGAAAAACCTAAGAATTTGGTTTTTGGTCATCTGAACGCGGGCGGAGCCTCGGGCAGTGCTAGCATTGAATAAATATCGAAACATATTACGAGCGCCCTATTTGGTTTACATAGTATACCAGTAACAAATATGTATTTCATTTAAAAAATAGAATAAAAATATCTATTCTTACGTTTTGTATGAATTTATATGGCCTTCGACTCGACAATGTAATGTCCATTTTGTTAGGGATTTCAATTATGTACTTGTAATACGATGTACAGAACTAAGCAGGCTATAATAATAATAAATATTCTCATAATATCGTGGTTTTATAAGTTATAAGGTAACAACCGCATAAATAATCAATTTTATATATTTTCCGAGGAATACTTCAAGCCTAAGCTACTTTAATTTCTTAAGGTAAATAACTTAAAGCCTTAATACACCTTATTTTGACGATGCAAATCCCTAGCATAGCAACTTTTAGTAAATCTTTCTCGCAAGCAAAATACTCTTCTCAAATGATTAAATAAATAATATTCTCAATGAAAATGTTGATGAAAATCTATAGATTTAATAAAAATAAATATCATAACATTATAATGGGATCGAAATATGTTTTGATAAAATGTTTAAGGGATACTTGGAATATAATTGAAATCGAAGCTAAAACCGTCGTTTTTTAAATTTTTATCTGTTTAATTTTTATTTGACTGATGATCACTCGAGAACGGCGGGGTACAATTTCAATAGGAATTTTTTGTAGTGCGAATAATTATAGTGGGAGTTAAAAACATACGTAAATTTCTTTTCAATCGATAGGATAGATTCAATATAACGTAATATAGTACGTTGAAAGAGGTAACGAGTAAATAATATAAATAATTAATATATTATACTATTAAAGTAGATATAGAACACGTATAAAAATACAAATTTAAAGGTAGTTGAACCGTATCTCATTTAAACGCTCACCAGGTGTATATTAAGCCGACTGTATAGAGCCCTGTGGCTTCACCGAAATTGAATTTAAAAAATATTACCGAGTCGCGAACTGTTGGCCGCTCTCCAAAAGACAATAGTGAATGTCTTGCATATTCATTTTACAGAAATGAATACGTACAAAGTAAAAGAGCTTTGAAAACAGAACTTATTAGCAAAGCAGAAAAAGAAGCCCTCTTAAGATACCAGAACAGGATAAAAATTATTCCTAATGAGAGCTGTATTCGGTATAAATATAAGTTTTCATTTTTCACTTCTAAGCCGTACTTCAGTTTTAGCCTCGTAGTTATTGAGTGGCGATTACTAATATAAAGCACAATTATAGCACAATAAGATAGCCAGAGTCAAATATAAACATGTGATAGTACGTCTGTAATGTTATTGATTAAATAAATATTAAATAAGTTGGGACATTAACACACATCAGCATCTAGTTCCATGGTAAGTTCCGAGGCTTGTGTTATGGATACCAGATAGTTGATACACTACACATATATAACTTTAAATACATATTATAAATATAAACACCCATGACTGGAGTACAAACATTCGGGCTCATCACACAATGAATGGCCCCAGCGGGACTCGAACCCGCGACCGCTGGCACAGCAAGTAGGGTCACTACACACTGAGCTAAACGTGTCGTCATAAATTGATTGTGATTAAAGTAAACGAAGGTAAGCACCGAAGTGAACAGAAACGCTCAGGGCGGAACAATGTTGAAATCTACTCAACCCTTGATGTTTTGGATGCGACTGGCAATACACCGTTGCTGTTAGAAGTTTTTACATTAACCTGGCTCGACTTTGTTTATTTTGTGCCTTCAAACCTGCTTTCAAACTACGGCGCATAAGTTGGAGGTCTCGTTTCATACTCTGTGCTCTCACCCCGAATAATTTTAATCACAAAGAGACAAAAGAGATTAAGGTATCGTATTCACGAACTTTTGAATCGGTACAGACTTTTTATTTCATTGCAATGAAAATTTTGTTTTACGTTCATTTTGTCGAACACGCTTTCACTTTGAATAGTACATGTATACGACTATAAATTGTTCAAAGTTGCCAACTTTCTATGACTCGGACGTGATTTCTGCTATTTGTTTTGTTTGTTTATAAAGTAGCTGTAGAAATAAATAGATGGACGTGAATAATAAACTTTTCAACCGACTTCAAAAAGGAGGAGGTTCTCAATTCGACTGTATTTTTTTATCACAGATAATATAATGAATCAACGGCGAGATATTTTATCGAATACTTAATTACTAGTTATACACCGTATAAGTACGTAGAGTATTAATTGTAGGTAAGAAAACTTTAATAAAATTTAGTACAATTGTGTTACTTTTTAATTATATTCTTAACTAGATTTTTCCTACAACTCCACTTTCATGCTAGGTAAATTAATAACATCATTTTGAATTTCTGTTTAAAACGTTCCCACTTTCTACGTTTAAAACAGTTACTTGATAATTTCTTTAAAAATCCGAATTTGATTCAACATTTTCGAACACTCAATACTTTTTTGGCCTCGTCCTTTGAAACTTGTGTATTCTTTAACCGAGTTTACTTGATCTAGCAGCAGAGTTGAGTGGTATACAAAAAACAAATATAATAAGATAAATGTCACAAGATGATAATATGCTTAGAGAACTCCAATGGATAAATTTTTGTAGCCTATGGTATTAAAATTAGTTATAATAAGTTTAACCGTATAGCTTTTTACAATATGTAAATGTTTGATAGGAAAAGGTACATGAAATTTCTTCTATTAATGGTTTGATTAGTACCTATTAGCCGTTAAGGCAGGGATAGTACGTGTTAATTGATTCATAATATTCAAGATTTTCAATTTCCAAGACGAAGATTAATAAGATTGCTCGGTCGGTTAGGGCGATAATGAGTTTTCAGAATAACATTTTACCAAAATTAAATCTTTGGAAGTTCCGCTATATTCCATAAAGAATCTGAATTATATGGTGTAGAAATTTAAAACACCTCCCTTTCAAACGTTTTGTGTATATTCTATAATAAAGTAAACAGAAAAAGAACTTTTGAAAATGTTACTTCAGTTTACGTGTACACTTTAAAGAGAATTCTACAATTAACTGACTGCAATTGAAATTGTAAATTAAAAACTAAGTCAATAGATATAATTATTGTCATCTATACCTACATATTATAAAACACTGAGTCGAATCTGTACATTAATTATTTTTTGGAAAATCTTATTGAAATAGTCATTATTATTGATACAGATGCAGTATCTATAGTTTTTAGATTTTTTGTCTGTCTGTCTATCTATCTGTCTGTTTGTCTATCTGTCTGTTATAATTTATTGTTTAGTTAAAGGTAGTTTTAAATAAAATTTCAGCTTTAAATAAAACTATCTTTTCAGATTATATCGCGGATTTATTTTGATTTTTGGGTCCCGACGTTTCGAATGCTTTACACCAATCAAATATTCGCGTAAATCTAAAAAAGTTTTAATATAATTGTTTAACAAAATACTTATAATTATTTTGCTTTGGAATTTCACTTTTTTTTAATACATATATATCTTTTACAACAAATAATTCAACCGAATAAATGACTAAGGTAGTGGATAAATCAAAGCGGACGGATCAGATCAATAATCAAACTACGACCGAGTTATACAAATCACTTCACATTAAGCAATTTGTCTTTAAATTGAAGAGTATCGTAGACAAAATAATTATTTAAACAGCAGTGAGTTTTAATCACGGCACGTTTTCAGAAAATGATTAGGGCCACTCAGCCCTAGGGCGGCATCTTTGTGTGTGAGCAAACATAATTTTGTGACAAATTAATTAAATCGCTAATTGCCAGGAATATTTTTTTTAATTGCGGCAACTGTGCTTTTTTAATTTATACCAAATAAAGCTAGAAGCTTTACAGCTTTACACGATTTTTAATTGTACTTCTTAAATAAACATGTCATATCTTGAAATTTTAGGTTTTCCAAAATTATATCGTTGAGATTTAAATATACATAACATTCACAATACTTTTTTTATATATATTTATATTTAAAAGCGATTTGCTTTTCTGTAATTGTATAAGTACCAAAAATTGTATAATATTAAATTAATTACTAACGTTGAATGATCACTCAAACTTGGCTAACGTCCTTTTAAAGCATTAAATTTGGAAAACATCGCATATTTTACAATATTTTATATTCTTTTATATCTAAAAGGTTGAATATCGGATATTGCTGAAATATGTTCCATACACATCTTCCAGTCCTAGTTTACCCCGTGAAAGATTCATAAAACAATTAAACATATTTTTTAAACTTAATATATTAAGACCTTTATCTATACTATAATAAAACAGTAGAGGTCGAATGTCTGTACATAGCAAAAAAATGCTAAAAACCGAGTCAGGGGGATGTAAGAAGACAAATAGAATAAATCCAGATTTTTTTCAAATTTTTTGTTTCTCTGCCTGTTTGTCTGTTTGTACAGGCTAATCTCCGAATCTATTAAACCGATTTAAATGAAATTTTGCATGGTGGTACTTTATATTCCCGGGCAACATCTTAGATACTTTTCATCCCGGAAAATTAAAGAGTTCCCGTGGGATAGTTAAAAAACTATAATAACTTATACAGCTTAGTACACAACAACTTATTCACTTAATTTAGTAAAATTTAACATTCTGATACCTTATATTGCCGGTCAAACAACAGTTTACTTTTTATCCCGGAAAAATGAACGGTTCCCGTGGGACCTAATAGATCCCTATTAGTATTTTAGTATAAACTATAATTAACATCTTTTTCAGAACGAGTAACGGGTATGCTTGCCTCGCCTTAGTAGCTTCAAAAAGGAAAAGGAAACGAATGTTCGTAATGCAAATCTAGTGAACTTATGAAATATTTTCTGTACAAGTATGTATCTAAATGCATT
Organism: Brenthis hecate; assembly: GCA_951806755.1. Lineage (NCBI taxonomy): Eukaryota > Metazoa > Arthropoda > Insecta > Lepidoptera > Nymphalidae > Brenthis > Brenthis hecate. The sequence continues at coordinate 1,839,764 of OX638272.1, read as the reverse complement.
GTTTTAGATTGTATTTTATCTGTTCGTTTGTAAGTCAATATGTTATATATGTATAGATAGAAATGAGAAGATAAACAATGTTCCATTAAAAGTTCTATGGAATGTAATGTTGTACATAAAAACAGATTATGCAGAGCAATTTCCTTAACGTGTCGTGGCGTTTCCGCAACATCTTCCTCAACAGGGATCATTTTCCTAAATTCTTATTTTGTGCTTTGTTACACTTGCTAAAAACATTAGCTGTGTTTATACCATAACTCATAACTTGTTACTTCAACTTTAAATACTTTAGAATTATAACTTAGGGATGGTCGTTGCAAAAATATTTTTGTTGTTTTTAATCTGTGTATAAAAAGATTCTGTTGCGTATTTTAATATACTGAGATTTGGGAAGAATTAATATGGTTGTATATTTTTGATTTATTTGCTTAACTTAATAAGCACTAAAAGAGAAAGTATACCTATTAAGTTTTTTGCATAAATAATTCTAAATAAGAAATATGTATAATGTTGCTAGGACAGGATCAGAGAGAGAGAGATAGTTGTAAAATAATCCATAACTTATATAAGACTTAATGATCTGAGTTTTTGTTTCTATGTTGGAGGTCACGATTCGAGTCCTGTTCAAGACAAATATTTACGTGGTCACAAATGTGAATTTATTATTTTGGCGATTTAACCATATTACATATATGTATTTCCGGAACACACACACACACACACAAGGTATTCTAGTAGAAGTCATTTAGACTATAGGTATGCGAATTCTATTTAATGTCTGTATAATATGACTAGCATCTGTATTATTTAATAATTTACTTAATACTTATTAAATTTTAAAAGTTTTATGTACATACGTGTTCAGCTACATAAATTTTCATATTCAGGTGTAATACCACTAGTCTTTATCACAAATAAAATGTTTCGTAGGAGCACTTTAGTAATTTTTCAAATTCAATTTCTCCTTCGCGCTCGACTGCTTTGGCTATAATGTAGTGCAGGTGTACAAGATTATAATAATATATAAGCAATGTAAAACAGAGTGTTGGCGGATCAAAATAGACAACTTTCATTTATTAGAAATGTTATTTTCTTTTATTTTTTGTAATAGAATAGCCTATATAAAAAACTTCTTTTTATTATAAACTAGCGACTCACCCTCGCTTCGCTCGGGTTCGTCCCTACTTACGTTTTACATTAAAATGAATATAGTATGTTATCTTTAAGAGATAGACATATGCCATCGCGGACTTTTCTGTAGACCTATATAAGATACACAATTCCACCATACATTATTTTGTTATATCTCAAAGGGTTTAGGCAGCGTTTTCGTTGAAAGCTCATAGACGTCTTATTTTTTGCGACACCTCCAACAAATATCGTTATATTCTAGCCAATGTATACAAAAACTTAACGAATTATATACTAAAACCTTCCTCTTGAATCACTCTATCTATTAAAAAAACCCGCATCAAAATCCGTTACATAGTTTTAAAGATTTAAGCATACATAGGGATATAGGGACAGAGAAAGCGACTTTGTTTTAAACTATGTAGTGATGAGTTAACTTTAAACAAATTAAAAACATAACTAAGCCCATTTCATAAACACGATGGATGGTTTGAGTTGAATCATTTAGTTTAAGCTACCGGTTCCACGCCAATTGAGGTAGTTGACAGAAAAATACATATATGTAAAAAGAAACCTAATATAAAAAAATATACTAGGTATAACTTTTAGATTCGTTAAATACTGATTCTGAATAACTGTTAATTTATAATAATATCCTTCTTCATGTGTGTATAGAAAAAATATATAATTTTTTACCTATAAAGTAGACTCGAATGTATCGTAACTGTGAATAAAATAATGTTCAATGCAAGTTTAAACAGGTTAACTCACTCCCAGGGGACGTCGCGCCGCGCAGTAAATTACGCTAACATAAATCAAATGTTATTTTATTACACTATTTTTATTAAATTTGTTTTAATAACGTCAAGTGGAAATACTCTGATATCTCCAGGCCTCAAAGGCACCACATATTTTACTTGATTATTTTTAAAACCTGCATGTCTGGCAGAACCTAGCAAGTTTTTGAAAGACATGTGAAGTTCACCAACCCGCACTTGGTCAGCGTGGTGGACCTGACCCCCTTCATATTCAAGGGAGGCCCGTGCCCAGCAGTGGGGCGTTAAAAAGGGTTGAACACATATACATTTTTTGGAACTAGATATCATGCATAATGACGCAATATTGAATTCTAAATACTGTAGTTTTTGAAAGCAGATAAACATTTATGCAGTAAGCATATATTTGTAATAATTTTTTTATAAAAAGATTCTAATGCATTGAATATGTGGAAAGTGATTTTTTTATACGTAGTACAACGTTAAATATAGGCTAAAATTAAACGATGGGTCTCGTAGGGATAGTTTCGTATGAAAAGCTCTTTGAAATAAAGTCATCTGCCATGTAAATATTTCACCATTAATCTATACATATAATAAAAATGTAACTAAGTCGAATCTGTACATTAAATAATTTTTGGAAAATCTAATTGAAATAGACATTATTATCGATACAGAGTTCGAATCTATAGTTTTTAGAATTTTTGTCTGTCTGTCTGTCTGTCTCTTACCGCATCACGAGAAAACCACTGGATAGATTTTGATGAAATTTGGTATGATGATAACTGGTTATCCGGGTCAACATATAGGATACTTTTTACCGCGGGAAAGTATCTCATTTCTGAGAAAAAATACAAAAACTGCATTGTAAGAGTATACTAATATGTAAAACCTAAGAATTTGGATTTTGTTCATCTGAACGCGGGCGGAGCCGCGGGCAACGCTAGTAAACAATAGTCTACAAATTGAAAGAGCTTTACGGGTGTTACGTACGTGATGATTTTTTTATATACTAGATCCATATTAAAAAAGCGTCGGCGTAAAAACAAAGTCGAGTAGGTAACTAAAAGCCCATCTAGCAAAATTGCCATCCGCCCGCTCATTACCGACTGAGCCAACCGCTTGATCTGATATCCCCGTGCACGTGACTAAAGGAAATTGAAATCTCTATCGGTTCATCGAAATATTGAATACTATCTGAAATAGATTTTTAATTATTTCATTAACTAATCATTTAAAAAAGTAATTAATAAAAATTTCAATACAACAAAATTTTTTTATTTAATGTTTAGTTACATAAGTTAGTTATGGTTGGTTTGGTAAAAAGTTAAACGGTTAAATCTTATTAAGTTGTACAATTTATCATATTACCGTATAATTAGTCAAATCTCAGATCTAAAACCGTTAATTTTACACACCTGTTCTGTACATTTCTGCGACTGAAAAAATACCACTCATTCATATAAATAATTATGTTATACTTTTACGTATTTAATAAAACACGATAAGTATCAATAGATTGTAATAATAAGGTTCTTTGCTAAATCATAGTACATCAAAATTCTAATATTTCAAACCTTTAACTTTTACAAAAAAAAAATATATTGAAATTTATAGAAAGTTCTCGAATACACTCAATGGCGAAACAGGTAGGGCGTAATGATTAGATAACAAAATAGGGCGATTTTTCGAAGGCCGCTCTGACAGAACCATCTTATTATGAGACAGCACGGCTAGCTACTTGAACACGTTTTCCACAAAATTTTAAGCGATTGATTCGATTTATTTATATATCTTATATGAATATAATAAGCTAAAGACTGATGATGACTGAATATGACGAGATCTTTGGCTCAGTTTGTAGTGGCCCTACTTTCTGTGCCGGCGGTCGCGGGTTCGAGTCCCGCTGGGGGCATTCATTTGTGTGACGACGAAGGTTTGTACTCCAATCATGGGTGTTTATATTTATAATATGTATGTATTTCAAGTTATATATGTGTAGTGTATCAACTATCTGGTATCCATAACACAAGCCTCGTAGCTTACCATGGAACTAGATGGTGCTGTGTGTTAATGTCCCAACATATTTATACATATTTATAAAGAGAAAATCGTTTATCAAATAAAATACAATAATCATTTCCTTGTATAATAATTCTTCATCCGCTTCTTATTTTTGGCAAAACAAAGTTTCATTATTGTACTGGTTTTTAGTCTCTATAAATAAATTATACCGTAGCTATATAATAAATAATTTCCAACTCACAGTTCTAAACGTTCCATCGATATAAAGTAACAGAATTGCTGAGTCTATGCTCTTTAGAGTTGATATAGAATTTAAGTGTAAATCTGTAGGAAGTTAGAACTAACTCCGAAACATCTGAATAGGCGCTTCAATTCATCACAACTTTCAGTATACATTGTGAAACAAGAATTATACTGAAATATTATTTATGTATAAATAGTACTAAATACTATAAGGCTTAAAGGCAAACTAGCAGTTTTTTTTTGATTTACTTATAAAATTATGTATTTTATATTTTCTGCGAGTAATATCTGTTGTCTATAGGTATTAGGTACATATAATAAAATTGTAACTAAGTCGAATCTGTACATTAAAAATCTTATTGATATAATATATATATATATATATATATATATATATATATATATATATATATATATATATATATATATATATATATATATATATATATACATATATACATATATTATCGATAAAGAAGCGGAAGCTATAGTTTTTAAAATTTTTATCTGTCTGTCTGTCACCGCATCACGGAAAAACCACTTGAGGGATTTTGATGAAATTTTGATGATAGCTGGTTGTCCGGGTCAACATATAGGATACTTTTTACTGCGGGAAAATATGTCATCTCTGAGAAATATACACTAAACTTTAAGTAGGAACGAACCCGAGCGGAGCGAGGGTGTGTCGCTAGTCTATACTATAACAGGTAAATATATTCAATCTTTGTAGGAACCAAACTAATTAAATTGAATATGTAATAAAAGTAGAATATACCAATTTTAATTAGTGTACATTCATTACTTATTATTTAATTAGAAAATACATACTTAATATATTATGGTGAATTTACATACTCGTAGTTTGAAAATACCTTAAAATAAGCCATTAAGATGTGAGCAGATTTTAGCTGAAATGGATACCTATGAATTCAGATGATCAAAGGGGAAAGAATTTTAATGCCAAATACAACATACAGCCAAATCGTACGAAATCCCGGCATTACTTTTTAGGAGTGACGGTCTCGGGTTTCTACCTTATAATTGAAATTTCAGTATGTAAAATTGAAAGCATCCACGTGTACAAAGCGGAGCGATTATAAATTACTAACGAAGTTTGTCTGCCTCGATGACATGAAGGTGTAAATGGAGGCAAATTCGTCAATTTATATGCGAAGCAGGCGCCTTTGAGATGGCTTTGATGTGCGCCGTACAGAAAATTCTATTTGTATCCTTTAACTATTTAATTGTGATGCATGGCTAGTATGAAATTAAAATTTTTGTTTTCCTACTGCATTGATTATTACATACACGGTACAAAGAGGTTCTTTGTAGAGCAGAGAATATAATATATTGAACCATTGCTGGCTATATTACAATAAAATCCAATTATAAGACGGACGGTGTGCATATAAATTTCTTTGAATTTAATCATCCGTTTTTCTTTATTGTTAGTGGTTTTGTTTACTAGAATAGGGAAATCATAATATGTTGGTTTTATAAATTCGTAAATGGAGAAGGAATTATAATAAAATCTATTTTCTTTAGTAATTAGTTCAATATTCCATACGATTTTTTTATTCTATTATAACTTATAGCCATAACTTGAAATACAGGTTTTAAACCTGGTTCAGGTAGGTTCCAAATTAATTATCTGTGGTAATTTAACTGTTCATCATTTAACTAATATTAGTTATTTTTGATTTAAGGATTTTTCGTTTAACTTTGTAAAAGTATAAAATTATATTATTATTATTATTTATACTTATAAATTTTGATAGTTTTGCGAGTTTCATTAGCTTTAACCAGCTAATATTCAGACGTGTCCGTAATAAGAGCATAACGAAGAAAATATTAATAATTTAAGTTTATTTAAACCGTTTATCTTTACAAAGTTTCCTAGTTTCACATTTCATATATGAAATCATTAAGAGTCATAGGTTTGTATAAAAGCTATATAAGAAGTGTGAAGTATTTGAGCGCAGCACAATTGACCACGACACGACAAATCACTTAGCTTTACTTTTTAGTCTATTTGCGGAACGCTCTTGACAGCTCTGCTCTTTTTGCGACGATGTTGACAATTTATAAAAATGACATAAAATTTATTTACTCTAAATAAACAAATATATTTTTCTATAATACCATTCACGAAACGGCAGAAAACGATAAATTTTCGTCATTCTAGTTTTTATAACATCGAAATTGTTACTAAATTAGTGTTTTATACTTATAGATACTGCGAAAACGCTATGTGCGTGTACTACCGCTGTAAATTATTAATTTACACTCAAGGTGAATGCGATACAAACAATTTTTGGTTAACATTGAACCAAATTTTCTTATGTAAGCCGATTTAGCAAAGTTAGTTTATTTAAAAAAATATGCACTAGATTATTTATCTGTTACTTCAATATTGAAGTAACAGATAAATAATCTAAATATATATCTTATTAATAATTTTTTGCCTTTTCTGTATTGTATATTATGAATAAAGATTGATACTGTAGTACTTACTGTACGAGTAAAATGTTATTTCACTACCTTTAATTTATTTTCTATGTTTTTAATTATTAAAAAAATAACATGTTAAAATAATACTTTCGTAGATTTACGCGAGCATTTGAAATAAAACTATCTCTTTGAATTTTTTCACGGATTTATTTTGATTTTTGGTTCTCGACGATCCGAATGCTTTACAGCAATCATGGTCACAAGAGAAACTAAGGTTTAACACATCTTAAAAGATATTATATAACTTGCAGAACCCACGGCTTCGCTCGCGCTAAAACTACAAAAAATATCTAAAAAGGTAGTTTCATACAAACTTTTATCCCCTATTTTACCCCCTTATAGAATGAATTTCAAAAAATTCTAAAACACGTATTTATTTAATTTTATTGAAGAGCATTATTATCAAATTTCAAGTAATTCTGATCATAAATATTTTTTTGGATTGTATTATAGCGTGGTTACCCGAGAGAATTAGATAATTTACAGAACACAGAAAAAATCACGCCAATCCGTTTCGACGTGAAAGATGGACAAACAAACAAACACACTTTCACATTTATAATATTAGTATGGATTGTTATATATATATATATATATATATATATATATATATATATATGTATATGTATATATATATATATATATATATATATATATATATATATATATATATATATATATATATATATAAATTTATGTATATTTATGTAAATTTAGTACAATATCTAATACTATTTCATTTCAATGATTGCCCTATTGTTTTATTTCTATTATGTTATTTTGATTTATAATGTTCGACGAATCGTCCTAACATTATGTTGTTATATGAATAACAATGCCAAATTAATTAACACTTCTATGTAATGGAGTGACAAGCCATGAATGTCATAATATAACAATAGCAGGTTAGCCCGCAGAGTTAACAAACCAATATTTGAATACGAAATTAATTACGCCGTCGCGTTGGTCTAACGGCGTTTCAGTTCGAGTTTCCCGTCTTGGACTAGTTAATAATTAAGTGGTATATACTCGTAGTTGAATAGGTTTGTAGGATTCTTTATATAACGTATATCTATACATATAATAAAATTCTAACTAAGCCGAATCTGTACATGAAATATTTTTTGGAAAATCTTATTGAAATAGACATTATTATCGATACAGAGGCCGAATCTATAGTTTTTAGAATTTTTGTCTGCCTGTCGGTCTATCTGTCTGTCTGTTACCGCATCACGGAAAAACCACTGGAGGGATTTTGATGAAATTTGGTATGATGGTAGCTGGCTATCCGGGTCAACATATAGGATACTTTTTACTGCGGAAAACTATCTCATTTCTGAGAAAAAATACAAAAACTGCAATGTAAGAGTATACTAATATGTAAAACTTAAGAATTTGGTTTTTGGTCATTTGAACGCGAGTGGAGCCGCAGGCAATGCTAGTGTTCTATATATGTAGGTATATAATGAAACGGTGTTTTCGTTGTCACACGTCACGTAAAACTACTGAAAGTATCGGTATGGGACTCTGACCAATCGATGCGGGATCTTCATAGATGGCTTAAGGCTATTTTTTTTAATTCCATACACTCTTCATCATTTTTTTTAATTCACTTTTATAAATATTTTTGTCGCTATAAAAAACAAAAAATGTTACACTTTTTCTTATTTTTTTTTTTATTTAACCTAAATATTTAATTTATAAGCGAAATACCAAAATATACATTAAGGCCCCTGAAAACCAAAAGAAACCTTTAAGGGTGAAGTCTAGTAGGTATATGAGTAGTTCAGTAATTCAGTTTTTATTGGTTAAACTTCACTATTTAACCAGTTCGCAGGTAAAATTTATATTTTCTTAAATGGACTATATATATTTATAAAAAAATGTTTTAAAAGACAAAAATATCGAAAGTGCATCATATTACAAGACATAATCAGAGATATATATCAGAGACATATCATAAGACATATTCCGCGATAAACAATAGCATTCCCAAGGAGGGTTGACGTCAGGCAGGCGGCCGGTCGTAAAACTGTTGCCAAATCCTTTCAGCAGTACAGAAGGTGTACTGCGCCGACCCCAAGTGATTGGGAAATGGGCAGGGAGAAGAAGAAGAAGGACTATTAAATTTATACATAACAGGAAGAGGCCTGGGCTTAATTTTTTTAAATCTTTTTTTTTTAGTGAAGTTTATTTTACAAGGTACTTACGAAATATATTATGATTATTATTTTTTTTCAAAAATATAAATGAATAAATGATGGTATGTAGGAAATTTCATAATTTGAGAAATTACGAAATAAAATTCAATATCAAACATTAAATGAAAATATATTGAAATTTTCTTATTTTTAAGATGTTTAAAGCCTTTTCAATTTACCACAGTATTCGGAGTTATGAAGGTTGTATGATTTATGTGCTAGAACGTTAAACGGCGAAAATATGTTACTAATATTGATGATAATATTATTGCTGTGTAAAAAATCTCTTTTTATGGAAAATATAAACTATTATTAATAAATTAATTTGTAACTCTGCTTGTTTAGTTTACCCTATACTAGCGCTTTGCTCTAACTGTATTGTTAACTTGTTTGTAGTTTTAAGTATTATTTTTAAGGATTACTATCATGTATTATTATGTATTTCTCACAAATGTAACTTGTACGTACTCGCATTTAGCGAATGTTATAATATTTAATGTGTTTTCTCATGTAAGTGAATTTGTTATTATTAATGAGAAATATAGATTCTAAACAGAAAAACAATTACACTGTAACGTATAGTATACAGAATATAGACCCCTAAACAATAGTTATTAAAATGTTTGTCTGTATGTCTGTTTGTGTGTTCGCGTTTCACGCAAAATGTATGGAACCGATATTGAATTTTTTTTTGAAAATTGAAAGAAGGAGAAACAATCGAAAAAATCTCATTGTCACGTTATTAATATTAAAGTATGAAAGTACGGGAATATGGCTATGGACTAAAAATACAAAAGGCCCTTAGGGACGCACCCGAGTGAAACGAGGGTCAGTTGCTAGTGGGTCATATGTGGACCAATTGTATAGATTAACTTTTTTTTTCAATGAAGCCATTTTATTGTCCTTTGGCAAGTGTAGAATTCTAATAAAAAGGAATTAATAAAGAATAATATGTTGATGATTTCTCTGTGCTTTGTTTAGTAATACAATTCTAATTCAATATAATCTTTTTCATTTATTTATGTAACTTTAGTGATAATAATATAATAATACCTAATATTATTTAATATTATGGATTTGGCTTCCTAGTGGAAGATATGAAGAACACAACTACGAGTAGTTTATAAAAAAACTTAGAAATCTCTAGGAAACCTAATATAAAATAAGGAAAATAAGACAGACGACTTCGTACTTTTTACTGCTTCTTGGTGTCATCTGTGTCAATGATCTAGTATGTCACTCTACTACCAACGCGAATGAAATGAACCGAACCGTTTTATAAATTGGAGACGGTCTAACTCGAGTTACGCGAGTCCTCTTAGGGAACTAAACTGTTAGAAACGTGATTCCTGAGTGACGGAACAATAGGTGTAATCTTAAAATGGAAGAAAAATCGGTAAAGAATAGGAAGTACAAAAGCTTGCCAGTTCTCACTGATGTAATAAAATTAAATAAGGTTTCACTTATTGTTGGTGTAAACACAATAGTCTTCTGCCTGAAGAGTTCTCTAATTTTGAAACAATGTTTAATAATTTTACTATTTATGCTTTTGAAATCATAATATCACACGCTACTTTGAAGAAAAAATATATTTGTCAGAGGAGTATTTAGTTACCTTTTCTGGTAGAATAAAACCTTATTATGATTTAAAGTCACTTATTTAGTTTAGTTTTTATTTCATTTAAATCCAAATTATGGGTCGAGGCTACGTCTCGAGCGGTGTTGAGACGCCAACATGACGTTAATTCGAGATACGTGGCTTGGTACTGTTCGTTGATCTATAATCATGGAGGATTATTGGAGAGTTATATTTGGATATTGTAAATGAAAGTCATATGATTGGTGTCGAGGAACCGTTGTTCAATTAAACTATTAGAATTACCGATTCAAGTTTATAACATTGTGATTTCCTTATAAATTATATTGAGAATTGAATACTATGTTATTTTAGCCCTAATAACACCCCACAAGGTTCGTAACCACTAAAGATGATGTCGGTAGAATATAGATACCATGTCATCCATACTAATATTATAAAAGTGCACGTGTGTTTGTTTGTTGGTCTTTCTTTTACGTCGAAACGGAGTGACGAATTGGCGTGATTATTTGTATGAAGATAGTTGGAGGGCTGGAGAGTGACATAGGCTATTTTTTGTCGCCGGAGATTATCTCACTCTCACGGAAAAACACGTTATAATACAACCAAAACAAAATATTTAATATCAGAATTACTTGAAACTTGGTATTAATACTCTTCAATACAATTAAAGAAATACGTGTTTTAGCATTTTTCGAAATTCATCTCATAAGGGGGTAAAGTAGAGGATAACAGTTTGTATAAAACCTACCTTTATAGAGGTTTTTTTGTAGTTTTAGCGCGAGCGAAGCCGCGGGTTCTGCTAGTATTTATATAATTTTTTCGCTTCTTCTTCTATCGTAGGGTGTTATTAGATAGAATTTTTAATAAATTCTATCTAATAACACCCTACGATTAGGTCGATAGGTAGGTCCAGAGGTAAGCACGTTAAAATAAATAAACGAATTCACAAGAATTATATTTATAATTAGCGACTCACTCTCGCTTCGCTCGGGTTTGTCCCTAGCTTGATTCCCCATACAAACTTTTATCCCTATTTTCACCCCTTAAGGGATGATTTCTGGGATAAAAAGTCCTATCCTGTCTTTCCCAGGGTCTCAAACTATCTTCTTACCAAATCTCATCTAAATAGGTTCAGTAGATCAGAGATTACCCCCTACAACGTCACAAACTCACAAACTTTACCTCTTTATAATATTAGTATAGATAACATTAGAAAAACACATAACGTAAGTTATTTTCTAACCATTTATATTCCAAACATGATTATTTTTACTTTAGAAACCAATATAATAAGTTTGAGAGTTGTTCATAATATAAATTTTACTTAAGAATATATTTCTCAAAACATAAGATGTAAGTTCGTATGTATGAAAGTATTGTATTGTATTAACAGATTAGTGTCACTATTGGAGATAAGCTTATATATGTAGAGCTTTCAATTTAAGAAGCCTTATATATTGGAGAGAGGTATTTGTTTCTAAGTAACTTACAAACACATGTATTACTTTATAAAATAAAATAATAGCTATATTCACGACACGACACGTTTGGCTCAGTTTGTAGTGACCCTACTTGCTGTGCCACCGGTCGCGGGTTTGAATCCCGCTGGAGGCATTCATTTGTGTGATGAGCACGAATGTTTGTACTCTAGTCATGGGTGTTTATATTTATAATATGTATGTATTTAAAGTTATATATGTGTAGTGTATCAACTATCTGGTATCCATAACACAAGCCTCGTAGCTTACCATGGAACTAGATGGTGCTGACTGCTGTGTGTTTATGTCCCAAGATATTTATTATTTATTTATTTATATTATAGGATACCTACTCACTTCCATCATATAATTCTAAAACGAAATATACTTTTGTAATTACTGTAATGGTTTTGGCTAAATAATGGACTCTGCCTAGAATAGTTCACTTTGAAAACTTTTAATGAGTTTTAGAGGTTTCGAATTGAGAAAAATAGCCAGGGTAGCTTACGAAAATTAAGTTTGCGTGCCTTTTCCTTTTATAACTTCTTTCTATGTATTCATATACGATCAATCCACAAATAGTTTTAGAGTATTTGGGTTTTTTTATATATAGCACAATAATTATTATTGGGTCTATCCAAGAAAAATGGGGAATAGAAGGACAAAAAAGTAACTTATTTTATATATCGATTGCTTTCTACCAATAAATTGCATATAAAATGATGCTTATTTTAATAAAAATGGGTTAAAACTAATCATGTCAAATTGAACTCCCGACCTCCTTCGCAATAAATAATGAAAATAAGATAGGCCACGGCACCACGATTATCGATGGTAGATTGTTTATATAGAAATAGTTACTAGAACTATGTAAAAGAATATTAGGTGAAGGAAGATCAAACAAAATACTTACGCTCAAAGAAATACTTTTTGTTATTTACTTAGGACAAAGGCTTGAGTCTCTTTGCTATTGTAATGTTTAAAAAAATATATTTCTAAGTATCATGAATGATACTTTCTTATATTTACGCGAATGTTTAACATTTTTAAATAAAACTATCTTTTCGGATTATTTCGCGGATTTATTTTGATTTTTGGTTCCCGTCTGTAACAACTATACCTTCAAGACATGTAACACCTCAGCCTCTCCTGTGACCATGGATGCTGTAAAGCATTCAAAACGTCGGGAACCAAAAATCAAAATAAATCCGCGAAATAATCCGAAAAGATAGTTTTATTTAAAAATTATCATGAATGACCCAAAAATGTAACCGAATATGTGCCAAATACAATAAAAATAAGGATGCTATAATTAAATGACCAATATTTTTATATGTGACAACTCAACGAAAATAATCATAACAAATTCAATCTGTATAAAGTTATCTATTAATTTGGTACAAACACGGCTTTTGTTTTAAAAATTCTTTCATTAGAAACATTTATTAAATGTTAGCTTTATTTAGCTTCCCATGGGTGTCCTTGAAAGAAAATATTTTTTATAATTTTGTAAATAAATATCACACTTTTAAATATAAACGCTCGTGTTTGAATGGGGGTGTGTATGTTGCTGCTTTAGAGTGTATTCTTTCAATAGATATGGAAAAATTAAATTGGGAATCGAGTTAAGTTTTAATCTATGCTAACTTCTGTCCTATATTAAATCTTCAACTGTCTTTATCTCTAGGTGGAAAATATTTTAAGATTTTACTATTTTAAAACACATTTTTTTTTCAGTAAAGTAGCTACTGGCCATTACTTGTTTTGCATGCATTTCGGAATTTTAAGCGCAATTTAAAACACGAATCTAAATAACTCTATTTTACTGCTTTATGACGTCATTGGCACATCACGTGATTAACCTATAAAAAAGGAGCTACGGTAAAACCTCTTTATTAAACTATTCCATATTATGAAGACAGGTAGTTAAATAATATTAGATGCTAAACTATTTTATAAATATTCTTGTAAATCTATAACCCAATGGTTTTTTTCTTTATTTAATATTAGTATTACCAATTAATATTTTTTAGGAATACGAGATTAACTGTATGGATTTAAATTTTCAACCGACTTCAAAAAGGAGGAGGTTCTCAATTCGACTGTATGTTTTTTTTTTTTTTTTTTTTATGGGTGTTACCTCAGAACTCCGTCATTTATTAACCGATTTGGACAATTTTTGTTTTGTTTGAAAGGGTATACTTCCAGATTGGTCCCATTTAAATTAAAAAAAAATACCACCCCTAAGGGTGGAAAAACAACTAATGATGAATTTAACCTACTTCTAATTGTCATATTGACTTGAAACTTTGCAGGTATTTCTATTTCCGTCGATAGTATAGTGGTTCGGTGTTGTTGACCTGATCTGATTACAAGGCCAGAAGGTGGATAGGTGGAACTCTTCAACGGCTAATAGTAGATACTTTGAGTTTGGGCTTATTTTGTTTGATTTGACAAGCCTAACACGTTAGAATCCTTACTTTGCTTTGTATGGGCTGGGACCGATTTCAAAAATATTTGATTAGGTATGTATTTAATAGGTAGGCTTTAATTACTTAGCCAAAGCACACCGACTTCGAAAATATTTGATTAGGTATATATAGTAAATGAAAACTACCAATCAGTTATTTTCCACTTTTTAGTGCTTTTGTTTGAAGTCGGTTTTTATTTTATTGTTAAAAAGTTTTTATTTTGCGTAAGTGCGTATAAGTATGAGTATAAGTATGTATACTATATACATTATGTAACAAGTAATTATCTATTTTTTGAAATGCATGAGACAAAAGATAAAATTAGTATGCCATTGTTGTTACAAAAAAAAATTATTATATAAAATACCCACACATTTTAACTTACGTGGGATATAGTGGGCAGCTTTTTAAAACCAATGAATATATCAATTTTTAAATATATATATGAAATAAGTAATAAAAATCATAGACAGAATATAAAAGTATTAAAATTTATTTCCAGACATGGATCGTCGCGATCTCTGATGGGTCTTCCATATATGTATATAATTAGAAATTAACACGTATCTCGGAGACAGATATGACGAATGTCACGAGAAACATTTTTCCGACGTTTAATTTCCTCCTGTAAAGTTTTAATTCGAGACATAAAGCGAGCTTAAAAGCGTTGTCTGGCAAGTTTCATCATCGCACAGATGCGTCGGTAGGAAGCTTACTTTACAAAGCCTACAAGTACAAAAGGCCCAGCATCGCTCCATTTTGCGCTTGACAACCGTAGCGGGGAATGATGTGCGTAAACACTTGTATACTATCATCACCTAGAACATTAGAAATTTCATACTTTATAGTATGCAATGATGCTGTGTATCTTGAATAAATTCAGCAAAGAAGACGTTAATTTCAAAAGATTTTAAAATAAGACAATACAACAGTTTTTAAAAATTTGATCCTTTTCTCGTATAATGGATATATGGACAAAGGAACGAAGATTCAAAGATACTGATTCAGCTCCCAGTTTGACGAACTCTCATATAGAGCAGGGTCATGGTAGTGTACACCCCCCCCCCTCCCCCCTCCTCCCCCTGATGTGTGTTCACCTTGTCTTGTTTGGATGTGTAAGGGGGAGGGGGGGGGGGGGATTGGACATTCAAAAATTGTAGTGGCCCACTTTGGTTGTGTACTATACAGGTTCCTCCAGGTACTTCTATGACAGCAGAGTGTACCTTAGGAGCAACACCTTGCTTCGGCACACCTGCCGTCGGGGCGTTGTGGTTGAGTGCGTAAGTGATCTTCCAACGCCCCATTAAAATTGGGTAGTTTCTGTTGGGTTTTAATTGGTTTTTTATATAAAAGGTTTTTTTAATATGTAAAATAATTTTGAATCAACCTAGAATTAACACTGTAAATGGATTACTGTTACTTATTTATAATTTATAGCAACAACAAACCACTGAAAATGTCATAAATGATGAACCAAATCCTGTATTATTTAGTTAGATTTATTTATTTACAATAATGAAATATCACAATCACTGATACATTTAAAATGATTCGATTTACTAATTAAATCTATAATTCATTTATATACTTTATTAAATTATATTGCTGCACATTAACACGTAATACGATCGCAATACACGTATAAATTAGCCGACGTATGTATGTAATGGAACCTACGACCTTCGTCGAAATAAACAATATAATAATCCATATATTCGATACATACATAGTGTATGTCATAGCCATATTTTAATTTTAGTATTTAATGTTTTTTATCAATATCGTAAAATAGTAATTGTTATTTCATAATTGTATGTTATAATTGAGATGGTAAATGTTAGGGTACACAGAATAACAAATATAAATGGATAGGTACAAGGTACCCAAAACTAATCACAGTGTACATAGGTGGTGCCCGGTCACAAAGCGTAGGTCTCATCAAAGTTAATGCAATAAATAGATTGCGATGCATGTCATGTGCACCTGCCTAGCGATTAAGCTTTGGGCATCGTCAATTTAATTATATCAGAATATCCAGGGCTATGGGTTTAGACTAAATATTTGGATGCAGCATTCGTTCAGTGATTGTAGAGCGCTTGATTGATTCCATACCGAGATGGCTACATAGTTGAGATAAATGATTGGCTTTGATCCGATCGTCTGAACGTGTTAAGCTTTTAACTGTACTGTAAAACTGTAACTGTTATATTGTAAATTCTAATTTAAATCTGAATATTTTGTTGTAAAGTTTATATCCGTGTGCCGAATGTCCATTGGTATTTAACAGGTTTTTTTTCATGATTATTGGAATTGAGGCCGAAATTGTTGTGATTATTTGGTGAGCTATAATTTCTAAATTGCGACACAAAAACAATTCTATAAATAATAAAGAATTTAATTATATCATAATAACATAAATTACAAGTAAAATATTATTTTTTACGATTTATGAGCGTGTGCCGCACAGAGCTATGTAAAATAAAGAACTACGTTAACAATACTGATATTTGCATAGGCCATAGATCAATGATTTCTTTTTTCATATTAGCCGAGTAAAATAAGGAAACATAAAGATACTACACTCTGTGGTGTTTTATTAAAATTTAGCACAGTATTAATACGTGTTTCATCTTAAAAAGTGTTACAATTATCATTATAGTCAATACTTCCTCGAGTGAATAAAATTTGGAATCTCTTACATAGCAATGGGACAATGTTTCACTGCGTTAAAATAATAAATGTTCAAGCTGTTTTAAGTCAAAAGATGTTGGTAATATTTGGACTTGAAGAATAAATGTTATAAAATAAAACAATCGATACTTTTAAACAAACAATTATAAACAAAAATTCAGGGTTTTCTGGAACACAACAAATCACGCTTATTCATAAAAGAGACTTCCAAGAAACAATTCTCTCAGGCCTCTATAATGCGACGTTTCCATTGTATTCATAGAATTAAGTATTAACAACATGATAACTTATACACAAAGCATGTAACATCTTGTAACCATAATTCTTGTATGCTCCTTTATGTATAGAGTTTGGTGATAATAATATGATACTATATATGCCATATTACACATTTCGTTTATATTTTGCTAATGTAAACTTTTATCTACTAATTAAATGTGATTTGAATGTACATTTGGCTTCATTGTAACAGGTAGCGTTGTTTAATCATTAATTACATCAACTCTACTTGTTGTGTCACATATTGTTTTCTCTGATCAATAATAATATCAACAGTATGTTTCACATTTCATTTATAAAAATAAGTTTTATAAATTAAAATAAATGCATATTAACATAATTTTACTGCTCACAAGTTTCTTAACTGAAATTTAATTCTTATCATCTCTTTACTCTGTTAAACGGTTAAATTCTAGCAATTACTCCGAGCTAAGTTTTCTTCGACTTCATTTCTATATAAATAATGCAAGGAACTGTAGGTCTTCATTATCTCTTGACTAGCGTCCACAAGATAGAAAGATAATATCTTTAATTTGCCAGTAAATTTAATGTAAGTACAGCCCTAACGAGGCAAGACGAGTGTAGAGACGATGTAGAGTTATACAGATATTATTTTGGCAATAATATAGCCGGTGCGTTGAGACGCCACCCCCGCCCCGCCAGCTGGCAGCGCCAACTTACAGAAATAGTTTTAGAAATTCATAGTCTATTATTGAACATGTACTTACGTATTTAGAGCGACGACTTTTGTGTCTCTTTCGACTTCTATTGCCACTGTTGCTAATGATGAATGTAATTCTATTTTATTGTGATGTTGCATTTAACGGCTTGTATATTTTCCATTTTGTTTTTAGACTTATATCTTATATATTTAAACGAGCTATTCTTGTATCTTATATATTTAAACGAGCTATTCTTGTATATATATATATCTCAATATATAATCTGAATCTCGAAAACGGCTCCAACGATTTTCATGAAATTTAGTATACAAAGGGTTTCGGGGGCGATAAATCGATCTAGATTAGTCTTATGTCTGGAAAAACGCGTGTTTTCGAATTTTCATGCGGTTTTCTTTTGCGTTTTCACAATTTTTGCATTGTCAGTTGTCACTTCTGGTGGGTGGGAGGCGCCACTGTACAACTGTCAATATCGTGTCCGTATTTACATCAAGTTTAAAAATATTTAAGTGGAAATAATTTAAAGTAAATGTTAAATTTTAATTAATTTAATAATAATTTTAAGAAATATTAATCGATAAAACCTATGGGCAATATGTACACATCACCAAGTCTTGATGTGTTGAAGAACGAATGAGCTTTTAAAAATTCACCTACCAAACAAATACAAAAGTGAGAAACATAACATACAGATACTATCAGTGCAAAACCATCTTTTCTGTGTGTGATGACAATAAAACAAAATAATTTGTGAAGTGGAAGCGTAAAATATTAAAACATAAGTTTATAACCTCAAAAACTAATACTCTGTATAAAATTGCAATTTAACTAGGTATAATTGGTGCTCTTTTTCAATCAGCTTTTCTACTTCCGACTTCACACTTAAGATGGAGGAGATAAAAAAGTTGCTAATAAACATGCAACAAGAAATAAGACAGCAGAAAACAGAAATGTTAGAAA
Organism: Brenthis hecate; assembly: GCA_951806755.1. Taxonomy (NCBI): domain Eukaryota; kingdom Metazoa; phylum Arthropoda; class Insecta; order Lepidoptera; family Nymphalidae; genus Brenthis; species Brenthis hecate. The sequence goes on along the minus strand of OX638272.1, from coordinate 1,820,718 downwards.
TGAAAGAAGACATTAAAAATACAATCAACAATAATATACTTAAATGAGAAATTTAAACACTTAGAAATAAAAAATTCCTCAATAAATAATTTAGAAAGACATATTAGGCGCAAGAACTTGGTTATGTTCGGAGTAGAAAAAGGTGAAAAATCCTATCATGAACTAGAGGAAAAAATAGTCTTAAACAAACGCAAGGAGTTACAAGCCCAACTGAAGATAAAGAAAAAGACCTAGGCAAAACAGCTTTCATTAAATATGACGGCACAAATTCAGGATTGGGGACTTTGCCCCTAGCGGAGTGGGTGGTATTTCTGGATAAGGGACGTGATAGGGAGTCGAAATGTTAAATAAAAATTGTCCGCGAACGTATGAGTAAAAAGTTATTGAGACTTAAAGTTACAACATTTCCATACATTTTCATATATTTCTTTACCACCATTCGGAGTGGGTGGTATTTTTAGATAGGGGAGGTGACAGAGAGTCAAAATATATTAAAAATATTTGGAGGAAACGTACGAGTAAAAAGTTATTGAGACTTACAAGTTATAACATATCTAACACATTTCCATACATTTCTTTACCTAAATAAGTGATTACAACAGATAAACATACCTTTAACGAATAGTACGCATCCTTTTTTATGTACATTACACATTTTCACAACAATTAATGCTTTATTGTATTTAATATTTTAATAATTTCACAACACAAACAAAACGATCTTACATTTTGACAAAAGCAAAACTGACACTTTGTTTTATATTACCGCTTAAATGACAACAGATTATATTTGATTATTCGTCATATCTTGGTTAGGTTAGGTTAGAACATTTAAGATTATTTATTTATTATTCCTCATATCTGGGTTAGGTTAGGTTAGAACATTTAAGATTATTTATTTATTATTCCTCATATCTGGGTTAGGTTAGGTTAGAACATTTAAGATTATTTATTTATTATTCCTCATATCTTGGTTAGGTTAGGTTAGAACAGTTGCCACAACGCACGAGCCGAGCGAGCGAAGCGAGCGTGCCGCGGTAGCGGCCGGCGAGTGCCATAAATGACTAGAAAACTAGAAAATTCGAATTTCACGCAAAGTACAAATAAAGACAATCATCTGGAGATTATTTTGACAATTGAAAGTGACGTTTTGACTCCAAGTGTCTAAATGGTAGTAATGTCAAAATAATGTATGGAAATGTTGTAACTTTAAGTCTCAATAAATTTTTACTCATATGTTCGCGGACAATTTTTATTTAACATTTCGACTTCCTATCACGTCCCTTATCCAGAAATACCACCCACTCCGCTAGGGGCAGAGTCCCCAATCCTAAATCGCAGCCAATATGACAAACTAATTATTGTGGATAATAATAAGAACACTTCTCGCCAATACTCAAATAAAAGAAGTCTGCCTGTATCTTCAGAAACGCCTTACCTCAATTATAAACAAAAACTAACAAATAAACAACATACAAAGAAAACCAAACCTGCTAATATTAAAGACTTTATATTATAAAAACTAAAATTAACTTTCAACCACACAAATGATAACCAGGAACAACTAAAAACAACACAGCAAGATACAGTATATTAAACACAGTAGGAACCTCCTCATCTTTATCCCCCAGTACAGCCAGTCACTGTGGGGGAATTCGACTGTAACCCTCCAAAGAAAAACAGACATACAATGAACAAAGGTATACATATCTTCACCAGAAAAACTTCTAGAATTAAAAGCAGCATTTCTTACAACAAATCAAAAGAACACAAAGATAAAATTATAAACTTTATAGGCATATCAGAAACAAATTGGAATGAAATTTATATATTGGAAACAAAATTTGAAAAGAAACCCTTTGCAATCATTCATACAAGCATAATCTCCAACGGAGAGCTCTATGCAGGGCTACTTTGGAGGAGGCTTTTAACCGAGAGGGGTCTATACATGAAAAAGACATTTACTAAATAAATACATTTAATTATGAAATTAAATACCTAATTTATAACTACTGTCAGAATTAATGTATGGAAAGAAATTTTATTTATATTTATTATTGTGAAATGTTCAGTATTTACTCAATTGAATTATTTAATTTATTGTGATTGTTTATTTATTTATTTGTTAATGATAATTTATATATATACAATATCATTTCAAATAATATTAAAGATTTTTAAAATAATTTAATTCCAGATTACAAAATTATTAGTTAAAAAATTATAAGTTAATAAATAGTCACTAACCAAATGTGAAGTTAAATTAAATATAATCAAATAAGTAATAAATATGATCTGTTAAAATACAATGTTAAAAATGGTTAATTAAGTAAGAGTAATTATAATTTAAAATTATAAGTATGCATGTATACAATAAATAAAGCTTTATTATTATTATTATTTCTTTTGCATTATTCCACGCAAACTATTATGTTCGATAATTTCTCACGCTCAGACATAAGCATCATGGTCAAGCGGCCAATGCGCAACTTAGACTACTACAGGTGTCTGGGTTCGTATCCCGGTCGAACACAAAGTTTTAATTATGTTTTTTTTTGTATTTATTCAAATTCTTAGTTTGTTTTTTTGTCCAAAAACTCCGAGCGACGCTCGGTCGCCCAGGTACTTTGTTTTAATGTATGATTATTTATTAAAGGTAACAAATAACTTACTAATATATTATATAAACTTTCATATAATTTTGTATTTTGTCCTATTTATAGTGAAAGTAAATTGTGTTTAATTTTAAATTTTAGTCTAGAAAGTTAACTCATTGAAACAAAAGCTGAGTAAGAAATCTTTAAAACTTCTAAAGACGGATGCCAGTGACGCCGAAGGTTTTGTTTGTGATGTTTTAGTAGCCGCGTAAAAGGGAATGATAATCTCAGACAAATACTTTGATCAAAGCTTGTAAAGGAGGACAGTTATCTTATAATTAAATTAAATTATATTTTTTTCATTCATTTTTGCTTCCTTTGTGTGTAAAATATAAATTTAATATTTAATGTTTGGTATGGACCATTTTAATATTTTTTTTTATACATTTATGCAGATGTGTATTAAAAAAATAATTTATTGTATAATGTGACAAAACTAAAATAATTGCTCAAATACTGTTTCTTTAAGATTAGTAAAATAAAATTGTCTAATTCTGAGCTGATACTAATATTATAAACGTGAAAGTGTGTTTGTTTGTTTATTTGTTTGTTTGTCCTTCTTTGACGTCGAAACGGAGTGGCGGATTGTCGTGATTTTTTGTGTGGAGATTATTGGGAGGCTGGAGAGTGACATAGGCTTCTCTTTACCACGGGAGTTTACTTTAAAATAGTAGATGATAGTTTGTATGAAACTACTTTTTTAGAGATTTTTTGTAGTTTTAGCGCAAGCGAAGCTGCGGGTTCTGCCAGTACTTTATAAATTATGACATATGTATGTATGAAGAAAATAATTGGTATACCAGTAGCATTGTTGTTGTTATTTGACTATATTTTACCTTCACTACAGTTTCAAAAAGTTTAGAGAAACATCGCCTCAACTTATTTACATGTTAAAAAACTTTAAATTGGGACATAAAGTTTAGGACAAAATTTTACTGTTCCTTTAGTGTACCAATATGTATTTTTATAAAATATAAGTATCCATTATTGTAAGTACTCGTAACTAAGAGAAAATCCCACTGTTAGGTAAAAAATCCGTGAAGTCATTGTTCTTAACAATTGAAGTGATATTTGACGTTTGTAATATCCGTTATAATTATAAACATCATAGAAATGTCAAATCAAGATGACTTTCTTATAACATTATTGCTTTGAAGGCACTAAATTGCGTTATCAGAAATTCTTGGATTTCATTATGTAATGAAAAACAAAGTTTAATATTTTTTGGTTAAAATTGCTTATTTTATCACTCTATGGTCATTAACTATTTGTCGCACGAGAAACCATCACACATACATTTTATAATTATTAAAGAATTATATTTATAATATATATTATTATATTGATTAAAGCATAATACTTTCTTAGATTTACGCGAATGTTTGACATTTTTAAATAAAACTACCTTTTCGGATTATTTCGCGGATTTATTTTGATTTTGGGTTCCCGACGTTTCGAATGCTTTACAGCATCTATGGTCACGGGAGAGACTGAGGTGTTACATGTCTTGAAGGTATAGTTGTTACAGACAGCCTTATAATTTAATTATAAAAATGTTTAAAGTTAAAAAATATTGTAATGTAATTGGTGCAATTTTCATTTTGTTAATTGTGGGTAGGCTGTCTGTAACAACTATACATTCAAGACATGTAACACCTCAGTCTCTCCTGTGACCATGAATGCTGTAAAGCATTCGAAACGTCGGGAACCAAAAATCAAAATAAATCCGCGAAATAATCCGAAAAGATAGTTTGATTAAAGCAAACAATAATTTTGTGGAGGAAGCTAACCCACGTCTACTACTCTGCACTACAGTGTCTGTCATACATATTATGTTGTTTTATACCGTTTGTACGAAATGTTTTAGCAATATATTAGACAGTGCTGTAGAAATTGTGCATAAGACATACATAAATATGACACCAACTCCACATTATATTTGGTTGTGATAATAATGCGGCTTTATGTTATTTAATCACAACACTCACCTCGAGCACTGTGTGTTCGCGGCAATTATTTTATAAAATAAGCGAGTGAAATGTTTTCTTGCGCTGATATTATAAAAATATTTTCTCCTGTTTCAAAAGTAAATATTACCAAGTCATTTTTGCTTATACTCCTTTTGTATATTCAAATCAGTAAAAGAAGTGAATCATTATCACAATTCTATCACGCGGTTCTTTATACATATACCTATGTATACCTACATATAGTGCCGGATTTAATCTTAGCGCCGCCCCTGGGCATAGTAAGAATGTCGTCCTATTTATCGAAATTTTGAATAAAATATTAAAATATTAAGTTGTTTTTTTGAAAAATGCATAAAATTAAATTGTAAATGATTTCAATTTTTTCAAATATGTTTTAGATTTTTTATTATTCATTTTTTGAAAAATAAAAAAGATAACGCGAGGAAAAAAATTTTCCCACCCTCCGAATTTTGCCGCCCCTAAAGATTTGCCATCCTGAGCACTAGCCCCCAATGCCCCTAGTGTAAAGCTAGCGCTGTATACATAATACATATATTCTTTGATTTTATACTTCATTGTTACCTTTTTAATACTTCTTCTTCTCCCTGCCCATTTCCCAATCACTTGGGGTCGGCGCAGTACATCCTCTGTACTGCTGAAAGGATTTGGCAAAAGTTTTACGACCGGTCGCCTGCCTGACGTCAACCCTCCTTGGGAATGTACCTTTTTAATACGATAAAAAAACTTTTTAACAAAAAAATAAAAACCGACTTCAAACAAAAGCACTAAAAAGTGAAAAATAACTGATTGGTAGTTTTCATTTACTATACATACCTAATCAAATATTTTCGAAGTCGATGTGCTTTGGCTAAGTAATTAAAGCCTACCTATTAAATACATACCTAATCAAATATTTTCGAAATCGGCGCCAGCCCATACAAAGCAAAGCACACCGACTTCGAAAATATTTGATTAGGTATGTATAGTAAATGAAAACTACCAATCAGTTATTTTTCACTTTTTAGTGCTTTTGTTTGAAGTCGGTTTTTATTTTTTTGTTAAAAAGTTTTTATTTTTCCCTTTTTAGTGTAGACAGTAGTAGCAAAGTAAGGATTCTAACGTGTTAGGCTTGTCAAATCAAACAAAATAAGCCCAAACTCAAAGTATCTACTATTAGCTGTTGAAGAGTTCCACCTATCCACCTTCTGGCCTTGCCATCAGATCAGGTCAACAACACCGAACCACTGTACTATCAACGGAAATAGAAATACTTGCAAAGTTTCAAGTCAATATGACAATTAGAAGTAGGTTAAATTCATCATTAGTTGTTTTTCCACCCTTAGGGGTGGTATTTTTTTTTGAAATTTAAATGGGACCAATCTGGAAGTATACCCTTTCAAACAAAACAAAAATTGTCCAAATCGGTTAATAAATGACGGAGTTCTGAGGTAACAAACATAAAAAAAAAACATACAGTCGAATTGAGACCCTCCTCCTTTTTGAAGTCGGTTGAAAACTAAATGTTGAAAATAACTTAATGTTCAACTTTTACACGTATGTTTATGCATAAATATACTAAGCATGACCCTCATAAATATACGAAACAAGACCCTTGCTTTACATAAAAGCAGGCAGAACTTCACGCTTTGCACGTAGTTCTACTTAATCGATGGAAATGAACCTTTCCAATGTTTACAACATTTAGACTATTACTTGTATAATAAAATATCCCTTCGAAGAAGAAGAGGTAAGAATATAGTTTTAGGCCCCACAATGGTCTTAGAATACTTTTTATTCCGAAAATCAACCCTTAAATGTGTAAAAATGGGGATGAAAATTTGTATTGGGAAGCAAGCTAGGGACGAACCCGAGTGAAGCGGGGGTGAGTCACTAGTGTTTAATAAATTAATAGGCGTAAAGGAAAACGTTTAATTATTGATCAAATTATGATAATTGATTTGAATGAGTGAGTACCTACTTATCTTTTGAAACCAACAAATTGCGCTTTGGCGTGAGACGCTCTGGCAGGATGAAATCTTAAATAAATAATAATTTTACAAAACTACTTTACAAACTTGAACGAAAAGTTTTCAGCCAACTCTGTATTTACTGAATAATCGTTGTTTCAGTCCAAACGACCAATTTAAAGCTGAAAAGATGTATTTTATCTTTATACGTATACAATTCTTAGAAATATAGCTGTGTTTTTAAAATAGAGATCTTTTGAGTGCGGTTATTTTCAATAATTTATTTTTCACGTGTAGATCTGTTTATTGATACACGCTAGTCGCTAGACTCACCCTTTCGCTCGGGTTCGTCCTTAGCTTGCTTTGCAATACAAACATTCCTTCTCATGCTTACCCCCTTGAGGGATAATTTCCGAGATAAAAAGTATCCTATATCCTTTCCAGGGTCTCAAGCTATCTCCTTATAAAATTTCATCTAAATCGGTTCAGTAGATCCAGAGATTACCCAGACTCACAAACTTTACCTCTTTATAATATTACTATAGATTTAAAACATCTTTCGATAAATATTTCTACGTAAACTAAATATGAAAGTAGACTACACCTAACGCAGTCTATTAAAAACTTAGTGAGCAACTTAGTATACGGGGAGAACAAAATGAAAGTGGCTATATGAATCTCTCTAAATACAATGCGAGGGAAGAAAAAGAGTGTGAAAAAGAAATGCAAACTACGGAGCAATTTGAATGTAACATAGACAGAAGAGAAGAAGTAAGACTAAATTCAAACGTCAGATCGATATCAGGTTAAGCAAATTTAAATGAACTACGGTTCAATACCTGCATTTGTTAATTAGTTGCATCCCCTGAAAGTTTAAAATATTCGCTCACTAGAGTGCCCTCATTTCCGCTTGTTCGCATTTCGACCTATGCTGAGGTATAAAATGCCAAGCGCCATAGCAGACGGAAATATTTTGTTGGAATAAAATATTAAATGACGAAAATGTACCTTGTAAATGAAATGTTGTAAAGTCTTCGAGGCTCAGTTATAATGAATGCGATGGCTGTTAAAATCTCACACTTTATAAAGTTTTATTACGACTGTCTAGAGCTATTATTTTTTATTAGTTAATATTATACATACAAATTTATTAAATTAAATATAATTTAGTACAAATTTTATATAGTTAAATGTCATTTTAACTATCAATCAGCCTATTGCCGCCTAGAGCGAATGACTGGGTTTCGAAGTATATCTATCAGAGAAATCTATAGCAGTGCGCGTTCCATTGTTGTCTGAGCACCTCGAAATTGTGGACCAGCTCTACAGTGTATCCACGTTTCGGTTTCTACGGGTAGGACGCACTGGTTAATTATCCTGGTTTTAAGGGATTGCGGAATCGATGACTCTAGAATATGACGTAGCTTTCCAAAAGCCGTCCAGCCCAAGCTTATTGACGACACGTTTGGCTCAGTTTGTAGTGACCCTACTTGCTGCGCCAGCGGTCGCGGGTTCGAGTCCCGCTGGGGGCATTTATTTGTGTAATGAGCACGAATGTTCGTACTCCAGTCATGGGTGTTTATATTTATAATATGTATGTATTTAAAAGTTATATATGTATAATGTATCAACTACCTGGTATCCATAACACAAGCCTCGTAGCTTGCCATGGAGCTAGATGGTGTTGTGTGATTATGTCCTGACATATTTATTTATTATTCATTGGTTGGCTTCTTTCTCAAGGTTGTTCCAGCCGAGTTATATAGTTTGGCCAAGGTATATGTATTCCTGCACAACTTCAAGAGCAGCGCCATTCAAGACCACTGGTCTCGGGGATATATTTTAAGTATATAAAGTTATTATTATAATGTTAATATTAAAATGAATTTTCATGGTATATTAAATACAAAGATGAAACATTGGAACGTGTTTTAAAGATACATTTTCATGGAGAACTGCGAGGGTAACATTTATAAGCGGTTGAGAGGAAACTGAATTAAAATGAATGAGTCTCATTCTATTTGAAGGGAAGGTACTTTTACTCATGGTTGAACCTTTCGACGAGGAGCACAATATTGCGTTAAATTATTAGAATAATGAAAAGATATAATGTAAGAGAAGATGTCTTAATAAATTATAAAAAAAAATATGAATTTAATAAAATACCAATTTATAAAATGCTAAAATAATATAAAAATTCTTATGTGTATAGAAATGTAGATCATTCCACACGTACGTATTAACATAACCTGAAAAAATGGTCTATTACACATTGAAATGCATTGCAGTCAGTGTCTAGTCGATATTTGGAAAAATAAATAATATTTTTATAAGCTCTCATAATGTAAAATAATGCATGTTGCAAATCTTAATATATGTAAATATTATATATGTATGATCAAAAGATCATTTGTCTAAAGTATTAGCATATATATATTTATAAGTAGTATCATATTTAGTTAATACTAGCAGTACCCGCGGCTTCACCCACGTTCAAACTACTAAAAAAACAAACTCTTTGACACACCGACAGCAGCGCCACCTACCGGGCCCAATAATGTTTTCAAACCATCCAGGAGCCCATTGAAATATACACACAAAATTTCATCTAAGTCGGTCCAACCCTTTAGGAGGAGTAAGGTGACAAACACACGTACAGAAGAATTATATATATATTAAGATAACATAAATACTTATATATTAAGATGTTATTTTTATAGAATCTCAGGTTTAAAAAGATCCCCATAGTAGGACGCTGGCCTCAGTGTGAACTCAGAAAGAGTATTATGTAGGTTGTTCCCAGTATTTTCTAATACCAGAGTGGACCGTAAAAGCAACCTCCTGGTTGATATGGGTGAAGAAGGTTCTTTAGAATATTTTTTTTGGATTCTGGATTCTGGCTTCTCTTTTTAGAATATTTTTTTGGATTGTATTATGACGTGTTTTCCCGTGGGAATGAGATAATTTCCCGCGGTAAAAAGTAGCCTATGTCACTTTCCAGCCCTCCAACTATCTCCACACAAAAAAAGCACGACAATTCGTCACTCCGTCTCCACGTAAAAGAAGGACAAACAAATAAGCAAACAAACCAACATACTTTCACATTTATAATATTAGTATGGATTTTAGAATATATTATTATTATGTTAACTACTGCTCTATTACATATTAGTATTTACTAGCATGAAATAGAGCAGTAACATACTAATAAGAACACTTTCATTTAATAACATAGAAATGTAAGCCTTCATATAATTAATCGGGATATCGATTACTTTCTCAATTAATAATTATGGTATCTAAGTTTACAAAAGATTAGAGAATCTCTCGCTGCTACATACGAGTACTACGAACGGATTCAGTTTCAAAGGCTTCGGTTTTCAGAACTTTATTTAATATACCTTTGTTGTTCTTCGATTGATCCAACTTTTTACGACTGTGTGTGTGTTTGAGTTTTTCATGTTTTCTTTTTTTTATAGTTTATCGTATATTCGCTAAAAATATAAATTATACGATCCTTATAGGATTATAGAACCCTATAGCCTTATAGGATCACTGGCAATTACTCTCTTTTTCTAAAGGTTAGTCAAAGCTCTTTTTTAATGAAATCGAATTTTGATCAAGGTTTGTTCCTTTAGTTAGATTCAAATTAACAATATAATTAAGCAATGAGTTGTAATTTTATAACCCTACGTAACTTATACGTTATATCATAAATTGTGATAATCATCAATCATGCTAAGTCATCAATCAAAACAGTCATGAAATTTAGCAAAAATAATTGGGTACATTTCCAAAAACACTTACTTACAACATGTATATATATATATATATATATATATATATATATATATATATATATATATATATATATATATGGCATTTTTGTCACTGTAACGTTTTTTGTTTCTAAATACATAATATATAAGTATTGTATGGAGCTCTTAGACTGGGAGTCTGACTCGAATTTAAGTTTCTATAATTTCACCGTTCTCAGATAAAAAAGTGTTTTTCAAATAACCGAACTGTCACGACTGTATAAGGTTTGTTAAAAATTGACTCATTGATATTAACATTTCATATGATTACTATTCGTAATAATATCATCCAGATCGGATTTCTGTCATGGCAGCCAGGTTTACAGAGACCGGCTATCTGTGCAAGAGATATTATAATGCAAAAATGTGGCTGATACAAATGCACTCAGAATCCGGTGAGAAGGCAATCCTAATATAGCCAACAACTTCCTAACTCTGGGTTGCCACTGCGAATTTAATAACCGAAAAATCCAATATCAATTCTTGCTCAACCTCAAGGCATTCAGCATTTGTACACTTTAACCACTAGAACGTGGTTAAGTTAGTTTTAATATTCAACGTAATATTTATTATTTTATTTAATAATTGCCAATGAAATCACAGATGATGTTAGATAGACATAGCATTATCAAATGTATTTCTAACTATTTAAGTCACATAAAAATTAAACTTTTAAGAAAGGAGTGTAAACCATATAATAATATTTTTATAAATAAAGACAAGAATGTTGCAGCTAGATGCGCATATAGTGTAATCTGCCAACATTAATAAATTCGCAGTTACTGACAAATGTACGCGTATCAAGGTGACATGGCGAAATGATATTGTTCATTGCATTTACAAAACATCGTTGCTACAAATAGGAATGTAAGTGATTACTTACGTAATATACATATTTTTATATCTTATATTTACGATGTAAAAATATTGTGTATTCACTATCCCAAAATTATATAAAGTACATACTATGTTTGAAGTATGGTATCTATACTAATATTATAAAGAGGTAAAGTTTGTGAGTTTGTGACGTTGTAGGTGGTAATCTTTGGATCTACTGTACCGATTTAGATGAAATTTGGTAAGTAATTTGGTAATAGTTTGAGACCCTGGGAGGGACATAGGATACTTTCTAACCCGGAAATCATCCCGTACAGGGGTGAAAATGGGGATGAAAGTTTGCATGGGGAATCAACCTAATCCGAACCCGAGCGAAGCGAGGGTGAGTCGCTAGTATGAACATATATCGTATTGGTAACGATTGAAATATTTCAAATTGGATGTACAGATTTTAAGGACATGAAATATCTACACAATACTGACTTCTACGAGTACAAATATAAATAGTATTAAATTTATTTGTATTAGTTACTTCTAACAAGTCACATAAATTTATATTAATTAATTGTGAATATTAATAATGAATAATGATATATTATTCATTATTAATATTCACAATTATTCCGAGAGTTAAAGGAACCGTGCCAAGTTATTGTAGTGGACCAATGATAACAGTTTGTTGGCAGTGTATTATCACCTGTGGCTTTTATCATGCTAAAATTTGTATCTCGTAATATGCTAGAGAGCTAATGATATTTAATAGACTATGCTGGTCTAGTCGGCAATGAAAATTGACTACTCTGATATCTGCGTCAGTTAAAAAAACCAATGACCAAAAATATACTATTGTTTATTGCACTTATATGTAAAACACAGAGATTAACAAACAATAAAATTAGTTAGCTAAGGTGGGCTTATCTCTAGAAGAGATCTCTTCCAGTCAACCTAAGTGAGTTAGAGAGATAGTATTAAAAAGCAGGCTAAAGTACAGTTACTCAAGTATCAATACTTAAATAAATATATATTATATCTTTTATATAAAATTTCCATGTCACAATGTTTGTTACCGTACTCCTCCGAAACGGCTTTACCGATTTTTACCAAATTTTATATGCGTATTCAGTAGGTCTGAGAATCGGCTACTATCTATTTTTCATACCCCTAAGTGATAAGGATAAGGGTGGTCCTCCCAGACCCCACCCCAGGGACGAACCCGAGCGGAGCGAGGGTGAGTCGCTAGTATACATATAATAAAACATTATACATACATTACATAAACAAGAAAATAGCTTCGATTATACAAATTTTTATTTATTACTTATTATTATTGCTACATAAACTATCGATTATGTTTTTATGTTAAAAAGGGGGCTTTAGACTTAGATAAAATTATTTAATTTCATTTTTCGTTTCTATTTTTATAGTCATTAGTGCTTATCTCTTCGATTTTATTATGAATTTGCGCAGATTGCCAATTTTCAATAAACTTTCATTTACATAAATTAACAATGCAAAATAAGTTAAGTAACTTATGAAAAATGTTACGTATTCAATACAAAATTTAATCTATTTATGAGGTAGAAGTAAACTTAAGTTTCAATTTTCTTAAACTTATTTCGTTAAAGAAAAGTTGTAAACTTAGATACATGGATAGATCTATTGTATTACTAGCGACTCACCCTCGCTCCGCTCGGGTTCGTCCTTAGTGAAAATTTAGGTTTGTATGTATTTTTTAATGCCGAATAACATTTTTTTTTGGGGTGGATCACCCTTATCACTTAGGGGTATGGAAAATAGATAGTAGCCGATTCTCAGACCTACTGAATACGTATATAAAATTTGGTAAAAATCGGTGAAGCCGTTTCGGAGGAGTACGGTAACAAACATTGTGACATGGAAATTTTATATATTAGATAATATTTATAATTAAATATTAAAGAGTTTAAGAAAATGGAGTATTTTTCTCTAGCACTAACAATAATAATAATAATAATAATATTATTAAAGTAGATAAAATGTAAAGCTTAAAACATTTTTAAACGCATATAGAAAATAAATTGCTAAAAAATGAAAAATACAAAGCAAAGTTATTCAAGATGACATTTATATTATCAAACCCAACTTTATCAACAAACGAGACTAAAATAACATAGATGTCTAACTTAAAAGGAACACAAGCCGTACAAACGAAATTATGGTTTCGTATTTCAAAGTCAGGAGTGAGCCAGTTACAAATATGTTCAAGTTTTCTTTTGAAAGAATAGCTATATATTCACTTCATAGTTTATAGAGAACAATCTGATTTTATCTTGGAATATTTGATATGTTGTTCAATTTTAGTTTGCGTCAGTTTCAAATATTTGTAGTTTAAATGTTTTATTAAAATCACTTTAAAATAATGTTTTAGATTTATCCGATTCACATTAATCAATCACATAGGATTACACTAAAGTGAAATTTGCTTTAAATATCTATAGATGTGCTAATGTATTTGATAATAATTCTAATGGTAGATAGGTACCTGTAGTAATGTAGAATGCAGATTATATATTTATAATTATAGTTATACTGTAGTATAACTAGCTGAGGCCTAAATTCTCTAGCTATATATGAACATTCAACAGTTATACAACAACATCTTTAGTCGTATATAAAGAAAATTTATGTTTAGAAGGATATTTGGCATCCTATCTATATTATGACTGGCGACTCACCCTTACATTTTTCCGTACTAGGTACTTTTAACGTTTAATGTAGGTTTTTGAGAGATGAGATATTTTTCCGCAGGAAAAAGTATCCAGTATGTTGACCCGGATAACCAGCTATAATGATACCAAATTTCATCAAAATCTATCTAGTGGTTTTGTCGTGAAGCTTTCCCAGGTAGACAGACAGAAATTCTAAAAACTATAGATTCGACCTCTGCATCGATAATATATATATATATATATATATATATATATCTTTCAATAAGATTTTCCAAAAAATATTTAGTGTGCAGATTCGACTCAGAATTTTATTATTATATGTAAAGATGAATATAGCTATGCCCTAAAACTATGAACTTTTGTATAAAAAGATAACCAAATAAAAGGTAATATAAATCTTTCATACCGGTGCAGCCTTGCAGGTAGACGACTCTAAAATAAAACATTGATTCTATATAAATAAGTCTAGTGCTGTGATGCAATTGGTTAAAACCTCAGACGTTCGTAGCATTTTATCAATACTTTTATAAATATGTATATCTTAATACTAGATGAACTTTTTACGCAATTGTTATAGATAATTTTAAAGCATTTTATATGCTCCATACCAATTTTACTGAAAATACGTGTTCACAATAAACGCGCTTATGTTGATATACAATTTTTTCTATTATCCCATCAAGTGAAAGTAATTGGCATCGCCATACCTGTTTACGTGAATTATCAATAAACGCTGATAAAACAGTTATTGTACCATTTACCAGGAAAAGGAAGCTTGAAAGGCTGACTGAACTCAGACTCAATGGCAAAACCCTTAACCTATCAAATGAGGTAAAGTACCTTGGAGTCACTATTGATCAAAAGTTGACCTGGAACTCTCACCTCAACAACATTATACAAAAAGCCAAAATGGCCCTCTGGATATGTTGTCGAATGGCTGGAGCCAAGTGGGGCCTCAAACCCAAAATGGCTCTCTGGATGTACACCGCCGTGGTAAGGCCGATCATAACATACGCCTCAGTCGTATGGTGTAACAAAACCAAACAAAAGACAACTATGAGTAAACTAGACAGCATACAACGGATGGCATGTCTAATCATCACGGGAGCCTTCCATTCGGCACCAGGTGACGCTCTAAATGCTTTGTTGGACATAGCTCCGCTATATCTCCACGTGCAAAAAGAAGCTAAATCTTGCCTCTACAGGCTCTGTACACAATCGAATGTAAAGTTGCAATCGCAATATATGAACAAACTCAAAGAGTTGACATTCGAACACAAAACTCTGAAAATGCCAGTCGATGGCATGAGTACAGAGTTTAACTTCGCTAAACAGTACCAAATAGATCTCCCCAACCGGGACATGTGGCTAAAAAACCAAGAGTCTCATAAAAAGGGCAGTCATGTTTGGTTTACAGATGGATCCAAGAAAGGGTCTGATGTAGGGTGCGGTATCTATGGCCTTAAGCCTAGATTTGACATGAGTGTCAATCTGGGCAAGGAGGCCACCATCTTCCAAGCCGAGGTCTTCGCCATCAACAAATGTGCTGAAGTCATCCTGGAGAGAAAGCTTAGAAACCAAAATATCTACATCAACTCAGATAGCCAAGCAGCACTTCTGGCTATAGATTCTCTTGAGACCAACTCTAAGTTGGTCAAAGACTGTATGGATAATCTGAATGTCCTGGGCACATCCAACAGAGTTACCCTCAGATGGGTCCCGGGTCACTCAGGCATAGATGGGAATGAAAAGGCTGATGCATTGGCAAGAAGGGGCGCTGAAACCCCTGAATGTGGCCCAGAACCATTTTGTGGTATTGCAAAACAACATGCCTATTCAATTCTCAAAATTCACTGCAATCACCAAGCACTTCAAGAGTGGCAATCCACTTCTGGACAAATACACTCTAAAGCGCTAATTAAGGGATATCGCAAAAAGTTTACAAAAGAGTTGCTTCAACTCAACAAGTATAAAACCAGTGCAGTAACCAGAATACTTACTGGTCACTGCAAACTCAATAAACATATGTTTACCCTCGGCCTCAGTCGGACCGCAATGTGCAGACTATGCCATGAGACAGAGGAAACTGCTATGCACATCCTCTGCTCGTGCGGCCCACTCATGCACCGCAGAAGTATCTATCTAGGGCAGCATATTATGCAACCGGAAGAGATACAGATGCTCCCCGCGCAGAAAATCTGGAAGTTCCTGGAGTCAACAGGACTAAGCGGAGAACTTTGAACTTACTATAAAGGGAGCTACAATGGACCAAAACTGGTCGACGTAGCTAGGGCCGACCTCGGCACCACACCCAACAAATAATAATAAATACCTGTTTACACCTGCCAACCTAGCAGTTCGTCCAGGTAATAATAGACAACCCTATGTCGGCACATTCTATATGTTTCATACTTCAAGTCTAGTGTAAAATTTTCTTATTATCTTAATATTGCAAAATTTAATAAAAAGTCATTTTTTAAAAAAGCAAACCCATTTTTAATATATTTTCTAATAGACCAAATTTATTATAAAATAGGTCTCATTCTATTATGAGCCCGGTGAAGGTCGATTTAGGTTCGGATCTTAGACCATATGTATAGATGTTATAGATTTGTCAATTAAGTTTAGGACTTGAAGTTAATCTAATGCAATAAATATTTGTAGTAGATACGAATGCGGTTGCGGCGTGCGGTTTGCATAACTTTGACAGATACCATATAATATGTAGCTATTACCGTTCCATTCATTGTTATATTGATTACAAATAAGATTCTAAGCTATAGTACATTCGACATCATTATGAGTCCCAAGAACACAACTTTGCAAATGAGGCTGGTATTATACTAAAGGAAATCTTACGTTTTCATACAGAAATATGTATCAAAAATTAAAATCACTTTATTCACTTTAGGCAAGGCCTATTCGCCGACTTACCGATATTTTCTGACTTAAAAAATATACGGTTTTATTTCTCAACCAGTTTTTTTAAAGGAATAATTAAATAAATGTCAAAAGTATAAAGTTCTCTATTATTTACGTATCTTCAGGAAGATAGAAAAATTAGCTCAAAAAATGTCATGAATACATAATTAAAAAAACAAATAAAACAGATATATTTAAAAACTTGGGTTATAAAATGGTCCTAATTCTAAATTTCATAAATTAACAATTCGCTAATTCAATAAGTATATAATAACTTTTTACATTGAATTGATAGATGGCGCTATTTGCATATTTCAGATAACATACAGTTTTAAAGATTGAAAATTCATTTGTTTTCGCATTTTGCTATATATTTTTCATTTTAAGGCATTAATTTGTACATATAAAAGCAAATAGTTTAGCAGCTTTCGAATAAGCACCATTCATCATTTATTCAGCAAGCCCGAATTAGAGCCGTTCAATGTTTTGTATGAGTATCGGTCTGACGTACTTAATGTAGTGTTTTACGTTTTCGTCACAAAGTACAATAAAATAAAAAAACCTAAAATGAATTTTTGCATGGAACCTCTTTATTTATTGAAAACGTGTTTGAAAAGTTATGCAATTATAATGGTCTATATAAAATTAAAAAAAAATTACACGTACCTATCGCTTTAATATTTGTAAATTCTTTTAAGTGGCGCCCTGCTCCATGTTTGTTATCAAATAAAGATTCAAACGAGTCCTCTGAGATGTTCCATATTTTTCCTTATAACAAATTGAGATTAAAATTATTTTATCTGTTGACATGAACTAGCAGGAAAAATTAAGCAATTTTAGGAGATTCATCCGTAGACGAAAACTCATTACTTTCAAAGGTACCTGTTTGAAATAAAACAACGTAAAGCAGACATTGTTATATAATAATGAATGACGAAGTAATACTTTATATTTTGAGCAGTTGTACCTTGTGTTGTTTACCAAAATCACTTATGAAGTCGATTACTTTTAATCTTACAATTAAAGTATATAATATTAAATATACATTTAATTAAATGAACGGAGAGACTTTAAAAAAATATAGACAAGCAAATAATATTGTTTTAACTGCCTCGGTGGTGTAGTGGCTAGCATGTACGGCTGCACACTCGGAGGTCCTGGGTTCGAGTCCCGGGTCGGGCCAAGTTTAGTTATTGAGTCTTTATGTATAGTAAGCCCCAGTAACAGTCCGTAGTTGGGAAGTCGGCTGTGTTCACCCCCGTGCCTCGGAGAGCACGTAAAGCCGTCGGTCCTGCGCCTTAACTCTCACCGGTCGTGTCTCGTGTCGTCCCACCGGAGTATGAGAGTGATAGGAATAGAGAGTGCACGTTGTGTCTGCGCGTACACTTGTGCACTATAATATCTTCTGCGCAGTTGGCTAGTCTCAATGAGATTGGCCGCCGTGGCCGGAATCGGCTAGGAGAGCAATATCATCATCATTTTTTTATACTAGGTAAGTAAGTATATTTTCTATGAACAGTTTACAGGACTATTAAAATCATCTCTAAAATTTATTAGATAATCAATGTTACGCTTTATTTAACCTATGCAATTCGTTATTTTCGAGTGAATTTTATTTTCACTATAAAAACATTTCTCGATTATCAGGTATAATATGTAAGAATAGTAATGTTTGAAGATATAGAATGTAAATCTTAAAAATTATAATATCTAGATTTAATACGTCTAATCTAAATAGAGTACGAAATTTTGCAAAAGGTGCGCTTATATGAAAGCTATGTTATCCATCCATACGAATATTATAAATGTGAAAGTGTGTTTGTTTGTTTGTCTGTCTTTTTTTCACGTGGAAACGGAGTGATGGATTGACGTGATTTTTTGTGTGGAGATAGTTGGAGGGCTAGAGAGTGACTTAGGCTATTTTTACCGCGGGAGATAATCTCATTCCCACGGGAAAACACGTTATAACGCAACCTAAAAATTATGCACGATCAGAATTACGTGAAACTTTGTATTAATAATCTTCAATACAATTAAATATATACATGTTTTAGTACTATTCGAAATTCATGCCATATATTGTAATAGATGATAAAAGTTTGTATAGTTCTAGCGCGAGCGAAGCCGCGGGTTCGACTAGTATTTATAACTTTTTAGCAATTTCACGTTTTGATAATTTCATTGAAAGCCTTCAATTAATGTGTCATTGCAATTATACAGCAATTTCCTAAAACTAATAAGCGATTTTACAGTAAACGATCATAGATAGGTATCTAATTGAAAATGTCGGCTTACATTTCGTAAATCTTACTTATAAAAAATCATGAGCAAACATTTTCAAAGATATTGAGCAAAGTGCTCTTTTGATCTTTGCCCTGATCACTTCTTATCACTCTCGTGAATCTTTTTCTGATGAATTTGAATTTTAGTTAATAATTTTGTTATATATAAACTCAGCATTGATTTTTGATCCTTTTGATGAAACATTTTCTTTGAAATCACAGTCTAAATAATATATGTACAAAAGTGAATTATTATCTCTAACTGTATTATAAGAAATTTTATTAAGAAGTTTTTTTAAAGGTTGAATCGATTTAGATTGTATTTTCACAAAGTAAAAGAAGACAACAACTACGTCAGTATTATTCATCTTAAAAATAGAAAATTTACATATATTTATATTTTCTTATATTTCAATGTACGGTTATTATTGTAATGAACAAAAAACAGTGAAAAAAATTGTTACTAAAATAAGTTTAATACGAGATAAGGTTTAAAAAGGAGAATTACGAGTAACATACCATTAATAATAATTCCCAAGCTCGTTAGCACGACGTATGAGGCACTCAGTATATAAAGCGAAGCCTATACAATTATATTTAGCAGTACAGTAGAAAATACTATGTTAATTTATATATAATACAATTATTAATATATATATATATATATATATATATATATATATATATATATTATATATATATATATATATATATATATATATCTTTATATATATAATTCTTCTGTGAGTGTGTATGTCACTGAACTTCTCTCACACGACTGGACCGATTTTGATGAAATTTTTTGTGTGTGTTCAAGGGATCTGGGAATGGTTTAGATTCACAATTTTGTCCAAAAAGTTTGAAATTTTCAAATTAAAGACGTGTAGACAGGACCACGTCTGTCGGGTCCGCTAGTATATATATATAATATATATATATATATATATATATATATATATATATAATATATATATATATATATATATATATATACTCTGAACTTTTTTTTTTCATAATAATTTTATTCTGGAGTTTCGAAGAATCAGCTTATGACTGAGGAATAAATAGACCAATTACCTTTAAGAGATCCGTTTTTATACATACAAGTTATTTTAATCAAATTATACGAATATGATTTATATTTTTCGATATTAAATTACACAGTGAACAGTCCGTGACCAGATTTTATTAATGGAGCAAGGTTAAGGGTCCAAACGGAACTACATTTTATTAAAGCAAATGTCAAGCATAATGGATATTATTTACGAACCCCGGCATTTCATTCCCAATAAATATTACGTTTATATGTATTTATTAATTAAATTTGGAGTGGGATCCATAAAAGTCATCTATATAAATATTATAAAGTGGAAAGATTTTTTGTTTGATTTTTTGTTTGTTCGTAGCGAATAGGCTCCAAAACTACAGAGCCGATTTAGATGAAATTTGGTAAGAAGATAGTTTGAGAGCCCGGGAAGGAAATCGGATAGTTTTTATCCCGGAAATCATCCCTTAAAGGAGTGAAAATGGAGATGAAAGTTTGTATGGGGAAGCAATCGCAATCGCTAGTTAAATATAAGTTGTAAAATATTTATCACTTAAACAATCTGTATAAAAAAACAATAAAAATTTAAAACTTGCCTTATTTGTGTGTTATTAGATAAAATGTAAAAACTTTCGAAATGATTTAATATAAATATGTCAATAACTATTAATTAATACTAATAACTATTAATTAATACTAAAAACTATTAATTAATAATTATAAATAATAATTTACCAATTTTCTATTGAAAATCTTCCACAAAATCGATAATACGAGATCATGAATACGAAATATTGCGCTATTTGTTTTAAAAAAATAAATAAATACCCTATATAATTTGTGCTGAGTGATCCTCTTAAAATTTTGTGCTAATATTTTAAAAATACACAAATTATTAACTATATTTACACTAATTATTTACTTATTTATTCATAAGTTCTGAAGTTAATCTTAAACTTGAACAAGATTCTCATGAGAATCGCTTCTTCTACTCAAACTACTATGTTAGCTTTGAGTAGTTTAGCAGCTGAAACTATGTTTATAATTTATTAAATTTACTAGTAATACTTTGACATAATCTATACCTACATATAATAAAATTGTAACTAAGCCGAATCTGTAAATTAAATATTTTTTGATAGGGGAAAGGTGTACGAGATGATTCCTCTAAGGGAGATTGCTTGTAATTTCAATAATATTTAATTTAAATAGGATGTAAAAGCAGTTTATGATAGCAAATTTATCGATCTACCGGTTTTCAAAATCAAAACAAACAATAAAAAATGTTTTCATGGTTATATTTCACTATTTTTAAATCTTTGCAAAAGCATCATCTTGGACACCCCGGTATCCAAGATGATCCTCAGGGTGTGGGCAAGACGATCCTAGGAATCGTCTTGCCCCTACTTTGGGAATTTTGAGGGTTTTGGGAAAATTAATTGAAAAAACAACTTATTCAAGATACAAATGTATTTATTTATGTAATCTTAGGTATTACTGAACTTTGAGATCAAAATAATCTTATATAAACTTAAATCTTAAAAAGCTTAAATTAAACTGAGCAAGTATTTTTACAATAAATCAGTCTCTAAATTACGGATAACAATCATCACAACATAAGATCGATAATATTAAGCAGTTTTAATAAATTGATTAATAAATCTCTTCATAATCAATATCAAACTAAAAAATCTTATAAAAATTAGCGCTTAGGACAAAATTTAATCAAAAGTTCTTAATATTAATATTAAACTCAAAAACTTTTTAGCTTAGTAGTTTAGTTTAGTTAAAATCTAAACGTTTTTTCTTAGTGTTCTTACACATAAATCACAAGTAAATTTATCAGGATCATCGCTATCTATCCCTGCACAAGCTTGATGACCCCATTTTTGACATTCACAACATTTCATTCATAATTCACCCATGTTATCCTTGAAAAATATTTCCGTGCAAAATAGACAATCTGTACCTTCTTCTTCTTCTTCAGATGACTCAGACTCAAGGATATAAGAAACTTTCTTCCACTTAATGGACCTATATCTTTTCTTCCTTTACGTTTTACAGCATCCAGTTCTTTAATCATAGTCTTCCAACCACCCGCCACGATTCGTTTTTCTTTTATAATTACGCGGCATATTCTAAAACAATAAAAAATACTTCTGTGTAATAGATAAGTAAAAGTCAGTAAAATAAACAATGTGTTAGGTGCAAGATGGGATCATCTCATCGGATCATCACGTACACCTACCACCTAATCATCTTGCCCCAACTACAATTTTTTATCTTTTATTCGAATATAACCTAAATGCTTTCTATTTGAGTTATTATGCCATTATAAAAACAAAATAGATCACTTTTGACATCTAATAATACAACAAACATTGCATTTGACAGTCTAGAATAAAAGTAGTAGATTTAAAATCAATCTTACCTTAGATCTACGTCACACAATTTTTGTTTTATGTCGTCAAACTTTACTCGTCACTCACGCCGCCATTACGAATTGACTGAAGAGAAGGGCCGTCGGGAGCTATGTTCTACCAAAGAAAATATCTAGGTGGCATTAGTAGTTTCTGTGTAATTTAAAAGGATCATCTTACCTCAACGGATCATCTCGTACACCTTTCCCTAACTCTTATTATATCGATCGATACGGAGGCCGAATCAATAGTTTTTAGAATTTTTGTCTGTCTGTCTGTCTGTTACCGCATCACGGAAAAACCACTGGAGGGATTTTGAAAAAAAATTGGTATGGTGATAGATGATTATCCGGGTCAACGTATAGGATACTTTTTATCACGGGAAAATGTCTCATTTCAGAGAAAAAATACAAAAACTGCAAAGTAAGAATATACTAATATGTAAAACCTAAGAATTTGGTTTTTGGTCATCTGAACGTGGGCGGAGCCGCGGGCAATGCTAGTTCATATATAAGCCTCTGTAATAAATTTGTGAGTTCAAGAGTGAAAGATCGCTCCTGTTTTTAATATTAACACATATTTTTACTTTCTTCTCAGAAGACCGACATTGCGTTGTGGAGCGTGTTCCAACAGCTAAATTCTTAACAGCTTTATTCTTAAGCTTTTGCTAAATGAATGTAATTGAATGGAATGTAGTTTCTAAATTCACGGAGGACTTAGTGTGTTATTTAAAATTTATTATTGTCCACAGAGTACACAAATAAAAATAGTAATAGTACCATAATTAAAAGAAAATATACTTTTTCATACAGTTGTTTATGGGTTAATTCTCACAATCCGTCACCTAATAAAGTGTGCCAATTAAGTTTGTATTCCGAGAGATGTCGACAAATTTTGTGAAGCTCCTTTTGGCAAGATGAAATTGTGAAAAAATATAATTTCGTCAATTGTCGAGTCCAGTCCTGCGAGTCTGGTATAGCTTTAGCGGTTATTTCGTTACTGCGCAGTAGGTATATAACATTTGCAAAAATATATACATAAAAAAAAACATATTTTTGGCAACTTGATTTTTGTTTAATCTTTTAATTTAGTTTTTATATAATTTAAAAAAAAGGACCCCAGACGTTTTTGCCGGTTATAAAGTATTACTAGACATCTCCAAAGATATTTTATTTAAATTCCCAAAAATATACTTTTGGCAATCTGAAATTTGAATCACGTATTTATTAAGTAATTTTCAATAATACTTGCAAATCGGGGGAAATTTACCGGTTTTGAACAATTCCCATACGTAAATAAAGTTTACAAATTAGTACTACAAAAAAGTCTTATGCGTAGCCATAGGTGCGAGAAAGATAGCTTATCGAGGTATGCCAGCAGTCGATGGGGGCCCACGGTCCACGAAAATTGACGAAATTATATTTTTTCACAATTTCAACTTGCCAAAAGGACCTTCTCAAAATTCGTCACCAGCTCTCGGGTTATTGAAATATGAGAGTTTTACCGGTCATTTTATCTCTTACACGTCTTCTCCATTCTACACTACACTAACGAAGTAAATTGTACTTAACAAGCACTTTTGAGAGTTGGTCAGAACTGAATTAATTGAAAAAGTAGAATAATTATTTCATACTCTCTGTTAAGCTAAGATGATGTGATAATGAAATATGTAGAGTGTTTAGTTTAGTATAATTTATTTGTCTAAGATGAAATACGTACAATTTACAAAGCTACAATTCTTAGATATATATCGTATAAGATTATATATCGCCGTAATTACTTATAGCCTGAAGTAATAAACGACTGGCGGCATAGAACGAGCAGTCGAGGCTCAGTCATTTATTAACTTTATCAGTATATATTTAGTGATGAAAAGTGGCCTTTAGTCAGGGGAGTTAATTTTCTAATATATTGATATATATTAAATGAAAATTGCATCTTGTTTTAAATTTTTTTATGATTAGGTTTTTTAATGACGATAGTAATTAATATAAAAATATATGCTTATATAAGAAAAACGAATTTTACTTATAAAATAACATTCTACATAAATTAAAACATAAATAAGTTTTGTTAGAAACTAAAAACGAACGAAAACTGTATTTATTATATAGTCAATTGTCAACTTAATAGCAATGAAAACCTTTTAACATATCATTAGTTTATTAGTAACTTTACAAATATGCAAATGCAAGGGAAATATTATGACAGTACGAATATACCATCCACTCCGTTCTCCACTTTTGACATCTGTATTTACACATTAAAATTAAGTTGATTTAATTATTAGTTAGTAATCTATACATATAATAAAATTGTAATTAAGCCGAATCTGTACATTAAATATTTTTTGGAAAATCTTATTGAAATAGACATTATTATCGATACAGAGGCCGAATATATAGTTTTTAGATTTTTTGTCTGTCTTTGTGTCTGTCTGTTAGCGCATCACAGAAAAACCACTGGAGGGATTTTGATGAAACTTGGTATGGTGATAGCTGGTTATCCGGATCAACATATAGGATACTTTTTACCGCGGAAAAATGTCTCATTTCTGAGAAAAAATACAAAAACTGCAATGTAAGAGTAGTTTTGGTCATCTGAACGCGGGCGGAGCCGCGGGCAATGCTAGTTTAGTATAAAACAAGTTCAAATTCAAAAACAATATTTCAATTTTCTCAATAACATTTTTGCCAGCAAAACATATGTATTTAGTTAGTTCTGCATGCGTTTTATTTTTGCATCGCAATAGATCGCTATTTTGGTTCGCTGCCGCCCGGCAAGCTATCTATGTAAATAATAGATGAGTATTAAGTTTTAACTGGATATATCGTTTCCACAGCAAACCACGTTTTAATTTTTACCATAGCTTTAACATCTATACTAACGTTAAAAAACTGAAGTGTATGTTTTTATTTTCCTTCTTTTAAAGCGCCAAAGGTCTGCTAGCCTCAATTGATAATTTTTTTTTCGCATTTAATAGCAATATAATATAATAAGAATTTTTGGTATTTAAAGTATGTATCATTTCGTTATGAAAAATTCAAATCATATGACAAATTGTAATAAAGAAACTATTGTACTAATACATATCAGTATTAATGAAATTGGAAAACCAGTTATTCGTATGTTGTGAATGTCTAATCTTATGTTTTAGCCCTCGCTTGCCTTGGGGTGTATTCATCCCTTTTACTGCCTAAACAACCCTGTCGGTATTAACCTGGCATGTTGAAAACATTACGGGAAATGATCAACCTACTTAAATTGCCAAAATTTGTACATTTCTATACCGCTAATTGTCGTTCATTTTCATCCCATCGATGTTTATGGATTTGAGACAATATTTTAAGTCTGTAATAACTTATAATAAGTATAATAGCATAATCTTGTAATAATTTGCCTTTTAATAAGTCTGTAATATAATATTTCTGTTCTAAAATTATCTACTTAATTAAATAAATAAATATTTATTAATTTATTTAAAAAAATATATTTAACATAAAATTTCAACATGATGATGATGACGATGTTCTCCTGCCCGATTCCGGCCACGGCGGCCAATCTCATTGAGACTAGCCAACTGCACAGGAGATATTATAGTGCACAAGTGTACGTGCTGACACAACGTGCACTCTCTATTCCTGTCACCCTCATTCTCCGGTGGGACGACCACTCGACACGACTAGTGAGAGTTAAGGCGCAGGACCGACGGCTTTACGTGCTCTCCGAAGCACGGGGGTGAAACACCGCCAACTTCCCAACTCCGGGCTGTTACTGAGACCTACTATACAGAAAGACTCAATAACTAAACTTGGGCCGACCCGGGACTCGAACCCAGGACCTCCGAGAAAGCAGCCGTACATGCTAGCCACTACACCACCGAGGCAGTTTTTTATATATAAAGTATATTTAGCACTATACTTGATATATAAAGAGTAATCTCTATTATTAAAAGCTTCTATTTAAATTAATTACTTACAAGCCAAAAAGACTTACTGACTACCTACTGTATTATTTAATTATTTTGCTTTTGTAAAAAATAACATATTTAATTAGGTTCTATATGAAAAGAAATTTCTTTATTCTTAGTTCAGATACACAATCAAAAGTATTTTTATAAAATCCTAGAACATTTGAAAAATGAAGATAAAAAGAAATAATTGACCTGAGGCAGTTAAAGCTCACAATAGCTTTAACAATCACTAAGTGGCATGGCGATAAATTTAGAAAATTTTGGTACAGGAGAGTTCCATTACAATTGTCTAGCGACACTTCCCAGAATCGAGTCGATAGCTGTTGCTAAATTAGGATTGACGCCGACAGGTTTTGTAAAAGCATTGCAGTGTTGAATTATTAAGGCGATTCAGGCGAGCTATATTTGTAGGTCTGACTTCAGTCCGTTGGTACACAAACATAGGTAATAGTCCATTTACGGATCCAGCTCATTTTGAATTCCGACACCCGGATAAAGGAACTGGCGTATTAAGTTAGCATGAGCGATTTAAGTCTAAACTTACCCGAAAAGCGTTTGTGCATGGTGTGTATAATTTATTTTTATAAACTATACGCGACGATATCATTATAATAAACGAAGGCTTTCATGTTCTGATGTCAAAGAAAACTGTTGAGTATATTTTCTTTTTAGAGCTAAATATATATTTTATTTTATACTTATATACTTAGACGTTTGCAAAAATTAAAAAAAAGCAAAGCTATGTAGAATCTTATTTAAAAGTTACAAGTGTCGATTTCAGAAAATTATTACGATATTATTAATAAGTTCGGAAACAACTGTAACAAAAATATTTATGTAACGTGATTAATTGTAAGTTTTTATAGCTTTTATTTATACTTCAACGATGACTATCTGAATTAAAATGACATAGAGTACTAAAACGTCTTATAACATCGACTCCAAAAATTTTACAATATGTTATATGACATACAGAATATACGCCCTTAATATTTAATATCATATTAATATAATATTTATATTTTTGGTTTAAATAGAATCAAGCAGTTGACCTCATACTTTTCGCTACGTACAGCCAGCCGGACATGTCGCCACAAGCCGAAGACAACAAATTTTTCTTTTTCCTTGAATAAAAAAGAATTTTACGTGAAAATCGAAATCGAATCATACAATGTTTCAAACTTGTTTATAAATTCATAAAGAGCTTAACATATTGGTTATTAAAAGACGAACAAGGATGTGTTTCAAACTATGCCTTCGGAAATTGAGTTCACTGCTATTGAGAGAGGAAAAGTTACAAAGTAATTTCATGAAAATTTAATGCTCTTCTGAACTTATGAGAATGAAATTTTGAAATGAAACCGGCATTGTAGCTAATTTGTTACGAAATATAAACTAGGTACGTAAATACAAAACAAGTATCTAGGTACATGTTAATTTTTTAATACGAGGTACTGAAGTTTGAAAATTCTTGCGATTATAAATTTGTGTGCTAAGAAACTGTTACAGGATAATGTATTCTATATATAATATTATAGTCTACATACTTATTAGTACATAATATTTATAACTACTTTTTGCCCGTGACTTCGCTCGCTTTGTGAGTGGGACGGACGTAGGCTTCTTTGATCCCCTCAAAGAAGCCTATGTCTGCCCCAGGATGCAATTTATATCCTTGCAAAATTTTATCAAAATCAATTTAGCGGTTTAAGCGTGAAACGGGAACAGACTGATTTACTTATTATAATTATTATTTTATGGATTAAAGGAAGATAGACAAAATGTAGCTCTGTTCTTCATTTTGCAACCGACTTCAAAAATAAGGAGGTTCTCAATTCGGTTGTATTTTTTTTATGTTTGAAAGTGTATACTTCCAGTTTCCAGTATGTTATGGATAAGGATTATATTTATCACTCGTTTTGTTTAACATTTCCTTAATTTACATATTTACTCCTATTATACACCAGAATAACTATTGGGAATAAATACATTTATTTTTTTATTGGGAATAAATATATAATTTATTTAAAAAAGGCCAGTTTATAATATGTATAAAATAATATTTATAGGGCTAATAATATTACATATACTAGCGGCCACCCTCGCTTCGCTTGGGTTCGTCTCCTAGGTACATTTTAATTTTTCACTATAGTAGTACTCTTTGCAGATGGAACCTCAGAATGTTGAGCGTAATAAAACTGACAATGACGAAATAAATAGTGTATTGTCGCGTGTAAGCCAATTCCATTAAAAACCTTGCCTAAAGTAAAAACGAAAAATATTTACTCGCTTCTTAATAATACTGAAAATAATACTTCGAATAGTATTGTTGATATAAATTTAGACTTGAAACTCCTGTAAAATTTGTATCCCTCAACACTTTCGGGTAAAGTCAGACCTGCTTCCGTATTCAGACAAGTTGGACAGCTAATAGACGTTAATACTACCGGTTTGTATTTTTATAGTTATTTTTATTTACATTAACTTAGAGGATAATAATGTGGAGTTGTGTTGCATAAAAAATTAAAAAAAAAATTAATACTCTGTGACCAATTTAAAAAAATATATATATTCTTACGCATTACAATATGTCTTGCTTAATATATTATTATTTTTTGTCAAAGTTTAAATTCTGATTTGATTTTTCAATGTTACCTAAGTTTTTATTCAATATTAAATTTATTTTAAGTGACGTCGACGTCACGTAGCCGTACACGTAGCACTTTTAAAACTTTCTCACTTACTTTACTTTCTTTTAACTTGTAGAGACTTATATTACTGAGGTGAGTTGTATTATTTATATATATTGTTGCCTTATCATTATTAAGGCAACATGATTAAAGAGAAGGATGACTGTCATCTGTAACATTAACACCGTCCGCGCACTCTGCGACGTCAACCGCGACCATGGTCGCGACCAATGCTGTGGTTTATACAATATGTTATACTGAACACAGCATACTACTTGCACTGTGATCTAGACGCGACCACGATTGTTATACACACAAGTATCCTTTGCGACCATTTTGGTCATCGTCAGTACGTGGACGAGCTAAATGTATGTATATTTACAAATTATAGATATTAAATAAATAAATAAATGTTATGA
Organism: Brenthis hecate; assembly: GCA_951806755.1. Taxonomy (NCBI): domain Eukaryota; kingdom Metazoa; phylum Arthropoda; class Insecta; order Lepidoptera; family Nymphalidae; genus Brenthis; species Brenthis hecate. The sequence continues at coordinate 1,791,010 of OX638272.1, read as the reverse complement.
CATTAACACACAGCGCCATCTAGTTCCATGGTAAGCTACGAGGCCTGCGTTATGGATACCAGATAGTTGATACACTACACATATATAACTTTAAATACATACATATTATAAATATAAACACCCATGACTGGAGTACAAGCATTCGTGCTCATCACACAAATGAATGCTCCCAGCGGGACTCGAACCCGCGACCACTGGCACAGCAAGTAGGGTCACTACCAACTGAGCCAAACGTGTCGTGAATCATAAAACTTCACGTACTATTAAAATTAGAATTATTAATAGTATTTTGAATATTACACATTATTATTATTTTTGACATAATTTTAAATTATTTTCTGAATGTTTATTTACATTTATTTTGTAGTACAACCAGAATAATAAAGATTGTTTTATGGTAATAACACATTTTACATATTAAAGGTATTGGAGGCGTGACTCGTGGTTTGTCTTGATCGTAGAACAAACTAATTATTGGTTTAGACTATTTGGTTAGCGCTGTGATTGCCTTGTTTTAAAGAACCCTTCACACTACTATACTGTCTATGCACTAGTGATATATGTATGTACGTTGTTTCATTGATTACTTATGTTTTACGATAAGAATAAATATAAATATAAAAGATTCTACTGAATCTTTCATGAATTATTATATTAATCTATTCTATTATATTGATATATAAATAAAAATGTATGTTCGCACGTTAGTCCTCCATGTACACCTAAACCATTATTTTGTGGTGTGGTGGATTATTCTGTATCCGCCTGAAAGTTCCTGGCCCAAAAAACTTATCTTTGGACGTTTGGCTTTTATGCATCCCGAAACCCTACGAGGTTAAGGAGTTTTTAATAAATACCATTGTTAGGATACAAAAATTATTTCAACGAACATCCCTATTTCTCTAGCTTGATTTTCATTACGAGAAAGAGTGTAGGCATAAATTCAACCGCCATGAATCAATAACCAGGTTCACTCACACAGGTGTGTGTTTAGTGGGGCCAAGTCACACAGCCTTAATATTCGCAGACGATATTTTGACGAGAGACTGGGGCGTACTGTTTTGAAATTATACGGCGGGCGCGTACCAAATGTAACGTAGTAGTACGTATGTACATATTAATGTGTTCCCGATTTCACTGTTGGATTATTGAATGCTCTCACAATAAATGTATCTTTCATAAATTATTTAAATGTTTTATGTGTTTGTAATTATATGTATATTTTTAAGAATTTTTTTATATTTTATGAAAATTTTATATTCAAATAAAATAAATCAATATAAAATGTATTCAGCAAACCCTTAGAATATTATTCGATACTTTGTTTCTTCAAAAAACGTTTTCAAATATCATATTCTAGAATTTTCATATTATAAGAAAGCAAAATGTGGGCAATATTACTTTTAGAATAAATAAACAAGTTACTCTAGAAACAAAATATCCACTGCAGTGAGGCATAATACAATATCTAAGTAAGAAGTTTATTTGCTGTATCCAATAAAAATATTTGTGACTAGTATAGCCCGCGGCTCCGCCCGCGTTCAGATGACCAAAGAGCAAATTCTTAGGTTTTACATATTAATATACTCTTACATTGCAGTTTTTGTATTTTTTCTTACAAATGAGATATTTTCCCGCGGTAAAAAGTATCCTTTAGGTTGACCCGGATAACCAGCTATCACCATACCAAATTTCATCAAAATCCCTTCGGTGATTTTTCCGTGATGCGGTAACAGACATTCAAAAAACCATAGATTCAGCCTGTGTATTGATAATAATGTCTATTTCAATAAGATTTTCCAAAAAATATTTAATGTACAGATTCGACTTAGTTACAATTTTATTATACGTATAGATAATGCAATAAGTTGCAACATACATACGTATTTTACATGATCATTTTCATCACGTTCCGCATGTTTGAAATATTCAACAGCTTCGATTATCTGCTCACTTTGTACACAAATTCTTTTTATTCAATTTTGTCACGAATATCCACCCGTGATCAATTTAGCGACAGAATAAGATATTGCGATGTGATTTGAGATAAGCGTTCCTGATTTACATATTTTAAATAAGTTACGCTATTATTTTAACTGCTAAAAATATTTTTTTCTATGTTATTGAGTAATGTTTTATACAAATATGTTTCGTTTTAATTTAATTATAATCACAAACATTACATCTGTGATTATAATATTTTAAGAAAGATACGTGAATGCCTAAATCTAGTGCAGTTCCCTCGATACCTTTTGGAAAATTTTATTACAAGCAATAACATATATGTGAATCCAGTTCATAATTTTTTTGTATAGCCATCAAAATCTGTCTTGCTTTTTCATCGTTGTAGGAGGAATAAACATACGCTTAGATGCAAAGTTTGGCACTCATAATAGTAGCGTGACTTTTTAGATTCTAAACTTGATTTTGATAAGTAGTATTATATATAATTATCGAAGCACTCTCGCTTTGCTTCCCTAGGCAAAAACAAATCTATCCCACGGAATTATTATATACCGTACATTGTTCCGGAATAAAAAGTAACTTTTATGCTATTCCAAACTATAATCTATCTCTGTGACAAATTTCGTCCAGATCGGTTTAGCCGTTCTGTCGTGAAACAGTAACAATCATCCGTCCATCCATCCTCACAAACTTTCGCATTTATGATATCAGTGAGGATAAAAAATATTATGAGAAATAGCAGCATCTTCTTGACAAATGATTTTTTAAATCATACATTTATAGTTTAAGCGAGATTTCTTTTTTGTAGCAAAACAAAGCGCATTCATAATTCTAATTTATTTAGTTCTAGTAACAAAACATAAGGACAGAGAAATAGAATTCTAAACTCGTAGCTTATAAAATAATCCGTATTTTGTGTCGTCGTATATTAGTAGCTGTTATCAGCTTTACTCCGGTGGAAGTCAAATCCCAGGGATTTTCAGAGAAGATCAAATTTCGTGGGAATTTAGCCAAATCTTATGTTATGTGCTGTTTGTTAGCTGTTAAAAACTTACGAAATAATTTTAAGTCCTCAGTGACGAGAATCAAACGCAATTTCTAATTTTATCTTAATCATCGTTATCACAGTTAATCAGTCTTGCTTTATATCTATATTGTAGGTTCTGGCATTTATTTTATGTGCTCTATGTACAGATATTCGAACTCTACAGTTTTATTATATGTATAGATAACAAATATGAATTTGCGAAATTAATTGATATAGTTTTTTTATTATTTAGAGTACTATTATTGTAATTTATTAAAACATTTTGTCGATTGCAAAAGTTTTCATAGCAAATTGAGTGAATGAAAAGATTGAATTTTAATTTTGAAATTTAAAAGTAGATGAGGGGAAAGTATTCCGCCTAAGTTAATATCGAGAGTTTCAGATCAAATTAGAATTTTAATTGAGTATTTCAAAAGTAAAGACAGCCAACGAATAATTGAAATTCTATAGATAGTTTATTGGTGTTAGTTTACTGCAAACAATCAACGCTCGGATTAAAAACTAAAATTAATTTTCAGCGAGCATTAAGTGTAATAAAAAGGTTTTACTAGTTTATTTTACACATTTTTTGCCAATATATTGTATATTGGTAAAACAATATATACTAATTCAATAGATATACTTATTTAAAACTAGTGACCTGGGTCATTTTGGCAACAGACTAATATTAAAAAAAATAATAAAAGTAGACTATTATATACACTCAATTGCTGCGTAGAACTTATCAATTGAAAATTATATAAAAAAATAATTCTATAATATTAGTATAGATTTTAAATATTTAATTATAAACTGTTTATTTAGTAATCCATTCCATTCCAAAACCGAAAGTAGCCTAAGATTTACTTGGGATAGCAATATTTTGTTAAAAATTTAGATATTCCTTCATTTATTACTTGTCAAGTAAAGTGATATATACAAGGAAAATATCAATCTATTATAAAAATTATATAAATAACAGCACAAGAACGCAAATCCTCGTAGCCGATCAATCAATCCGAGTAAATCGAATCCATTACGTTCCTCTAAAACAATAACGCTATAAGCTTTTGTAAAAAAAGGAAATAATCGTCAAATTATTGCATACTAGCAGAAACCGCGGCTTCGCTCGTACTAAAATTACAAAAAAATCTTTAAAAAGGTAGTTTAATACAAATTTTCATCCCCTATCTAACCCCTCATAGGGTGAATTTCGATAAATGCTAAAACACATATTTATTTAATTTTATTGAAGAGCAATAATACCAAGTTTCATGTAATTGTGATTTTCCAAAAAATATTTCATGTACAGATTCGGCTCAGTTAGAATTTTATTATATGTGTAAAGGAGTTGAAACATGTTATACAATTTAGAATTAATAATATGTAGTATGTAGTGTGTTAACTAATAATCTGTGTTGATTGTGGCGAATATAATGCTTTTATTGAGTGCAAATAATGTGGGAAATGTTATTATTTCCTCATTGTGGTCGAAACATAGCTGTGGCTACGACAACAAGGCAAGCGTATAAAATGGAACAAACTACTTTTTAATAATGTTTGTGATTAAGAGTATTGCAGCTAGTTTACGTTATAAATTCATAATTTTCAACCGATTTTTCCAAAAATGTTTCTTTTTTTATGTTTGTTACCTCAGAACTTCGTCATTTATAAACCGATTTGGACAATTTTTCTTATGTTTAAATGGGTATAGTTTCAAGTTGATTCCATTTTAATTTGAAAATAAAATACTACCCGTAAGGTTTGAAAAATTGCTAATGAAAATTTAACTTACTTCTAATTGTCATTGCCTTAAAACTTTGCATCTGTTTCTATTTCCGTCGATAGTGCAGTGGTTCGGTATCGTCGACCTGATCTGATGGTTAGGCCAAAAGGCGGAACTCTTCTACGGCTAATAGTAGATACTTTGAGTTTGGGATTATTTTGACACAAGCCCAACAAGTTAGATTTGGATTTTAGAGCCAGATTTTTAGTGATATTAATAAAAACGAATTTTAGTTTGTCAGTCTTCATATAAAAATTGGCATCAAACTAACTTAAACGACTTAAGCGAATATTTCATTAAAATACTTTCTTTTTACTTTGCTACTACAATATCTACAATAAAAAGGGAAAAAATAAAAACTTAAAAAAAATCAACTTCAAAAAAACACTAAAAAGTAAAAAATAACTGATTGGTAGTTTTCGTTTAATATGGATACCTACCTAATCAGATGATTTCGAAGTCGGTACCAGCTGATACAAATCAAAGCACACCAACTTCGAAAAGATCTGATTAGGATCTATAGTTAATGAAAACTACCAATCAGTTATTTTTTACTTTTTGATGTTTTTTATGTCGTTTTTTTTTAGTTTTTATCAGGCGGCTAGCATTCTTGCCACTATTCCACGCGGACATGACTTGTACAGTAATAACTAAGTGAACATTTGTTTTGTATATATAATTAAGTATATTTGTAATTTTCTTTATTGTTTTTATCATATGTCAACTTTAAAAAACATACAAAAGTATAAGCCAACAAAAAAAAACAAAATACATTTATGCTGTCTTATTTGTAGGGCGGTAGCAAAGATCGTACCAAGTGCTACGAAATCGTAGCCTAACCTTTGTAGCGTAACCTTTGCATTTTACTTCACAATGTACAAAATTAATAACCACCGTATTACAACGTTATTATATAATATATTAAATTATAAATATAGTAATATATGAAATGGTAATTGTATGAAAGCGTTAAATTAAATGATTTTGCTTTGCAGTAATGAGCGTTTAAGGGATGTAATAGAAGCTAAATCTATATCTCTAATTTTTGCCTATCTTTATGTTTAGTAAGACTTCTTAATAGCACAGATAACAGTGTGAGTTAGAAAACATAGTAAAATTATATTTGAATCGGTGGAGTAGTACCAAATACACAGATTGATCGTATCATTCTGTATGTTTGTAATCAACCCAGGCTTCATGTTTAATGGCAATAGTTTAGATAGAAATACCAATAATATAGTACAAAAATATTTAAAAACAGTACACAAACTGTTATATGACTATATATTATAAGAATTGAGTAAAATAATTTATGCCTTATAATATATTGAACTAAATATATGCACTACTTTTACTTTAATTTTCTTTATTAACGACTTTTTGGAGAACCACACTATGAGTATCATTGCTTTAATGTGAATTATTATAGTTTGTGTGTATGTTTGATACTCCTTTAAGGTGAAACGGCTGTACGGATTTGGATGAAATTTAGAATACAGACTATGAACTGGAATAAAACATTGGCTACTGCTAGTAAAATAAAAATAAAATGTACAAAAGAGTAGGTACCGCTGATATTTTCCCATGATATGAAAAGTAGAGGTTTTTGTATCAAGTCGCAAAAGGATAAACTAGGCACGTACCAGAGAAAATCTAAGATAAATCGCTGGTAAATACTTATAATAATAATAACATATTAGTAATGGTTATAACAATACAACTTGAGAACCTGTCATGTGGTAAAGTTGTATTAAAGTGGTACACGTTTCACATTCACCGCAGCAAACAAGCTATTAATCCACGTCAAAGTCGAAAAGGTAAACCTGCGATCCACAACACTACCTTGACATTATTTCCACTGACTTGATGGATACAATATTAATGTAAGAGTTAAAATTATGATTAAATATTAATCAAAACTTTGTCTAGTACTCAGGGGAAGTTAAATATGAGAGGTACACTTTACGATATTAAATTGCTTGACTGAATTAGGTATTTTTGTTGACTACATATTATAAATTCATTTTATTCATATGATATAGAGCGTAAAAGCTTTGAGCTTTGGATTTTTTACTAGCAAAATCTATGTCATGTTTTTTTTTCTGTATTTAACTATTTTCTAAGTATATGACTTAAGTAAAAAGATATTCAACAAGTTGAATTTGAAATATAAAGTATAATTCAACGTTAGCTTAAGCAGTAAAATATGAATAATTAATCATATCGCCATTCGCCGTTGGGCAAAAGTCTTATAAATGTAATAAGCTCGTACCGTCTAAGCGCCAAAATGTCAATGGTCTATCAGATCAATCTTAATTACCGTTTTGGGGAAGTTTAGACTCACGGTCCATTATCTAAATGAATGCGAGAACGATCTACTGCAACTAACCGTTGTTTTGTTCTCTATAGACCACAGAAACATTATATCAAATTAAATGGATGAAAAAGAAATTTTTCCTTGCCGCGCCCTAATGATCATTATGGGAAAGTTTAATAATGTTAAAATATATTGTGTTTCAATTATTTCGAATGTCTAAATTATACTTATATAATATATAAGCTAACAATATATATTAATATTTGATAATGTTCTCAAGTGTTTGAGAGTGAGTGAGAGTTTATGATGGCTATCACCAACTCACATATTATGATAAAAAATTTAGTAGAGAAAATTTGAAACTTGTATGTATAAGAAAACGATATAGCTAAAACGTTATATTATTTAAAGCATATTATAAAGTTGAAAATATTATTGTAATATGAATAAGAAACAAAATAATGACAACTTTCTCAGAAAAGTTAATATTTGTTGTTATTTTCAAACTTTGTCATAACTCAAAAACACTACTAATATAATATGTACATATATAGCAAATTTGGAAGTGTAAGATAATGAGATCAAGTCAGTAGTTTATTTACACAGTAATTGAAATTTGTTTGCTGAAACTGAAACAAGGCGAGTAAGATATGTGGTCAGGTAAGATTTAACCAACAAATGTATTCGTACCTAATGTAATAAATAATTAATTAAAGGGATCGAAGGATGCATAGCTGAGTTCTAAGATATGTAATCTTAGAAGACGTAGTTATAGTAAATTAAAAACTATTTCGTTGTATCCCGATAATTTCTATGTTTTAACATAAGTAAAATGATAAATAAAATATATACTACATGAGACATTGAATAAAAAATTAGTTTACATATTAAGTATATTAATGTAAAAGGAAACAGGGAATGCTCCTGACGTAGGACATGTAGAAGCCAATAAATGTAGCTAATATTTTTTCTACTAAAAGTCTGCTACATAAAAAAAATCTACAATATTATTGTCATGAAAACCGTTAAAGGCCTTTTATTCTAGTGTTAATTAGTGCATTTATGCTTAAATTTTCATTTTTACGGAATATAAATATTAATACAATTTGTTTAAGTATATTTTGTGCTTTTAACAAACATAAAGGCAAAGCAAAAAGCGGGAAAATATTTAATATTGTCGATAAAATGTTGAAAAAAAAAATTATCGTGAGATGTGGACACTGTTGGCAAATATCGTAACTAGTCGCTCAACTTTCTTGTCAATGGTAATCTTAAAATTTTATATTTCAATACAGTATATGTATGAATTTAGTGGCTTGGATACATTTCAAGATAAGTACAGCCACAACAAACAATTACAAACATTATCGTATGATATATGTATATAAAATACACACGTACCATGTCTTGCTTGCTTGTCAATGCTTTTCATTTATAAAGTTATGAGATATATTAATTTCTACAGTTGCTAACACTAATCAAATGTTACATAATATTTAAGCGTTATGTCAAATTAATGATAATATCGTTGTCTCGATATACTTTAGTTTTCTATTGGCAGAATTGATTAAAAACTTTAGATTTTCTTAAAGGGGGTAATGTATCTATCAAGCTATACATATTCACGTGCACTAATCAAGTCTGTCCGAAAATTTGAGCAACCAATAGATATAGATACCAGATATTCAATGAACAACGTAGAACGGGTTACTATTTTATGATATAACATTTTTTTTTAAATATGTTGGGACATTAAGACACAGCGCCATCTATTTCCATGGTAAGCTACGAGGCTTGTGTTATGGATACTAGACAGTTGATACACTACACATATATAACTTTAAATACATACATATTATATATACCCATGACTACAGTACAAACATTCGTGCTCATCACACAAATGAATGCCCTGGGGGACTCGAACCCGCGACCGTTGGCACAGCAAGTAGGGTCACTACAAACTGAGCCAAACAAGTCGTTAAACGTCATTACACATCTTTCTTCTCACTTTCGCATAGAAAATCTTCTAGACCCTCAAGTGAAATGAGAGTAGGTCGCTAGTTATTAATAAGGGCATTTAAAGATACTTTCTGGTCACCAAGTCATTGTTAAAATGGAAAAAAACGCGGTTAAGGGCCCTCAGTCCCTCCATTACCGCGGACACGAGAGCATAAGTACAAGTCTCTGAAACACCGAGACATGATCCGTCTTCTTTTGTTGTTTCCATTTCAAAGTAACGTTCTTTGAAAAGAGAAAATAAATATGAAGTATTGTAATCAAAATGATTTAATTTATATAAAGCAAAAGAAGAATATACCAAAAGCAAATTATTTATTTTATTCCTTTCACAAAATGTAATATTTTCTATAACGCGTACATAACATCACTTACTAAACTGCATGGTGAAATTAATCTTTAAGTGGTCTCAAGTCTACACATTTTACTAAAAAAATCATTGAGAATTATCGTTATGTAGTATCGTTTGCGTTTGACACGATGAGATATCGGTGGTTCGTGGAGACCGAAATGAGTTTATGAACACCGGCTACATCTTTACTGTTTAGACTTTCGTTGATAATGGAAATAGATGATATTTAATTAAATTCTACACTTTTTAACGTCCCTCACAAGCCTACCCATAATACAAGAAAGATTGGTATAATGCTAACAAGTAAGAGTTGGCGGATTTCATACGTTTTTGACTACCTGTTAAGTTTTCACAGAAATGGAGTTATCTTCAGTATGTTTTTCTTAACCGTGTTAGCGAGTGGTAATTAGGTTGAAAAAAACATCACACGTCTTGAAAATCTCAGAGCCGTACTACTAAAATTGGTTTTACTAGCGAACGCGCTACCAATAGATCTATGTATCATGTATATATCATGTATATATCCCAACATATCTTTTTCCTCTGAAAAATTGTTTTAGTATTCCACCTTCATTTGTCCCATATTTAATGTAGAGTAGTCGTTAATAAAATATACAGAAGCCAATAAAACTTACCATAACACTCATCCCTTAAGTGCGACGCAGTCGAAAACACAATATGAACTGGTACAAGTTTTCATCTAATAGTTTTTTTAGGTTAGAAACGAAAAGGTGTCACTTAGACTAAGTATGAAAAATGGATGCTGTTTAATAATCTCGCTAGAAGATATTATGATAAAGAGCCTAAATTATTAGCTCCTCTAAGAGCAAAATATTTTGAGATCTTGTCTTTATTCTCTTGAGGTATATATTTTTCATGTTATTTTGATCTATGAAGATCCATAAACTAATATTTCTCAAGTGCCATTCGATTATTAATTCAAGCAACACTCTACTATAATAATGTTATTTTTATATATTATATCAGAGATATTTATTTTATACTTCTAAATTAGGTATTTTTTGATCTGTATTGTATACAGTCCTATGAGATTTATATAGATAACTAGCAACTCACCCTCGCTCCGCTCGGGTTCGTCTCTAGGTACGTTTTAACGGTTAGTATAGATTTCTTAGAGGTGAGATATTTTCCCGCAGTAAAAAGCATCCTAGATGTTGACCCGGATAACCAGCTATCATCATTCCAAATTTTATCAAAATCTGTCCAGTAGTTTTCTCGTGATGCGTTCCCAGACAGACAGACAACAAACCTAAAAACTATAGATTCGGCCTCTGTATCCATAATAATGACTATGTCAATAAGGTTTTTGGAAAAATATCTAATGTGCAAATTCGACTCAGAATTTTATTATATTATGTACATATACATTCTTATTCATTATCTGTTATATTAAAAATAATATTCACAGACTGGTTGCAGGTTATGCAAAAAAAAGTAAATAACTTTGACACTTGACATATTTAACTTTAATTATTTCCAAAAACAAATTTAAATGTATATAAGAAACAATATAAATCAATATAGTAATTAAAAGCTTATATTTTTTAATATCTATATTATAAATTATATAACTATTATAAATGCGAAAGTATGTCTTTCACTTCTTCTCACTAAAATGGCTGCACGGATTTGTTCGAAACGTACACAGACAAACTATGCAAGATGGAGTAACATATATTATTAGGCAACTACTGTCGCACCCGAGAGAGGTGAGGGTAAGTCAGTGGCATATTATAAATGCTCATATAAACAAATCATATTATTTTTTATAACATACTGATATTATAAATATGAATAAATAAAATATAAGAGATATATTTAACACCAATACGGCTTTCTATATACTTACATCACGTTAGTCACATTAGTCAGATAATTTTTTTTTATACTTAATACTTTCTTAGATTTACGCGAATACGAATTTACGCGAATTTTTATACTTCATCGATGTTACACATTTCTGCTGACAGTGTAAGAATAAATATTAATGAATGAATCATGCAATCTGATGTTATTGCAGATTTTTCCATATATTTAAGCTTGTGACTGTACTGTTAAAGTAAAATAGAGCCGATTACTGGCTTTGCGGAAAGTGCTCCTAGGTAACGAGTATGTACTGTTTCGCCTTTAGTGCCTTACTCCTAGTTTTTTATTTGCAATAAGATTGTAAGCAGGGTAATAGTTTAATGGAAAATGGTTTCATTTTCTTCATGAAGTCAAGAATAAATAAATAAATTAACTTCATTTTCTTAGATTTCTCAGATTTAGATTTCCTTAATATTAAATGAAAATACGTGACAAATTATTTTTAGCTATTAAATTATCTAAGCTTGTTATTGAAAATATTATGTTTATTGGTATCTTTTTTGTCCACGCGGCGATTGATCAATATAAAATGGAGTACTCGGCCCATGATATTTGATACTTTTTATCCCGCTTTGTTAGACGGTTTCCGTGCAATATTAATCTATTGGTTAAATTTTACTTAGTAACCCCGCTAGTTCCTTGAGTACAACTAATAGAAATAGTACAGAGTAGTTGCCAATAGAGAAAGTTCTAAATTATGTCGAAAACTAATTACAAGTACCATTTACTTACCTAGTATAATATATGTACATATTTAAACACCGTCTATCAGAATCAGACAGCTCGTATTTTATGAAAAATAATATATAATATTTAAGTAACTTATATTAAGTTACATATTATATATGTTTTTTATAGTTTTTAAAATAGATGTAATATTAGGTTTTTTTAAAGCTCTTTTTTCGTATTTCATCTAAAGAGACGTTTATTGGCAGAATCTATCTCGTTACCGCCAACTACGAGTGTATTACGCGATCGAAGCTCCAAGTTTTTCCAACAGTGTAAAATTCCAAACACGGTACTCGGTAGCAAGCTGTTCGATAGTCTAAATAACAGCAATTTTACTTATTTACTCATGTATAAAGTGTTCATGCATAAATAATATGGCTTTTATTCAAAATATAATATTTATAAAGGAATGTGTGAGCTTTTTTAGTATATTTTTTATAGATATTTAAAGTGATTTTTTATATTAATGTGCATGAACTAAAAATCATTTGTCATTCAGATTTTAATGTATATAATTATTTAAATTATGTATGTAATAAAGAATTTCACATTGAATAGTGATTAAAGGCCGTAGCATAAGTTTGACTTCTATTTTTTATTATTTATTGCATAGTAACAAGGTTGCGACAGGCCCTTCTTGTACCCTTGTGGGGAGGGGGGAGGGGGGAGGGGGGGAGGCGTTAAGCTCATTAGCGTCCGGCTACCCGGCCTGGCGTGAAGCTAAGAGACACACAGGAAGGTGGCCGACTTCGGTGGGTGGTGTACCATGCGGTTTGCCCATAACTTCCACTCCACTCGTACTCCTCTCCACTCGTACTCCACTCCACTCGAGCACCACTCTACTCGTACGTCCACTCTGACAGCAGTGGACCGTGGGAGCATTCTTTTGATTGTGTGGTCTACTTCGGCAGACCTGCTGTCGGGTCGTCGTAGTTGAGCGCGTAAGCGATCCTGCGACACCCCATTTTTAGAGTTTTAGTGGGTAGTACTGCCTTTTTAGCCAGTGAGTCCCACATAACCTACTCTATGTATGCAGGTGGTATGTGTAAATGCATTTCCCAAGATAAAAAACCCTTCGTGTATGCGGTTGGGGATGAGTGAGGAAGGGAGGGGGGTGGGAGGGTATTTGAACGCATATCAAAACTACCAGTTACTCAAGGTTTCTCACTACACTTTCAAATCCATGCACTATTTTTTATATTAACCAATAAATTTTCAACGTGACTCTTTTATCAATGAGAATTCATACTAAATTTAAAATAAATCTGCCCAGAAGATAAATAAGCTAAACTGAATAGATTTTAAATGTACCTTAAATGAACGTTGCCATGCATTAAAAGCCGAGTGTTTCATTGTATTATCTGTGAAGAGCACTAATGGAAGGAATTGGAGAAGCATTATTATGCATGAAAATAATTCTAAAGGTATTTAGAAAGAGATCTTTATTAAAAAGGTATAAAAGGAATTAAAAAAAAAAAACAAGAAAAAAATATATATACTTTATGGTCTAACTAAAAGTCACTCTTTCCTTTTACAAGTATGACGAAACGAGTATAATAATTTCCGAATTTAATATCCGGTACAATCAATGGAAACCTTTTATATGTACCCGAAAATAGGTATATGAAATGTTTGTGATAGGATCGTAAAAATCAAATAGTATTTTTTTCAGCAAATTGCCTTTCGGATACGAGGTCGTTTTCGATACAACTATGAAATCTAGAATAATTTATTTAATATCCTTAAAATAATCCATACTTTCATACTAATATTATAAATGTGAAAGTGTTAGTTTGTTTGTCCTTCTTTCACGTCGAAACGAAGAGACGGATTGGCGTGATTTTTTGTGTGGAGATAGTTGGAGAGCTGGAGAGTGACATAAACTTCTTTTTACCGCGAGACATTATCTATTCCTGCGTGAAAATTATAATACAACCCAAAAAATTACTTATTATCAGAATTACTTGAAATAGATACGTGTTTTAGCATTCTTCGAAATTCGTCCCATAAGGTGGTAAATAGGGGGTGAAAGTTTGTATGAAAACTACCTTTTTAGTTTTTTTGTAGTTTTAGCGTGAGCGTAGCCGTGGGTTCTGCTAGTAAGTTAATAAAATTATAAATAAAGTATTTTACAGATTATTTAGGTAATGAAAATATAAAAAATGTTTTTAATTTAAATGAAATTATAAAATAAAACTATCTTTTCGGATTTTTTCGCGAATTTATTTTGATTTTTGGTTCCCGACGTTTCGAATGCTTTACAGCATCCATGGTCACGGGAGAGACTGAGGTGTTACATGTCTTGAAGGTATAGTTGTTACAGACAGCCTACCCACAATTAACAAAATGAAAATTGCACCAATTACATTACAATATTTTTTAACTTTAAAACATTTTTATAATTTTAATTATAATTGAATATGGAATATTATATATTTAATTTTGCTATTATTTTTTATAATTATTACAATTTTAAAATATTAATTAGTAATCTATATTTAGTGTTGCCATTATTATATTTATAACCATAAAGAAAAATATAAAATATAGTATTAATTATTTAAGCCATATAATTGTTCTATGTGTAATTTAAAAAGTTAAAATTAATTAAGGATAATAATTTTAATTTAGTTTGCTGTTATTTAAAAACAAACTTACTAAGCAACACTATTACTATATACTTTTACAAATGAAAAATAAATAATTTTAATCTGATAAGCTGTCATTTTGATCTACACAGTAAGAACTTACTACATCTACCTGTCTGTTATGTTTATATTTATTATTTGATTTTATTATATTAATAACAGGATCCCATGATGATGGTAGTACCCAGCCATCTTCCCTATTGAAATTAGGATGTTTTTTAATTTCTATGGCTTCTCGAATCATTCTAGGGCGATATCGGTTTTCTTTCGCCAGGATTTGAGGTCTATCGAAGCGAATATAATGGCTTGGGCGGTCCTGACTATGTTTGCAGACAGCAGATGTTGCATTGCGACGGTGCTTCACATCAGCTATGTGTTCTTTGACCCGGGTTCTAATGGATCTCTTTGTTTGTCCGATGTAAGAGAGCCCACAATCACAATCAAGCTTGTAAACTCCTGCATCTTGTAGAGGGATGTGGCACTTGACAGGTGGTAGAAACTGACTAATTTTCTTTGGCGGCTTGAAGTAAGTTTTAATTGAAGCTCGCTTTAGAATGTAGCCAATCCAAAATGGTGAGATTCACCACCACCCTTCACAGTTAGCTACCGTGGGAAAATCTTTGTTTCAGAGGGCACGCGGGATCTGTGACGAGCAACACCTGGCCGGAGAGCTGCAACATGTCAAGCAAGTTCTGCGAGACAACAAGCTGCAAGTGCCGCGCCTACGTCACAGGGACGATGAAGTAAGTTTTAATTGAAGCTCGCTTTAGAATGTAACCAATCTTGTCAGTGACGCCTCTCATATAAGGTAGGACTGCAGGGACGCGCTCGACTGTGGCTGGTTTCACTCGGTCCCTGTGACGTAGGCGCGGCACTTGCAGCTTGTTGTCTCGCAGAACTTGCTTGACATGTTGCAGCTCTCCGGCCAGGTGTTGCTCGTCACAGATCCCGCGTGCCCTCTGAAACAAAGATTTTCCCACGGTAGCTAACTGTGAAGGGTGGTGGTGAATCTCACCATTTTGGATTGGCTACATTCTAAAGCGAGCTTCAATTAAAACTTACTTCAAGCCGCCAAAGAAAATTAGTCAGTTTCTACCACCTGTCAAGTGCCACATCCCTCTACAAGATGCAGGAGTTTACAAGCTTGATTGTGATTGTGGGCTCTCTTACATCGGACAAACAAAGAGATCCATTAGAACCCGGGTCAAAGAACACATAGCTGATGTGAAGCACCGTCGCAATGCAACATCTGCTGTCTGCAAACATAGTCAGGACCGCCCAAGCCATTATATTCGCTTCGATAGACCTCAAATCCTGGCGAAAGAAAACCGATATCGCCCTAGAATGATTCGAGAAGCCATAGAAATTAAAAAACATCCTAATTTCAATAGGGAAGATGGCTGGGTACTACCATCATCATGGGATCCTGTTATTAATATAATAAAATCAAATAATAAATATAAACATAACAGATAGGTAGATGTAGTAAGTTCTTACTGTGTAGATCAAAATGACAGCTTATCAGATTAAAATTATTTATTTTTCATTTGTAAAAGTATATAGTAATAGTGTTGCTTAGTAAGTTTGTTTTTAAATAACAGCAAACTAAATTAAAATTATTATCCTTAATTAATTTTAACTTTTTAAATTACACATAGAACAATTATATGGCTTAAATAATTAATACTATATTTTATATTTTTCTTTATGGTTATAAATATAATAATGACAACACTAAATATAGATTAATAATTAATATTTTAAAATTGTAATAATTATAAAAAATAATAGCAAAATTAAATATATAATATTCCATATTCAATTATAATTAAAATTATAAAAATGTTTTAAAGTTAAAAAATATTGTAATGTAATTGGTGCAATTTTCATTTTGTTAATTGTGGGTAGGCTGTCTGTAACAACTATACCTTCAAGACATGTAACACCTCAGTCTCTCCCGTGACCATGGATGCTGTAAAGCATTCGAAACGTCGGGAACCAAAAATCAAAATAAATTCGCGAAAAAATCCGAAAAGATAGTTTTATTTTAAAATGTCAAGTATTCGCGTAAATCTAAGAAAGTATTAAATGAAATTAATTTATTTAATTAAATAAAAAATTAAATAATAAAGGATTTATAATTAACTAGCGATTCATCATCGCTCCGCTCGGGTTCGTCCCGGGGTACGTTTTAACGGTTAGTACAGATTTCTCAGAGATGAGATATTTTCTCGTAGTAAAAAGTACCTATCATGTATGTTGATCCGGATCCGAACTATCATCTTACCAAATTTCATCAAAATCCCTCTAGTGGTTTTTCCCTGACAAAAACTTCTTCCGCGGTCACAGACAAACAGACAAAAATTCTAGAAACTATAGATTCGGCCTCTACTCGTATCTATGATAAAGACTATTTCAATAATATTTTCCAAAAAATATTTAATGTACTGATTTGACACAGTTAGAATTTTATTATAGGTATAGCTTTCATTTAAATTTATCAATCATAAAACAAACATAAATACCTATAGGTACCGTTTGCCAAACATCCATTTCGTATAAAAGTTTGCTTGCTCTACTTGAAATAATAATAGATATTCTCTTAGAGAATATAATAATTTTATATGACCATTACATTAAATACAATATATATAAAGGAAAAAACGATCCATCAAAACAATAAAAAATTCTGCCTTAGAAGATAAATAAAAAAAAACACATGACCACTATGGATTTTTGTTCAAATAAATTTGTTTATTGTAGTAGAGTTGTTGAGTAAATGAATAGGTAATACTTTAGTTTTATTTACAGGACCTTTTTTTTTTTAACGTTGGGAAATTCATTTACGCACGTGTGGGACTCACCGGCAAAGCCAGTACTACCCACTAAAACCCAACAAAACCTTCCCCCGTCTTAATGGGGCGTCGCAGGATCGCTTACGCATTCTACTACGACGCTCGCACGGCAGGTCTGCCGAGGCAGACCACAACGACCATGGGGTTGCTCCAAAGTCCACTCTGCTATCAGAGAAGTACGAGGAGCAACCCGCATGGTACACCGCCCTCCGAAGAGGGCCACTTCCCACCGCCCACCGAAGTGGGCCACCTCCCTGTGCGTTTCTTGGCTTCGCGCCCGGCTGTATTGCCGGGCACTACTGAGCGCACGTTGGGGGGGCTATTTACAGGACCTACCTATGTGAGGTAGGTACGTAATCTCAAATATTAATGATTTTTTTAATATAAATACATATTACATATTTTTCAAAAACTAAAAACTTAAAAAAAAAAAAGGAAAAACCAAATATAAACAGTTTTATAAAGCTTTTGTTAAATGGTTCAAATCATAGTATTACGAAAATAATGCATTTTTTTCGCAGATTTATTTTGATTTTTTATTCCCGACAGTTCGAATGCATTACATGCTGTAAACATTCTACAAACAATATTCTAATAAGAATTGATATAGTTATACTATGCAATTTGAGCATATTTTATTAAAATTTATTCCAAAAAGGTATCATTTAAAACTTCGCTCCGGTTCGTCCCCGATTACGGTACGCCAATTTTGCAATCTAATTATTTTTCTAAATTAATTTAAGTTATTCCTTATAGCAATAACTATCTGCCAGTGAAAGTCCCATTAAAATCAGTCCAGCCGTTTCGGAGATTAGCCGGAACAAACAGACAAACAAAAATTTAAAAAAGTATTTTTTCTTATAAGTACCGTATATACTTTCATATGCATTTAGTAATATTACATACACATCAATTTTGTTTAATTATATAGATCATTACTAATATTATAAATATGAAAGTGTGTTTGTTTGTCTGCTTGTTTGTTTGTCCTTCTTTAACGTCAAAACAAAGTGACGGATTGGCGTCATTTTTTGTGTGGAGATGTTTGGAGGGCTGGATAGTGACATAGGCTCCTTTTTACCGGGGGAGTATACCTCATTTCCACGGGAAAACACATTATAATGCAACCCAAGAAATTATTAATGATGATCAGAATAACTTGTAACTTGGTATTAATGCTCTTCAATAGAATTAAATAAATACGTGTTTTAGCATTTTTCGAAATTCATCCCATAAGGGGTAAAATAGGGGATGAAAGTTTCTATGAAACCCATATTTTAAGAGTTTTTATAGTTTTAGCGTTTTCTAATAAATGCTGAGAAAGCATAAAGTAAGGAAATGTACAGATTAAAAATCGATGTTATTTGTTGTAATATATTATTAGATAATTTATTTTGAAGTCACGTAAGCTTAATGGCATGAAAAGGTCAAGGGTTCTGCTCTCGACTTACAATTAATATATTTATACCTATGTAGCTCCATCATGGATATAGAATACTGAATGAGATTACTTTGTTGTGGTGAACAGATACCCGAAGGATTGGGAAACTCATAGGTAATGAGAATACTTTATACAATTTTAACATTTTCTTGAATTTTGTAAGAGACATTTGTATACGCCTAATTTTATTAATTGCAAAGATCTGGGTTAGTTTTAGCGACAAAAGTGCGAAGAGCATTTTCAATTAAATATCTATTGTATCATTTAACTCGCTAATTTAAATGAATAATAATTTATAGAAAACATACTTATTTTATTAATTTTATCTTAAGCTTTTAGTTAAAATTTATTTTAAATTAAACTTGAGAAATTTTCTTCTAAAATGTTAAAACCAACTTGTGCTTTTTTGTGTATATAATTACAAAAACAACATATTTTTACAAAAACAAGCAATTAACTTATTTAATTATATCTAATAAAATTCATTTAATTATTCGCATTATGTAAATGCACGTAAAGTTTTAATCTACCACACTAATTACCATACTGATATAATTAAAAAAGTATAAGAGCAGGTTAAGCTACTCTAAAATTGGTTTTATTTTATGCATATTTTATCTCTTAGGATTATTTGAAATGGAGTATAATCACAACGATCGATTTATGAAAATGTTGTCTGCCTGTTTCTTTACTATTGTTATATTGTATGAATTTCTTTTTTCCAAAAACAATGTTTTATTTTATCAGACATTTATATTAGACTAGCATTGACCAAAAACCAAATTCTTATATTTTACTGATTAGTATACTCTTACATTGCAGTTTTTGATTTTTTTCTCAGAAATGAGATATTTTTCCGCGGTAAAAAGTATCCTATATGTTGACCCGGATAATTCGGTCCGGTCCGGTTCCGGTCATCACCATACCATATTTTATCAAAATCCCTCCAGTGGTTTTTCTGTAATGCGGTAACAGACAGACAGACAGACAAAAATTCTAAAAACTATAGATTCGGCCTCTGTATCGATAATAATGTTTATTTCAATAAGATTTTCCAAAAAATATTTAATGTACTGATTCGGCTTCGTTACAATTTTATTATATGTATATTTTATAAATACGAGATTAAATAAAATGAGTAAGTGACCTAGTTATTTATTTCAACTTATTCGATTCTTTATTTGATAGCAATGTTCATTAAACGATAAAAAATAAATATGACAGAAAAAAAAGTTGAATTTATCATATTATATTTCTCTACCTGATAGATAATAAATTAATTCATTTTTTTAATAATAATTAATTCAATTCCCCTATTTGTGGGCTTTAAGACATCGCAATTGGCCTCGTAATTAACTTTGTGACGTAAGTGGCTAACGAGATTGATCGGTAACACAATATTATAATAATTGTTATTTAAGTAAATAAGTGTTATTAGTGAGTCGCCCTGTTCGGTCGGTTCGTAAAGTTTTTTTTTAAATAGACTTATGTTATATTTAAGACTAGCGACGGTAGTATAGATAAGACGGTTAGTATACGAGTAGATATATCAGAAATAAGATACTTTCCCGCAGTAAAAAGTGTTCTATATGTTGACCCGGGTAACCAGCTATCATGATACCAAATTTCATCAAAACCTATTCAGCGGTTTTCTCGTGACGCGTTCCCAGACAGACAGACAGACAAAAATTCTAAAAACTATATATTAGGCCTCTGTATAAATACTTATTACTATTTGAATAAGATTTTCTAAAGAATATAGAATGCACAGATTCGGCTCAGTTAGAATTTTGTTTTATGTATCCAGCTCCAGCTTGTGAAATATGTAGCTAAAATCAATCCAAAGTTCCTACGTTGTACGAAATAATACTATATCCAAACATAACATTCTTAATAATAATAATTAGCTAGGGCTATATTAGTAATAAAACTTTGTAAATTTAATATCTAATAATTAACAAATTCACAATTTTATTTACATATATACATATACATATATATATATATATATATATATATATATATATAATATATATATATATATATATATATATAATATATATATATATATATATTCACTACATTCATACATCTTACATTATACTTAAAAAACTTAATTGTGATTTTCTGCTAGTTTGGAATTGTTAAGAACATTGAAATTAAATGCCGTGAGAAATATAAAATTATTTGACTCAATATTAAAAAAGAGGATACCTACCTATATGAATATTTATAATTATGTACATCTTATACCGTGAATGGTGTCATCAGCATTTTGAAGCTTATGTGCATAAAAGGGGCATCGATCGTGAGTCGTGTGAGGGGTTACTTAAGTATGCTTTATGATTGAATTATAAAATCTATGTACATATTATAATATAGTAATAGGTTTGAAACTGTAAACTAAAATTTGACTACAATATTAGATATAGATACACTAAGATAAGGCTCATAATGGTGCAGCATCTAAAACAAATATCCTTTTTATGTCATTTGTATGTTTGTGGCAAATTAATTCACCTTTAGTATATTATGTTAAAATATATCATATCTTATATATAAAATTTCCATGTCACAATGTATGTTACCGTACTCCTCCGAAACGGCTTTATCGATTTTTACCAAATTTTATATGCGTATTCAGTAGGTCTGAGAATCGGCTACTAGCTATTTTCCATACCCCTAAGTGATAAGGATAAGGGTGGTCCTCCCAGACCCCACCCCAGGGATGAACCCGAGCGGAGCGAGGGTGAGTCTCTAGTTTTATAATAATTAAACTCAAAACGATTTTTCACTTTTATAATAAAAACCTAAGTTTAAATCCGAAAAGATTTAAAAATGTGACTACAATAAACTGATGATAAACTCTTTTATTATATTCTCTATAAATACATAAAAATATGTCGTTAGCAAAATTTGGACAAATAATCAGACATCAAAATGAAAATGGTTTCAATAAACAATGAAAGCTGTGCCATTATAATACTTATTTTATTACAATAAAGTATCAAATGGCTTAACGATTTACATTTACACGTGAGCTATCGTACCCCCAGTGGGTACCGGTTTAATTAAAAGATTTCAGTCAAGCGTACTCGCAATATTGGAGCGTTTGTCCTTGCTACGTTCTCGTCATTTCTGATCTGAGTAAGACAGATTAAACAAATCGATAGATATCTTTCAATTATTCCTAACTAGCAGCTCACCCCCGCTTCGCTCGGGTTCGCCTCTAGAAAAGCAAAAACAAATCTATCACTCGGGAACCGTATATTTTTCCGGGATAAAAAGTAGCCTATGTATTATTCCAGACAATAATCTATCTCTGTGCCAAATTTCATCCGTTCTGGCGTGAAAGAGTAACAAACATCCATGCATACTCACAAACTTTCACATTTATAATCGCTAAAACCACAAAAAATTTGAAAAAGGTAAGTTTCATACAAATTTTCATCTCCTATTTTACCCCCTTATAAGATGAATTTCGAAAAATGCTTAAACACGTATTTATTTAATTGTATTGAAGAACATTAATACCAAGTTTCAAGTGATTCTGATCATAAATATTTTTTTAGGTTATGTTATACGTGTTTTTCCGTGGTAATGAGATAATCTCCCGCGGTAAAAAGTAGCCTATATCACTCTCCAGCCTTCCAACTATCTCCACACAAAAAACCACGCCAATCTGCCACTCCATTTCGACGTGAAAGAAGGACAGACAAACAAACACTTTCATATTTATAATATTAAAATATATGGATATCTGTACAATGACATAAACTACTAACGACTTACCTTCGCTTCGCTTGGGTGTATCCCTGGGCTTGAATGTTTTAAGAGCGCTTAAGAAATAAATATCCAAAGGTATTTTTTTTCTTTTTTTTTTTGAACTTTTGTTGTCCTGAATAACCCACCAGAGTTTCATTAATATCGGATCAATAGTTTAGGAACACATAGAGAACAAACATACGTACATTCATTTTTATTTATACATATAGATTAGAAATGTACACAATATGTCAAGCAAATTAAGATATAAGCGACTAAAAGTGTTAATCTAACAATCAGCTAATAATCGCACATAATTATTATTCAATGCATACTATACTTGATAATATGTAATGCGGTTAAACCACTTGAGTAGCTCATTCTCTGTGACTTTCCATTGAATTCGACAAGACCTAAGTGACTAGGCCAGCTGTTATTAAAGTCTATTCAGACGAACATATTGGAACAGGTTTATAGACGGATTCTATGTTGACCAACTATCAAATCCTTTTGTCACCTGATACATGATTTTGGAGTATGAATAATGTTCACTGTTCTGTATTTAGTATATATATATATATATATATATATATATATATATATATATATATATATATATATATATATACACATATATATATATATATATATATATATATATATATATATATATATATATATATATATATATATATATAGTGTTATTTAGAATTGTATATATGTATATAGTGTTAACTACCTCGATGGTCTATTGGCTAGCATGTACAGCTGCAGATCCGGAGGTCCTGGGTTCGAGTCCTGGGTCGGCTCAAGTGAGATTGGTCCTCGTGGCCCAAATCGGTCCAGAAGACATTATTATTATAAGTGTTAATTAAAGCAAATATATGTACATATTATATACATATTATATAAATGTTAACGATATTCCATTTCCCATATTAAATGAATTATTAAATGTATTGATATAAAAAAGCATGAATTGCTTTCCAGTTCATAAACTACTCGTATATCACTGTGCAGAAAATCAAAATAATCGTAAAATTACGTAGGTACCAACAACGTCACTTGTTCTAAAATTTTTCATTCGATATTACTAACAAAAGGTAATTTGTTAATGCTGCATATTAAGTAATTCTTTATTGGTTAAAGCCAGAAGAACTATTGTCTATATTTACATCAAAATAGGACTATCCAACACGTGTGATAATATCTATATAGATAAATAAAATTAAAGTGTCTGTTTGTAATGTCAACATAACAGCATTTTACTAAATGCGTATGTAAATATATACCGTATATAAGAAAGACACAATTTTTAAATTTTTTGTCTGTCTGTCTATCTGTCTGTTAGTCTCTCGATTGAACCGATTTTGACGGAACTTTAACTGGCAGACAGCTGATGTTATAAGGAGTAACTTAAGCTACTTTTATTTTAGACAAATAATTATGGTTCCGCTTAAAAAAATCTATATACGTATAATAAAATTGTAACTAAGCCGAATTTGTAGATTAAATATTTTTTGGAAAATCTTATTGAAATAAACATTATTATCGATACAGAGGCCGAATCTATAGTTTTTAGAATTTTTGTCTGTCTGTCTGTCTGTTACCGCGTCACAGAAAGACCGCTGAAGGGATTTTGATGAAAGTTGGTATGGTGATAGCTGGTTATCCGGGTCAACATATAGGATACTTTTTACCGCGGGAAAATATCTCGTTTCTGAGAAAAAATACAAAAACTGCAATTTAAGAGTATACTAATATGTAAAACCTAAGAATTTGGTTTTTGGTCATCTGAACGCGGCGGAGCCGCGGGCAATGCTAGTATAAAATAAAACTAGGGACGCTAGTTATGAACATACTTGTCAAACGATGATAAGGAAAGTAAATATAACATTACCATGAGCAGAAAAGATAGGAGATCAGTTTTTGAAGAAAAAAGTTTTGAGAACCATTTCAAAACTTGTATAAGTAGATTTTTCTTTACGCTGCACTGCTATGTCAAGATGTGCTTATCAACTGCCTAGAACGAGTTCGAAGTTATTATATATTGAAACGAGTTCGAAGTTATTATAGTGAAAACTGAGAGGAAATATGGAGAACTGAGCACTGAAGTAAAGTGATGGTATATAAATACTAGAACCTACCACTGAGTACAGTGCTCTTTTAGTGATACGCTACTAATGTGCGAATAACTCCTGTGTTCGTTTCTGTCATATATGCATGCATTTCATTTCCGATTTCAGAATTTAAAATTTTGATGTTTTTTGAATTTGTGTCACGGTGTTTGTGATCGCACTCGTCCGAAACGGCTTGACCGATTTTAATGTTTTTTTTGTATATTTGGTAGGTACGAAAATAGATCTTAAAGTATTTTTCACCCTCCTACCTTAATTTTGTATAAACAATATTATATAAATACATAGCGATGAACCCCCGCGAAGCGAGGGTGAGTCGCTGTATAACATAAAGCCAAAGACTTTTTTTGTAGATTGAACGCGGACGTATCTGTATCTTAAAAAAGTACAAAAAAAAATATAAATAATTATTGTTATAAAACGCCCGGAAAATACCATAATTAAAATTCTTAAGCCAGTTTGGAAAAGGATGCATAGTTTTTTTAGCAAATAGTTGAGTAAGATTTTAACCATGTAGGTACTACTAAAACTATCCCAGTTAAAATAGCTTCAAAAAAATAAAAACATAAAAATATTTACGTAGCTTCTGAGAGCTACTATGCTACGGACAGACAGACTGACAGGCACACGTAAAATCCTCCAGGTGTATAGCAGCTCTCATTTTTCGCCGGAGTTTAAATATTTTCTATTTTTTTTTTCTTTATTACATCAATAATAACATTTATAATTTTACTAGCGACTCACTCTCGCTCCGCTCGGGTTCGTCCCTGGGATGGGGTCTGGGAGGACCACCCTTATCCTTATCACTTAGGGATATGGAAAATAGATAGTAGCCGATTCTCAGACCTACTGAATACGCATATAAAATTTGGTAAAAATCGGTGAAGCCGTTTCGGAGGAGTACGGTAACTAACATTGTGACATGGAAATTTTATATATTAGATAGATGAATAATTAATTATCAGATTATATTGAATCAAATCATTCATTTAAAGGTTATCGCTGCCGTTTTAGCTATCTTTGTGACATCAAATATAGTCCCAAAAGCCTCTAAGTTAATTAACAAATTAAATGGTCTGGTCGCTATCAGGATCACTACCTTTAAAGCATCTGCCACCTGTTATAGATTATTTAAGTAACTATCCACTAACACTATTATTATTGGACCCTTTTCATAGGCTAATATAAACAGTGATTATAATTAAATATAAGATTTCTGTGAATGTTTCTCTGCGCCAAAGCAGATTATAAAATTATCAATTTTATTGAAAGTAACACGAACGGCACGGATACTTTTTACTTACGATAATATGATGAATCGTACTTTTCTTATGTTTCTTTTCAATCTGAAACAAAAAAAAATTCAAGTAAGTTCTCCAAGTTTCCCTATAAACTAGCAAGCAGGACATATAATATCGGAAAAATATTTATCATGTCATAAAAGTGAGTAGGTTTATTGACCCTAAAGGCGTGTTATCGTTACATTTGCATAAGGCCCAATGTACGGCCCGCACTTACCTCCTGGTTTTACGAGCTTGATAGGCATATGCCTTACATCAACCCCTTTTATTTTTACTAGTTTATTGTTCTTTATTTGATATTCTCTCCTTTTACATATCATAATCAAAGTTTTATTACTAGACGTACTTTATGGACTGGCTTTGGCTATTGATCAATTTGTGTTTTTATAGTGTGTTTAAGTTTCAAATTATAAATAACTAGCATTGCTCGCGGCTCCGCCCGCGTTTTTCCGCGGTAAAAAGTATCCTATATGTTGACCTGGGTAACCAGCTATCACCATACCAAATTTCATCAAAATCCCTCCAGTGGTTTTTCTGTGATGCGGTAACAGACAGACAGACAGACAAAAATTCTAAAAACTATAGATTCGGCCTCTGTATCGATAATCGGGGGGCACGGAGTGCCCCCGCCAAGTCGAGCAAAAAAGGGCACGACAGTACCATCCTTTTCTCGAAGCGATTCAGAGCATTTTCCACCCCCCCATAACTTCGTTATGGATAAAGCTAGAAGCCTGAATTTTCAGTGACTAAAAGAACATAATAATACTAGGCATATTTCCAAATTACATTCAATTTGAACCTGTAGTTTAAGAACTGTTGCAGATCAAAATTCGCTAATATCGTCACTCACACACTCACTCACTCAACTCACCGATCATCAAAATTCTAAGCAGGGGTACTTCTAGCAGACATAGGAGCTTCAAATTTTTAACACAATTAGTGTTTAGGCTATAACGCAAGGAAAAAAACTCAAACATCATGCAATTTCACTCCTGTTTTCGAGATATACAAACTGCATAAGTAACTTTGTATTCCTATACAAATAGATATGGCGATATATGGGGATTACAAAAGTTATTTTTTGCAGTTCATACATATCATTTTTCGTCCTTAAACTACCCAAATGGATAGCTGGGTAAATAGTGGATATACTGTAAGTATTAGTGATGACTAAAATGTAATTATCAATTATTGTATATAGTTTTAAGAAATAATTTTTAATATATAAATTAAAACATATATTGTAATAAAATTTATAATTAATAGTAAATTAATTAATTATACAATAGTTGCACTGTAAAAGGTGGTTTAGGTTAGTGTTTGTAACATTCTAACCTATAGGTATGTATGTTTTGTATGTCCGATCCTATGTTCCCTCGTAATTACTAACCTAATTTCGATTCGTCTATTTATTAATGTTTATATTTGCAACTATCTGTATTAGAAAAAGTATGTTTTAAATGCGAAAATAATATTTTAACCTGTTTTAGTAGCTGTATAATTTTTATGGGCATATACAAATGGGTACATAAATGTAACGTGAAGCGTGTATAGTTATATACCTACTAATATTCGATTACTGTTATTTATAATGAATTGATTTAAAATATATACTTAATTAAGAAACAACTTGACGATTACTTAATTTTGAAACAAAGCTCGTACATTTTCTTTTACAAAGTATGATGTTGATATGAATTAAAAATGAAAAAAAAAAAACCTTGTCAACATCTCATTGCTCGTAATTGTACCCACCTATTAGATCATGGAATATAGAGGTCATGAAATATCAATCTCTTTCGAAAATTACTTTTAAAATGGAATGTGAATACAACTTTCGGGATTTAACTACTATGCTGCAGATAGACACATAAATCTACACGTCTTATTAAACTTATGTAAGTCGAATATCAGTATCGGGGTAGGTATTTAGGGTCAACAATGAAATTAAAATATTCGTTTAAATTAACTATACATATTTATACTTAATGCATAAGATAGTAGTATTAAAGTCCAGGAATCCGTAATTTCCCAATACAATAGACTTAGATTTTTTATCATCCAGACTTGTGTCACAATTTGTTACCTATATCAAAGCCTCTGAAAAAGCCCACAGAGGGACAAGGAGTGGGCTTTTAAAAAAGTCCTTAGCTGACACACAAGACAGAAATAGTACAAGAAAAGAGATGAAAAAGAAAGAATATTTACAAAAGAAATGAGATCCCATCAAAAAACATTCTGTAAAAAATTGCAAGTCTCGCAACGCATTTCTTCTACCGCAAAAAGCTATGAGATGTAATGTAAAACCAAGTCGGTTAATTTATTCATTACCTATCTATGGAAGCATCTATCCGACAACTTTGTCATAAATCGTTACCGAATTAGTTAAGTTACAACATTTTATAGTGACCGTATTAATATTAGATATATTTATTTCTTTAATTAATAGAATGACTTGGCCATCGCACATGATAATAGAACCTACAAATAACAAAATTTACCTCATAATAGCGTTAGGAGTGGATTATTTATATAGTGTATGCATAAATTTGACCCGCTAGTGCTATGTTCAGTTCATCTCAGCCCAAACACGTCCACAGCTGGACATAGGCCTCCCCCAAAAAAGTTCCACGAACAAACCAGTCTTGTGCCATCCGCATCCAGTTGGGCTCCAGCGAACTTTGACCAAATCGTCCGTCCACCTTGGTCATGATATGTTTAATTAGGACTATTTAAAGTAGTAGGACTCATATGTGATTATGTTTCCGTGCGATGGCCAAGTCATTCTATTAATTAAAGAAATAAATATATCTAATATTAATACGGTCACTATAAAATGTTGTAACTTAACTAATTCGGTAACGATTTATGACAAAGTTGTCGGATAGATGCTTCCATAGATAGGTAATGAATAAATTAACCGACTTGGTTTTACATTACATCTCATAGCTTTTTGCGGTAGAAGAAATGCGTTGCGAGACTTGCAATTTTTTACAGAATGTTTTTGATGGGATAATGTCTATTTCAATAAGATTTTCCAAAAAATGTCTAATGGACAGATTCGGCTTAGTTACAATTTTATTATATGTATAGATAAAGAGAGCAACGAAGTAACAGTGTCATGAGTTTTTATTTATGGTTTATTTAATATTTTTATATATTATTTGTTATAAATATACATTCAATGTTTTTTTATCTATATCGAAATATTAAGCGATTATTCAATTTTTAAATCATCTTTCATAGCAATATATAATATACTTTGTATGTATGTTTTAAAAATTGTTTTATAATATGTAAAATGGATTTAAAAAAATATTCTTTATTTCTGGTCTGTTTCATTGTTCATAACTTCTTAAGTTTACTCAATGTTCAAATCTTATTCAGTTGTGTCACGCTCCATCGGGAATAATCTCGTTTGAATCTTAATTAATACCAATTAATCGTGCTTCAAAAGACAATTATCCAAACAATGAAGAATATTTAAAAAATAAATACCTAATTAGCTGCCGTCCGTTTTTTCAATGAAGAGCGGACTCTGAATGAATAACGAGTATCAAGTTTTAGCATAGAAATTTATATCAGTTTAGTTGTAGATTGAATACATTAATAATTAATCTACTTAATAAAAAACTTATATCTAAATTATTTTTTATTCGCTCACCAATAAACAAGGTAATGCCTAAACTTGGCTTAGAAATATATAAAGTTTTACACAAGAACATTTACACCTACTAAAATAAGCATTAAAAAGAATATGGCTTAGTAAGAGATTCAAAGTTGGATTTCCAAAATTACGGAAATTGAGTAACAGGGATATACGAGTACAATGTTAATGAACTTATTAAAAATTATATATAAATTTAAATTATAATAAACATTACATTAATAAAAATACTATAAAAAAGTATAAAACTAGTTAGTTCGTTATCCGGTTTAACATTATGTAATAATAATTATAAAATAACATAATTAACATAAAGTAATAATAATTTAAAAAAAAGGTAGATGGTGTATTATAATCAACAGATCGTCTCGTTATTAAAATAGCTTCATTTTTATACTTATTATTAGTTTGAATATGTTTTATTTTGTAGAACTATGTAATACTAATTAGTAGGTATTACATAAAACAATAAACACAAAGTGACAATGTAATATAAAGTTAAATTACACGTAAACGTGACAATATAAAATATATTAACTGAAAAACTAATATTTTATATATGTACATTTTTATGTATGTTTATTTATATTAAGTTTTAATGATTTGCACTTTATGCACCTTTCCGCTCACTTATTTTCTTATATCCTTTACTATCGGTTGCCTGTAAGAGATCACTTTTAGTGATAAGGCCGCCTTTGCACATCTCTTTAATTGTTTAATTAATTTTTTTATGTTAATGTACTATTTTCTTGTGCAATAAAGTGTTATAATAAAAATGTAGCAGATATGAGATCGCAATTATATTAAGTAAGTACGTCGACATTTTTTATTTTATTTGATTTTTCTGTGTTATAATACTTTCTAAGATATACGGATATTTGAAATTTTAAATAAAACTATCTTTATGGATTGTTCACGGATTTAATTTATTTTTGGTTCCCGACGTTTTGAATTTTTCACATCAATCATGGTCCCGACCGATGGTGACCAGTGATGCTAACATTTTTCTATGTTATTAAAATGAACTAATATTTCAGTAAATGTCGTCGCTCTGAAAATCTTTACCATTAGTCCTACACAGTGGACGCTTTCTACTGTTTATACAGACGACATAAGTCCCTATTATCACTGTCACAAAATGCACTCCCACGTATGAAATGTTATCAAGACGTGACTTTGAAAGTAATTAGCATAATTATATATAATTATTGTAACTGTTATTTTTGGTACATTATTACCAAATGTAATGATTTAAGTGGAATATGTCTTTAACATATATATATATATATATATATATATATATATATATATATATATATATATATATATATATATATATATATATATATATAGATGACTCAGGCTAAGAAATAATATAGACAGTGTGACAGTGTAGCATAACATGAAGCCAATAATGTTTAAACAATATATAATATTTAAAAAAATATGTTTATGTATACAAATGACAATTTGTATATTGAGTGATTCAATTCTTAAGTTCAATGATACTGAGTGATCTATACATATAATAAAATTGTAACTAGGCCGAATCTGTACATGAAATATTTTTTGGAGAATCTTATTGAAATGACATTATTATCGATACAGAGGCCGAATCTATAGTTTTTAGAATTTTTGTCTGTCTGTCTATTACCGCATCACAGAAAAACCACTAGGGGATTTTTGATGTGGTATGGTGATAGTTGGTTATCTGGGTCAACATATAGGATACTTTTTACCGCGGAAAAATATTTCATTTCTGAGAAAAAATACAAAAACTGCAATAAAAGAGTATACTAATATGTAAAACCTAAGAATTAGGTCTTTGGTAATCTGAACGCGGGCGGAGCCGCGGGCAACGCTAGTAAGTGAATAAATGTTAATTGATAAAAATAGCTGACAGATTTTTTATTGACAGCTTTATTATAATAATGAAAAAAAGCTGATATTATACATTTCCTCTTTCAAGAGGAAGAGTAATATTGGGAACAAAACCTTAAACAGCAAATTACGGTTCTCTTTGACTTTGACATTTATTTTGGCGGACTCCGTCTATATTAGTGTCATGTGCCTATGGCTATTTAATATTTATAGCAAACAATAAGCCAGCCCGCTGGAACTTCTCATCGGCATTACAAACTGAAAGTTAAACATTCATTTCCATATTTCTTTCATTCATTCTTCTCATTCAAGAATGATGAGATTCCGCACAAACTTTTATCCCTTTAAAGGGGTAAATTTACAAAAAAATACTTTCTGATTGTTTTATTTCGCAATATGAAGAACTCTTGTGCAAAATTTCATGCTTATAAACCAAGTGTCTAAACAGTCTAGTCTAACCGGCTTTCCACTGCCCGTCTGTGACACAGTCTTAGAATTTTATTAAGTAAAATATTATTGTATTTCTATTGAATTTATCTCGGAGATATTTTCCGTGTTGAGTCAATATTTATTTTTTCATACTACTTAGTCTGACTTAAAATATACCAATTACATTTAGTAGATTCATAAGTACAACTTATCTTCAGTTTTGTATAGGTAGATTATCATTTAGCTTTAATTTTTAAAGTATCGAGCTGATCTGATAATGGAACCGAAGGTGAATAGTGGCTGTTAGTAAAATCTTGCCTAAAATTAATAAAACGGACTTTTGCCTATAGTCAAAGGTTTTACTAGCAGCCATTACTCACCTTCGGTTCCATCATCAGATCAGCTCGATACTGTCAAATTATTATTTTGCTATTCACGAACTTTCAAAACGAGACAAAAATTGGTAAAACAATTATATTACACAGTCAAGTAATAAAAACTTCGCGCAAGTTCGCGCAAGTCGAACTCGCTCATCGAGGGTGCCACCACATACGTTTGATCTCGCTAGTAAATATTAAAAAGCTTAGCGCCAGTGCGGTACACATGTAGGTACTTGGTCATTTTTCATTATTTATTGCTTTATAATCGCCGTTTCATACCAAATTTAACGATTGGACGTATCATTGTTTTTACGCTCATTTAAAACGAAAATATTACTTTTTTGCTATTTATTTGGAATGGCTTTCCTTATTGCACGTTGTACTCATTAAACTTAAATTTCTAACCACTACCTTAGTACTAAACAACCTAAAATATCGAAATTATATAATATATAATAATTATAATATACCAACATAACCAGAAACATTAATAATATTTAATTAGGCATAAAAGGTCAAATTAAGAAAATCATCTTATGTCACATTTCAAAGGCATTAAAATTTTTGTAGCATTGAAGTCGGCTAGTTTGTTAATGGCGAATGAGAGCTAGACGTAGACAGAACGTGTAATAAATAATATTTTGACCAACACGACACTTTTTATTACTTACTAAGAGCACCTCATGTGACATTTTCATAAGTACCAGGAGATCATAAGTGTTCAGGGATGTATGTAGTAAGTAGTTCTTATGCACTCTTATGAAGGCCCTATATATACGAGTAATGGACATTTCTTGAGGTTCAGATATTAGGAGCTGAGGGCAGCCCACAATGTTACATCATAATAGGTACCAGACGATCATAAGTGTTAAGGAATGATAAGTATGTTGTAAAAAATCATTTGTACTCTGCGCAGGGCTTTCTTCGATAAGCTTCAACATGTACAATGTACATACGTTGCTTAATGCTTATGATATCTTAGTACTCGTGATAGTTTTTATGAACCAAGGACAGACAGCGTAAGGAACTTCTTTCCTTCCGGCCCACGACACCTGTCCACTTTTTATTATTTTGGGAAGTTTTTATACTTACACAATACACATATTATATAAATATTATTAACTAGTTTCTATAAAACTAATAACTTTATTCTACAGGAACGGACTTCATTATAAATGAGATTCACCTAAACAGAACGGTATATTTGCTTTTTAAAAGCTTAAGAAAATGTAATCCAAGTAGGTTGTTACAAAGAGGATCTAAAATAAACTCAAGATAACTGATACAATATTGTGGCAACTGATCAAGAATAATAAAGATTTTATACATACACAGATACTCTTTTCAAGTCAACCTCTTTTGTACCAATAATTTATAACTGTTTTTATTGTTTTTTATACTTTTCGCATCTTCGTTCGTATAGAGATTCTCTGAAATATACTAATAATAATATACATATATGTAATGTTATTTAGGCATTGTGTAGGTAAATGTGTATTCAGCCCTTTTTAACGTCCCACTGCTGGGCACGGGCCTCCCTTCAGTACGAGGGGGATCAGGCCATAGTCCACCACGCTGGCCAAGTGCGGGTTGGCGGACTTCACATGTCTTTCGAAAACTTGCTAGGTTCTCTCGGACATGCAGGTTTCCTCACGATGTTTTCCTTCGCCGTAAGGCAAGTGGTAATCATGTTAGAAATGATTCGCACATGAAAATATCAGAGGTGCGAGACCCGGGATTTGAACCCGCTTCACTTGGTTTCCCAAGCGAGCGCTTTACCACTGGGCTACCACTGCCTCAATAAGCGTAGGTAAATATTAGTAATATCATATTTTTTACATTCTGTTCAGTAGTCTATAGAGTTTCAGTGGCACGCATGATAAGTGGAGCGGTGATCAAAGACTTATGTCCGATGCCAGGATGCAACTTTGTCAAATTTTATCGAAATCTGCTTAGTGATTTAGGCGTGAAAAGGTAATGAACAAAACTTTCACTTTTATAACATTAGTATGTATTATATCAATATACACCAATCGGCATCCGTTTATTTTTAAGAGAAAAAATATATATTGAAAACCTGATCAATGCACAGCTGATGGCAGAAGATGTAAGGATGGTAAGAAGTTGACAGTTTACTTTTTTTCGTTTTTGATGCTCTAAATAGATATTATTATAATTTTTATATTTCACACAATATTCCATTCATAAATAAACTAAAAAAATAATAATTGAATAAGCTCATTTGCGATTTAAGCAGGAATTGAGAAGTAGGTAATATAGTATACATACATTTGTTTTAAAATACAATGAATTAAAAATGCGCCCCGCAATGACTGTAGGGTATTGAATTTCAAGCGAATCTTACTGAGCTTTTCATTTGATAATCCCGGAAACTACGAATAGTACAGTTTTGGTTTTTTTTCTCAGTTTCGCGAATGTGGCGTTATTTCAACCGAGAAATCCTATATTGGATTTATACTCTAATATATAAGATGGTCCTATTTTGGTATATTATTATGTATTGAAGATGTATTACATGCATTACATTCATTAAGTCTTTAGTAAATGATTTTTAAGATGGGTACAACAACTGAATGGCTAATGAGACTCCGCATTCGACTCTGTTCCGGCATATTCATTACCTGCTCCCATCGCAGGTTGTTTACAAAAAAAGCTTTGTTCTCGGCATGCCCTCTCGAGAGAAACAAACAATATCTCTAACAATTTTGAGGTCAAGCGATTTCACCTAGCAAATATTCTGAATGATTATTAAAATAATAAACAAATCTAACTAATTAAAAACATAACAGCTCTGTTGGAAACGTTGAACCGTTTTTATTATTCATTGCCGTTGTGTGATGGACGGGAGGAATGTAGACTGCGGTGGAGTAAAACACAGTGAGATTTATATTATATTCTCTAAAATTTGAAAGCTTTAATTATATGTAACTACGAGTAAGTCCAAAAATTTTATAATATTATTCTTTCGTGAAATATTATGTTAGTTAAATCTGTATTTAAGTTAATGTCAATTTACTTATAAAGTTAAAATTATTTTGCATATTCATATTTATTTCAACAGCTATTATAAAATAAATGTACACTTAAATACCTATATGAAAATTATTGCAATTTTTCCTTGAAAATATGAGATCACAATGATTATAACCTATCCATTAATGATAAGAATAATGCCATCAAAGGCAAAGATATCGAGTAACATAAAGATAAAAAAATTACACCATGATTCAGTACTTTCTCTTTTTATTTAATCTAAGCATTTTGCAATAACTGCGGGATTAAATTCTCATTTTTTAATGATTTAAATTATCTATTTAAGGATAATATTCGAATAATTTATTCATCTACCCCGTTCATCATTAAGCATTAATGAGATGTAATAATACCTACAGATGCTATGCACATTTCTAGTGGTTAGTACTCGGCAATCCTGAAGAGGGTCGTGGTTCAAGCCTACACTAACAACTTTGTTTTTTTAAGATTTAAATTGTTATTTAAAATTCTAAAATTTTAAATAGTAAAGAGAGTCAGTTAGTCTTGTTTCTTGTAGATTAGGAGAGCTCTATTTAATAATTACTGTATAATAAAAATCAATAGATGAGGCAAATAAAAAATATCTACGGCAACAAGTAGTTAATACAAATGACAAATAATTTTTAAATTTTCTCCTTTCGTTAAATTAACTATTTATTGAATTGTAAATGAACGACCAATAAATTACTACAAAACAAATCCCCACTTTGTCGGGCAACGGAGTGTAGATAACAAGCATCAATGAGATGCAATAAAATCAATTTATTTACAACTGAGTGCGCTATTTATATTTTCTTTGTAAACAACATGAATAGTACATTGAAAATCCCAGTTATTGTATTTAAATTCGTACTATTTCATTGTATTACATAAATTTTCAATCAAATTCTACGCTATTTCTGTAATATTAACAATATAATTAAATAATGAATTGCATATTGCAATGTGGTTAGACGCGGCAAAATGTTAATATACACAAATTGTGTTCAGTAATTGAATATCGCGTGACGTTTGAATGAAAACTTGTCGTATTCTAAGACCTAACATTCAACTTACGAATCAAGTTTTGCTAACTTACAATAAGTTTGAGCTGCGGTTTAACGCCGCAATAAACGGATTTAACAGTTTATATGAGATCTTATATGCTGTATACTTCATTATAAATAATACGTATATTTATCATATACATACATAGTTACATATACGATCAAATCTTTATAAAATCTTAATAATAATTGTATTTAAAGTTAAATTTTATGTTCAGTGATCTCGTAAGGTTAATTTAATACATTTTAAAAACTTCGAGAAAATCTAGCTCCCTGAGTTATTTGACATTATATTGATTGATTTTCACATTGGTTTTAGTTTATATACTAAATTTTTTACCCTTTAAATGTAAGATAAAATTATAGTTATTATTTTAGATTTGATATCAATAGGCTTAAGAATTTCGAAGATATGGTACGTGGGATATGGACAAGGTATGTCTAACTGTCGCCAACTCAACATTATTAAAATTACTAAAACTTTTTCTAACTACATTTTTTTTTGTGTAAATATATTTTTGGATAATTATTATACCTATTTAGACCAATTGGAATCAGTTTATTTTTAAGAGAAAAAAATATATCGAAAACCTCAAGTTTTATGATTTTAAAATGTTAGCAGGTATATACGAGTATAATATAGAAATTTCTATTCCTTATATATGTGCTAATATTTTAAAATCATAAAACTTCATGTTTTCAATATTTTGTTCCCAAACTGGTTTCCGAATGGACTAATTAGGTATTTCTAATAAAAAAAAAAATATTTCAGTCATTATAATTTAACTTTTGCACTCTAATACTTTTGAGGCCATACCCACAGTATGGAAATGACAAATATTAACGAATTCACGAATGATTTTGAAAGAGTTAGGTTAATGACCTTATCATTTGGGATTTTTTTGATGGCCTTTTGAACTAGGGATTTACATGGAACAAAATAGTTAGATTTCTTAGAATTTTAATTAATTTCTTAGAAATTTACCTGGAGGTGTTAATTGGAAAGTATCAAATTAATTCAAAGTATCTGAGCGTAACGGGTAAGTCCTTGAAATCATGTTTCAGTTAATGAAATATTTATTAAAAAGATTTACTGTTACGTATTGTGTACAGCAATGGTGAAGGGTGAAATTTTAGCAGAGGTAAGCCGTTCCATATATATACAATTTTTATATACCTATTAATGCAGAAAGAAATAAAACTATCATGTACATATTTCTAATAGAACATTTATACATTTAAAAAATTAAATGTATGTAAAATTATTGCAAAATAATTTTAAGGTAAGACGTCTTGTATGGATCCATCGCCACGGGTGTACAGTGATTTTTAATAAATATTTTTATTTGTGTAAAAAGTAACCAAAGGCACACCCGAACGAAGCGAGTGAGTGAATCACTTCTACAATGATAAATATTCATTTAATACAAAATACCCCATATATTATTATCATATGTAACAAGGTATCCAATCCGATTGCGCAACAAGCAAATTAACTTAGTTGGTGGTATCTCTTAGACATTACAAGGGATTAGTTTGAGCTCTTGCTCTAACAGATAACTCGATTGTCGAATAAGAGGCCGCCGTATGGAACGTAGACGTGGCTCTGTTTACATGCTTGCAAATTAGGCTCTGTGCATAGAGTATCCACCGCAAAGCTTAAGGAACTATAATGAGATATTTATCTATACATATAATAAAATTGTAACTAAGCCGAATCTGTACATTAAATATTTTTTGGAAAATCTTATTGAAATAAACATTATTATCGATACAGAGACCGAATCTATAGTTTTTAGAATTTTTGCCTGTCTGTCTGTCTGTTACCGCATCACAGAAAAACCATTGGAGGGATTTTGATGAAATTCGGTATGGTGATAGATGATTATCCGGGTCAACATATAAGATACTTTTTACCGCGGGAAAATATCTAATTTCTGAGAAAATACACAAAAACTGCAATGTAATAGTTACTAATATGTAAAACCTAAGAATTTGGTTTTTGGTCATCTGAACGCGGTCGGAGCCGCGGGCAATGCTAGTGAATATATAAATTTGGTCTCCCTATAGAGAAATGAAAAATTCTTTATTAATATAAAAACAGAAGGGGCTTTATTTATTCGTCATTTTTTTTATTTTATCGGTAACAACTCACTATATCATTTTCATGAAAGCTATAAAAAGACGGACAGATTTTTAACAATTATACATAATTTTTACTGCTATTTTTTTATTATATTGTTTTTTGCAAATTGTCTTACCAGAGTATAAAGTAGTCTATTTAATCGGTCTCTACCTCATTAACGATATTCGACGACACGTTTGGCTGAGTATGTAGTGACCCTACTTGCTGTGCCAGCGGTCGCGGGTTCGAGTCCCGCTAGGTTCATTTGTGTGATGAGCACGAATGTTTGTACTCCAGTCATGGGTGTTCATATTTATAATATGTATGTATTTAAAGTTATATATGTGTATTGTATCAACTACCCGGTATCCATAACACAAGCCTCGTAGCTTACCATGGAACTAGATGGTGCTGTGTGTTAATGTCCCAACATATTTATTTATTTATTTATTAACTACACATATTTTTAATTAAAAAATCTTATTAATACGTTACTATGTTGAGTGAAGGAAGGGGACAAATCAATCGGTACACTTTTGCATGTATCGAAATAATTAAAGAAAATTGTTTATAGCGATATTACAATATATTCGAAATGAATAATAGATTGTATAGAAATAGTATTTGATGTTGAAATAAATATCCCTTTTTAATTAAGAAGGTAATGAAGTAACGTTAGAATATTGAGGTTTTCTCACATATCAAACAATCAATTGAAGCCTTAAGCTAGCAATATGGATCTAGATTTAACCAATTAAAATATAGGTTTTGTAGAAACATAATAGCAAAGGTATAAGGCAGTGGTAGCCCAGTGGTAACGCGCTCGTTTGGGAAACCGAGTGAAGCGAGTTCAAATCCCGGGTCTCGCACCTCTGATATTTTCACGTGCGAATCAATTCGAACATAATTACCACTTGCCTTACGGTGAAGGAAAACATCGTGAGAAAGCCTGCATGTCTGAGAAAACCTAGCATTTCGAAAGACATGTAAAGTCCGCCAACACGCACTTGGCCAGCGTGGTGGACTATGGCCTGATCCCCCTCGTATCGAAGGGAGGCCCGCCCCCAGCAGGCAGGCTGAATACAAATAGCAAAGCAAATAAAAATATATTAGAAAAAAAAAACATATTTTGTCGATTTCCTGATAATGCAATTCGTTGCCAAAAAGAGCCATGTATTATAAATTCATCCAAACATACTTTCTAGCGAAATGTTGTTATGACTTCAGTGAAATCTTTTTAGGAGTTTAAATAGTTTTTTTTTTAATTTTCAATCTGGCGTATTAAATATTTCTCAGAATTTACTATATAATATTTTTCATTATATGAAACTTTGAATCGCAAATCACAAATATCGTTACTAGCATGTGTTTTCTAACTCTGTTTGTAGGTTTGAGCTAGAATTAGTCTTTGTAAGACCTCGTCCTAATTGACGGAGCAACGAACAAAGCTGTGAGTTATACAGGGGATCAAGCGATATTCATGTAGTATGAATTATTTTAAATAAAGCTTTTGTGACTTAACTTCTGTTGAGAAGATCAAATATTTTTATTTATACATCATTGGATTACAATTAATCACAACATAATAGTAGTTTCTTTTATATAAAATTAAAGCAATTAAATTAAAAGAATACCTAAATTAAAAAAAAAAACTTTGACATTTTTGTTAAGCTTATAGTCTGACAAAGTAATAACTGAGTTCCTGCTCGAATTGAGTTGATATCGAAAGTCCCGCTTCATATTCAGTTACTAGTCTATACATATAATAAGACTGTAGAGGTCGAATGTACATAGAAAAAATGCTAAAAACCGAGTCAGGGGGATGTAAGAAAAGAAATAGAACAAACCCAGATTTTTTTAATTTTCTTGTTTCTCTGTCTGTTTGTTTGCCTGTACGGGCTAAACTTTATATCCCGGAAAAGTGTACGGTTTCCGTGGGATAGATTTGTTTTTGTTTGTCTAGAGGGCGAACAAGAGCGAAGCGAGGGTGAGCCGCTAGTTGTAAATAAAGATTTCACGCACGTTTGTGACAGAAGTAATAGCTATTTAAGTTCATAAACCTTTATAAAATTAATAAAAAAAAAAAACAAAAAAAAATATACAAATACATAAATTATGTTAAATAATTTTCAATATTAAAGTTGAAATAACAAAGAAGCAAATTATCTTAAAACAACGGTTATTTAAATTTAACCAAAGCTACATAAAGCTACAAAAATTGAACATTTGTAGCGTATTTTATGAAAAAAACACTTTTCTTTCTCTACAAAAGTATACAATGAAAATACCCTCTATTAACATTTGAGGAAGTTGAAGTAAAATCTGTAAGTGTAGCCGGTTTATAACAAAGGGAAATTGTCGATACAAGAAATAACAAGTTGTTTATTGCTAGACCATGTGCGAAGTGCGTACTGAGAGTTAAATGGAATATGTATATGAAATAGATTTGATTCATGACCTATTGAATTGTGTACTATTTAAACGTTTTACTTGAAGAGCAATTTTCACTTTCCCTTAGGCCCTATATTGAAGTTCAAACACCTCTGTCTTTCAGTACGTCAGATAACTTAGGAATTTATTTACATTATATTATTTTTATACTTATTGGTTAAATATTGTATCGGCAGCAAGAAATAAAACATAAAAAAGTTAATTTTAAAAACTAAAGTCCATTTCAAGAACTTTCCAATACAAAATTTCATAATCACGTAAAAGTGTTTTTAGTAATTCAAGTCATTATATTGCTTTTTCAGGTTATAGAACCTTTTTTTAGTTGTACAAAGCAATAAATATGCATATACTTACTTATTTATTAAAATGTGAACATTTACATTCCTTTGCACGTCCATAAAAATAGTGCTATATATTGGAATGCTCCTCGCGTAACGGTCCTAGTGCAGGTTGCCTCATTCAAAATTAATGGGTACGTTACAGCGACATAATATGTAGGTATATCGGACTCGATCTTCTATACATATAATAAAATTGTAAATAAGCCGAATCTGTCCATTAGATATTTTTTTTTAAATCTTATTGAAATAGACATTATTATCGATACAGAGGCCGAATCTATAGTTTTTAGAATTTTTGTCTGTCTGTCTGTCTGTTACCGCATCACGGAAAAACCACTGGAGGAATTTTGATGAAATTTGGCATGGTGATAGCTGGTTATCCGGGGCAACATATAGAATATTTTTTACCGAGGAAAAATATCTCATTTCTGAGAAAAAATACAAAAACTGCAATGTAAGAGTATACTAATATGTAAAACCTAGGAATTTCGGTTTTGGTCATCTGAACGCAGGCGGAGCCGCGGGCAATGCTAGTTCAAAATAAAACTTGGACGAAATTTAAAAACACAATAAACATAATTTATTTTCCTTTTATTTTATGTATTAGCCTTTTCCCAAATACTACAATTACAATAAATGTGCAAATGTAATAAATTGATAATTGAACTTATTAAGGGAGGAGAAATCGTTAATTCAATATACTTATGTAATAATTGCATCATTTATTTATTGTTTTTCACTGTATTAAAAATTGGACAACATTTCTAAATGAAGTGTACGTATTTGTTTTTAAAAATCCGGGTAATTTGGACTCGCGCAAGGTGGTTTTCGTGCCACCACACTAAATATTTGTGTTACGTATTTACTAATAAAATAAAACTTTTTATTGAATTGTGGCATCCCTACAAGAGTGCGACTCTTACTTGGCCAGTATGCATTACTTTTAAATTTACTTTAAAGCAACAACTACAAAGAAATAAACTTTATTTGTATTACTTAAAAATCAACCTTGTACAGAAAGATTACGTAAAATAGGTAGAAATGGCAGAATGTAAAGCCGGATGGACGGGGCGGCTTTTTTATTTTTTAGTAATAGGGCCTTTATCCTTAGACTTAAAAAAAACAAAAATTAAAAACTAATAAAACAATAAACGACATTAATTAAGATAATATTTTCTTATATCCCTCACTAACACAGCTTTGAGCATAATATACGTAACCACAAATTACATAACCGCAGGGTAATGATTAATTTGATCGACTGATGCAGCATCAAATGGACTGAAATAAGTTAGATATGTACTACGAGTAAATTGCTGAAATGCAATAGTTTCTATATTCTGCATTAGATCGTTTTGAATGTTACATAAACCATATATCGTTCATAATCGCTTTTTATTGAAGGTATAATTCATATATGGATCATTTCAACCTTCAGTATACCAATTTCTGATACTGTGTGATAATATAGACATAATAGCTAAAAATATTTAAATTATCTTTTTAAATATTATTATTCGATGCTAATTTTACCCACTACTACGACTATATGGCAAATTCGTTGATAAAATACTCTTTGCTATTCAGAATTCCACTTCAATCCTTTTACCATTACAGCGTTAAAAAGAATAAACACACTCACAAATTCACACATCAAATTGATTGATACTCATCATATTTAGTGGTGTTATATAAATGTGTCTTCAAAAACTACATTGGATATTTTCTTTCTGTAAACCCTAACAACAGAACTGTAAAAAGCACTAAAACCCAACTAAACCGCACGCAAACCGCGAAACCACGCCGCTTAGAGCACTGAAAATTAGTCGTTTAAACTGGCTCCAATCCTCAGCCGAATTACTTTCTTAAAATTGAAATTGAATTTTGTATAACTTTTCAAGGACACTTTGAAATTTTTGTACGGAAATTAATATGTCATTTACATCAAAAGGGGTTTGGAAATAAGATAGATACTTGACAGCCATAAAAGTACTTGTTTTGATCTAGCATTAGATCAAATGAACCATATTATTTTATGTAATATTTTTATAACCTCAGTTCAAGCAATTTTTTTTCAAGCTCTTTTTATTACTTTATCATTTAATTATTCCAACACCTTAAGGTTGCCTGGAAGAGATCGCTGTTTTAGCGATAAGGCCGCCTCTTGTACATAACTCTTTTTATATATTTCTTGTAAATTTTTCTTTTTTCTCTTGTGGGTAAATAATAAATACTCTTTATTGTATAAAGAGTATTTATTATTATTATTATTCTTAATTTGGTTAAGTCTGTGGTTTTAAGCACTTTCTTTTGCACTTATTGATTCAAAATAGATTTTGGAAGTACTAAGTC
This sequence comes from Brenthis hecate, assembly GCA_951806755.1. Taxonomy (NCBI): domain Eukaryota; kingdom Metazoa; phylum Arthropoda; class Insecta; order Lepidoptera; family Nymphalidae; genus Brenthis; species Brenthis hecate. The sequence continues at coordinate 1,747,054 of OX638272.1, read as the reverse complement.
ATTAAAAATACGATACCATTTCAAAATATCTATCCTATAATAAGAGCTGTTTGACATCAAAGATTTGACTTATGTTTCTCCAACACATTTCACAGTCTCGCTATAACTCGCCTCATACAAATCTCTGTAACCAAATGAGTTAAAGCAGAGTACCAAATCTATACAATAATTTAAAAAAGTCTGACCGTTTGTTAATTTGTTTTCGCTATGCTCTTGGAACTTTAACTCTGATTTTTTTTTAAAAACCCTTATAATTAAAGGGCGAGAGTGATATGGGACTATAAGTTACTTTTTATCCAGTAAAAGAAAATGGGCTTAAACGAAATAGAAGATAGATGGTATACAATTTAAACTAAGCATATTAAATTTATGATTTAAATAAAAAAGCTTTACTGTACGTTTACACAATATTGAACGGTTTTAAATAAAAGAGAGCAACAAAAGTTAGTAAACAATCAACATGTAGGACAATATCGTTGATGTTATTTTGCAGTGACGCTAACGTAAACATTAATTACAATTTTAATAGGAAAACTTTACACACATTATTATTTTACTTGTATTGCTTAATAAATTCAAAACTATTTTAAATTACTTTTTTATACTGAATTTTTTTATATAACAAACATCTTACTTAATGGCAGCGATTTTTATACACTTTGTTCTAGTATGAAACGACTTAGTTTCAAAAATATTTCCATAAAATTCAAGAATCAGCCAAGCATTAATACGAAGGGGTCTAAATAACTACCTAGGTGTATGTTACGTTTACCTACTTATATATATATATATATATATATTTATATATATATATATATATATATATATATATATATATATATATATATATATATATATATATATATATATATATATAATAAAGATTGTCTAGCCAAGGAGGCCACATCACTCTTGGTTGATTATAATCTATACACATAATAAAATTGTAACTAAGCCGAATCTGTGCATTAAATATTTTTTGGAAAATGTCATTGAAATAAACATTATTATCGATACAGAGGCCGAATCTATAGTTTTTTGAATGTTTGTCTGTCTGTCTGTTACCGCATCACAGAAAAACCACTGGAGGGATTTTGATGAAATTTGGTATTGTGATAGCTGGTTATTCGGGTCAACATATAGGATACTTTTTACCGCGAGAAAATGTTTCATTTCTGAGAAAAAAAAATACAAAAACTGCAATGTAAGAGTACTACTATGTAAAACCTAAGAATTTGGTTTTTGGTCATCTGAACGCGGGCGGAGCCACGGGCAATGCAAGTTAATTAATAAGTGTGTAATCTAGTTAATTAATAAATTGTAAACACGTCAAATATATTATTTATACTGACAATAGTTTAAAGGATAATATATCTAGGAAAGAGAGGAGACTAAGTAGGCATAGGAATAGACTTCCGACTGAACCTATTTCTGTAGACATAGTAAAGAGATATGCTATCATAATTTTAGCTAAGCGTGTAACCTCTAGTTAGAGATCTATAAGTTCCAAACGCAAAGGCATCTTGGCTCGATAATCTCTTGTGACGTCTTAAAGTGAAGCGCTTTGACTCAAAAGAGATAGGTCTTTTGGGAGATCATTCACGACTTAAGGCGTATAATTAAGCTCATAAACTCAGTGTTTCTTTAATATTTAAGTGAAACATTCTATATTTGTATAAAGTAAACTAAAATTTGAAAGCAAAATTATTTATCAAAGTAATTTATTCTTATTGCTATTTCTTTTGAAGTTACGTGCTATCATTAGCATATGTAAGTTAATTATTGGGTACAAATATCCATATTGTACATTAGCGTTATAATATGATGTGATGATGTACAAAAACCTAAAATATTACACAATAAATAAGCTATAAAACGTAGAAAGAATTATTGAAATCGGACCAGCATATCTAGAGATAAGCGCGTTGAAACAAACTCTTCTCCAATATATTAATGACAATATATCGTTCATTATTTATAGAGTACTAATAAATTTCTAAATTTTTTATACTCTACATTAGATCAGTACAATATAAAACATTTAGATATTGTGTTGTAGTCTAGCAAATGAAGCCAACCAACCATACCTTCGGATTTATCAAGCCAAGTGGGCTCACAAAGGGTTGGTAATTAATGTTGAAATACTGCATACTGAGATTTGCTTCTATTTTAGAATATATATATATATATATACATACATATATATATATATATATATATATATATATATATATATATATATATATATATATATATATATATATATATATATATAACATATGCCAGCCGATACAAAGCAAATCACACCGACTTCGACGATCTTTGATTAAGTATGTATAGTAAATGAAAACTACCAATCATTTAGTTTTTTACTCTTTAGTGCTTTTTTTGAAGTCGTTTTTTATTTTTTTGTTAAAAAGTTTTTATTTAAATATAAATGGAATTCTTTATTAGAAAATAGTAGTTCTTTGTTTATTACTAGCTGGTATCATCACTATTACCTTCAATTTGTGTTTATCGTACGTGTAATTCTAGTACTAGAACGAAGGTGAACTAAAGTGAAGTGCAGTAAGTAATTGAAGAAAAACTATTATTGCATTATCTATAAATGTTTCTAACAGAAAAATATATTATGTAAAAAAATATATGTATAAATATAAATATTTTTTTGGAGCAACCTTATAGTTATGTAAAAATATAAAAGCTTTTTAGGTGATTATGATTGTGGGGTTTCTAGTTAAAAAAAATCGGTAAATTAATTTTGAGTTATTGTAGTTAGGGCATAGTAATGATTTTATTGAAAAATATATTAAACTATCGTTAAGTCTGTTCATTAATAAAAAAAAACATTAATATCAATAATAAAAACGGCATATTGCTAATAATAAAAAAAATAGCCTAACATCATACACTACTAACGAGAATTTCCCTTTGTTAAAGTTGGTAAAAGACAACAATTTACATTATTGGGACACTAATTGTAAGTGAGAGGACGTCATACAAACTACGAAGCTTCATCAACTCTAAATTCACTCAGGGGATGATCCAGATTTTAATATTTATGCTGTTGGAACATGCAGCTAGATTTTAGTTACCAGTTATTTTAATTTAATACTAAATAACACTATATTTATACAAAATTAAATAAGTTTTGAAAGCATTTCAAAACAAGACGTGTTTTCCGTAAAGCACATAACAAGGTTAATGATTACCACATATTATATGAAAGTGTGCATTTTACGCTTTAGTTTCACTAACTAGCATACTTTGGCTTGCTTTCTACAGTTTGTTAACATCAGCCATACAGAAATTTTGAGTTATATTATCAAGTTACTTTAAACTAAATTATTAAAGTTTTGTATATAAAAGTATAAATATTGTATAGCAGGTCACTAGCTAGATCTTTCGTTCATACACATTTAAAGATATGAGCTTAAATTGTATCTATCATAAAATTTTGTTTTACTATGTGGTAAAAAAAATAATATGTGGCCACTAATAAACAAAGAAGAAGAAGAAGATAGGTACAATAATAAAACAAGAAAGATGTCCAAAGTTGCGCTATGAAATCCTCATGTCTTGCAAACCTACCTGCCCCTAACAGGGTTACTCGTAGCATGGATATATAATACTAGAAATGATATCTACACAATTTTTTTTTATATTTTCTACATTTATATTCAAAATAAACAATACGCAATCAATATAAATGAATACGTAAAGTGCTTATAAATTGGAAATCTGTAAGGCATATTTTGCAATTTAATGATAAATTAATTTCTCAAAGGACCACTTGATTTACCGGAACAGATGTAGCGTACTCGTATGATTAGTATTGAAATTTTTTAAATTTGAACGAATAATATATATATATATATATATATATATATATATATATATATATATATATATATATATATATATATAATTAATTGACATTTTTTCACTAGCCTGAATAGTATAGTGACCAGAACAAGAAAAGAAAAAGTAAAATTTAAAAACATTAGTGATTCAGACTTGATATCTATACTCGATACATTTAATTTGATTTTTTTTTGCGCATCATTGAAAAATCTGCGAATTTCTAACGTCCTCTTCATCTGAACTAACAAGTTTTAACTCTTTATAATATAAACAAAGATTATTATTATAGTAGCACAGTTAAACTGATTTGAATTATTATCGATTTCAGTCATCCATATTCATAAAGTATTATTAATATCTAATACCTAAGTATAAGTCGTTCTATTATATTTAAAAAGCTCAATGTATAGTGACCCTTGTACTTGCTGTGCCAGCGGGCGCGGGTTCGAGTCCCGCTGGGGTCATTCATTTCAATTTGTTTTTACTCTAGTCAGTTTTTATATTTATAATATGTATGTATTTAAAGTTATATATGTGTAGTGTATCAACTATCTCATATCCATAACACAAGCCTCGTAGCTTTCCATGGCACAAGATGGTGCTGTGTGTTAATGTCCCAACATATTTATTTATTTATGAGTTTTTTTATAACATAAAATACTAATAAGTATGATATACCTTTTTAATTTATTCTTTCATCTTAATAGTGTCAACATTTCTTATATAAAATGATAAAATAGTCCATTTTATATGTACCTCCATATTTATTTTATAAATCTATACTAATATTCTAAATTTGTAAGTTTGTGTTTAGGGGATCTGTAAAACTACTCAACCGATACAAAAATTCTTTACTTAATGGGGAACTAAATTACCGTCGAGTGCTATAGGCTATTTTTTATTCCGATAAAAATTTTTTTACTGTCAGAAATCATAAAAAAGTTAATTGAAGTAGGAAAAACTTTTAGAGTTGCTTTATCGGCGTGCGCTGCCTAAACAGTTTGAAACAAAGCGATAAAATGTATGGCAAAAAGACACTTAAGAGAGCATGCGAGCGATGAAGGGGTAAGTCGCTAGTAAATAATAATTGTGGATCATTATCAGAACGAGAAGCTTAAGCTTGCACATAATTAATGATAAGTTTTTATTTTAATATTTAATAGTTTATATATTTAATAAACTGATTTTACAGCGGTGAAATAGGAAGCAGGAATGGCCAATGAAGACGGTACATAATATGTATTTAGTTGGAAATGCTGTATCATATTATCATCATCAGATATGCTACGTAGTTGTAGGTATAGTATGTTTGAACACATTAAAACACAGGGGACGTCTTAAGCTGCAGTGCGTCATTGAACCCTTACGACAAACACACGTGCCTTCTAACAGGTTTACTTAACAACATAGATGACCTACTATGAGGATATATTTACTTACAAGAATATAATTAAACCTTTTTTCATTGTATAAAAGAAGGTAATTTCTTAGATTTACGCAAATACTATACATTTTAAATGAAACTACATTTTCGGATTTAGCCACTTTCGAGAAAAAAATAGATTAAATATGTTTTTTAAGGTTAATTTCTACAATGAATTTAATATGAATTTTTCAGATGAACATCATTCTAGCAATCTTGTTATATGTAAATAAAAAAATTAACAATGTCATAAAAGTGGAGTGACAAGCGTTATATCATAAAAATTTTTAATTCTCAACGTTGGATGCAAAAATCGTTATGTAAATTGATCAGTGCAGTAATCGCATCTAGTATTTAGCTGTATATCTATGTTTGAAACCACCGTCATATGTCGTGGAGCACTTATTCAATAATCTGATTCAATTCACGGCGTAGGAACAGTTTCATGCTTCCTGACATCTAGTTTAATATTCTATTACTGTACTCGCTCATCCATGTTCCTGCGTAAATCCTCGAAATGAATTATATGTTTAAGGAGTAAAGGGAAGTTGATAAAAATATGGCTCTTTTTAATGCGAAGAAAGTATCACCGGCCTTTCGTGTAACTTTAGTTGTCAAGTAAGTCTAATGAGGATGGAAAATTGGCATTCATGCCAATTCTACATTCTCATGAGCTAACATTTTTAGAAAGCTTTAAAGGTGTTTTTGGATACTTATATCATAAGATTAAAATTTTTTTTTTCATGTTTTCAATTTTATAGTAACTAAAATTATAATGTCATAATAAATAGGAACTAAAATAAACAGTAATACAAAAGTTATGAATAATAATGAGGAATTTTGCGGCGTGTTGATTGTTGGGAGGTCTCAGAGGGTCCTACTAAACTAAAGCTCAGAAAACTTTAGTTGTTTCAATGACCTGGGTTTTAATAAGCTTAATAATTGTTGTTCAACTTACTTCAAGGCGCATCTTGGCAGAAGAATATGTAGATTTACTTCTATACATATAATAAAATTCTGAGTCAAATCTGTACATTAAATATTTTTTGGTAAATCTTATTTAAATAGACATTATTATCGCTACAGAGGCCAAATCTATAGTTTTTAGAATTTTTGTCTGTCTGTCTGTTACCGCATCACAGAAAAACTAATGGACGGATTTTGATGAAATTTCATATGGTCATAGCTGGTTATCCGGGTCAACATATAGGTTACTTTTTACCGCGGGAAAATATCTCATTTCTGAGAATAATACAAAAACTGTAATGTAAGAGTATACTTCTATGTAAAACATAAGAATTTGGTTTTTGGTCATCTGAACGCGGGCTGAGCCGCGAGCATTGCACACAGTATAAACAAATGTTCATCGCAAGCCGTCAAGGTTAACGTATTGATCTTAGAATTTGATATAATTATAATATATAATTCTTACTTAGCTTCAATAATATTTTCATAAAAAGTATTTTCATTAATAGCCTAATAATAATAAATAGTATAAATAATTAATTTAATAATCTTTCATTAAACCAAACTTATTTGACTTTTGTATTGAAACTTAATTTTAAATTTCTTAATTTAATAAATTACTTACTTGTTAATAATTTTTTACTCTTAATATTTCAATAATTTTAACAAAAAAGAACACAGGAGTTATATTTTATACAAATTCTTATTATTTATGTAACACTCATACAAAGATTGATGGTAGTTTAATTTAAAAATTCGAGTGGATATCAAAATGTATTGTTTTAGCGTATTATAGTTATATAATAAGTACACTATAACAATATAAACACTGTCTTTAACATTGTACTCAGCATAAAGTAGGGTAATTACCACATTTTCCTCTCTCTAGCTTTGAGCTTTTGAATATAACTGATCTCTGTCAGTAAGTTTCAAAATGCCATAGTAAGTAACCAAATAATAAAAATGTAAATTATTCTATATAATATGTTCAAATTCTAAAACTAGTTTTTATATATACGTATAATTTTTCTGTACGTGTGTATGTCTGTCTGGACCGCTAGTAATTTATACGTATATATGTAGGTACAAATTGCAAATAGCTAGTCAGACAAATGAAACTTAGTTCAACAATTTCCAAAAATCAACTTAGTTACGAAAAATTAAATAATACAATGATCTTTTGCATGATGTTCTTCCGACCGTTTCCGGCCACGGCGGCCAATCTCATTGAGACTAGCCAACTGCGCACGAGATAGTGCCATATGCGCACAAGTGTACGCGCAGGCACAAGGGCACTCTCTATTTCTATCACTCTCATACTCCGGTGGGACGACCACTCGACACGTCCAGCGAGAATTAAGGCGCAGGACCGACGGCTTTACGTGCTCTCCGAGGCACGGGGGTGAAACACCGCCAACTCCGGGCTGTTACTGAGGCTTACTATACAGAAAGACTCAATAACTAAACTTGGCCCGACCCGGGACTCGAACCCAGGACCTCCGAGTCAGCCGTACATGCTAGCCACCACACCACCGAGGCATACATACATACATTCTTTCGCATACATATATGATAACCCTTCTATGTACGTTTTTCTTTTTAATACTGATAAATTTTAATCCAAATAAATCCGCGAAAAAATCCGAAAAATTAGTTTTATTTAAAATACTGATAAAACGTTAAAAAGATACAAAATATATGTAAGTCAATTATTACTATTATATTATGTAATAGGTGTAATACGTTTTGAATTTGAATCTTTGATTTGAATCTTTGATTGTTGAATACTGCCTACTTGTTCAGATTCCTTTGTATCACCATTTGAAAGGCTATTCAGTTTTTCAATAAAACTGGGATGAATTCACCGCAGGATCGTCACTAAAAATTAATAACCTTTTGAAAATTGCATCCGCTTACACGCAACTTAAACTATATTATACAATAAATGTCACGTATCTATGTATGTATGTATGTGCTATTTTATTTATTATAAAAACCTTCTATTTATTATAATGAAAGATTTTGTTAACAGTTGTGAATAATTAAATTTAATTAAAATTAGGTAATTTTGTAAACAATTTATCACTTGTACCTTTTCTTTGTCCTAGATCTCGTAAAGTAGATGCAAATCAGCAACAGACTCAGAGAAGTAGAATGTGTAAAATTAAATCCACAAATTAATTGAATAGAAAATCCCGGTGCCCTGTAAATTTAATCATGTCATAAACAAATGATAAAGGTTGAACCCTCACATTATCGTAGAGTCCCGGACAACGGTTAATATGAAAGTGTGGCTAACCATCGCTAAATTGTCTGTCGTTGATATCTGAACTAATGTTATGACGTTAAAGAAGTTTGTTTGTTTGTTTGAAAACTCTTTTGGATGTACCATTCTGATTTAAAAAAATATTTTTCCATCATATACCATATTTATCAAGACAGATTATTGTCTTTCTAAAATCACACTATGATTCTTAGAAGATAACATTATTTATAACTGAACTAGGCGGGTAGAGTCATTGAAGCGCTAAAAGTAGCTATCTGTTATACGTTATTGCATAAAATATTACGAGTTTTGTGTTGTATTAGAATAATTTTTTGGTTAATATTTTGGAAATCTTTGAAAGCTATAAAACACTACGAGTATACCATTATTACCAGTAGGTATATTGTTAATAAATTGTCACCTACTGTAGCAAATTATGTGTTTATAAGCTTCTTCGTATTTTCACCATATAACATCCATCTTATGAGTTGAATCTTATGTATTTAAATATGAATTTATTTGTTCGTTGACACCTTGATCTCCCGTTCTATCATAACATTTATTGTAACTTAATAAAGTATAATGAAATAAAAAGGCTAAGGGCTGCGTTTACCAGTTTATTAAACGATTTCTTCAAAAGTTCTATATATTGCGAAGTCGGAGCACCGAATATTCTAGGATCTAGGTAACACATAGGAAAATCACTATATCGTATACAAACATAAGCGAAAATATCTTTTTGAAAAAATAATAGTTAAAATAAAGTCTAAGCCGAAAGTAATAAGGAAAAAGATGTTAAAACATCAACATTGCCTCCATTAGTACTGTTCAACATTAATTAAAAATAATGTCTTCAAAATGAGTGTCATAATTGTAATATGTAGCTTTTAGTAAATTAAAACTTAGTCTGTTGCCATTCTGAAATTCGTGCTTACTGTTTTTTTTCAAAAGGAGCTATTTTAATATTTATGATAGATATTCTAGACTACTATCGACTCACTCTCGCTCCGCTCGGGTTCGTCCTTTGGTACGTTTTAACGGTTAGTATAGAGTTCTCAGAGATAAGTATTTTTTTATTATAAAGGTTGACCCGAATAATCAGCTATCATCATATCAAATTTAATCAAAATCTGTCCAGTGATTTTCTCGAGATGCGTTCCCAGACAGCCAAACATATAGACAGACAGACAGAAAGACAGGTAGACAGAGAAAAATTCTAAAAACTATAGATTCGGCTTCTGTATCGATAATAATGACTATTTCAATAAAATTTTCCATAAAATATTTAAAGTACAGATTCGACTCAGAATTTTATTATACTACTAGCGGCTCACCCTCGCTTCGCTCGGGTTCGTCGCTAGGTACGTTTTAAATAGAGATAAATAGTTATTAGCCAGCGCTAGCCATATAATTTTTTTTCGTTAATTTTTCTGATGTTTTAACACTTATTATCCTGTTCCGGACTAAGAGAAATTCAAATATCATAAAAATTGGTCCAGCCGTTCTTGAGTTTTATGTCACGTCACACGGGAACGCAATCGAACGGGATAAAAAGTATCCCATGTCCGTCTCCTGGTTCTAAGCTACTTCCCCACCAATTTTCAGCCAAATCGGTTTAGCCGTTGTTGAGTTATAAATAGTGTAACTAACACGACTTTCTTTTATATATATATATAGATTATGTAAAGATAAATACATCTTAATTAATCATACGTTCAATTATAACAGTAGGTACTCTTGAAAAACAAATGAATAATCTATATCATCGTCTAGAATCTACATCATAATACGATCTTATAACCAAACTTGCAGAATATTGTTTTAGCAAGAATTACCTCTTCAAGTATCTCGTTAAACTATACCGACTTAGGTATGCTATTTGAAACTTTTATTAATTTTATGAAGAATGTACATAAATTTATTTTCTCTTTGTAGTCAGTTACATCAAATCAAAATTCAATAACAGGGCATGCTGAGGTAATGAAATTCAAAACCTCTCCAGTCTGTTTGAAGTTGAATTCGAGGGGATATTGAGTCAGATTCTGCTATAACGCTTTTAAGCAGAATGTAACAAGAGCCACGTGGCCTTTTCATTCACTTTTGTATCCTTTTTTATAAGCTACGGCTTTCTTTAAAAATAACATAATAGCTATAGTATCTAGTTCTATTATTTTTGCGCCTTTCAAGTGTCATAAAAATAAATCTATATAAAAGTATTTTAAAAACTTATTATTATACATACATTATGTACACGATGTTAAAGCTATGGCACGTATGACCTAATTGATTTTCGTTTCCATACTTTAAATAAATTTTAATATCAGAAATTTATCAACTAGCATTGCCCGCGGCTCCGCCCGCGTTCGGATGACCGAAAACCAAATTCTTAGGTTTTACATATTAGTAAACTCATAAAATGCAGTTTTTGTATTTTTTTTCAGAAATGAGATATTTTACCGCGGTAAAAAGTATCCTATATGTTGACCCGGATAACCAGCTACCATCATACCAAATTTTATCAAAATCCCTCAAGTGGTTTTCTCGTGATGCGGTAACAGACAGACAGACAGACAGACAGACAAAAATTCTAAAAACTATAGATTCGGACTCTGTATCGATAATATGTCTATTTCAATTAGATTTTCCAAAAAAATATTTAATGTACAGATTCGACTTAGTTACAATTTTATTATAAGTATAGATGAGAAACATAAAAGTTTCTCATAATACATTAGATATTAAGTTACCCCAGCCGTGTTTGCTTGAACATGAACGTATTCCGCCCGATAGCCTGTGGTCAGCTGTGACCGCAAACCAACAACTGACTAGGTACACGACTATGTGTAATATGCATATATGACATTAATAGAGAAATACGTATACAATTATGTGATTATGTTTATATAAATGATACAAACAGACAGAGTAGTTAATTATTTTCATTGAATATTAGACTTATGTTTTACTAGCATTGCCCGCGGCTCCACCCGCGTTCAGATGACCAGAAACCAAATTATTAGGTTTTACATATTAATATACTCTTACGATGCAGTTTTTATATTTTTTTCTCATAAATGACATATTTTCCCGCGATAAAAAGTATCCTATATGTTGACCCGGATAACCAGCTACTATCATACCAAATTTCATCAAAATTTCATCAAAAAAAGTGTTTTTTCCGTGATGCGGTAACAGACAGACAGACTAAAAACTATAGATTTGGCCTCTGTTTCGATAATAATGTCTATTTCAATAAGATTTTCCAAAAAATATCTAATGTACAGATTCGGCTTAGTTACAATTTTATTATATGTATAGATAATATATTAGGGGTAATTTGGTAAGCGGATTTTCTTCACAATTTCATGAGTTTTGTTTTTTGCGCGGAACCCTAATTCTTTTTCTAAAATAAAAGTAGCCTAAGTTACTTTTAATAACATCAGCTATCTGCTAGTGAAAAACCAGTCAAAATCAGTTAAGCTGTTTCGGAGATTAGCCGGAAAAAACAAAGAGAAAATTTTTAAGATTGATTTTTTCTTTATATGCATTTAGTAAAAAGCTGTAACACTGACGTTACAAACAGATACGTGACACTTCAATTTTATTAATTTGTATACATTAAATTTCTTTATGAAGTATTTTCGAATTAAAAGGAGAACCGAGGAAGTTTTCGAAAGACATGTGAAGTCCGCCAACCCGCACTTGGCCAGCGCGGTGGACTATGGCCTGGTCCCACTCGTATTAAAGGGAGGCCCGTGCCCAGCAGTGGGGCGTTAAAAAGGGCTGAATATATATAAGTTAAACCTTATATAATAAGGATTCAGTGGCATAACATGACTTCTGAATAACTTAAAAAGCAATAATTCTTATCTTTAAAATATATGACTTATAGTCACCATTTGTTAATAAAATATGTTTGAAAATCAGATAAAGCCATTTACCATGAAACCTGTTAATGGTATTAATAATTTCACATAGCTTGAAGGAGCTTTACCACAATTTATTCTTTCTGTTTAATGAAATATAATAATTTAATATATAAATATTAAATATTTGTAACGTTTTAAATTATTACGATGATGAGACAAATAAATAATTAAATATGTTGGGACGTTTACACACAGCACCATCAAGTTCCATGGTAAGCTACGAGATTTGTGTTATGGATACCAGATAGTTGATACACTACATATAAATAACTTTAAATATATACATATTATAAATATAAACACCCATGACCGGAGTACAAACATTCGTGCTACACAAATGAATGACCCCAGCGGGACTCAAACCCGCGACCGCTGGCACAGCAAGTAGGATCACTACAAACTGAGCCAGTCGTGTCGTCTGAGCCAGATGTGTACATACTTATAATTTAAAAAAAAAAGAAAAACACATATCGAACATCCCTCTTTATCTCAATAATGAATACCTCTTTCTTTTGTATAATCGGTTAAAAAAAATAGTTTTATATAATATGATGTAAGACCGCGCGCGTGCGTGTGTGTGTGTGTGTGTGTGTGTGTGTGTGTGTGTGTGTGTGTGTGTGTGTGTGTGTGTGTGTGTGTGTGTATGTGTGTGTCTCTCTGTGTGTGTGTGTGTGTGTGTGTGTGTGTATATATATATATATATATATATATATATATATATATATATATATATATATATATATATATATATATATATATATATATATATATATATATATATATATATAAGATAGTTTTTCAAAACGAACTTCATAATAACTCTACTCACATATGGAGGAAATAAAATTCCCATGTATTAGAAACTAAAATAGCTTCGTACTGGAATATGAACAAGACCGTATATTTTAACCTAAAAGATCGTTAACATAATGGATTCCGCTGCAATGAATGTTATCTTATCTTTTTTTCGGAAATGTTTCAGCAGGTTAGTTTTAAAGCGAAAATTCAAATGTCGCTCATTAAACGTGCAATATGAAAATCTTCTCAGTACATGGAGTGCGAGTACTTTTATCTATCTCTGTACATTGGCCCAATGAGAAGTTTTATTTCCGTAAACGTACTAGTTCGTATTTTACAGCTAAATTATACTTCGTATCTCTCCCGAAGATGATGATGTTTACAAGCAGCAGTACGCCAGATTGATCCTGTCCTAATCCCACTTAAAGCTATATATAATTTTTTTTTAAAGCTTTTACTCTTGAAAGAAATAGTTTAAACTATACCTTTTTTAAATAACCTCTTTAGCGCATCCCACCACGTCATCTTTATTCAACTGTCATTACGCGTTTTTATGTTGTCCGAGTCACAACAATTTTACACTTTGACTTCGGCATATTTATAGTAATAATGCTACTTTATTTAATTTGAATATAATATTATCTTGAAATTCCATTTCAGTATAATGTGAATATGCAGGTGATTCTAATGTTATAATTTCGTTTGCAGAATCTTCAGACAATGATGACAGGATTATTCTCTTCTTAGTACTCACTATTTAGTTTTTTACTTTCTTAAAAACTTTCCTCCCGATATCAGTATTGTTCTTATGTAATCGCTTTCTTTTTTCCGTTTTGATTTTACAAAATTTGTACAATTGTTGTGACTCGGACAATATCAGTTACAATCTTCAACTTAACTAAGGGAACTCAATACCCAGTCAATATTTAATATTTCTCACGGGCACTAGGAATATGATTTAATTTTTAAAGACTTAATGTTAAATTTCTATCTCCAGTAAGGAAAATTACAGATAGACAGTTTATTTGGATCCGCTGAAATACAACAGAATGTGTGAATTTTCTTTCACTGGAAGAAAGTATTTATTGCCATTATATACTACCATAATGAAGCTATTACTGTGCTTAGTTCGACCAGGGATGAGAAACTAGTGTCACATAGATAACTAATAAGCTAACTAAATATTTACTGACCTTCAAAATCTATACAAATAAATAAAATTGAAATGTCTGCTTGTAATATCAAAATAACAGCTTTTTACTAAATACATATGACAATATATACGGTATTTATAAGAAAAACATTTTTTTTTTAATATTTTTATCTCTGTCTATTTATTCCGGCTAATCTGTTTGCGAACGTGACTCTAACTAGCAACAAACCGATGCCACTGACTGTTTTTACTAGCAGATAGCTGATGTTATAAGGAGTAAATTATGCTACTTTTATTTTAGAAAAAGAGTAGTTTATTTTAGAAAAAAATAGAACCCATGAAATTGTAGACAAACTCCCGTGTGCCTAGCCAGGGACGCACCCGAGTGATGCGAGGGTAGGTAAGTTGTAAAAAATAAGTAATATATAAATTAATATACTGTATTAAATTGAATGAAATGAATAAAGACTATTCTTCTAGTTGACAGACGGACATAAAAAATGCTAATAAATATTATGATAGAATATTTAATATATTTACTTTGTAATGTTTTTTCAATGCGGAGAGCAATCATTTGACTCTTACGATCCGTTTGGACCCAAATATCTTTTCCGTTTGCCCTATTTTCCAAATGAATAAAGGAATGATGTCATCAAATATATCACTAATATCGGAATTCCTATAATGTATATATAGGAATACCTTTAAGTATGCAGAACTGTATTCAATATACAGGGTCATTTTTAATTTACTGAAAACCTTTTGGGAATACACTATTTACAACATAACAACAACATCTGTAAGAAAAAAAAAATATATATCTTAAATTTTAATTTTCATACAAAAAAAAAAAAATTTTTCACCTTCTAAAATTTAAAGTTCTAGCATCTGGCCAAGTTTAAATGAGAAAAAAAAATTGTTATGCAGTAGCAAAATCTATACTAATATTAAAAAGAGGAAAGATTTGTTTTTTTTTGTTTGCTTGTAATGAATAGGCTCCGAAACTACTGAACCGATTTAGATGAAACTAGCGACTCACTCTCGCTTTGCTCGGGTTCGGGTAGATAGTTTGAGACTCTGGGAAGCTTATATGATAGTTGTTATTAGTATTATTCCGGAAATCATATCTTAAGGGGGTGAAAATGGGGATGAAAGTTTGTATGGTGAATCAATCTAGGGACGAACCCGAGTGAAGCGAGATTGAGTCCCTAGTGTTTAAAAAACATTATATTTAAAAAATATTTTTTACTATAGATAAACCTACCTATTTATTTGCAATATAATAAAATACACAAAAATACATATTTAACTGTCTCCTTTTGTATTTCTTTTATAAAAAACCTATTAATAAGAAATTTTCAGACAACATACAATACATATATATATATATATATATATATATATATTATATATATATATATATATATATATATATATATATTATACTGCATTACATAGTATTATTATCTATACTATTTACACAATATATGGAAAACATAAACAGGGACAACAGACATCTAGTTAACTATATATAGAAGATCTTCAAACATTACAAGGTAAATGAAAAACATTTCTCAAATACTTACAATGCTTCTAGCAAATGCCATAAATTTTTCAATAAATATTCTATTATTTTTTATCATTTTAGAATCAAATAAATTTTCAAATACGTATATCTTATATTATGTAATCTTATATTATGTATCTTAATATAACATTCTGTTTATGAAATGTAACTGACAAATGAAGTGAATGAAATGGAAATAATACAAGTAAGAGTTCGCTACAAACTCGTGGGAGGATCTTGAAAACAATTTTAATTTACCGAATGCCACGTTCATCAAACATCACAAATCTCAACTTGTTACCAATAGAAATAATTTTAATAAGTTGAGCGAACTTCTGATAACGTTTGATGTGGAGTTTATTGCTGAAATTATCACATCTTAGTAATATTATAGATACGAAAGTGTATTTGTTGGCGTCCGGTGATTAGCATATTTTTGATACATCAATCATTATGTATAAGTGGTTAATAGGCTATAGAGTCAGGGCATGAATGAAGAGAGAGCTGACGGAGACGGAGTAGTTTTTATAAAATAATGCTTATAATATATATATATATATATATTATATATATATATATATATATATATATATATATATATATATATATATATATATATAGTTACGACATATAAGAATTTTCAACTGTTGATGCGATATTTAGATATTAAAGATGATTTTTCTACTGATGACCTATAAGTAATATTTAAGAAATAGGTACTTAAGTAATACCTACTTTTACATTACTAAATTTACGTTTCAAATGTAGAATTAAAAGCAAAACCAATAGTACATTTTTATTAGGATTGCAATGCGGTATTGGCAAATGAAATCTGTGCCTAATAAAATTGTGACGAGGTCAAGTCCAGTAGTTTGTTGTTGTAATAACTTGTGCGTGTAAATTTTTAAAAAACAAAGATTTTTTACAAAATTTTCATATTGTAGAAGCCACTCAACGCTTTTTAGAGTTTTTATCTATTTGAACGTGAATAAATCACAGGATGATAATATTTTTTTTCATTGAATGACATTTTCTAAGCCCCCAGATCAAGTGGCGTGAATGAACATATAAAGATAAGTAGTAATAGTATTGATATAAAGTTATGTGAGCATGCATGTAGAGAAGGGGGTTATTAGTGCATCGTTCGTTTACTAAAATATGATATATTGGTTGCTGCGCTAAGAATGGTTAATAAATACCTTTATATGGATAGCACAAACAATAATCATTTACCATCCTATTAAGTTTCTGTATTATTGAAGAGAGGCCCGTGACCAGCTGTAGGACGTTAAAAAGAGCTGTAAATATTTTACATCACGTATTTTCACTCCATAACAAGTTAATAAATAAATAATAAATATAAATATATTGGGACATTAACACACTGCACCATCTAGTTCCATGGTAAGCTACGAGGCTTGTGTTACCCATACCAGATAGTTGATACAGTACACATATATAGCTCTATATATATTATACATACGTATAATAAATATAAACACCCATGACTGAAGTACAAACATTCGTGCTCATCACACAAATGAATGCCTCCAGCGGGATTCAAACCAGCGATCGCTGGCACAGCAAGTAGGGTCACTACGAACTGAGTCAAACGTGTCGTCAGCTACTAAAATAAAGTAGTCAAAGGAAAACAACTGAAACTGAATATACCAAATCGTAACTTACTTTTTAATTTAAAATTGAGACGACGTAGTTTTTCCAATTCGGGTCATGTCTGTTCAAAAAACTCTGGATTCCAATTGCTAATAGATGATCTACCTGACTGAGACTTTGACTAACGTTATAAAAGTATTCCTACTTCAAACTATATTTAAAAATATTTTAAGTGTACAGTTTTATATACTATTCTTTATTGCACTTATATGTAAAATACAGAGAGTAACAAACAATAAAATTAGTTAGCAAAGGTGGACTTATCTCTAGAAGAGATCTCTTCCAGTCAACCTAAGTGAGTTAGAGAGATAGTATTAAAATGCAGGCTAAAGTGCAGTAACTCAAATGTAAATACTTAAATAAATATATATTATATATACATATAACAAAACATTATACATATTATATACCATAACATATGTACATACTACTACATACAAAAATACATATCTATATAATATAGTGCATAATAATAGTAGTTTTCTACATTTTGAAGCTTTTTTATATATTCACAATATATTAAAACAGATAAAATATTCTGTACTTATGTCTTTCTGAAAAGATCAAAGTTATGGAAACATCTAAAATCATTTTCGACAGAAATGTCACTAAAAGTTTAGGAAGAAAGCATTTTCATTTTGCGACACTGCTCTAAATAGATCTATTGACTTTAAAACTGAAATATTATATATTAAAGTTTTTTATATTATTTATTATTATTATTCTTTTGGTTTTAAAATAATAAAGTAAAAAAGAACTTTCAATTACAATTGTTTAGTTTTATATTATATGTTAGGACATTAACACACATCATCATCTAGTTTCATGGTAAGCTACGAGGCTTGTGTTATCCATACCAGATAGTTGATATTATAAATATAAACAACCATGACTGGAGTACAAACGTTCGTGCTCAACACACAAATGAACCTAGCGGGACTCGAACCCGCGACCGCTGGTACAGCGAGTAGGGTCACTACAAACTGAGCCAAACGTGTCGTCAATTGTTTAGTTGTTTAGTAGGTAGCTATTACTTAAAAAAACTAGTGTCACAGCAGAATAAAATTTCAACACTACGTAGGCAATAAAATTTACTGTTTATTGCGAAAAGGCACGGACCTCCCAATGGAACACTTAATGTGTATGGAACATCACAGTCGACCTCAATGAATACCATCTACTTACCTATTTATGAAACCAGTTCGTAATTTGGCGCTATAGACTATAAAACACGCCATCAGCGGACGTTTTTCGATGCAAAGTCCTCTTGTGTGTTGTAACAGCCTTCTTTCGATTTTCGACTAACCATTTTGAATTAAAATTACGTCAATATTACAGTGTAGGGAGAGCTTTCAAAGTCAACTCCAAGGGTTGTCATTAAACCGATTTGTGATGTCAAAATTTCAACTTTCGACAACTTCTGCTACTTTTATAATAAAAAATAAGTTTTAAGAGCTTTATATTTTTACTTAGACTGTGACATTTTATAATGTTGCAGAAAAACATATACTTTTAAGTTTATTATGACAAAATTGTATGATCTTTCAACTACTTATATTATACTGTATAGTTAAACTTGATAGGATTGCTGTAATATGCAACAACCTTAAATCTTACTAAAGATTGAGTATGTAACTAGGGTAAATAATTATATAAACATTTTTAAATATAACAACATTAATAACAAATTTAATATCTGAAATACTATTAGAACTTACTATTATTCTCCAAATAATAAACTTTCCCAATGCAAAAAAAAACATTTTATGCAGCTAAAAACCTATATGTTTTGTAAGGGCTCAATAAAGTAATCAACACGCAATTTAATGACAAAATGTATGATGCTGGAAATGAAAACGAGACACGCAGAGTGCGCCGTCAAAGTCAACTCAACGAGTCGTTGCTGTCCAAAGGGATTATCGGTTAATTTTGATGTTGGAAATGTACGCCTGTTGCTTAATTAGTCGCCTTTATAGCTTGTTTGCAGGTCAGCACTATGTCATGTATGCACGTCTCGTAGTGTATAAACTAAGAGCGAATAGTTTAGTAGAAGTGGTATCTGTACTAAATGCTAACACACGAAAGGTGACGCGTGACATATTTTATTGAGTAGATTTTATCCATAGCTTAAATATATATATATATATATATATATATATATATATATATATATATATATATATATATATATATATATATATATATATATATATATATATATATAATTTTACAATATAATCCTGGTTTTGTCAATTACATATTTAATTAAAGCTTTTGCGGCTCCGGCAAGAATATTATGAATTAAGTCCAACTTAATAGATCACTGTGACCCTTACTTTATATGGAATATAAAAGAAGGAAATAGTTTATAATTTCGGATTTCAATAAAATAAAACAAAACTTCTTACAGAATTTAATGTCGCTCACAAACAATGATTTTCGTTATGATAAAACGATAAATATGTAGGTAATCCTTTGGGTTTAATTTATTTTAACTATAATTACATGACACAACACAATATATTTTATATTACACATTATTGTAAAAGAAAAGTGAATTAAAATCACAAATTATACAGCGTTTCAATTATTTTTGTACTAGGCGCTCTATTCTTTAGTCTGAGGCACGCGTTGATAGCATTTACAAAATTAAACTAGCGGCCGGTGTCCCGTAATATTACAAACAAGTGCTTTTAACACCTGACCACATAATAACGGACGTTAACAATGCAATTCGGTTTACTGTTGCTTTTATTTTATCTACCATGAAATGTTGATTGAATTAGGCATTCTTGATATGGATCATTTAGTTTTTTATTTTTATTTTATACTAGCACTGCCCGCTGCTCCGCCCGCGTTCAGATGACCAAAAACCAAATTCTTAGGTTTTACATATTAGTATACTCTTACATTGCAGTTTTTGTATTTTTTCTCAGAAATGAGATGTCTTCCCGCGGTAAAAAGTATCCTATATGTTGACCCGGATGACCAGCTATCATCATACCAAATTTCATCAAAATCCCTTCAGTGGTTTTCTCGTGATGGGGGAACAGACAGACAGACGTAAAATTCTAAAAACTATAGATTTGGCCTCTGTATCGATAATAATGACTATTTCAATAAGATTTTCCAAAAAATATGCAATGTACAGATTAGACTTAGAATTTTATTATATGTATAGATATAATAATGATATAAAAAAATTCTTAAAAAACGAAAATATAGTAAAACTATATTTGAATATTTTGGTAAAAATGTTAAAATATATTTAGTTACTTAAATTATTAGGCAGTGGTAGCCCAGTGGTAAAGCGATCGCTTGGGAAACCGAGTGAAGCAGATTCAAATCCCGGGTCTCGCACCTCTGATATTTTCATGTGCGAATCATTTCTAACATGATTACCACTTGCCTTACGGTGAAGGAAAACATCGTGAGGAAACCTACATGTCTGAGAGAACTTAGCAAGTTTTCGAAAGACATGTGAAGTTCGCCAACTCGCACTTGGCCGGCGTGGTGGACTATGGCCTGATTCCCCTCGTACTGAAGGGAGGCCCGTGCCCAGCAGTGGGACGATAAAAAGGGCTGAATACACACTTAAATTATTAAAAGTTTTAATGCTATTTTATTTATGTTATATTATAAGAAGAACTTAAATTTTAATAAAAGTTATGATTACAATATAACTTTGTCTAAATTATAATTTTACCTGAAGTCAGATGCTCGTTATAACTTTCTCCCATTACTATTTTAACATCGAGAAGTTACCTGAAACAATTAATAAAATGTATAACTGAAAACTACTACCTTACTACTACTGTCATTTTGACATAATATACATTTATACATATAATAAAACTAGCATTGCCCGCGGCTCCACCCGCGTTCATATGACCAAAACTAAATTCTTAGGTTTTATATATTACATTACCATACCAAATTTCTTCAAAATCCAAAAAAATATCAAAAAAACAAAATCCAAAAATTCTTAAAACTACAGGTTCGGCCTCTGTTAGCGATAACAACGTGTATTTCAATAAAATTATCCAAAAAATATTTAAAGCACAGATATTGCTTCATTAAATTTTAATGTATCTATAGATGTAACTAATTTATAAAGCCAAAAAGATTGTTTTTTGATAATTTAAACACGGGCGGTACCGCGGGTAATTTGGTAGTAATTCTAATAAAATCATAGAAAGGCTGAATTTGTACATTCAATATTTTGGAATTAAAACTACGTATTAAAATACGTATAAATAAGACACATGGTGACATCTATTGACAAATATCTACATAATACAAAAATAAATATTCATTAAAATATTTTTTTTTAATGAATAAAATAGTGCTATTGATATACTTTTTCAAGATTAGCTATTTTTAATAGTTTTTGACATATTGAGTAAGTTAACTTGCTAAAATGCATATAGTATCATCGTTTTTTTTTTATTCTAACCAGTTTTTGTAATTTTTCTCAGAAATGAGATATTTTCTGCGGTAAAAAGTATCCTATATGTTGACCCGAATAATCAGCTATGACCATACCAAATTTCATCAAAATCCGTCCAGTAGTTTTTCAGTGATGCAGTAACAGACAGACAGACAGACAGAAAGACAGACAGACAGACAAAAATTCTAAAAACTATAGAGTCGGCCTCTGTATCGATAATAATGTCTATTTCAATAAGATTTTCTAAAAAATATTTAATGTACAAATTTGACTTACTTAGAATTTTATTATATGTATAGATTGTAACTATGCCGAATCTGTACATTAAATATTTTTTTGGAAAATCTTATTGAAATAAACATTATTATCGACACAGGGCCGAATCTATAGTTTTTAGAATTTTTGTCTGTCTGTCTGTCTGTCTGTTACCGCATCACAGAAAAACCGATGGAGGGATTTTGATGAAATTTGGTATGATGATAGCTGCTTATCCGGGTCAACATATAGGATACTTTTTAAAAAAACTTTTTAGAAAATATCTCATTTCTGAGAAAAAAATGCAAAAACTGCAATGTAAGAGTATACTAATATGTAAAACCTAAGAATTTGGTTTTTGGTCATCTGAACGCGGGCGGAGCCGCGGGCAATGCTAGTATATTAATATGGGTGTATTATTATTTCGAAAGCTGCAATGTTATATGTATGCAGCCGCGAATCTTAGAATCTAGCGCTTTTATTTTTATCCAAAAAAAATGAAAGGTTTCCCGCGGCAGAGCGTTAGGATTTTTCTATGAAAATCCCGTTAGTATGCTGTACTGAATACGTTTTACATGAATTGTTGTTTAACAACAAGTGTTTTGTAAATATGCAATCAGAACTTACCATGTGGAAAAAAGTATAAATTCTAGAAAAATCCTGTAAATCCCCAGGAAATTAATATATTCCCATATCTCTCAGCAACAAGGTTAGTGATTTTTTTTAGTAAAGTCGTATTTCGGTCGTTTTCAGCGACAAGCACACGCTCAATTCGATGACTTCCATTTCCTGCCTTCTCTTGACCTAACATCGCGCTTTGCCTAAAAATCGCCTTTACATTGATATCCAATTAAATATTTTATATATAATATGTGGAAACTGAATCCGTGAGTTTTTTGCATAAGTCTCGGACAAACAATTTACCTATATATTTTTTCATTACCAATTCATCTAGAAATATCAAAAAAACTTATGATCGTTAAGTGAGTGGTAGCTCTATATTCTATTTCCCCAGGGCCACTGTACTGAGTAACGCTATGACTTATCACGTATGACTTCAGGCTTTTTAAAAATGCACATCCATTTTTCTGTTACGCAAAAACGTATATCAGCAATGTGTTACTGATATTTAAGTTACGGTTTTATAGTAAATAGTGCAGACTTTTAGAATTTTACTTAATAAATGTATTAAAAGTGAAATCATCCAGTAAATTGAACATTGTAGTAAAAAATTACAAATTATGCTATTTCAACATTCTTTAAAGACATATTTTATGATTAAAATTTTATAGCTTTTAATACTAAAAAATATTGAGAACTCAACAACATTGTAAAGCGTCTAAAATTTTATATGAAATGGACCATTGACTTTATGTAAAAAATACTTCTGAAAAAGTTTTTTAGTACAAGTTTCGTTGTGAAACAACATTGTTACATACTTTAAGATTAAACAATAAAAAGCTATCTTCAGTTTTATAGGAGGCACTAAGGTAATTCCAATTAAAATTTTTGCGCGAATCGCATTTTGAAGACGAATTTCAAAAGCTAGATCGACGAATTTGATCGAATTACGTAATAAATGTTGCAATAAATACTTTTAAAGTATTTCGAAGTTAGTGTAACTTTTAAAAAATATTTAAGTCTATACTATATTGAGTATAAATGGATATATACCTAAGTCAAAGTTAACACAATCGGTTAAAAATTGTCCCTATAGAAGGATATAAGCTGTATTTTACTCCAAAAAAGAAAATACATACATAGACAATAAATATTTTAACTGACATTATAAATGAGCACAGTTTTTTTTAGAAAGTAATAAAGGCTACTTTATTCTCACGAAAAGTGAAACAGCGGCACGAAATAGAATTACAAGTTACTTAGGTGCAAGTTTTATATAGCGACGCAAAACTAACAAAACCGTAAACTATTAACAATATAATAATATAAATCATCATAATCATTAATTAATTATAATAAATATATACATATTATTATATTAAAAAGCTGTTTTTTTTAAATGCACTAATTCTGGCTCAAACATAATTAAAACGTTTTGCATTTAATAAAATATTTATTATGAAAAAAACCTTAAGAGTAAGGCAATTACATAAAAATATAAGGTAAAGCTGAGCCGCGGGGTAAAAGCTAGCTAGCTGTACATGTATATATCAGGTAATTTTCATGTTGATTTTGGCTCTAAGTGAGCGTAAGCTTTATATAGAAATAACTAATAATAAAAGTGTAACTTATCGCTGTTTGTACATGGAAGATATTCAAGAAAAACTATTAACCTTATATGGTGTTTTGCCAAAAAAACTGTTTTCGTTCTTTTTTTTAATGTGGTTATGAATGACTCACCGTCTCGAAAAGCCAGTACTACCCACTAAAACCCAACGATACCTCCCCCGTCTTAATGGGGCATCGCAGGATCGTTTATGCATTCAACCACGACGCTCCGACGGCAGGTCTGCCGAAACAGACCACAACAACCATGGGGTTGCTCCACGGTCCACTGCGATCAGACAAATACCAGGTAGCACAGTACCGCATAGCTCACCGCCCACCGAGATGGGCTGCCTACCAACCCCCCCACCATGACAAGGTGAACGCACGTTGGGGGATCATTAATGGGGGTATTTATTATCCTCATACAACCCAAAAGAACGTTTGACGGTTTTTCTGTTTGTGCGTTAATGAGCGCTAATCTCAGAAACGACTTAGCTGATTTGAGTGCGGTTTTCACTAATGTATTGTTGTAAGCTTAACTTAGCATTTAGTGAAGTGAAAATTCGGAATGAATTATTTAAAGGGTAAAATGAGGTGGCAAAGTTTATTTGGGGAAGAATTATTTATGATCAGGATTACTTGAAACTTAATATTATTGCTCTGGTAAATGTAAAGTTAGTAAGAATATTCACCATTTTTATTGTTAAATTTAGGTATTTAGCACCAAAATTACAAGCAAATATATAATACTTGTATGTACATACAGATTATTTGAAATTCATCCTTTGAGGGAATAAAAATGCTTTCAGGGTGTTCTTAGCTTAAAAATCAAAAGGAACATTTAAAATACACATCTCAAGGATTATTTTTATATAAAAACCTCAATTTTGTTGTAAGCTTTTTTTACGTTACGTTACGATACCTACTTATACCGAATAAATAATTTAAATAGTGTAAGGTAGGTAGTACTTATTAAACAAAATATGTTGAAAATAATAAAAATGGTAAAACTTTCATATTTAATTTTTGGTTTTATTACAAAGTAGAGTTGCTTGCGTGTATCTTATTTACATAAACCTTTCTCCAGGCTATAATTTCCAAGAAGGATTTTTCAAAATACGGACTGGTAATTAAAGGGCCAGGGCGAAGCGAGTTAAAATAACCAAAAAAAACCAGCTTTATATATATCCATACTAATATTAAATGCGAATGTACTCTGTCTGTTTGTCACCTTGTCACGCTTAATCCGCTAAGCCAATTTACTCGTAGATGAAATTTTGTATGGAGACAGTTTGAGATCCTGGGAAAGACATAGGATAGTTTTTATCCCGAAAAACATCTATTAAGAGGGTGAAAAAGGGGGTTGAAATTTAAATGGGTAATCAATTATTTCTCAAGTAAGGGACATATCTTTTTTTATTTTTTAAAATACTTACCTACTTTTCTATACCTATGTATACGTACGTACTATATATACTTTTCTATACATATGTATATACATATGTACGTATACATTGTACATATCTATTATGGTCTATTCAATACTAGCCGTTAAAACGTATCTAGGAACGAACCCGACCATTAAATTATTGATAACGAAAACTCATGAAAAATTAAATTACTCATATGAAATTACTACATCATAAAAAATGCTGCTGCAAATTACTATGTGCGGTATCATAATATATAAGCTAAATGTTAAATTCTCGTCTGGCTGGTGAAAATATATCTAGAATTAACGAGATCAAGTCAGGGCTTTGGATAGAGCGTGTATTTGTAGCGTTGTCTTTGTTCCTATTGCGGCTAGTGTAGATGGTTCATCCCAATTATAGCTAGAGTACCCTTGTCGTATACGACTACGAAAAAATAAATTCATTTCAATGAAAATTTACGTATATATGCAATACTCACATAAATTTGAGCTTCAGCGTAATTGAATATTTTAATTAGTATATATAAAACGAGATGTAGAAAACGAGAGACTCGTCACGCGGAAATAAAATATAAAAGCATTGGTTGTGGATAATTGTACCTGTGAGCCTACAAAATCAAAAGTATGATTTAACGTTAATATTTTAAATCTACACATATAATTAAATTGTAACTAAGTCGAATCTGTACATTTAATATTTTTTGGAAAATCTAATTGAAATAGACATTATTATCGATACAGAGACCGAATCTATAGTTTTAGAATTTTTATCTGTCTGTCTGTTACCGCATCACGGAAAAAGCACTGGAGGGATTTTGATGAAATTTGGTATGATGATAGCTGGTTATTCGGGTCAACATATAGGATACTTTTTACCGCGGGAAACTATCTCACTTCTGAGGAAAAATACAAAAACTGCAATGTAAGAGTGTACTAATATGTAAAACCTAAGAATTTGGTTTTTGGTCATCTGAACGCGTGCGGAGCCGCGGGCAATGCTAGTTAAGAATATAAAGATCAGTTACCATTTTTAGGGTTCCCTACCTAAAAGAGATTTGGGTATGATATATGTATAAATAGCTAACCTCTCTTTAAACGCATCTATACTAATATAAAATAGAGTCGCTGTCTGCCTCTATAACAGATAGAGTTTACAGGTAGAGTTTCTCCGCTTTCTTCTTTCTAAACCACACAATGGATTTTGATAAAGTTTTCACTTATAGAAAAATATTAAACCAAGAAGGCTTGTGTATATAATCTATATAAATAAAAATGAATCATCAAAATGAATGTACGTGCATAATTTCTGATCGACTGCACCAAGTTGGATAATTCTTTTTTTTCAAGATTCTTCAAGATCTACATCATGTTAAGAACCCATTTTGTTACAATATACCGTCAGCAGTTGCATCGCACTCCCTATTGTATTCCAACGTACATAAGTCGACGTGAGATGGATTTTTGAATAGCAAACAATAAGATCTAGTGTTTAAACAAAAATACACATATTTGGCATAAACATTTTGTTATTGTTTTAATATCAAAGCATGAAGGCTCTCCATATTTACTTAACTATATCGGAGCTTCCATAAGCTTTTAGAAAGGCTTTTAAGTTCATTTTTATTGCATAATCATATATATTTCCCAATAATTTGATATATTATTATAAATGCGAAAGTTTAAATGTGTGTCTGTCACGCTGAATCAGCTGTACAGATTTAGTATATGAATTTTAGCACATAAATACACTACGTATAAACTGCAGTAAGTAAATAGACTATTGGTTTATGCCTAGTGACGCGATAAAGCTATCCGAGGGTAAGTCGCTAATTATAAACTATTTTTTAATAATTCTATAGACGAGTCAAAAATTGTATGTCAAATAGAAAAGTATCAAAAATTAGTAACATTTATTTTGCATGTACCGAAATGTTATGATAAATTTTACGTTGAATACTCAGATCCGATTAACACTTGCCTGGCTTTTAGTTTAAAAAGGGTTTTAAGCGAAACAAGTTCTGGCAAATACTCGTTGATGTCCGAATGTCTGTATTTTAGTTACGTTATTGCTTTCACGGCAAATGAAAAACGCTGGACTTTATAAAACATTGGTCCGCCGGAGCACTTACTTTAATAACAGCTTAATTTATTTTGAGTTTAAATTTATTGTCATAGATGTACGAAAATAATAGAAATGAAGTGACTTTATATATACATTTATCGTAAGTTGATATTAAAATATTGAAAGCTTGCGCAAGTTTCCAAACTTTAAGAAGGTTGTCAAAATTCCGTATTACCTACAACATCGCCTAGCTCTAGTGCCATGACATCCATTGTATAAAATTATAATATTTTGATGATTGATTTAGTTTTTGTAAACATATATCGTAGGGGCGTTTAATTTGTACTTTAGACTTTTAATTTTAGACTTGACCGTTATGTATGTATAATGTATGTATATGTGGCCATGTACTTTATATGTTCCTCTGTGTCTACATATCTAGTTTACATGATATAATATGGTAATTTTTATTCAAGAAATAAAAGTATTGGGAAAGGCGCTTATTTAATAAAAATTCTGTTCTTATATAAAAATTGCCGCACGCACTTCAAACTTCTGCATCCCTAATAAAATGGCGTTTGTAAGGGGACAAATGTATTTTAAAATAAAACTATCTTTTCGGATTTTTTCGCGAATTTATTTTGATTTTTGGTTCCCGACGTTTCGAATGCTTTACAGCATCCATGGTCACGGGAGAGACTGAGGTGTTACATGTCTTGAAGGTATAGTTGTTACAGACAGCCTACCCACAATTAACAAAATGAAAATTGCACCAATTACATTACAATATTTTTTAACTTTAAAACATTTTTATAATTTTAATTATAATTGAATATGGAATATTATATATTTAATTTTGCTATTATTTTTTATAATTATTACAATTTTAAAATATTAATTAGTAATCTATATTTAGTGTTGCCATTATTATATTTATAACCATAAAGAAAAATATAAAATATAGTATTAATTATTTAAGCCATATAATTGTTCTATGTGTAATTTAAAAAGTTAAAATTAATTAAGGATAATAATTTTAATTTAGTTTGCTGTTATTTAAAAACAAACTTACTAAGCAACACTATTACTATATACTTTTACAAATGAAAAATAAATAATTTTAATCTGATAAGCTGTCATTTTGATCTACACAGTAAGAACTTACTACATCTACCTGTCTGTTATGTTTATATTTATTATTCAAGACATGTAACACCTCAGTCTCTCCCGTGACCATGGATGCTGTAAAGCATTCGAAACGTCGGGAACCAAAAATCAAAATAAATTCGCGAAAAAATCCGAAAAGATAGTTTTATTTTAAAATTTCAAGTATTCGCGTAAATCTAAGAAAGTATTATGGGACAAATGTATGTATATATGCTACCACCTATATAATTTCACTTAAGTTTTACATATAATGCAAGCTGAACTACCGCGTTTTCACCCAATATCCTCACCGTTGTAGGATATACTTTATCCTATCCTTTAATACGATTATGTTTTTTCGGGAGCGAAACGCTTCTTTTTGTAGAGATTTGTAAGGATTTGGCGGTTGCCAATCTCGCTGTAAGACCTAGTGGCAGCTAGACACTTCAAACGGACAAAAAAGAACCCGTATCAGAGTCGCATCAACAAATTTCTAAAGTAATTTTGTGAGGCAAAATAACAACAACGACTTTCTAATACCAAAAACCTTTTTTAGGGTTCCATACCTCAAAAGGAAAAACAGAACTCTTATAGGATCTTCATTGTCCGTCTGTCCGTCCATCCGTATTAAAAATGTATAAGCTATATCAACTGAAGTAATACTAGTTTTTGTCACTAGCCGGATCCACTCATAATATTTAGTATATAGTTATTATATACAGGTATTTAAAACTTACTTATAATATTTGCAAAAGTAAAATAAAAATTTTCTTTAATGATAATTTATAAATCATACGAAGTTTTCATCGATGCAGATATGATAATAACCAATAAGTTTATTAAATGGACACAGGTGGAGCACTCAGAAAATTATCAACACCCATATGGGGTGCTAATCCATCAAGCGATCAGGATCGCTGGCTTTCATTAATCATACTCATTGATTAATGTCTCACATACAAAATACGTAATTTAGTGTATTATGAGCCATACTAAAGGGTTTCATTGTTTATATACACTCTACAGATATAACCCTCCATGACTATTTCATTATAGTAATAAATGGGCTTAAGGTTTATTAAAATGATAAATATTCATAGAATTGTAACAAGGTCTCTCCTATAGCAAATATTAGCTTTTTGTAAACTCAAATGAAATATACTCGATATAAATATTTTTTTACAAATAATTGTGTATCATTGTGGACAATAGCATTCCCAAGGAGGGTTGACGTCAGGCAGGTTGGTCGGTCGTAAAACTTTTGCCAAATCCTTTTTGCAGTACAGAAGATGTACTGTGCCGACCCCAAGTGATTGGGAAATGGGCAGGGAGAAGAAGAAGAATTGTGTATCATTAAGTTTTATACTTTGCATTTAAATTAAAGTCTATATTATAAGTCCATGACGATACTACCCGGCTCGTAAGGCAGTTCTGGAGAAGATCCGGCGGGAAACTGAACAGTTGCTCTTTTAAAATAGTTATCTAAAAACCTAATATACTTTTTAAAATACTTCATTAAAAAGTAGCATATAAACGAATAAAGTATAACGTATATAACTAACATTACTAACTTAGAACCTAATATGATTTTGAACTTACAACATTTTATCCCAATATATATATATATATATATATATATATATATATATATATATATATATATATATATATATATATATGTGTGTATTCTTAATACTTTGTCTTAATTATCAAATATTAAAATAGCTTTTTAATTTTAAACTTAATGCTACCATAAAATAAAACTATTATGACGATTTTAATTTTTATTATATAACTAGTTTTACATCCCTGTTCTACTTTTTCCACGCAATATCCTATTTAGATACTTATAACAGGAAATAATTAATGTACCAAGATAATAAGTACTCTATGGTTCACTCCAGTTCAAACCCTACCTTTAGGCAAAAAACATATACATATATACACATATATATATATATATATATATATATATATATATATATATATATATATATATATATATATATATATATATATATATATATATATATATATATATATATAGCGATTTTATCGACAAAAGAGGACAAACCAACAGACATTATACATATGACGACACGCTTGGCTCAGTTTGTAATTACCCTACTCGCTGTGCCAGCGGTCGCGGGTTCGAGTCCCACTGGGGGCATTCATTTGTGTGATGAGCACGAATGTCTGTACTCCAGTCATGCGTGTTTATATTTATAATGTGTATGTATTTAAAAGTTATATATGTGTAGAGTATGAACTATCTGGTATCCATAACACAAGCCTCGTAGCTTACCATGGAACTAGATGGTGCTGTGTGTTAATGTCCCAACATATTTATTTATATAGGTACATTACGCATAATTTCGTAAACAAAGAGATATAAATGATTAAAAAAATAAATTAAAATGATAATGGACTATAAAATCCTATTATAAAATATACATTTTTAACGGTACTAAGCGTGCTTATTTGCAGATTAAATTATTTTTACGCGGTCTTAAAATTAATCTAAATTTTTGCTAAGTAACAGCTTTGTTAATGGCTGATGCTAAAGCTCTCATTAAACAGTTATGTTCAATTCATTGTTTAATCTGATAGCATGAAGAATTGTCTGTTATTAACTCGCACATCAAACCGGGATAATTAATTTCGAGAATGTTGTTAGCGAGTGCGGAACAAAAAGTAACAAAGCAGAAAATCAATCTTAAGAAGTCATAAGTATTAATACGATGCGCTACGAAATATTCGAAGAGCTTTATATATTACTAGCATGCCCGCGGCTCCGCCCCCACAAAATAAACTAATATGTAAAACCAAATTCTTAGGTTTTACATATTAGTATACTCTTACAATGCAGTTTTTGTGTTTTTTCTCAGAAATGAGATATTTTTCCGCGGTAAAAAGTATCCTATATGTTGACCCGGATAACCAGCTATCATCATACCAAATTTCACCAAAATCTGTCCAGTGGTTTTCTCGTGATGCGGTAACAGACAGACAGACAGACACACAGACAAAAATCCTAAAAACTATAGATTCGGACTCAGTATCGATAATAATGTCTATTTCAATTAGATTTTCCAAAAAATATTTAATATACAGATTCGAGATAGTTACAATTTTATATGTATAGATTTTCGAGACAACAGGTTTAACTTGGTAAATATAATCTTGACATTTAAAAGTCCGTAAAAAAAACAAATCTATGTGAACGTTTTAATGAAATAATTGCATGTTTGGAGAAGGTTATATATTTATCTTAAAAAAATTATGAGTGTGAAAGAATCTATCTGTGTTTGTTACCTTTTCATGTATAAACTGCTGAATAGATTTCGATAAAACTTGGTAAGGATATATATTAATAAATCTTGAGGGCGGTTGTCCTTTTGAACCCTTTGACCCTAGTTCATTTACCACAGGCAAAAAATAGTATATTTAGAATAGCGAAATGTACTTAAAATTAAAACGCACACAGTTTCTTCGACAACAACTTCGACTTCGATTAAGATTTTATAAATTTAAAATATTATGTCTATAAGAATAATAATCTTATTAATGCGCTATGTATTTGATTAAATAATATAGAATCAATGTGTCACATAATTTATCTAAATTATCTTAACAGTCCCGTTGTTACAACCCAATCGTTTAAAAGCTTCCATCAAACTACAATGATTGGGGCTTATCTTCAATTTCCATACGCCATTAACGTGAGCCTGACTACCCCGATAATCTGTTCATTATATGTATTAAATAATTTTAATGTATCTCTATAATAGACAATCCTTGTTAATATGAGAAATTCAAAGTTGCGTGTTAGAAATGCGAAGGAATTGACGATAAATTGGGCTTATAAATATTTATTGGTTGGAGAGGGCTACTTTTATCTCAATACATAAAATGATTTCCGTGGAACAAAAGTATATTGCAGAACTTCACTAGGGATTTACGCTTGCACGATGTGAAAACTTGTTACTCGCACGATTATTACTAAATAATTATTACGTATACTACGTAGTATTCTATTATTAATCGTCTTTAACATTAGCACTGATGTTCTCTCCTGACCGATTCCGGCCACGGCGGCCAATCTCATTGAGACTAGCCAACTGCGCAGGAGATATTATAGTGCACAAGTGTACGCGCAGACACAACGTGCACTCTCTATTCCTGTCACTCTCATACTCCGGTGGGACGACTACTCGACACGACCGGTGAGAATTAAGGCGCAGGACCGACGGCTTTACGTGCTCTCCGAGGCATGCGGTGAAACACCGCCAACTTCCCAACTCCGGGCTATTACTGAGGCTTACTTTGCAGAAAGACTCAATAACTAAACTTGGCCCGACCCGGGACTCGAACCCAGGACCTCCGGATGTGCAGCCGTACATGCTAGCCACTACACCACCGATACAGTTAATATTAGCATTTATCTATATATAATAGGGTAAATACAAAACAGTTCAATACCTTTTTCTCCTCTGTTTCTCAAGTGTTTTTTTTTGTTTAATGGCTATTGACAAACCAAAGTGTAAAATAAGTGTAATAAAAAAAATTTGGAAACAGTTTTTTTTTAGATAGGTAAATTCTATCCGTATAAGTGTTCCTCAAATTTAAATAATAATTGTTTGAATTTCGATCACTGGCAATCTTAATAATATAATGGCAATAATTTAATTAATTGCCACGACCTACTAATACCTACTTAGTAATGTACTTAGATATGATAAGAATACGTTCGAGAATAACAAATGAAATATTATTTCAATATTTAAAGCAGACCTCGTATCATTTTTTATAAAAGTCAGTGTTAAAATATCCCGTGGGAAGTAAGAAATAACTAGTGCTTTAGGGAGAAACTGCAATCTACAAGAGTGTTTCCCGTCGTTTATAATGTTCATAGTGAGTATCATTAATTTAAATATATTTACGGTGACCGTCCCGCGAGAATGTAATGCCTCGAGATATTACTATTTATCACATTTTCATATGTCCTCGAAACATTTGTCTTACTATTAAGCTCAGTATTTTAGATTAATTTTAATGGCAACTAGAAAATACCTATTTTTAAATGTCATTTTAACCGACTTCCAAAAAGGAGGAGGTTTTCAATTCGTTGGATTTTTTTTTATGTATGTTCAACAATTACTCGAAGACGCCTGAACCGATTTCGATTTTTTTTTGTTTTAAAGGGTATAATTTTATAGAAATCGGTCGAGCGGTTTTAAAAAAATCAACAATAAATAAATATTTTTATTTATATTTGTTTTTATGTTTAACGCCTTCTTCACTCATATTGTTATAAAATATTTGTATGTCTCCATTTTACGTAACATTGGCGAAGTAATCTGTGATCAACTGGCACGCTTTAAAGCCATTAACAAGATATTTGAATTGAAAGTAAATTGTCAATATACGAGTATCTTTATTGTCGACTAATTAACAAAACCAAGAATGATATGTAAATGCGCGAATTTAATACTTGAAGTTTGGCATTTATAGAGGACGATTCGATAAGGCGCTTTATAAACATAATATATATAAAGTCACTTTTAAACTCATATTTCGAATATACATACTTAAAAAAATTCAGATACCTTTAGTTTTTCTCTTTTCACTCAAAATCTTTTCAGTTTCAGAAAAAAATCTTATATTTTTTTGAAATGCCGTCACACCGTCTTATGTTTCGGTTGAAATAATCTGGAGATTGATTCCATATCTCACCCTCTTTTCCATTTTGTTGACATACAGGTCGGTATCGAAATTATTGCGCCCCATTTCTATATTTTTGTCGCCTTTCGAACGCAACTATCGCTTGTATTCTGGATAGAGCGAAGATGTCCCCAGTATCTCTATTGAGGAGGAATTAAAAAGCAAATTGGAAAATGTGCGACTACGTACATATTATGTGAACTTCTAATATCACATAGACTTAAGTAAGTTTATAGACTCGTGTGTTAAATTCTTATCAACAACAACAGGCAACTTTTTATCTGAACTAGCTTTTAGTACTGCTAAGATACTTTAGCCGATTAATAAAAAACCGTTATATTATAATACAAATACAAAATACATTGCGTTTAAGATATCTATATAAAATATACAAACACAACTCCATTTTAAAACAGTATTAAATATCTAAATTGCGAATTAAACTTAAAATCTTTTACAGAAAATCGAACTGTCGCCCTTTTGTATTCTGCGAGCGAATGTACCAAGTATTAAACGCTGGGCAACAGTATAATATAATCATGACGAAATTATTTTTTGTTCTCATATTATGAAACAAACATTTTATAAATATTCTAAGACAATAAGTTTTTGCAAACATTTGAAGTGTTTTTCCAGAAAACTTCCGTGCTATAAGAAAATACGAACTAATGAGGTGAGGTGGGTTTGTACTCGGTCCGTAAGCTGGATCTTATAGTAGGCCCATGGAAAACAACGCAGGCAACTTTTTATTTAATACCCCATATTTAAGGTTTAAAATTAAGGGAAAGTTGTAATTCATTGTAACTAGACATAGCCGCACGGGGCTTTTATAAGAACGAAGATTTATTTTCCTAGAAGCCTCTTTCTCGCCATACACGCCCTTTTGATCACAATGTACTCTTATTAATATTTCTATATGGATATAAATTAACGATTCAAATTCTGTTACAATATATTGTTGTTTGTTGTTTTAATAATTCCTTCTTCTTATTATGAAATTTAATTAACATTATTTGAACGTATTATATTATAATATTTCAATGAGCTGTATTTATAACGATAATCGAACGTTTTTAAAATTAGAATTCATTTTATGATTTTTTTTTCTTAAGTATCACTAGTAGGTATAGGTACAATACTAAAACTTTAGACTAACTGTACAGAGATTAACATTTTCTGCACTGCACAACCACTCTGTGGAACCAGCTATCGCCGGCGGTCTTTCCGAACCGCTACGACCAGGCCACTTTCAAGAAGAGAGCGTATTCATTCCTTAAAGGCCGGCAACGCATCTGCAAGCCCTGCGGTGTTGCAGATGTCCATGGGCGGCGGTGATCACTTCTTCAGGTGAGCCTCCTGCCCGTTTGCCCCCTTAGTCCCATAAAAAAAAAGAGTTTTGATACTAATTTTTCCTTACTCCGTCGAACGTCATAGTTTCGATTTCCGGATATAGCACCGGATGATAAAGATTAATTAATGCTTGGGTACAACATCTTAACGTCCTCAATATCACAGTGTATTTTAATAATGACTAGCGAGTAGCGATTCACCTTTGCTTCGCTCGGATTCGTCCCTATGGTGGTGTGATACTCTTTTTGACCTAACTTTTTTTATTTATGAACCGATTGAAATAAAACAAATAATACTAAATGTTAAGTGAAGCTTACTACAGTACATTAGTTTCTGAGATTAACGCGCACAAATACACAAAGCGAAATTCTAAAAATCATTGTTTTTAGTTCTATTGCGTTAATAAAAAACCCCAATAATGAATTTTCTCAAATATCTTCGATGCACAGACAGCGATCGGTTACACTTTTATTATATGTATTGATACTTGAGAAATTGAGAATTGAAATGAAAAGTCATATAATTATTTTTTCTTTTCAAGACAAAAATCGTTAAAAGATAAATTTCAATCTTATTTCATTTATCAACAATTTAGCAAAACAAACCAATTGGCAAAGATACGATAAGTAAAATTAAATTAGCTTAGAAATTTTCACTTTGATACTAGCGTTAAAAGTGTTTTCTTTCAAAGTTCTTGGGCTGTGCCATCTATTAATTCTTTCTAGAGAGAAATAACATCAAAGTTGAAAGAGAGAGAGAGAAAGAGAGAGAGAGAGAGAGAGAGAGAAAGAGAGAGAGAGAGAGAATAAAATGTATACATGATTATTAGTGATTCACATTCATAAAATCAACAGGAAAACGTAATACTATAATTTCGTCTAGACTTATCCAGTATCATAAGGACATGAATGCTACGAGTAGGTCGATGACCCATAAAAAGACTTTCTACGTAGCGTTGTGATACGCGAAACACACTGCGAGGACAAGGGTGTCGTTAGTCAGTAGAACAAACTAGTTGAATTATACTCATAATTTATTTTTGAATAGATATTTTTATCTCACTATCACATGCATAATAATTCCCAAGCTCGTTAGCACGACGTATGAGGCACTCAGTATATAAAGCGAAGCCTATACAATTATATTTAGCAGTACAGTAGAAAATACTATGTTAATTTATATATAATACAATTATTAATATATATATATATATATATATATATATATATATATATATATATATATATATATATATATATATATATATATAAACTCTATATTATACTCTATATATATATATCCTAATATATTTCATCCCCATCTTAAACGTTCTTATAAGACGAGGGATATGTTTAGTTATAATGCTTATGAAATATTTATTACAATCTTAGATAGTCAGTAAGCTTCTTAGTCGTTATGAATGCAGATCTTCCGAAATAAGGCATTCATAGCCGTCACGCTATTTCAAAAATGCTGAAATCCAAGGAGGTAACATTCAATAGTAGCAGTTAAGCTCCTAACCTTTAGTTTAACTTATTTGAAATAACCATAAACACAAACAGTTAATATATTATTTAAGAAAAGAAATAATGAATGAAAATATTTGACAGGATGTTCACGAGTGTAGAAAAATAAAAAAAGTTGTATTCAGCCCTTTTTAACGTCCCACTGCTGGGCACGGGCCTCCCTTTAATACGAGGGGGATCAGGCCATAGTCCACCACGCTGGCCAAGTGTGGGTTGACGGACTTCACATGTCTTTTGAAAACTTGCTAGGTTCTCTTAGATATGCAGGTTTCCTCACGATGTTTTTCTTCACCGTTAAGACAAGTGGTAATCATGTAGAAAATGATTCGCACATGAAAATATCAGAGGTGCGAGACCCGGGATTTTAACTCGCTTCACTCAGTTTCCTAAGCGAGCCCGTTACCACTGGGCTACCACTGCCTTAAGAAGAAATGTTCAAAAGATATGAGTCAAAATATACAAGATCAATTATACAATTTAATTACCCTTTCTTGCTTCGATATTGAACTTGAGAAAAATAATATTGGTATGGTATATATATAAATGTAGTATCTCATCCGTAAGTTACAGAAAAAATACCATTTATAAGTATATAAAACCTTCCATCACTTGTTTCAGTTAATTCAAAAAATTTCAATATCTCACACTTTAAGTTAAGATTGGGTAAAAAGTTATTTGGTAATTGATTGGATTTTAAAGAAATACAGCCAAACTCAGAACCCGCCTTTTGACTATTTTTTTGTTTAGTTAAACGGATGTTACATATACCGTCACCACATATGTACGTATGTATTTTTAGAATGTTATTCAAAATGGCGTAAACTATTTTTCTTCTACGTATCCACTTTTCTAAATAGGATAGAACGTCACACCCTCCCAATGTCTTTCATTCTATTATTTACATTTACCTTTACAAATTTTTACCCTTTACTTTCCAAGCGACCAAATTTTAAAAATTTACCACTGATACCTACATCATATGTAGAACAATACAACATTTTTAAATCAAATAATTTGTGCTTTATGTGCTTATTTTAATTTTTCATTGGTTTTATTATCTATACGTGTAGATGTGTAGGTTTTGTTTTAGGTTTTGTTTTTGGTTCCTAAAAGTAGATTTTAGAATTGCATTTTCAAAATTTCTAAGATGTTTTTAAATTGTATAAGTGTGTATTCAATACACCTGCCTTATATACATCTCTATGAATTCATACAGTTGATTTTCGATAAAAAATTCGTATACCTCTACGGTACATATAAACTAAAGATGACAATTATTTGTTACAAAGTAATATGAACACTGGATTTTTTTTAATTTAATTATTAGGTACTTATAATCTATGTACTTTACTTTCCAGTTATTTTATTCATTGCATGAAATGAAGTATGAAATACAATGGCTGTAGTAAAAGATAAGATTATAACAAACTATATAAAGAAAATATAAGACTATAACAATAAGATTATAACTATAAAAATAATTGTAACTAAGCCGAATCTGTACATTAAATATTTTTAGGAAAATCTTATTGAAATAGACATTATTGTCGATACAGAAGTCGAATCTATAGTTGTTAGAATTTTTGTCTGTCTGTTTGTCTGTGACCGCATCACGGAAAAACCACTGAAGTTATTTTAATGAAATTTGGTATGATGATAGCTGGTTATCCAGGTCAATATATAGGATACTTTTTACTGCTGGGAAATGTCTTATCTCTGAGAAATGTATACTAAACGTTAAAACGTAAGTAGGGACGAACCCGAACGGAGCAAGGGTGAGTCCCTAGTAGCTAATTAAAATTATCTAAACGCTATGTCACATGGTCTAAATATGACATCCTCCTTGAAGCCACTAAGCAAAAAGAATTTAATTAAATATGATATTTTTTATATTATTTAATTTTCTATTAGTAATATAAATTCCAGAAATAAAACGGTCCGAGAGGAGTGATGAGTGAGTTAGTTCATTCATGTTTTTGTCAATTCAAAGTTTAAAGTTTGGATTGTTTTAAGTAGCTGAAGATGTTAATATCTTCGCAAATTTTTTATTTATTTATGTACCAGAAAAAAAACATACAAGTGAAAACAGATACCATGTGTACAAAGGATGACTTATCTCTTTAAGAGATCTCTACCAAAAACCCTCAAGCGTGAGAAAATATAAAAATAATAATGCGGTGCGGTGTAGGTACAAACTACAAACATACGTACATAGATACTTACATACATGCATATATACATATTATACATACATACATATTACATATATATATATATATATATATATATCCATAGTACCATACATACATACACATACTTGAGAGAAATATATAATAAGGATATTTTTGTTTATCGAGAGTTCATTCACTACCTATTCATTATATTATTTTTTATTAAATCGAATCTACATT
Source organism: Brenthis hecate (assembly GCA_951806755.1). NCBI lineage: Eukaryota > Metazoa > Arthropoda > Insecta > Lepidoptera > Nymphalidae > Brenthis > Brenthis hecate. Next base: position 1,706,829 of record OX638272.1, on the reverse strand, counting down.
GAGGTTAATAAAATATCCGTTTGGGAAAAAAAAGCTATGGCAGTGAAGCGTGTTTGCACACGGGAGTACGAAAAAGCGACCTATTCACGCGTGTTAGATTGACAAACGGCGAAAATACCTAACGAAATTAAAAATTTTGTGCATTTAACTAAATTGTTTTTTACAGAATTAGAGTTAAAATAAATATATTATTATATGTTAAATAAACATTATTGAAAATAGATTGTAATATTCAAATCATAATATACACACACACACACACACACACACACATATATATATATATATATATATATATATATATATATATATATATATATATATATATATATATATATATATAAGAGTAATTCAACGACCTACATCACCAATACTTTAAATGAAACAATAGATTTATTTTTTTAAGAATAAATACTAATATGTATAATATGTACTAATAAATAAAATGAATTGTCTAATTTTGATATTATAACCACCGCAGATCTAGCTTATTTTTTAGCACTCACTAAAGACTAAACCCTTACTGCTTCTGAATATAAGAATATTACATTTGTGTATATTCAATCACAGATCATATAATTCTATATAATGAAATTTATTTATTTATTATTTGTCGTTTTATAATAATAATAATATTGTTTATTGTACACCCAGTAAAAAAGAAAAAAAAATAGATACAAAACGATTGGAAAATTTACAAGGGACTTTAATTCGTTGAATTATATATACATTCGTAGATAGATTTCAGAATCTTCATATAGAATTAGGATAGGTTATACTTTTTAATCCGGTCCAGTGAAAAAGCTGCTCCACCGAATGAATACGAGGCCACAACACTGAATTTAGGAACAATAGACCTAAGCTAATATGTACTTAATAAATTATTCAAAAGAAAATCCTTGAAATCTATTGAAATCTACAGACATATCGTAAATTAGTCTAAAATTAATCATGATTTCGAAAGTTTTTATTTTTAATGAAATAAAAATTGTATATGAAAACATATATATACACTGGCGTGCAATATATATATATATATATATATATATATATATATATATATATATATATATATATATATATATATATATATATATATATATATATGATTTATATTCTACAGTTTATAATAAAACTTATTAAATACTTAGTAATGAAACTATTGAGCCCTTTGAGTATTACATTATATTTCGGAAAACTTTTGTAATGAGGTAAAATTTGTAAGTATTGATATTATGTAAAAATTTACCAAAACTTAAGTACTTCTATAATTAAAAATAAAAATGTTTGTATGGATGATACCAATTTCAGCCAAGTTAGCCAATCTCACTGAGATTAGCTATCTCCACAGGATATGTTCTAGTGCACAAGTGTAGTGCGTAAACCTAAGTGCACACTATATTCTTTGCACTTACAGTCCCGTCCCGGCACGACAACAGCTTTAGAAGCTTTCATTGGTACAGGCAGAGGGCTTAATACCAACTTCCCAACTCTAGACTACTATTAAGAGCTTTTCGCGAAAAAAAAAACAATAATTGACTTATTTATTAGCAACAAAATGTTATAACTAAATAAATATGTTGGGACAATAACACACAGCACCATTTAGTTCCATGATAAGCTTCGAGGCTTGTGTTATGGATACCAGATACACTACACATATATAACTTTAGGTACATACATACATATTATAAATATAAACACCCATGGCTGGAGTCCAAACATTCGTCCTAGTCACACAAATTAATGCCCCTAGCGGGACTCGAACCCGCGACCGCTGGCTCAACAAGGAGGGTCTCTTAAACAAGGGTCTCTACAAACTGAACCAAACGAAAAATAAATGTTATAAATAAATAAATGATACAAGTATGTACTGTAGTAATTACTAGGTACTAGAAGACCAACAATATCGATTTTGTGTTGCAATAATATCTACACCATCACCACCAAAGAAAAAGTAAGTAATTGAATTATATTAAATGTTTTATAATAAAATAATATGAGTATATTGCAACTATAGAACAAATGTTCTTTTAGATGACTCCAAATTTTTATTTTTATGAAAATTTTAAAAAATAAGATTAATTAATATTGAAACAGCTATTTGTTATTTCCATTAAAAACTGCTACGATACAAAGGGTTTTTCGCGCAACAAAGATGAAACATCGAAAGCGACCAAATCCACTTTATTTTGTGAGTGCTGTAATTTCTCTCTAAAAGCTGCAGTTTGTTAGTTTTTTTTTAACCAGTCAATTTTAGGATTTTAGTAAACTTTGGGAATGTGTAGACTAAAATTGAATAGTAAAATATTTGATTTTGAATCGTAAACCTACATGCTTTGTTTCCAATAAAACAAAGAGTGTTTCATTTGTTGACATCGACTAGTATTTTTTTATAATATACTTCTAACTAAAATAAAGCCTTTTCTAAGAAAGAAAAATAGTTGCGTGTAAATTTGTACATTTTTGGAATAACATATAAAAAAATCAATTATGTTTACAACTCCTTCACGCGGAATGGCTGGGCGGATTTGGACGAAATTTAATACAGTTAGTATTAAAATGTGCTAAGCGATGGCGCTACCTGTACCTATATCCATATCCATACAAATATTATAAATGTGAAAGTGTGCTTATTTATTTTGTTGTTTGTCTTTTTTCACATCGAAACAGAGAAATGGATTGGCGTGATTTTATGTGTGGAGTTAGTTGGAGTATTGGAGACTGACGTAGGCTACTTTTTACCGCGGGAGATAATCTCATTCCCACTGGACAACACGTTTTATACAACCTACAACAACTTATCATACCTATGTATGTATATATATATATATATATATATATATATATATATATATATATATATATATATAATGTATCTATCCCATAATTACCATTAAATCGTACCTAGGGACGAACCCGAGCGAAGCGAGGATAAACCGGTAGTATTATTTTAATCGAAATGATTTTATATTCAGTATACTCGTATGTTTAGGGGGCTTTAACCCTGCTACGCCATCGAAGCGCGAACTCGGGATCCGTACGAAAGAGTACACCATTCACGCGTGCCAGATTGACAACTGGTGAAAACACCCAACGAAATTGGAACCTTTAATAATACATTTTGAAAGGGTAACACATATATGTAGATATGTGCTTCGGGATGACCCACTTTTCAAAAGATTTTAATTGAAATCTGTTTTTGTAGCTTGTGAAAAAAATTAATAAATAATTATAATATGACATGACATGTGACATGTAAAAAGAAATATTTATTTGTAATATTAATTCATTATAATTTTAATATCACAAATGATTATTTTATTTTAATATATAAAAGGACATTAAGGGCATGGCGTGTGTTCTCGGAGTTTAGTGTACGACCTACCTTGGTTTTTATTTTATAAGGATACAGAGATCTAGCTTGGCTTTGCTTCAAAACGTATTTAAGTTTGTTTTTAAAATAGACAAATATACCACAGGAATCAATAGTAAATGTAATTCTAAGAATATTAATCATAATTTAGGCCTTTTTAACATCTTACTGCTGGTCACGCGACTTAATTCAATGCGAGAGACAGGTGAAGCTCGCTGGCGAAGTGGTGGATTTCACATGTCCGTCGAAAATTAGTTAGGGTTTTTTAGATATGCTAGTTTTATATAGATATGATATTTTTAGTTGTTCTTACGATGCTTTTATGAACCGTAAAGCAAGTGATAATCATGTTATAAATAATTTGCATATGAGAATATCAGAGGTGTGAAACCCCGGATGTAAATCAGCTTCATTGGTTTATCAAGCGAGCGTGTTACCACCTGGCTTCTAAGTAAATATATTTAATTACACAAGTGTATTTAAAAATGTTACATTAAAATCGGGCTAGATTAGGTATTTGTATTCGCAAAGTTCGCATTTGTGAATTTATTTCATGTTTGAATTTAAATCAAAGCTTTAAGTGATGAAATTCTGGTCATGAATTGTGATGAAAAGCAATGGAGTTTATCGATTACCATTTGTTTATTTGTGAGAAGTCCCCAATGATTTCTAAGTTCCAAGCATCCATATACATAAGCCAATTAACTACTATCAAGTACTGACGGAATAGCAAAACAACAAATACATAAAGTAACAAGCTCATAAGTATGAATAACTAAGAAATGTAAAATAAGAAATGTGAAAAGAACCTATTGTTGGTATTCAAAAATAATTCTAAAATGTGTATTCATAGTATCTACACATAAGATAAATAAAATTGAAGTGTCTGTTTGTAATGTCAAAATAACAGCGTTTTACTAAATGCATATGAAATTATATACCGTACTTATAAAAAAAAACACATTTTTTTTAAATTTTGTCTGTCTGTCTGTTTGTTCCGGATGATCTCTGAAACGGCTGGACTGATTTTGACGGGATTTTCACTGAAAGATAGCTGATGTTAAAGGGAGTGACATAGGCTACTTTTATTTTAGAAAAAGAATTAGGGTTCCGCTCAAAAAAAATACAATGTATATAAAATATGAGTAAAACAATTTACTAGGTGATCTTAATACTCGTATAGCGTATACTCATATAGCGATCACTGCTATAATAAAGGTAGCCATGTTTCGAGTATTATGGAATGTTAATGTTCCTCTTTACGGCATCATAATTGTCGTCTCGTTCTATGATGCCATTCCACGTCGTCTGGCCTTCAGAATTTTCTTGACATGCTGACCACTTATCTTTTATTAATTTAATAAATTCGATAAAAATATTTACTTTATAAGGATATTATAATACTTTCTTAGATTTACGCAAATATTTGACATTTTAAATAAAACTATCTTTTCGGATTTTTTCGGTCTCTCCTGTGACCATGATTGCTGTAAAGCATTCAAAACGTCGGGAACCAAAAATCCAAATAAATCCGCGAAAAAATCCAAAAAGATAGTTTTATTTAAGATGTTATAAATTAAATAATTAATATAATGCTGGAAGTGTGGAAAAAGGCTGATAATCGAGTTAACATTGTTTAAATTTTTAATGAGCGACCAACCCTCGCTTTTTCGACCCTCATTAGACCCCTGCCATAAACTCATTAAACTGCTATCCCCTATCCTACGAAGAAAAGAAAACTTGATCAACTTTTTCTCCCATATCCTATCTCGTAGGGACCTTTTTTGCGCCGGGATAAAGAGTAGCATACGTCCTTATCACTTGAATTCTCTATCCGCAAGTAAAAGTACTGTTAAAGTCTGTCCACCTTGTGACTAGCAGATATAAGGACCGACAACAAACCGAATATGGGATAATATTAGAAATCTCAGAAAGACAATTTTATCTATAAGAAGACTGATTTCAAGGAGTGAGGTTTAGACGACATGTCATATCGTGAAGTTGTCATTCTACTATCGTTGAAGAATGGAAATTAAATTTATAGGAATAATATATTATTCCATGATATAATAATTAAATATATCATTTCAATAAAACTTAAAAGTTTCTATTCTTCAATGATTGTAGAATGAAATCTTGTCTAAAAATAATTTAAGAATAATTGATTTATAAAAAGAGATACATCTTCAAACAAAAGACTTGTCTACAGTTACTGATAATAGTCCAAATCAATACAGAACGTCCGTCCGCCCGAAGCCCGCTAAGTTATTTAAAATGCAGTCGACACATCATCCGAGTGAAAACGCAATATTCGCCTTGCTCATGCGGAAACATGGTTATTTTCAATCACGTTTTTCATCACAAAAATCCTTTTAGCGAAGGTATTTTCGAGTACATAGGTTAAAATGAGAATTTTCAAAACAAAATAGCCATGCCATACATTGATTATTATTGATTTGAAACAAAATAATTCCATGTGTACTGCATCCGTTTGATGAATTGACTATGGCCTTTTGTTTTCCATATAAAACCTTTAATGATGGACAGATATAACAATTTTGGTCATAGTGCAGGTATTTATGGACGATATTGAAATGCTTTTCAATTATAATTAATCACTTTGATAAAAGCTAAGTATTTTCTACTTTTCCCTTTTTACCTGGGTTTTAATATCTCAATGATTCTTTTTACTCTTCTCTCCCCACTCAATAAACCCAAATAAACCTGCAGGAATTCTTTTTTATTTGGAATAAAAATACGCTAAGTTCGACTTTATAAAAAATCCTGACCTCTCTAAATCGGTAGATGGTCCTTTGTATTTTCCACAAAAAACAAAATATAAATTTTCTTTATCATTGTCATCTTATTTATTTATTATTTTGACGTTTCGTATAGATTTCTTAGAGATGAGATATTTTCCCACAGTAAAAAGACCCGGATAACTCGCTATCATCATACCAAATTTCATCAAAATCTGTCCAGTGGTTTTCTCGTGATGCGTTCCCAGACAGACAGACAGTCAGACAGAGAAAAATTCTAAAAACTAAGATTCGGCCTCTGTATCGATAATAATGACTATTTCAATAAGATTTCCCAAAAAATACTCAATTTAGGTAAAGGTAAAAATCCATAGAATAGATTATGACGGAAACCTCTTATTTATAATATAAAAAAAGCTTTTTTATTTTTACATAATTTGATTGTAAATATAAATAAAGATTGACAATGGACATAATATATTGATTAAAAGAAACAAAAAAAATTGAAGTAAATAGAATAAAACATATGAATAAAGTTTAAAATTGAACTAAAACACTTTGCTGCCTTTTAACTAATTTATTTTGCATTCCGTTCTATCTTAAAATAACGTTAACACTGAATTTTGTTTTGTTTTAACTTTTATATACTGTCATACAAAAGTTTTAGCAAGCCTCACACAGCTGAGGTTTTAGTCTTGAAAATATATACTAATTGTCAGTTTGTACTTTGGAAATACAAAACTTACAATCCCTACTTTACTTTTAGAATTTCTTGAAGTTTACAAAAATAAATTATTATAATCTCAAAATAGTTTTTTTTTATTTAATACTTGTCGAATTTGCATTTATAATATAAAATATTTTACAGGTCTTGCTGGGAGACTTGCTATTTACGCAGGTTATTTTAGAAGAGCATACAAATGTACGCAAATATGATTTCACTAAAAAAAATTAGCGCAAAACCCACAAAGCGTGTTTTTAATAATACTCGTAGAACAATCGACGTAATTGTAGCAAGATGCAATGATGTGTTAGAGATATTTAAAAAAATGCATTCCCTACTCATTATCACATATTACTTATTGCTTAACTGTAACTAGATAAAGATAAAAAATTATGATTTACATTTACTTTGGAAACACATTTAAAGTAGAAAATAATAACACAACCGCGTATAATTGAAATTTGATATAAATAGTTATCTTGCGGACGTAAAATGTGGTCACTTTCGCTGTTATCCAATAAGTTATTGGTTATGTTGTTTGCAAAAAATGATTGCCTGATGTATTAATTTACAAAATGCTCGTATTATCTTTATAGTTAAAATCAATTTGCACGTATTTCAAATAAAAATGGAGCCACTTTTAATATTAAAAAAAAATAGTTATATTGTATGTATACAATACTATATTAATATTCAGTTTTGGATAGAAATAAAAAATATTATATACTAGCGTAGTAGCGACGTACCCTGGCTTCGCTCGGATGCGTCCTAGGTACCTTATATTTTTTTTAAGCGGAACCATAATACTTTTTCTAAAATAAAAGTAGCCTAAATAATTCCTTATAACGTCAGCTATCTGCCAGTGAAAGTCCTGTTAAAATCAGTCCAACCATTTCGGAGATCAACAGAAACAAACAGACAAAAATGTTAAAAATTGTTTTTCTTATAATAATTAGTACGGTATAAAATTTTATAATCATTTGGTAAAAGGCTGTTATTTTGACATTGCAACAGACACAAAAGGGAATTAATATGGCAAAAAAATATCAATACACTCAAGTATTCGCAAGTTTGTCCTGGCATCTATGAGTACTTAACTGATTGAAATATATTGTGCAAGTTGGCTTAATATGGTAGTAGTGCAATATAGAAAAGTCTGTACTACGAGCTGTACCTGTATGATGTGCTCACATTTCTATTTTAATCCGTTTAGGTGTTTACTCCCAAACATCGTGTTAAATTTTTCTAAAATAAATCAACTGTATAAACTTAATGCCCTTAATACATTATATATATATATATATATATATATATATATATATATATATATATATATATAACACATAATAATATATTGAATATCTTGTCACTGTGGCAGTGGACATGTGGATTATGCTTCAAACTAATTCGTTATTACTAATAATTAATGCAGAATTTTTGGATCCTTATAAATTATTCAAAACTTTGTCTTTTTTTACGTCTGTAGTATACGTTTTGGCAAAATTTCACAAAAAAAATCACAATACACTACATCCAAATCCAGCCGTTTCAGCGTTAAGGAGTAACAAACATACGAACATATACTTTTGTATACTATATATTTTTCCACACGTGTTCATCTTTCAAGCTTTTAGTAATTATTGTTTTATTGGCCGGTCTATACCACGTTAGTTTTATTCCGTTATGCATCTCGTTTTACGAGGTGCTGTACTGTGGATAATGATTGTAGGAAATAAATATATTTCTATTCTAATATCTAAATATTATGACTTTTTAATTACACTATCTCTATTATTACACTACGCATTTCCGGCACTATTTAAATATTTTGCTTTAATTTTTTTTTTTACGATGTTAACCGATAATACTTTAACGTCCTTCATAATGTGTATGGAGTCGGGTAATTATTTTTTTATAAAAATGATTTTCTGATATTATATAACATATGTATTTGTATCATTCTAGCTATGTACAAAAAGATTTAGGTCAATAAATTACTATACATGAATTATAACATTATTTACAAACATTATATGTAGGTATAAATTATACTATTTAGCGCTTAAAGATCTCGCTACATGCTCTTTATGTATACTAATCTCTACACGTTTTATCCGAACTTTATTCAATATGTCATGTAAATACTAGCGACTCAACCTCGTATCCTTCGGGTTCGTTCCTAGGTACGTTTTAATTTTTTGAGCGGAACCCTAATTCTAATTCTAAAATAAAAGTAGCCTCCCTATAACATCAGCTATCTTCCAGTGAAAGTCCCGTCAAAATCAGCCCAGCTGTTTAGGGATTATCCGGAACAAACAAACAGACAGACAAACAATTTTTTTTTAAATTGTTTTTTTTTTATAATACCGTATATAATTTCATATGCATTTAGTAAAACGCTGTTATTTTGACATTACAAACAGACACATCAGTTTTATTTATCTGTATAGATTTCCTGCTTTACTTATTTTAAGTTTTATTAAAATGTAAGGCAGGCATAAAAAAATCCACATTAGGTTGGGTTTTTAATTGGGTTTTCCAATATCCAACACTAGCCGAGTATTCTCTTTATGTCTGTTCAGACATCCCTTATATTTTTTACACAATAATTATTTTTTATACAATCTCAATTTTCTATCTGTAAGTAATGCTAGTCTAATTAAAAGTTATTTTATATATAACTAGCATTGCCCGCGGCTCCGCGCGCGCTCATATGACCAAAACCAAATTCTTAGGTTTTACATATTAGGATACTCGTATTAGTATATTAGTTGACACGGATAATCAGCTATAACCATACCAAATTTCATCAAAATCCGTCCAGTAGTTTTTTTGTGATGCGGTAACAGACAGACAGATAGACAAAAATTCTAAAAACTATAGATTCGGCCTCTGTATCGATAATAATGTCTATTTCAATAATATTTTCAAAAAAATATTTAATGTACAGATTTGACTCAGAATTTTATTATATGTATAGATAGAGTTCTGACCTGCTTACGATATGCTTTGCATTTCTGGGATAGATGTACCATTGTATGACTAAAACACAAAAATGCCTCAAATAGGAATCAAACTCGTGACTGCCGACAGTATCCGATTCACACCCGCACCGCATGCCACGATGTGTTAACTCGCAAGTCGTTATACCTTTTTTGGTTTCTAGTTAGTATGCGTCATTTATCAATCCCACGAACGTAACCTGTTTTAATTCTATAACGGAATCAACTGGATTGCCTCCTTAAACTTGTCTAGGGCTAGATATCTCCTAGGTCATTCACACTATCGTCTTCCTAAGCTGCACTTACAGTTACACCTGAGTACTGATAGCATGCAACTCATCTAATAGAAATAAGATAATAAGTATAATATTTAAAAAAATAACAAAAAAATAATATATTTATTTAGGTTTTTAAATACAGATTTATATGTATAACAAATATGTGATTATGTAGAAATTGGAAATAACATACTCATCTCCAATTTATTTTAATGTTATATATAAAAAAAATCTATCTGTTCTTCTCCAGAGTGGGATATTTTCTTCCAAAACTGGTGGTAAAGACAAGCAGCAAGTGAAAAGTGACTTTTTGAAAAACTTTGAGAAAATGAAAGAAAATGGCGTCCTCGTTTACAAATTAATTAGACTAAAGAAGTACTTATGCTATTCAGATCATAAAATGTATTTAGGAGCAATTATCAAATTTATTGTACCATATATTTTCAAAGGTTATTAATTTCAATATATAAGGATTTATAGGGTAATTAATTATATCAAGGTACATTAGCTCGAACCTTTTTAAAAACTTAAGAAATACTAATTCAAAATATAAGGACCCTCGTTAAAAAAATTCGTGCTAATTGTACTTGACCGGTGACCCTCAAGATCCTTAACTTTCCCAAACAAAATCCCAATCGATATAACATTCATAGAATTTGAATATTTATGATCTGAAAGCAATAAAAGCATTTTTATAACATGCTTAAAACTTGATGAGATGAAAACTTTGACTTTATGGAAGAGCGGTTTTGCAAAGCAAAAACGCTATCAAAAGTCTCTTGTGTACTACGCTCCAATAGACTGTCTTGAGATATATTTCGTTTCGTTAGAATGATTTTAATAGAATAATATATAAAGTCAATAAAAGTTTCAAGTGCCTCTTCCGATTGACACCAGCTATTGCGAAGAAAGCGGCGTCGATTTCAGCGTAATGGCAATGTTTGCATCGTCCATTCAAATATTTGTTTGAATAGCCAACTAGCGAATTCCTAATGGCTAAAAGACAAAGCACGACGATTGGTATCAATCAATTGAGCACAGACACACAGACAGAAAGAAGAATTACTTATATACCCATTTACATCAGTTGACAAATGCTTAATGTTTTACATTACTATTACAAATGTGAAAGTTTGTGTGTTTGTTTGTTTATGTTTGTTACTCCTCTACGTCAAAACAGCTAGACAGTTTTGGATGACATTTAGTATTCAGATATGAGATAGACTGTGATCTGGAGTAACACGAAGGTCTGTTAGTGACAAAATTTACCAAAAGGTGGCATTACCTGTATAAAATATTATAAATAAGACTGTTTTCGAATTTTTTCGCGGATTTATTTTGATTTTTGGTTCCTGCTCGAATGCTTTACAGCAATCATGGTCACGGGAGAGACTCACCCGAAACTTCGGGAAAGCAACAACAAACAAACAAACAAACAAACAAACAAACAAACAAACAAACAAACAAACAAACAAACACACTTTCACATTTATAATATTAGTATGGATACAAAACACCCACGAAGGACGCGAGAGTAAGACACTAGTATAATATTTTGCTATGTGATTATGACTAAAAATTAAACAAAATATGTGTAACAGTTAAATAGTTGTTGATCGTACACAGCTATGCGTCATGTAGTACAAAAACTAAGGTATTAAGACTCGTTTCCGCTTTCAGTTCGCAGTAAGTACGGTTTCACCGGACTGCCGGGCTCGTCGCACCGGTTACGCTGAGATATTTGATTTAGCTTCGACGACATGCCGTTTAAAGTGCAGACATCAGAAGTGTATTCAGTATAAATAAATTAGACACGGACTCAGCAGCGTGCCATATACCTATTAAAATTCTTAGACAATTTGTATTTAGTGTTAGATTCTTTTTTTTTTTCAATAAATAACATAATTACAAAATATAGTAGGGAATTGTTGTTATTCGTACCAATATATATATATATATATATATATATATATATATATATATATATATATATATATATATATATATATATATATATATATATATATATATATATATATATATATATATATATATATATATATATATATATATATACCTTTTAGTTAAATTTGTTTGTTTTTTAAGTCACGTTAAAAAATGAAGAATTATTTTGTATTGCAACACGAATTAATATTTATAAAAGATATGGTAAATAACCTTGGAAGCCCTTCAATAAGCCAATAAATATAACCAATGAAAGACTTTCATTTGATCTAAAATGAGAGGTAGGTTTTGATACCTATTACGGAAAGCGAATGACAAAGATATTCAATGCCTAAATAAGTTAATAGCATTTTGGGATTTCGGTAGAAAGAGGTCTACAAATAAAGATTTTTGTACCTCTTACCCAATAATTGGATCTTGGAGCCTCATTTTACAAGCTTTTTAGTTGTTTATCTATACATATAATAAAATTGTAACTAAGCGTAATCTGTACATTAGATATTTTTTAGAAAATCTTATTAAAATATAAAAAAATATTTAATGTACAGATTCGGCATAGTTACAATCTATACATATAATAAAATTCTAAGTAAGTCAAATTTTAACATTAAATATTTTTTAGAAAATCTTATTGAAATAGACATTATTATCGATACAGAGGCCGAATCTATAGTTTTTAGAATTTTTGTCTGTCTGTCTGTTTGTCTGTATGTTACCACATCACAGAAAAACCACTGGAGGGATTTTGATGAAATTTGGTATAGTGATAGCTGGTTACCCGGGTCAACATATAGGATACTTTTTACCCTGGGAAAATATCTCATTTCTAAGAAAAAATACAAAAACTGCAATGTAAGAGTAAGAGCCGCGGGCAATGCTAGTACTATATATTATTGTATTCAGCCCTTTTTAACATCCCACTGTGGGGCCGTTATAAACTGATAAATTTAAATATGTTATCTTGTAAGTTATTAAATTGATTCAATTGATCTCTAATGTAAAAATTTAACATCGAATGTTGAATGGAATCAAAAGCCAACACGCGCGTCTTTAGAAGATATCTATTAGATCTTAACTTACACGTTAACTTTCAAGGTTGTGAGTCGTTTGTTACTTTATACGGCTTAGGAATTGAACAAGAAAATACTTATCTTCTTTACTAATAAAACTATAATATGAAATAGATTTTTTACACTTTTAACCTCTGGTCCAGTGATCATAATTTTGCACTGTTTGATAAAATATCTAATCTACCTTTAGTTGAGTAATGAATGAATAACAAGAGAGAAGCCTTCATCAAAATACGTGTAGTAGTAGCTAGAAACTAATAAAAGTTTTATACCAAATTCTGTCCTATTTTCTGCGGCATTTCTTTTCTTTATGTTTCCAGCAAAGTCCCTATAAAATATTAACTATCGAGAATTGTACTTTAAAATTCATGTTATAAGTTTGAACTTTAGTATATTAATTTTATACGCGTATATTTTATTTTTATAAATATTACTAGCATTGCCCACGGCTCCGCCTGCGTTCAGATGTCCAAAAACCTAATTCTTAGGTTTTACATATTAGTATACTCTTACAATGCAGTTTTTGTGTTTTTGTATTTTTTCTCAGAAATGAAATATTTTCCCGCGATAAAAAGTAGCCTATATGTTGACTCGGATAACCAGCTCACATCACACCAAATTTCATCAAAATCTGTCCAGTGTTTTTCTCGTGATGCGGTAACAGACAGACAGACAGACAGACAGACAGACAGACAGACAGACAGACAAAAAGACAGACAGACAGACAAAAATTCTAAAAACTATAGATTCGGACTCTGTATCGATAATTATGTCTATTTCAATTAGATTTCCCAAAAAATATTTTATATACAGATTTGACTTAGTTAGAATTTTATTATATATATGGTTATATATATAGATATAGATTATTTTATAGTATACAGATTTCCCAGATATTTTTACCAAATTCAATTTGATATCATTTAACTTTACATCTAACACTTATAAAGCAATATCTCGCGAAAAATAATGTAATTTTCGGATAGTAGTGCATACTCGTACTGAATCAGAAGTTTTACACTACCTTCTATCTCATACCCAGTGGAAACCGTCTCTCTTTTCGTGAGAAATCTACAGTGAATGTTATCGCGCGGCTATTAAATAATCGTTATGTCAATTTACTTTACAATCTTTGTAATAATATTCTCTTAGGTACAAAATCATAAAACTTTTATCGCTCAAACCGCCAGAATCCATTAATCTTTGAGCCAAAAATTATTCTAAATTTTAACCTTTTTATTAAAAATAATCAAAGTACGACTAATAAATTTCAATCTAACCTTAGTTTGATTCCAGCAAACAGTAAAGTTGATAAAATTAAAAATAATATTCTCTTTGGTTTATTTACTTGGTATATCTTCCTATACTTTATTTTTAATAGGTACATAAATATATACCTATATATATTTATATACCTATTAACACATTATATATATATATATATATATATATATATATATATATATATATATATATATATATATATATATATATATATATATATATATATTTTCCATGAGATATTACCTGAACAAAATGATGTGTACCATACCATACCTGAGCTTAAACTGGAATATGCAGATAGGGCCGAGATAGCGCGTAGTCACAATAAAAATCAAATTAACATATACTTAAAACACATTTGGTTTGTTTTTCATTTCAATATTTAAAAGAATTCGTTGCTTCATTTATTTATTTATTCACTAGCATTGCCCGCGGCTCCGCCCGCTTTCAGATGACCAAAAACCAAGTTCTTAGATTTTACAGATTATTATATTCTTACAATGCAGTTTTTGTACTTTTTCTCAAAAATGAGATATTTTCGCGCGGTAAAAAGTATCCTATATGTTAACCCGGATAACCAGCTATCATCATACCAAATTTCATCAAAATCTCTTTTTTTCTCAAAATCGCATTTTCTCGTGATGCGATAACAGACAGACAGACAAAAATTCTAAAAACTATGTATTCGGACTCTGTATCGATAATAATGTCTATTTCAATAAGATTTTCCAAAAAATATTTAATGTACAGATTCGACTTAGTTACAATTTTATTATAAGTATAGATGAGTTGTTTTAATGAAACTTACATTTTGAATTTTAAAATTATGACTTTGTGGCAACTCTACTAGGAAATAGTTGCATAGAACACATAATAAATTACAACAACGCGCGAACTAATAAGTCGGTAACCTGTATTTCAGTACAAGCGCACGGTCCTATTTATAAGATAAATATTAATAAGCCGCTTTAAACACCAGATACTTCGAGCGGCATATGTCTTTTTGAATATGAAATTCTCCTGAAATTAATAAAGGAAAATTTGATAAAGTTTTTGTTTTTATATACTTTCGATGTGTTTTGATGTTTATTTTGCTTATTTAACTTTTGTCTAAATATAAGGTTATTTTTTTTTAGAGGTTTGTATTAAAAACTAGTTCCTAATACTTTCTTAGATTTACGCGAATATTTGACATTTTAAATAAAACTATCTTTTCGGATTATTTCGCGGATTTATTTTGATTTTTGGTTGGTTGAGTTTTGATTTTTGGGAACCAAAAATCAAAATAAATCCGCGAAATAATCCGAAAAGATAGTTTTATTTAAAACTAGTACCTATTTATTTAATTAAGTCGATTAAGTATCAACATTATAAATTCGTTACTTAAGTTCTATATAATAAATGACTTATTTGAAGCAAGTAAATAATATTATTGTAGATATTTCTCAGAAAAAAAAAATGACTCAAACATCAAAAATGAAACACTCAGGAATTTCGACGAAATTTCATAAACGACTTAAATAAATAAGCATAGAGTTTCTTAAACAATCCATATCATAAAAAACTACATAAATCAAACTTCTCTACAGCGAACTTACAGTAAAAGGAAAAGTTATTTGTTTTTTGACAAATTATAAAGAATATAAAAGTGGAAGTGTCGGAGTCATTGAATAAAATATAATTTCAACGTGTCCGTAGTACATAAAATATGAATAATATAAAATATCAACAGTAGCATCTAGGTCAACGATAATGCTCCTTGTGTCCCAATAGGAAGATATGTCTCCATTTTTGCGCCCCGGGCGTATATAATTTAACCCATAAAGACCGTAAGGGACAAAGTTAGCAACACTCTAAGTGTATTTCAGGAAAAGTTTCAAAACTAGACAGTTAATGCTTTTCAGCAGTAATTTTAAATATTCAACGTGAGAAATCATTATAGCTTGTTTTGTTTTTAGAGTAACATTTTAATGGAATATATGAGTTTACTTACTTAGTAGTGATTTAAGGATAATACCAAATTTTAAATATATTATTTTAAATGTATCATTTAAGTAGCCTTTGCTGCCTGCACCTGCTATTAATTTGACAGACTGTAAGACTAAACATGACCTTTCCAATACAACGATGCAGACCAGAACGAACTGTATTTTTGGATTTACTAAACTAGTTGAGATGAAATTTGTTTAGTTTTAATGTAGAAATTTACTGTAGAACAAAAAGTTTTCAATGATAGATGTTCTTAAATGCGACTAAATAATTGACAGGCAAAAATTTAAAATTAAATAAAAAAATTCAAATTAGATTTAGCTTAAATTAAAGCCAAAAATTAGAAAACGCTTTTTTTTAAATTAATGTACGTTTTCGATTTCGTAGTTTTATTATATATATATATATATATATATATATATATATAATATATATATATATATATATATATTTAAATTTTATTATAAATATATCTAATAGCTGGCCCCCATTTTTTGTTCATTCAGATCTAACAAATATGATGTTTTACAAACATATAAATCATCTCAAATGTCTGTAAGAATTAATTTCCTAAAAAAATTTTGTTTCCTTGAAAATAAAAATATCTTCTAAACAACATAAATCTGAAAAAGAAGGCATTTAAAAATTCTTAAAGTAACTTCCAATGAATTACTCTCAATTTTTTTATATCACTTCAAATCTGACAAGCATTTAAAAACTTCTATGCGAAACTTTTTTGTGTTACTTTTTTCTTTGTTCACTATACCGGTCTTTTTACAGAATAAGTGTTAAATAATTGAGTTTTTCTAACATTATTTGCATGTTACAAAAACTTGTAAAAAAAATTACTTGGCAGAAATGAAAAAGAAAATAAACTGTTTTCAATATAAAATATCTCTGTAAATTTTATTAAAAAATGTAATATATATATATATATATATATATATATATATATATATATATATATATATATTACATACCTCTATATGTATAATATAATTAAACACATTAATATAACTATAGAAGTACTGCCAAACATGCATAAATGGTAGTAGACATAAGTTTTAAAATCCTTTACTTCTTAGTGAGCGAATGTCTATGCACATATGTATATCTCTAATGATACTTTATGTATATGGAGATATAGATAAGTAAATTTAAACAAATTTAGAACTATAATTATACTTATTTTTATAAAAATTTAGATCTACTGACAAAAGCAATTATGCAAATATAATAGGCATCACGCCTATGAGTTATAACATGCAATACAACCCGATAACGCGGTAGCGTATTAGTAAAATTGGTTTTGTCACATCAAGGATTTCAATGTCATTGTGCCGCGCTCATACCCTCGATAGACGATAGTATTAATTAACGGATTGATCTATGAAGTTGTTGTTGGAAAGAAAAGTATAATCCAGTAGAATAAAAGAAAATAATACCTGTATATATTTAGTTTTTACTATAAATGTTTAAATAGTGTTTAATATTAATAAATTATTTAGAAAAAATATTACCAATTTTACAATATCTAGTTTCCTAAAAATAAAATTATCATATAAGCTCAACTTTTGTAAACACAAAGTAAAGTAACTAAAAGAAATACTATAACAATATAAAGGCACTTTATAGAGCATAAAGTTTAATAGAAGGCAATAAAATTTAAAAAAGCAGACGCAGACTATTTCTTACCTACTTAAAAGATGTTAATGAGATCGGCAACTTGAAACTGGCGCCTTTGACTTGGATCACTTTCCACAATTCAAACAATCCGACTCTGTTATTTTCACCCACAATGTTCAGACGATAGTCACTGTCGAGTGTTCTAATTTATTATACGCACATCAAAATAAGTTCTAATCGTATTGATAACTACCATCAGAGCTATAAGCTAATTGTTAATGGGCTAAATTATTAAATGATTAATAAATAATATATTTATTTAACAAAATATTACTTTGGGATACGATCCACTTGTACCGGTAGGATTGGAAAGATCGTACGTCACGGACAGGATAGGTTCGGACACACGATCGAGGAGACCGAGTCGACGTGAGTGACGCCGTGCGAGTGCCTCCCGCCCGCCTAGCGCGGCGCGCCGTGAGCAAAAAGGATGCAGCAAACTAACCCCCGGCCCCGCGAATATCGCCGCTCTGATCTTCTCGCCAGAGTCTCAAGTACTCTTCACTGTTGGCAATGCTCGTTCGGAGAGGGAGGGTTTTCACCTCATCATTTCCAAATCGACACATGTCGCAATTACTTTGCTATGTGATAATGAAACTTATTTTAGGTGCTGTAGAATTCGCTATCGCTTACATTGTATGAGATGAACACCTGACGTTTGGCGTCATATCGCGAAACATATGCCCCGGTTGGCTAGGTGTAGCAAATACCATAACGAATACTTTGGCTGAACACGCGCCATATTATGCAACGTTACGGTCGTGTATTGTGCAGTTTAAAATTTTCTTCTCCTTCAAGTAAGCTTTTAAAGAATGCGAGTGCCTTCACTATGAATAATATGAAATATTATTCTGTTTCTCTGAGATAAAAAAATATCATGAGCTACTTGGATTGTATGCTATTCATATGAAATAATGATTTATTTATTAATTAAAAAAAATGCTTTTTTGAAAATTATAGTTTCTGTGAATTTATTTAAACTTAATATACTTAATAAACATATTTTTGTTTCATTTATGAAAACCCCAGATATAAGAATTTAAAATGTTTAAAGTATAAGCAATATTTTAATTTATTCCTGTCCAGTTCTATTTTTTTTTAATTTACTTTAGAATATATAATATGTACTATGATCATATTAAAGTTGATGCTTATAGTCTTTACAATAGAATAAAAAGAAAAAAATATACAAAACCTTTTTTTATATACAAATCCCACAGAATTAACAAGAGAAACTTTTATTTATTATCTTTGCTTTTGATTTGATTTTTTTTATTTAATTTTATTAAAACATTTGTTATTGTTAAATATTAGATATTAAAAAAAAACATTTGCTACATTTAAGTTGTTACGATTTAAAATGTACAAACAGGCCTCTATACATACATGTAACAGTCGAGCAGACGATTAGCTTATCCGAGCTTTGCAGTAAGGGTCCATACAACAGTAAACAAACCAAGCCATATTTGTAGTTAGCCATCAGTTTAACAGCATTTATTTAAAAGTTGCCCTGCTTACCTTATGTTGCTCTACGTGGCTCTACGACCATAAATTTCAATGTTTGCTATACAATATATGCATATGTACATGCATAATAAAATAAATTGTACCTACTTTTATAGAAAATACTAGCGGCTCACCCTCGCTTCGCTCGGGTTCGTCGCTAGGTACGTTTTAAATAGAGATAAATAGTTATTAGCCAACGCTAGCCATATAATTTTTTTTCGTTAATTTTTCTGATGTTTTAACACTTATTATCCTGTTCCGGACTAAGAGAAATCCAAAAATTCAAATATCATAAAAATTGGTCCAGCCGTTCTTGAGTTTTATGTCACGTCACATGGGAACGCAATCGAACGGGATAAAAATCCCGTATCCCATGTCCGTCTCCTGGTTCTAAGCTACTTCCCCACCAATTTTCAGCCAAATCGGTTCAGCCGTTGTTGAGTTATAAATAGTGTAACTAACACGACTTTCTTTTATATATATAGAAGAAAATTAGTCTTAAAGTAACGAATACCAAAGAAAGAAAATTTGAAAAAGCTTAGAACAAGGTTTTTCAAATTTTCTTTTTTTGGTGCATTGACAAGAAAACTACAACTATGTGCTGCTTAGTAGTGTTTACGAATTATCTTATAAAATCTTTTAACATCTACCCTTTGATTTCTTTATCAAATATTTATATCATTTTACATGTATTTTTAATAATTTCATTTTAAGAAAGTATTATATGTTTTTTAAATATATAGCTTTATATATGTACATAATATTATATTACTTGGGTTATGTAACTAAATAATCGAAATCTATAAAAGTGCTTATATTTTTCAAAGCTTTTGAAAACAACAATGTAGAACTACGACTAAACTCTATCGCAGATGTAAGACTGAGCACTAATCTAGTTTAGTATTTTACGACATTTTTATAGCTTATTGTAAAATTGGCTTCACATTTTCACTACTATGTCATACAACTCCAGTAAAACTGCGGAAACTTCTAAGTTTGCAAATAAAATTATCCACTCTAATTGCAGGAATAAACACATAAAAATACTTCCGGCATTTCACAACTTGCTTTAATTCTCGCTGTGAGTAAATAACAACATGTGTTCCGTGGGCAAATAAATTACATACTATTCCAGGTTGTTACGGTGACGTTCGCGGGATCGTTGTGGGGCATCGCCCGGAACTTGCTACGTAACTTCTGAATGGAATAAATAGGTCATATAATGATTTACTCCACCAGCCGCAGGAAAATGATTAAGTGATGATTTTGTTAATACTCAGATAAAGTTACTTATGTAATAAAATATAATAATAATATAATTAAATTAAAAATTATAGTTGTACGTACATGTAGCTTTCGTATAATATTATATTCGTATATGATAATTTCGTAGTATAATTATATCATACAACCAGTAGGTTAACACGGCGCACGCCAGTAAAGCTCCCAGTCGGCATGTTATTTTGCAACATCTTCAATTATCATCGTTATATTTCAGCTAATTTACACAAAACCTAATAAATTATACACTTAAACCTTCCTCATGAATCACTACGTCCATTGGTGAAAACCGTATTAAAACCCGTTTGGTAATTTTTGAGTTTATTGCGATCAGACAGACAGATGCGGCGGGGGGACTTTTTTATAACATGTAATGATGAATATTATTATGTAATATTTGGATGGTTTATATAACGTAATTTAATATTTTTTGGGGAAGATTCATTTGATGATTGAAAAAGAAATTTTCAAGCATTCCTTAATACGTTATCCTTACGACATAATAAAAATATAACATTATTAGTTATTACATCAGTCTTCATTTGTCGCTCATAATTCAAAGATGACTTATACGTACTATTAGGTATGATTCTTATTTTATTACAACACTAGCGACTCACCCTCGCTTCGCTCGGGTTCGTCCCTTGGTACGTTTTAAATTAAAATAGATATAGTATGTTATCCTTAAGAGATAGACATATGCCATCGTGGACTTTTCTGTAGACCTATATAAGATACACAATTCCACCCTACATTATTTTGTTATATCTCAAAGGGTTTAGGCAGCGTTTTCGTTGAAAGCTCCCAGACGTCTTATTTTTTCCGACACCTCCAACAAATATTGTTATATTTTAGTCAATGTATACAAAAACTTAACAAATTATATACTAAAACTAAAATAAATCACTCTACCTATTAAAAAAAACCGCATCAAAATCCGTTGCGTAGTTTTAGAGATTTAAGCATACATAGGGATATAGGGACAGAGAAAGCGACTTTGTTTTATACTATGTAGTGAAGGGCTACCTGGACAGGTTTAGGTACACGTTTGATTTTAATAAATAACTTAAGGTATCAGCAATAACAATTTAAGTTCATTTCTAAAGAAACATAGATCACGTAATTAGGGTCCTGAACTACACGAAAGTAAAGTTTGCTAGTACACATGCGTTATTATTGGAAACAAAATTTTAAAACTTAAAGTTTGTAGCTCTTAATTAAAAATTAAATGTATTCGCCTGAAATATTTAATAATGCCTCTCTGGTTTCCTGGATAAGCAATTACGTGTCATTGAAGGTGGACTCAACAAAATTTGCATGGAAACGTTGCAATGCATCGGCCGGAACTCGGAAGTAGACGCAGACAGAACAGCGTGTCAACAGACTGATCGCTCTAGTGGTTTTTGCTTCCTACTTTGTACTGTCACTCGAGGTACTTATTGTAATGTCAAATTATTTTACTTATTTACTACTTTTGCTGTAGAAAAATATATGCCTAGATAGACCATATTGTTATTACCATTCTATTTACTAATATATACGCTTTTCCTTGTGAACTATTTTTAAGCGAATCTTCAAAATTGTGTTTATCATTTTGATCCGTATATATGTTATGTTATTGCAAAATATTCATATATTTTTAACTAAGAGAAAATATATTTAATTCAGACATCAAAATCACTGTAGTTAAATATATGGATGGTTAAGTCAGTTACTATGAATATTATATTGATCAATCTTTATATTATAGGGATCAATCTTATAATTTTAAACGAGCAATTCTTTTATAACCTATTTTTTTTTTTCATTTTTCTTGGTAACAGCTCTAACGATTTGGATCTATATTTAGATAAGATTTTTCTTTTTAAGTTTATTTATATGTTCATGGGTATGTTTTCTGAAAAAACGCAATATTTTGTAAAAAAAATAATATAACTTCATTCTTAGAGCGTTTTTCTATATGCTCTCTCTCTCTCTCTCTCTCTCTCTCTCTCTCTCTCTCTCTCTCTCTCTCTCTCTTAATATAATTTGAAGGTAGATCAAATATAATAAATAATTAAGAAATGTTCGCGTAAATCTAAGAAAGTATTATGGGAAAATAAGGTTTTCTTCTTATAATAAATGCTGGTTGCAACCAACAATGCAAAACTACAGTAAAAATATTAATAGAAGTAATTTCATATCATTTTTTTCTTCATTGCTTTTAGTGGATATCACTAGTGTAATATAACATAGCTAAGTTAATTTATTCGCATAAGTTAAAAGTATTTACTAAATTTTAGAATATGAAAAACATAGAAACTCTGGCATTCTATTTAACAATAAATAATACGATGCCTAAGTACGTATATGTAATAATATTTATCTATACATATAATAAAATTGTAACTAAGCCGAATCTGTACATTACATATTTTTTGAAAAATCTTATTGAAATAAATATTATTATCGATACAGAGGCCGAATCTATAGTTTTTAGAATTTTTGTCTGTCTGTCTGTTACCGCATCACAGAAAAACCACTTGAGGGATTTTGATAAAATTTGGTATGATGATAGCTGGTTATCCGGGTCAATATATAGGATACTTTTTACCGAGGGAAAATCTCTCATTTCTGATAAAAAATATAAAGACAATGCAATGTAAGAGTATACTAATATGTAAAACTTATGAATTTGGTTTTTGGTCATCCGAACGCGGGCAGAGCTACGGGCATTGCTAGTATATAATAATTGACGTAGAAATAGATTTGTTAGTAAGTCAGGTCAGTACTTATGAAGCCGTATGACAGTTGAGTGTTGACTAGACAAATAATATATGGGTGTGTAGTTGTACGTCCAATTTATTTATATGATTTCATTTAAATACGCTCGTAAATAATACTAATGTGCTTATTTCGGAACAATATTTTTTTAACTTAAGGAGATCTAATATGGAGCACAACATGGTGTAGTGAAACGAAATAGAATTTGTTAAGTAATTACATAAGTGTCTCATTAATTATTATTTTTTAATATTATTTATTTTTTACTTTCAGGTACAGGTCCATTTTGACAATATGCTATTTTAATAAATGTTAAACTATGAATTATAAATAAATACTATTTAAACTATTTATTTTAACTAGAAGAATCTCTCTATGTAGCTAATAATACAATTATTTATTAATATATTCCAATGAAGAAATTTCATAGTTTTATTTCATAATTTAAATTTAAATGATTAAACAATAGAAGCTTAATCGAACTGTGAATAGAAATATTTGATATTTTTTTTACTAAAACAATTTATTGTAAGCTCTATTTTTTTTTATTATTATTTGAGGAAAAATAGACTAAAAATCAATTATCTGTAATGCCTCTGCTCGATCTTAAAAAAAATTAAAAGTAAGAATCGGAAAATATTTAATGTTTAATGAAAAAATATTTAATGTACAATACGTCTTTTAACGATATGTTTTCAGTCTTACGTAATAAATATGTAAATCACATCAGAATTACTAATCCGAAAATTTTAAGTGTGTGTATTTCTTACTATCATCAACAGGCTTTAGAAGTATTAGGAGTAAAGAGCGCTTATAATATTATACTGGATTAACAGACTTACTAAACAAATAGGCAACTTTTGATAAAGTAAATGTCAAGTAAGCTACGATAGAAAAATATCTTGTATTCCATGACTGTTTCGGTATAGGATACTGGATAGTATTATTTATCAAAACTAGTTGTATTCAACCCTTTTTAATGTCCCACTGCTGGGCATGGGCCTCCCTTCAGTATGAGGGGGATCAGGCCATTGTCCGCCACGCTGGCCAAGTGCGGGTTGGCGGACTTCACATGTATTTTGAAAACTGGCTAGATTCTCTCAGACATGCTTCCTCACGATGTTTTCCTTCACCGTTAAGACAAGTGGTCGATACGTTGGAAATGAAAATTCGCACATGAAAATATCACAGGTGCGAGACCCGGGATTTGAACTAGCTTCACTCGGTTTCCCAAGCGAGCGCGTTACCACTGGGCTACGATATCTATTTCTTAATCATAAAAGTAGGTCGTTGAAATTAGAGAGTTGAAATGGAAAAAGTAAAAAATTAAAGAGATCAACATATAAGTGGATGTTTCTCTAAAACCTAGGCAACTTTCGTAACAAAAGTGCTGGGCCACTTTTTTGCTTGTTTGTTTGAAAAAAGTTATATAAGAATCAATAATTATTCCATTATTATATCCAGAAAATATTGAGCTTTTTCTAAAAAAGATGATCCAGGTTATAATTTGGGTTAATTTTTTTCCATATAAGAGAGATTTACATTTCTTTAAGCTCTTGACAGTAATTGCTGCAGCATCTCTTTCACTTTTTTTGCTTTTCAGTGTCCTCGTGGAGTTAGTTATATTGTTAAAAAGTTTTCATTTTTCGTAGTAAAATGTCTTCTTTTAAGAGGCTTTTTGTTTGGTGCCACATTTAAAAAATATGCGTATGCCTTAAATATCAAAAACCATATATTTTAACCATAAATTTATAGTTCTTTGGAGGCAGAAGTAGATCCTTATCTCGACGTGACACAAGAGATTGTTGCCAGGGGATTGTTTTATTTGACTTTATGGGAAAGTAGCACGAAATATAATTAAGTTTTGTTATTTTGTTGTACATAGTGTGAATTTATACAATATAATAAAATAAATGCTCGTAAATATAAATACAATAATTAATTAAAAATAAAAATAATTTACCCCAGGGGACTGTCCGCTGTAATGTAGCCATATGAGCAACTTAAGTTCGTTTACCTTGTATTTCATTTATTAACGTGGATGGTTAAGGGTTATATTGTTTATTAGTCTTTTTTGTATTAATTAATCGACCATAAAGTAAAAATTCCGCATTTGTGACATGTTAGTAGACGGGTTTTTAAGAACTTCACAAACATTTTTTAGTATAATACAATTAATTTATATGGATATTGTGCACTGGACAAAAATAAATTAGGGAATCCTCTTTTATAATTCATTACGCAGTATATAATATTCATGATACTTGTAAGTTATATCTATCTGAGATAGTGAGTTGTCCAGCTTACAAAGAAACACCCAAGTAATACAAACAAAAGTAAAACTTGGTATGATTTTAGAGCGACACTTTATAAACACAATAAAAAAAACTAAACAAGTGTTAATCGAGCTCTTGCTTACCACAATTATGGGTTTTACAGTTAAATACAAAGAGCATTATGGTACGGAACTCTTGTTGCGCCTTCAAGACTCAAAGTTGACCAATTTAATTAAAGGCAATGTCTACACTTCATCACCTGCGAATGTGTGTATCTACTATGTATTGATAACACAATAATTCATTTTAACATCATGTGTACTCTATATTATATGTATGCATATAGCTTTCTCTAAGCAAAGCAATATTAGTTACAGAGGTATATCAGCAACTACACGCGTGACTAGACATGATGCCTGTTCGTCACACCGCAAATCGATCACAACACTCGCGTCGTAGCGCAGATTTGCGAGGTCGTTGTATTTTATTTAACTCATAGAACATAACTTAATGTGAATTTTGTTAATTATTTTTTTATATTAATAAGCAAAAATTTGTGTCATTAAAAGAAAATATCCCGTACAAAAATTCCATATATTATTAACCACTTTTACTTCATTTATTATTTATGACACATTTTTTTCACTTTTGAATCGACTAAACAACAAATAGACATACATACATCATAGACTTAATGCTAGTTTTGTTTTCGGAACCTCACAAACAAATCTACAAACACACTTGAATTTAAACTCATCATATTTATTTTCCATTGTTTATAAATTATTCTTATCTTAATTTTCAGTGTTACATTTTAAAAACTCTTACTCGCTGGGTCATTATAACACTCAAGCAATATCAAACCCCCAACGCTTGAAGCAGTGCCTTTATAATATTGTATTATTACATTATATTAGGTTTTACTCGTAAGTGTGTAGTGTATAAATCATTTTCTTTGTTTTATATATAACCACGTTTTTTTCCTGCAGATACATTCACGTTACGACCATAGAAAAATGCCTTGAAACAACAACCTTGCAGTGAAGCATGTGTCTTATTGGATCTGAAGTATATCTGCGACTAGCTGACTAATATTTATTTTGACCAAATAAAGTTTTAATTTAAAAAAGAGTATAGCTATCACCATATAGTAAAAAACTCAAACTTGATAACAGCAAACAGATGAAGATGAAACATTTAAAGGTTTTTAGCTTAAAGCTCAAGTATTTAACTTTTTTACACTATTATAATTGCTTTAACTGCTGGCAGCCAAGAACCGCATAGCTTCTGAACGTTTGTTATGTCAGCGATATTGCTCGTGAATTATTATGGATGAATTGGACAAAGAGAAATAAAAAAAATCTACTTTATATGAAAAGTGGAAATTAAAAGAGAAGGAATGGGGAGGAAGGGGCAAATGAAGCAGTACAAGGCCTCTAGAGCCCTTAATTATTCACAGAAACGCAACAGCACAGATTTCTATAAGATCATTATATAGGACGACACGTTTGGCTCTGTTTGTAGTGACTACTTACTGTGCCAGCGGTCGCGGGTTCGAGTCCCGCTGGGGGCAGTCATTTGTGTGATAAGCACGAATGTTTATATTCCAGTCATGGGTGTTTCTATTTATAATATGTATCTATTTAAAGTTATTATTATACTGGTATTCATAACACAGGCCTCGTAGCTTACCATGGAACTAGATGGTGCTGTGTGTTAATGTCCCAACATATTTACATATTTATTTAATTAGTCTGATTAAGCTGGCCCACAACTGTTTTCTGTATCAGGAATACTATACTATATGATATAAATATATTGAACTGATGCATTTAAAATTAAGAGTTTCGTTTAATGGAACAGAGGTTTCCCCGCAAAATGCGGATGCCGCGCGGATACTCGCCGGCCGAAGTTAAACTAACTTCCGCTTCCGGTGTAATCGCATTTCCTTAATGTTCCTGGCCGAACTGAAAATATGCTCCTGTTTACTAAACAAGAGACAATTTAGCCTCGAAACTGATTTATAAACTTTGTATTCTCTACCATTACATTTTAAACTATAAAAACTATAGAACCCAAGAGTGCAATTTAGTTATGAATTTGCTTTTGATGATTTCAAATATCTATACATACCTATAATAAAATCGTAACTAATACTTACAGATTCGCTGTACATTAGATATTTTTGGAAAATATTATTGAAATAGACATTATTATCGATATAGAGACCGAATGTATAGTTTTTAGTATTTTTGTCTGTCTGTCTGTTATCCGCATCACGGAAAAACCACTGTATGGATTTTCATGAAATTTTGTATGGTGATAGCTGGTTATCCGGGTCAACATAAAGGATAATTTTTACTGCGAAAAAATATCTCATTTCTGAGAAAAAATACAAAATCTGCATTGTAAGAGTATACTAATATATAAAACCTAAGAATTTGGTTTTTTATAATCTGAACGCGAGCGGAGCCGGGGGCAATGCTAGTTTAAAATATATCAGAAAAATTTGTAATATTTTAAACAATAACATAAATAGTGACGTGTAATATACACAATTTGTTCATCACAACAATGATTGAATTGAGCGTTAGTTAAAACTAAATATGTTTAAAAAGTAAATATTATTTTATCGCTCCATTTTATTTTAATTTTGACTGCTACAACAATGTTACTGCATACGTTATCGTGCAATATAGAACGTTCTGTTTGCATTCGAATGCGGCTCAATCACCCGTGAGCTTCCCGCCATGCATACAAGATAGCAACTTCATTGTCACTATATTTTATGCCTCTATTATTTTACCGCAAAATCTATTGTCTATACTTAATAAATAACTAAATAATATAAATAATCAAATCTATACTTAATAAATAACTAACTAATATAAATAATCAAAATTATTTACTGATCTTAACATAAGACACGCATCTATGTTTATTAACGACTTAGTCTCGCTTCGCTCGGGTGCGCCCCTAAGCTTTCTTTTCTTTCCAAAGAAAAAATCTTTTTCTGAACCAGGGACTTTTGCAGGCAGACAAAACAATCCATTAGAGTTTCATCACAATCCAATCAATGGTTTGGAAACGCATAGAGGACAAACATACGAAGATTCATTTTTATTTATATTGATTTACTAGCATTGCCCGCGGCTCCGCCCGCGTTCAGATGACCAAAAACCAAATTCTTAGGTTTTACATATTAGTATACTCTTACATTGCAGTTTTTGTATTTTTCTTAGAAATGAAACATTTTCCCGCGGTAAAAAGTATCCTATATGTTGACCCGGATAACCAGCTATCATCATACGAAATTTCATCAAATTCCTTCCAGTGGTTTTTCTGTGATGTGTTAACAGACAGACAGACAGAAACACAGACAAAAATTCTAAAAACTATAGATTCGACCTCTGTATCGATAATAAAGTCTATTTCAATAAGATTTTCCAAAAAATATTTAATGTACAGATTCGACTTAGTTACAACTTTATTATATGTATAGATCTAGATTTTTTATGTTGTATAATAACAATAATAAAAAAAATGCTGAATATATTCGTGTTTTACACAAAAATATTATAATGATCATCTACAAATCTCAATGGTTCTTAGAAATAAATTATAGCAAAAAATTCCTCTTTTTTTTGGATGGTTTTAAAATTTACCATTACTTGAGATTCAGATTTAAAATAAACACGACGTCTGTACGTCTCGTAGTCTGGACGTATTCTTATCTGTAAGACTTTGCAAAATAAAGAAATTTTATTTGTTTTAAAGAATCGGTGTATTTAAAATATGATAAAAAAGTTATAAGCGTAGAGTTCATTTTCATCACCACCGCTAAAATATTCTGCATTAAAAACATATTGAGAGTATCTCAAACGGAATACAAAAGCGGTCAAAGAAACCTATCTCTTATTTATTCAAAGTTTTGTCAAACAAAATATAACAAGGTTAGAATTTTTGTAAAGCTTTCTTAATAAAAGCTTACAGCTAGCGGTTGACTTATAACTTGTCTATCATACTTTCGAAGACTACGTGTAATTAATTAAATTAAATATTATTTCAAACAAGTATATATATTAAGAATTTTCTAATGTTGAGATGTTGTACATTGGGATAACATAGTCTTCGTTTTAGATTAAAAGAACAAAATAGATAGTATAAACATGAAATCAAATCAAGCTGTCACTGGGTGTGTGCTTCTCGAATTTTTGTGTACGGATACGATATGTGTGTAGAGCGAGAGGTCGATATGTTAAGTATTCTCCCCAAATATTTTTGCTTAAAAGTGTATTGTTAAAAACATACAAATACTTATAATTCGATGTATTTGTTACTACTGTTACCCAACAATAGCCGATAAAATTACTCAACGGCTATTTGTTCCAACTTTAATAATTAATTATTAATTTTTGACTGCAAACATATTTGTATGGACTCAACAGTAATAGATATAGGATCTTATAAGTGAACGAATTCTTTGAATGGAATCAGTAGCTTCAGAGATTATCCTCTACATACATACGTATATATTAAAGATTAACACCTAATTTTTTGCAATTTACTCGCATTTTATAAAAGAAGGGGCAAATGAATTCAATAAACTTAGCAATAAGACAAGAACACCCAAGTTGGCATCAATTGGAAATAAATAACTGAAGTAGAAATAAAGCATTAAACTTTATAGTGCGTAGTAAACTTTATGAGAATGAGAATAGATTATTCTATTGTAGGAGATCATAAGGATCTCTGTAAGAAGAGTAGGGGTAATTCCTATATAAGCCAGTGCATCTATTGTGTCAGTTACTTCTTGGTGTAGTGAACTCGCGTGCGGTCGCTATGTTGGTCAGTGTATCGGCGTGACTTGTGAGTGTTAATTATTTGCCTTTTATTAGAATATGTTGAAGTGTTTCTTTATTTGCTTTAATTACTGTAATTTAATGTTAAGTTAACTATTTGTGATTACTTGTAAAATTAATGTTAAAGACTAATTTTTGTTTAATAAAATATTTTTTTTTAATTGATATTTCACTTCTGATCCAATATCAGAAGTGGGATACCAATCCAGGCCCATTACCTTAGCCGTTTAGCTGTCGTTTTATCGTTCATAAAGAAACAATTCAAAACTACCCACATTTGTTTTCATTTTTAGTTTTGTTCATTTTTGTGTTACTTATTTTTCTCTTTTGTGATTTGTGTGTGTAAATATGCCAAGAAAACGCGACTCACGTAGCAGGTCACGCCGACATCGGCAATCGCGTGATAAATCGTGTAGTAAATCGCGTAATAGGCCGCGTTATCGTTCGTCACCCGTACCACGGTCCCGTTCGCGTTATGATTCACGGAGACGATCGTGTTCAAGGACCCGGCGACATACTGACCGTGATCGTTCACAATCGCGTTTAGGGAGTAAATCACCGATGCCTAGCGCAAATTTTGACCACACTTTAGACACTATTATGTCACGCTTAAAATCTATTGAAAATAATCTTGCATCTACCCCCATACAATCGGACAATGTACCGTCTTCCGCCCAGGCAATAGTTGACGCGATCCACTCCATTATTCCAGGACGCACTCAAAATTATTATATTTCGAACTTTGATCCATCTATTCATGACATTGACGCCTGGTGTAGTGAGGTGGATCGTGCGCAAGTAGCTAACCGATGGGATGATAGGGAATGTTTATCGCGAGTTGCGGGTTGTCTCAAGGGCAATGCACGGGTCTGGTTAAACGAATGGGTTACCGATGATAGATCGTGGAGTAGCTTTAAGCGCGAATTTAGACCCCTCTGCCCTCGACGACTAGACTACGCAGGTATTTTGTTCGACGTGATGAGTACCACCTCCGATAAATATTCCTCATACAGCGAATACGCGCGCCGGGCTATACTACGGTTACGCATAGTTAAGGGGCTTAGTGAAGAATTAATGACTCTAATCGTTATTCGTGGCATTAATGACGCTCAAGTACGTGCTGCCGCTGCTAACGCGGACCTTTCTCCCGAAACCATCGTTTCGTTCCTCTCGATTTATCAAAAACCTGATCGCGAAGTATCGACATCTACCCACAACTCCCATAAATCAAAAAATCGTATAGTACGGCCTAAGAAATTTTCTAGCAATCGCCCACCTCTTTCAAATCAGATATGTTTTAATTGTAAACAACCAGGGCATCGAAGTTACCATTGTCCTACAATACCAAAACCACCCAAATCTCCTATTACTAACTGCACATTTTGCAAGAAACCTGGCCATTCGGAGAATGATTGTTTTGCAAAAGCTAGGTCAGGACCACATAAGCGAAACGTCAATCTCTGTAGTGAGCGTGTAGGTGATGCTGTAAGCAACGATATTACCACAGCGGTAGTACAAGGTATTCCCGTGGACGTTCTTATAGATAGTGGTGCGATTAATATTTCTCTGATATCATCCGATGCTTTGAAATATTTTTCTTGTAATGCTAAGCCCACGAATTGCGCATTGAAAGGTTTAAGCAATCAAGAGATTGTAGCTAGGTCTTATGTAACTCTTACTCTTGAATTTAGTGAAATAGCCATAGAAGCAGATTTAGTAGTAGTTCCATCAAACTGTATCTCGTTTCCAATCATAATCGGTACTGATATCTTAAATAGAGAAGGAATAACGTACGTAAGGACCAAAGACAAACAATGTCTCACTCGTTCCATTAACGTTGTCTCTAACGCTGACGTGAATCGGGCGACCAACGAAATTAAAATTAACACGCCGTTATTTGGCGAGGAGCTTAATAGTCTAAGAGAGGTTATAAACGATTTTTCCAAGTTTCTTATATCAGGAACGGCGACGACCACGGTAACTACCGGTGAGATGCGTATCAACCTCATTAGTGATGTCCCGATCACATATAGACCCTATAAACTTTCTCAGGCCGAAAAATTAAAGGTTAGGGAAATCGTCAACGACTTGTTACAAAAGAGTATCATTAGAGAGTCAGAGTCCGAATACTCTAGTCCGATTATTTTAGTCAAAAAGAAAGACGGCTCTGACCGAATGTGTGTCGACTACCGTGCGTTGAACAAAATAACAGTTAAGGATAGGTACCCGCTACCCCTAATAGACGATCATATTGATAGACTAGGACGTAAAGAAATAACGCGCTTCACGTCACTTGATATGGCCACTGGCTTCCACCAGAGTTCATTCAGATTCGATTCATAAAACCGCCTTTGTCACACCGGAAGGTCATTACGAGTATCTAAAGATGCCTTTTGGACTTAGTAATTCGCCCATCGTTTACCAACGAATAATAAATAAAACACTACGCAAACATATAGATGCAGGTAATGTCTTAGTATACATCGACGACGTACTCCTAATGAGCTCCTCGGTGCGTGAAGGAATTGATCTATTACGCGAAGTACTTACAACCTTAACAACAGCCGGATTTTCAGTAAATATAAAAAAATGCGCGTTTTTAACGGAAGAGGTTGAATACTTAGGGAGAGTAATACGTAAAGGTCAGGTCAGGCCGAGCCCTAGTAAAATTAAAGCACTCGTAGATTCACCGGTGCCGAAGACCGTAAAACAAGTTCGCCAGTTCCTAGGGCTGGCTGGCTATTTTAGGCGCTACATTGAGGGATACGCTGTTAAAACGCGTTGCATCTCTCAGTTAACCAAAAAAGGCGTCACTTTCCATTGGGGCACTGAGCAAGAGGCCGTTCGTCAAGACATAATAAAACTCTTGACTACTGAACCAGTTTTGACTATTTTTAACCCTAAGCTTCCCACGGAAGTTCACACCGACGCTAGTAGTGTTGGCTACGGAGCTGTACTGCTACAGACTCATGAAAAAGGTAACAAAACGGTGGTCGCTTATTTTAGTAAAGTGACTCAAGGTGCAGAGCATCGGTATCATTCATATGAATTGGAAACCTTGGCGGTAGTGAAATCTTTACAACATTTCAGACACTACTTAATTGGGATCCAATTCAAGATAGTGACCGATTGCAATGCCCTTAAGGCCACCAAAGAAAAAAAAGATCTCCTTCCGAGAGTAGCCCGTTGGTGGGTATACCTCCAAGACTTTACTTTTGAAATAGAATATAGGAAGGGTGCTATGATGTCCCACGCTGATTACCTGAGCCGGAATCCTCCCGTAGAAGTATACAACATTTCGCGACCACGCAATTGGGCTCAGATAGCACAGGAGGCAGATGATGAGACTCAAAAGCTCATCACCCAACTAAATGAAGGTAACCTTGACTCTAATAGGTACGTTCAACAAAATGGTATTTTGTTTTATAAATATTCCCCAGTAGGTGATGAGTCTAGACTACTGTGCTTTATACCCAAAGGTCACCGCCTTAGTTTACTTCGTGTCTTTCACGACGAACATGGTCATTTCGGTTATGATAAAACTTTAGATTTGATAACTCGCCACTTTTGGTTTCCGGGCCTTAGACAATTTATAAGAAAATACATAGATCATTGTCTCATCTGCGTATCAAAAAAAAGAGTTCCTAGAGCCCCAAATCAAAATATAACGTCTTGGGATAAACCCGAAACTCCATTCACAACCATCCATGTAGATGCCCTAGGTCCTCTTCCCGAATCTAACGGCTTCAAGTTCGTACTCTTACTTGTAGATTCTTTCACGAAATACACCCTACTCTATCCCATTTATAGACAAGACGTGGACGAACTACTCAGGGTTTTTAGTAACGCTATTTCACTTTTCGGCGTTCCTAAGCTAATTGTGACCGACAAAGGCAGAATGTTTGAATCTTCTAAATTCGTGAGTTTTGTCAACGAGATAGGCTCTTCGATCCACTACATCACACCGGAGATGCACCATGCAAATGGTCAAGTGGAACGGTACGCACGTACTGTGCTGAACTTGATCCGCATTGAAGTCAATCACAGAGACGCAACATGGGCTGACACCCTCTGGAAGTTACAGTTGACCCTGAACATCACAAAACAGAAAACTACACAGGCTTCTGCCCTCAACCTGTTAATTGGATGCGAGGCAGCGACACCGGTGATACAGGCGCTTGTACGTGACGTGGCCGTGGAAAACACTTCTCCAAACCGCGAAGCACGCCGTGAGCTCCGGCGCAGTCGGGCTGCCGAGTTGCTCCGCCGAAACCAAGCTCAACAGGATGCCTATGTGAACCAAAGCAGGCGCCCTCCGCGAGTTTTTAATGTCAATGATCTTGTGTTTGTTATAAAACCTTCTCAGTCTACAGGCAAATTAGATCCAGGTATGCGGGGCCCCTATAGGGTCATCCGCACACTACCGAGCGGTCGATACGAACTACGTTTGTTAAGTGATTCTCACGGGAAAACCACGCAGGCTGC
This sequence comes from Brenthis hecate, assembly GCA_951806755.1. NCBI lineage: Eukaryota > Metazoa > Arthropoda > Insecta > Lepidoptera > Nymphalidae > Brenthis > Brenthis hecate. The sequence goes on along the minus strand of OX638272.1, from coordinate 1,671,523 downwards.
CGCCCAGTATATGGTGCCTTGGCGTGGAGAATGGTGTCCGGAGACATGTGCCGCCTTTTTCGATCGTAAGTCGTAAGATTAATAGACAGTTGTCCTATGGACACCATGTTTTTTATAACGTACTGCGGGACGTTATGTGTCATGACAAAACTCGTGGTGGACTGCGGGACGCCACGAGTAAGGCAGACTGCGGGATGCCTAACATGTAGAGGACGGACTGCGGGACGATCCTATAGGCAACAAACTGCGGGATGTTTGCCAATCATGTGTATATGAGTATGTTGCTATGTTGAGTAGATTTAGTAACAGATATGAAGAATGAACTCTAAACGAAAGATGTATGGACTCTGTCGCCTTAGAAAGGTTTTAGCTAATGAAATGCGTGGCGATCGATGATTGAGGGCCTTGTTAGCGAGACGTATGAAATAGGTAGCGATTAGATAAATTACTTTTACTGCATCATTGCTTTGTTTTACAGATGACGAGATCACTAACGAAGGAAGCACACAATCCCCGTCAGACATAAACGAAGAAGCGCCTGGACATGACGACCCTGCACCACCCTTAGCACTGCCAAATATACAAGACGCCGTCGTGGGCGACGCCTAGTCAGGAGAGGCCGTGTAGGAGATCATAAGGATCTCTGTAAGAAGAGTAGGGGTAATTCCTATATAAGCCAGTGCATCTATTGTGTCAGTTACTTCTTGGTGTAGTGAACTCGCGTGCGGTCGCTATGTTGGTCAGTGTATCGGCGTGACTTGTGAGTGTTAATTATTTGCCTTTTATTAGAATATGTTGAAGTGTTTCTTTATTTGCTTTAATTACTGTAATTTAATGTTAAGTTAACTATTTGTGATTACTTGTAAAATTAATGTTAAAGACTAATTTTTGTTTAATAAAATATTTTTTTTTAATTGATATTTCACTTCTGATCCAATACTATATATCTTCTATTATGGTCTCGCTGAATTTTAATTATAAAAAATATATAAATATGAAAAATCAATAATTCATAATTATTTATATCAAATGAACACAATATATGTATGTATGTATGTATGTATGTATGTATGTATCTAAAAAGTAACATTTTAAAAGTTTAAAAATCTTTTCGGATTATTTCGCGTATTTATTTTGACTTTTGGTTCCCGACGTTTCGAATGCTTTACAGCAATCATGGTCACGGGAGAGACTGAGGTGTTAGGTGTCTCGAAGGCATAGTTGTTACAGACAGCCTACCCACAACTAACAATTATTTACAGACAGCCAACCCACAAATAACAATTATTTGTCACTAAAACGGTAGGACGGATTTGAATGAAGTTAATATAGAGATAGAGTACCTAAAGTACCACATAGTCTAAGTACTGTTAATGACCTACGAACGCACCTGAGCGAAGCGAAGTCGTAGGTCGTAAATCACTGGTAATATTTTAAATACAACAGGCATAATATATTTTAACATGTTTTTTTCTAAAATGTACAGTTTTTCTTGGTCATCTATTCGTGTGTGTATATATATATATATATATATATAGAAGCCACGTATTCCTCATATGACGAAGACATCCACTCAGGAAGGATTTTTCAAAATTCTACCCCCAAAGGGGTGAAACAGGGGATAAAAGTTTGTATGAAACGTTTTATTCCTTGGACATATTTGCATGAAATTTCGTACGAATTTCGTACGAACGCTGAAATACGAAACTAATCAGTTACGTATTTCAGCGTTTTCCAAAATTCAACCAGTAAAAGAGTAAAATAGGGGATGAAAGTTTCTATGAAACCTAAGTATAAACATATTACCTTCCTTTTAGAGATTTTTTGTAGTTTATTTGTATGTATTTATTTGTTAAGTGAAGCCGCGGGTTCTGCTAGTCAAAATATAAAGTTATCACGTATTAAAAAGTGTAAAGCACTGAAAATTTCAAGCAATGCGCGAAATCTCAAACGATCACGCTATGAATTTAGATTGCAAGTTTACAACTAAATCAAAATTCATCTCATATTTGTATGTTCATGTGGGAAACGTAATCACTTTCAGCTATATCGGACGTCCACTGTTTGATATCTCATTATTTAAATCACTCGCCGACCCCAATCTATGTCACTTGATTACTGATTTGGAATTATAATTTATGTACTTACTCGCATTGCCTCTTTGATATCTCATAATAAATAGTGAACGAGGCACAGCTAGCAATTATTTATATCTAGCCATCAACCGAGCTATGAATTTTGAAATTAATGAAGCCATTTAATATTTAATTTTAGCCAAAATAGCTTAATGTCACAAGCACGCTTTTCGTCTTGCTTTCAACAACAATAGTGCGATTAATCGAAGTGATTTTTTCATAAAAATCCTTTTTTTTTTAATATTATAAATGTGAAAGTGTGTTTGTTTGTCATTCTTTCACGTCGAAACAGTGCGACGGATTGGCGTGATTTTTTGTGTGGAATATATATATATATATATATATATATATATATATATATATATATATATATATATATATATATATGAGATATTACAATCACGACTTTTGATATCTATGAAATCTGCAGTAAAAATGGCTATTAATCATTCATGCTCTCGAGAGCATCAGTTAGAGCTTGATTTTTTGTCAAATTAATATTAAATACTAGAACCTCTAAACGATAACTATATTTAGATATAGAATTTAATTAACAACCTAGTATTTAAGAACATTTTGTATTACATGAATTCCTCTTCTTAGATTCTTTTGTTCTTTTTTTACGAAGCTCTTGCAATGAACGCCCCATTTAAGCAAACGACTTAAATGTGAATAATTAAGACTTATCTTCGTTTTATAAAAAAGTATTACAAAATACACCCTTCACTCCCAATGAAGGGTCAAATATTGTAGAATTTAGGTGTTTTCTTCTTGGAAATATTTTTAAAAATATACATAAATTTATATTTAAAAATATACATAAAAACATAGGTTAGCTGCCTTTGAAAAACAGGCTGTATCTTTTGAAGCGTAACTTTCACTGAAGAATTTTTGTAATATATGTTGTTATAGCCTATTTCCTACTAAACACACAACAAATTAATAAATATATGAAAGAGTTAAAAAATATATATGTTTCTTTTATAAGAACAATGAAGAAAAGGGAAGGAGAATGCCCACTAACTATAGACACTTTGGCGTTGCGTGCATACAATAAAAAGTGCCCAGTCATTTCCATAATAATAATAAGCAATATAAATAATTAAGTGGAAAGGAATTCATTTAAAAAAGTTTAATTTTAAGACAAAATGGTATTCATTTTTATAAATTCACATATACATAATTTTTTAGCAATCATCTATACATATAATAAAATTGTAACTAAGCCGAATCTGACATTATTATCGCTACAGAGGCCGAATCTGTAGTTTTTAGAATTTTTGTCTGCCTGTCTGTCTGTCTATTACCGCATCACAAAAAAACCTCTGGAGGGATTTTAATGAAATTTGGTATGGTGATAGCTGGTTATCCCCGTCAACATATAGGATACTTTTTACCGCGCAAAATATCTCATTTATGAGAAAAAATACAAAAACTGCAATGTAAGAATGTACTAATATGTAAAACCTAAGAATTTGGTTTTTGGTCATGTGAACGCAGCGGAGCCGCGGGCAATGCTAGTTTTAAATAAATACTGTTATATTCAAGGATTGACTACATAAAAATGTTTATTTTTTTATTTTTCTTTACATCATCGGTTGTACAATTAGCCCATCATCCAGGAACTGAGCCGAAGAAAAATATTGCTGTGAAGCCATTGTGATGGACCCAATCAAGCTACCAAACAACTCATAAATTGTGTTACAGCGTACCTACAAATTAATAACACAAAGAAGTGTTCATACCATTTTTGATGTCAAATTTCAATTTTCGTTCATGAAGATCAACTTTTTATATCGTTTCTTATGAATCTTTTTGTTACCATGAAAATGTGTGAAAATATTCTCTCTGACTCTCTCTCTCTCACTCTCTCTCTCTATTGTACGTTTAATAGTAAGCTAGAAAATAAACAAAGTATGCAATTAAAGTATCTTCTTAATTAATTGATTTTCTTAAAACTTTATAATTTATTATTAACTGCATCGAAACAAGCAAGCAAACGAACAGATATATGTACATGGGATTTTTCTATTTAGATGTAATTTGGTTTTAAAAATTAAATTAAAATATAATAATAATATGAAAGTTACATACAATGTAGTAGTAGCAATATTAATGTCCTTTATATCATGGCCAGTGCATCTGCATTCTGAGCTTTGAAGATGCACGACAAAGACATATTTAACGGTACAAATGTTTATACCACTTGCACAACTTTGCAGAATACCAGCTCGTTACTAACTGAAATGTTTGAATGATCTTCAAACAATTTGTATCACTTGGCATCTTGTCTATCGTATGGCAATTAATACTTTGTTTACCCTTTGGTAACTAAAGATTCGTAAACGAGACAAAATTTGATAACTGCTTCAGGTATTTCTAATATTATAAAGCTAGAGAAAGTTGTTTTTTTTTTGTGTCAGTGCACTGATGTGCTCTGGAATCTGGAACCACTGCTTAGATTCAAAAGATTACTTTTGTCACTTTATTGAGGCAAGCAATAGACTATTTTAATATCACGCAACGACACATAGAAACGAAGCTGTGAGCAAAACCTAGTATTTTATAAAAAACTGAGGCTAAATTAGACATAGAAATATAATAAATACTGAGTAACTGTTTTATGAAGAAACTTCAAATTGTGGCATAAAATATATCATGAAAATAAACTTGATACTTTGAATTATTAAAAGTTTTGTACGTGATGTTACCTTCTAGTTGGAAAAACTTAATAATGTGAAATGTCACTCGCGTTTAAATAAGCTTAAATTATATGCATTTTACTGATAAATATTCTTTTCCTAAAAATTTCTGATCAATACAGATCATTCTAAACTTAAAATTAAGTGTTCAACCGCGTAGATCAAATGTCAATAAAAACAGTTTCATAATATTTTCTCTGTTTTTTTTTTTCATAGATTTTTATATTAGTACTAGCGACTCACCCTTACTCCGCTCGAGTTTGTCCGTATTTACGTTTTAACGTTTAGTATATATTTCTCAGAGATGAGATATTTTCTGCAGTAAAATGTATCCTCCTATATATATATATATATATATATATATATATATATATATATATATATATATATATATATATATATATATATATATATATATATATATATATTGACCCGCATAACCAGCTATCATCATTCCAAATTTCATTAAAATCTGTCCAGCGGTTTTCTCGTGATGTGTTCCCAGATAGACAGATAAAAATTCTAAAAACTATTCTATATTCTATTCAGCATCTGTTTCGATAATAATGACTATTTCAATAATATTTTCAAAAAAATATTTTATGTACGGATTCGACTAAATTAGAATTTTATTATGTGTGTGTAAGAAACACATGGATAACAAGAAAATGCATTTTTATCAATGTAAAATATTTTCTACTTTATAATTTTTCATCAAATCAATGCCGTGTCTATTTTTTAAAGATTTTGTAATAAAGTAGTTTTAATAAAGATTTTGTAAATCTTACAAGTAACAATAAAGAGATCAATGGTCTAATGTAAATGTGTACATACAAACGTACTTATAGCAAAATTAGAAGCGGGTCAAATTAAAAAAAAGCCGAAAACTTTCAAGTGAAGAAGAGTGAAGAAGAAGAAATAAAAAGTGAAAATAAAGTTTAGTATTGAAAATATGTGCTCACGAAATGGTGTTGGCCATTTTTATGCAAATGCCGACACGCCTTGAAAAGTATACGTGTGTCTAATGTTCGTGGAAATAAAACATATCGGAGCACTTTTATATATGCAGAAGTCTATATGTGTGCTTGTGGCTGAAATTTACAAATAGGCTGGAGAGACCTGGATGAACATATAGATTACTGTTAAACACATAGGCACCGCACGCGCGATTTAAGAGTACGTTACTAAAATAGTAAACACGATTAAACAAAATAAAAAATTTGACCCTGGACTAGATCTAATACCTTTTTATCAGAGTAATATTATTATTATTCGAGTTCGTTCTTAGACAAAAACTAATCTATCCCACGGGAACCGTGACATTTTTATTAATATTATTAGGTGTTATTCCAGACCATAATCCATCTTTGTACCAAATTTCATCCAGATCCGTTCAGCTGTTCTGGCGTGAAAGAGTAACAAACATCCATACATCCTCATAAACTTTCATATTTATAATATTAGTATGTATTGTTAAGTAATTTTAAAGATGAAACATCTTTAAAAGTACCACAGAGGAGGTATCTGAAAAATATCAATTTGTTGGCTAACGGCGAGGTGGTATAGTCCCGTCGCCGCACGTGATCGCAGACGACCAAGGAATATAGAAATCTACAGATATGGTATTTCAAAAATTAACTTATACTTACATCTAATACTAAAATTACTAATATAGTATCCAACATTAATTTTTATATTGTACATAATATCTTGTATCTATAGCTTAACATCTTTCAACTAAGTTTTCTTTTCTAATAAACTAGTGCATCCTCGTTTCGCTCAAGCATTTAGTATTTTCTAGAAGAACTACTTGAAATACAGGAATAAAAACTGAGATGAATATGAAACATTGTATGAGCTTGAGTTCAGGGATCAGAAATTAAAGCAATATACTAACACTACAAATGTTTTATTTACTGAGCATTTTCCACCACTACTTTTACTTCTTAGTACTTCTTTGACATCTTCACTTAACTGGAGTTAAATAACATTATGCTGATGCTCGACACACTGCCGCCCCAGAATATTACGTGCACCTTGCAATAAAAAATCAAAAATGACGAGCGGAGCACCGGACTATGGCTAAACACAAATATAATTGGACTAGCGACTCACCCTTGCTTCGCTCTGGTTCGTACCTACTTACGTTTTAACGTTTAGTATAGATTTCTCAAAGATGAGATATTTTCTCGCAGTAAAAAGTATCCTATATGTTGACCTGGATAACCAGCTATCATCGTACCAAATTACATCAAAATCCCCCCAGTGGTTTTTCCGTGATGCGGTAACAGACAGACAGATAGACATACAGACATAAATTTAAAAAAGATTTTCCAAAAAATATTTAATGTATGTAGATTCGGCTTAGTTACAATTTTGTTATATGCATACATTATAATGTAACCTGCGTCGTCATTAACATCGTGTAATATAATAATATGAAGCTTTTATTGAAAATTTTACTACTAAGACGAAATGTGGTTCCATTATAACTCTGGGACGTTCATGCTTTTAAAGGATTTTATCCTTTTAGTGGCACGTCGTGGTAATTCTACTGGAGAGCTCTTCGCGGTTGCCTTATATTGATAAACGATTTGCTATTATGTTTTTTACCGCCACCCTATTCTGTAAATGATATCACAAAAACACCTAGTGTTTGATTTATTTATTTATATTTATATTTATAGTATTATATACGTATTTAAAGTTATATATATGTAGTGTATCAACTATCTGGTATCCATAACACAAGCCTCGTAGCTTACCATGGAACTAGATGGTGCTGTGTGTAATAATGTCCTGACATGTCCTGTCCTGATGTAAAAGATTTTTATTTGACGGATCTTATGATGGAAATGATCGTGATAAATAATATTGTAGAACTATGTATATTATTTATCACGAATTATTGTTATATAAATATATTATATATAATTATTTATACTATATCACTTGTCTACTATCTATTACTGATTATTAGGGTTATGCTTTAAAAATATGTTATCTTTTTTAGATTTTAGATTTTTTTAGATTTAGAGTAATATAAACAGCGCAAAAATACATATTTTTTATTAGGACATTTAAAAATTGAATCCAAAAACGGATATAGTCCCTACTTTTATTTAAAAATAAGACGGGTTAACTATTTTTTTTTAATATTAACAGAATAAAAACGCCTAAGGTAAATCAGTCATTATTTCCCTATAAAAAAATTCTTTCCACCTTGAGATTTATTTTCTCGCCTGATTGATTACGCCAATTATACTTAACCCATTGTAATTTAGATGTATTAATCTTTCACTTGGGGCTTTGTTGTTACTTAGAAAATTCAAGGATTCTGCTAAACTCTTTATAATCATTCTCTCGAACATTGCTAAGCGCACATTTTTATTTCTTAAATATTACTCTGATCTTCCTCATAAAAAAATTAAGATTATCCTTTTCAACCGACTTCCTCAAAAAGGAGGAGTTTCTCAATTCGGCTGTATTTTTTTTATGTTTGTTACCTCAGAACTCCGTCATTTATTAACCGATTTGGACAATTTTTTAATTTTTTGATTTGGATAATTTCAAAGTCGGTGCCAGCCCATACAAAGCAAAGCACACCGACTTCGAAAATATTTGATTAGGTATGTATAGTAAATTTAAAACTACCAATCAGTTATTTTTTACTTTTTAGCAGGGTTCGAAACGATAATTATCATTGATAATTATCTTTGATAATAATATAATTGAAAATATTTAATTCACAACTCTTCAAATTGTTGATCAGCAAACTGAACTCTCTTAATTAACTCAAAAAACTCAATCAGCAAACTGAGTTAATGCATGGATGGTATTCCGCTCATTAAGGAGTCTGCCCACTATACCGTCTCATACCATGACCGTTCTATGTACGTATCAGGCACAGAAACAAGCGACACCGACTACTATGCCCACTAGAACGTATCATTCGCGTATAAACCGCGTATCATCCGCGTGTCATATCTGTATAGTTCCCGTTTTCTCACTCGTAGTAGTTCACCTGTGTTTTCGCGTGAGGCAGCCGCGTCAGGAAGAGCGAGTAAATATTTTTGTTATGAAAATTATTTCCTATATATAACTATATATATATATATATATATATATATATAACTATATATATATATATATATATATATATATATATATATATATATATATATATATATATATATATATATATATATATATATATATATAATTATTTCCTTGTATACGATAGTTATTAGAAAATTGTCGGGGAGAGAATTAACAATGATAGCCATTGTTTTAGACGAGGCAGTAAGAGAAAAGATTCTTTTTATGGTATTCAGTGACGAACGAGCAGACAGCCCACCTGATGGAAAGCGGTTCCTGTTGCCCATAACACCTACGGTTCATGCACTTAGGTTTTATGTAACAAAAGTACAGAACCGCAGGTGCGTTGTCACTATTAGGACCAAGATAATATGCCTCTTGCCTGTAATTGCTCTGGCGCTACCTTATCCTTCATTGTTGCTTGGCGGGAGAAATAGATAAGAGGGTGGTACCCATCCAGTCGGACTCCTCAGGATTGATAGAGTCCTACCACCGGTAAGAATAACACCAGTCGATCACGACGTTACTAGGTTCACGCCGTTTAAAAAATATAATTTAAAAGGAAATATTACCACTAGAAGACAAGTGGCAGCATGTTTAAAACGGGCTTAGAATGGTTATCATACGCAGTTAAAACCCGTATGCTCACCGTTTCGCCGTCTACGCGCACCGGCTCGGCAACGTCGCGTGCCATAGGTATCTAGTGGGCATAATCTCATACTTTTGAATTCAAAAAATATTTTTTTGCTTGACACGGTCCTAGCACGGTCATGGTATAAGACGGGTGTAGTGGGCAGACACCTTTAATTTAATTAAATAGTGTCTATATTGTTGGTTAAATTTATTCTGTTTTTATTTCCAAGTTTTTATATGTCAAAATTATGAAAAAAAAATTATATAAAAGATTACCTTGATTGTTAAGTGTATAATTTATTCTAACGTAAATAGGAAAGTAGAAAAATACCAATACCTACACAAGGATTGCTAAGTTTATATCTATTTGATAACTATCGGATAATTATCTGATAATTATCTTGATGATCTTCAAAAGACATACTTATCTTGATAATTTCATACCCTGCTTTTTAGTGCTTTTGTTTGAAGTCGGTTTTTATTTTTTTGTTAAAAAGTTTTTATTAAGTTGAAATTAATTGTGCCTGGTAATATCACGAACGTTAATTAAAATTATAACATTATACACTGCTGTAAATGAAAAATGAACATGTTGAATAAATAATTGAAAGCTGAATACCTTCAGGCTATGTGAAAACGTAATTGATTAGTGGTTCGAACTACGCTCGTTTCAACAACAAAGTACATTTAAATTAAAGTAATGTTTCTTAACTGTTTAAATGTTTCAACGCTGTTAAAATGATAACTAAAGTATTATATGTACGTACTAGCATTGCCCGCGGCTCCGCCCGCGTTCAGATGACCAAAAACCAAATTCTTAGGTTTTACATATTTGGATAATTTTACATTGCAGTTTTTGTATTTTTTCTCAAAAATAAGATATTTTCCCGCGGTAAAAAGTATCCTATATATTGACCCAGATAACCAGCTATTATCATACCAAATATCATCAAAATCTATCCAGTGGTTTTCTTGTGATACGGTAACAGACAGACAGACAGACAGACAAAAATTCTAAAAACTATAGATTCGGACTCTGTATTGATAATAATGTCTATTTCATTTAAATTTTCCAAAAAATATTTAATGTACAGATTCGACTTAGTTACAATTTTATTATATGTATAGATAACGTACAATGTACCTACATATTCTATATAATTTAAAATGCCGTAACAAATGGAAAAGAATGACTGTTGGTTTATTTTTAACGTGAATTTTATGCTGAAATTTAAAACCTAAGCTTCTTATTATTTTAAGACATGAAAAGATGCCTGTTATAAGTTTGTTAGGTATGTTCGTATATTTTTGAATTACAATGAACTCCAGATTTTGAACTGTGTGGCAATGTTGGCGCAGTGGTTATGAAATTCACATGTGAATTTACGGTAATGGATTCAATCATGCGCATTGTAAGTTTCTGTATTTCTATATAGATATTTGCTGCTAAGCTATGTATTTCATTATTGATTGTATCAAGGCAGAGACCCCATCGTCGACCTTTAGCTTAGATCATGACCCCTACTATAGAAAGTCATCAGTATTTATCTGGTAATATGTTTGGTCTGTCTGGTGGTCAAAGGTGGAGTTAAAACCAAAAACATCATAAATATACCTTGACCTCCTTGATTTTTCAATATTTTTTGTTTTTATTTTCCATTATTTGTTCGCAAATTATTAAAATATAGTTTGTATTAAAATAACCGACTAAGCCGCTCCTATAAAGGTAACCTTTATATATATAGCAATATACTCTATGAGGTAACCGTAGATAACAGACGGCCGGACAGACGGCTCAGGCTAGTAATAGGGTCCCGACCCGAACCTTAGAGCAGGTACGTATACCTAGCTCTGTCGTTTACATTATAATAATATTTATTTAATGTTATATATTTAAAGCAAAATAAACATTGGTAAAATATTTGTAAATTTTATATTAGATTAAAATAATCTAGCTGAATAAAATTACAATCATTATTTATTTAAAAGCACAATCGTATTAATTCCATACTGTCCATTCTGGGAAAATTAAAGTACCTATAGTAGGTACCTAACAATTACTTAACATAACATTTATGTGATTGCTGGCCGTTGTTAACTTAGTTTCATATTTATTTCATGTTATAAAATTTTAGGTATTTATAATTTTATTATTGTGTCAATAATATTTAAAAAAATATGCTTACTACTACATAACCCGTGGCTTCGTCCGCGTTCAAACTTCCGATCGCTACCAAACTTCACAGGATAATCTGAATCTGAAAATTGCCTGAAAATTTAATCAAAATCGTTCCACACTTTTCGGAGTCCATAGAAAACATACATACAACATCGATTTTTATATATAAAGATTTCGCTCGAGTGATTCTATCTATGTATTGAATTTCATCCAAATCCGCCCAGCTGTCTCATCGTGAATGAGTACAACAATCATACAACAAACAAACACACACAAACTTTCACATATATTATAATAGTAATGCGACAAATAATTCAAAGAAAATTTAAAAATGAGACATTATATTATATAGAATCACGCTATATTATAGATAAAGAAATATTCTTAAAATACATTTTAAGAATATAATAATTGCTTGAAAATGTCGAAAGTTGTACGGTCTTAGATATTTCTTTGTACACATTAAGAGCATCGTTTTCACATATCCGCGTGTGTGCAAGCTTGAGACAGGTTCATCCGAAGTTCGTGTAATGAATACGTGACTTATCTACGCGACACAGGCTGAAGTAGTGCGGTTCATACTTTACAAATGCTGCGCGCTTTCAGCCGTTAGCTGTTGCCATACAAAAGTTAATAATAATTATTTTTTTAAACTTGCAATACTGACATTAAATTTAAATGCAAAAAATCATTTTTAACCCGAATGAAAATTAATTAATGCTTTAAAAGACTTATTATTATAGATAATTTTTTTCTGCTAAATTGAAAATTATGAGCCGAAATGATAATTAAATTAAATAAAAATGGTATAACGTAAGTATTATTTAGATATTCAAATAAAAATAATTAACAATATTAAAATAACTTAAACATAGTTAATTAATGTTTACACAAAATGCATTTTTATTCCTATCGGCATTTTGAAACATAGGTACCTACTACGTACATATATACGAGTATGTATACGCATTTGTGCGGTTTTTGCTTTTAACATAATGCCTGTAACCATGGCGGCCAGCATCTTTTTCATGTTTATTGATTAAATAAAATGTCACTCATTTTGTAATTTAACTCGAACAAACTAATTAAGCTTTATGTAAATAAAATAGACTTTCTTTGGATTTAAGCGACAGGGACATGGCTATTTTTACTCTAGAAAAGGAAATAGGTGCTTGCAAGATTAAAGATAGAAAAAAACCTTATATTTAATATCCAAAAATTCTATCCCTAGTGAGTATAAAATGAAAATAAATATTGTATATTATTTAAACGTTTTTTTTTTTTCAGAACACGTTTACAAAAAGTTTTTATGTAGGCAATTAACAAGGCAGCCTAATATAGTAATAGAAATAGTTGGTAAAATAAATGATTTATAGATTTTGATGTATAGTATGTACATACTTAAATTTTTATTGTTTATCTTATTTATATACTAATGTGTTTAGATTTTTCGAAAATAAACAAGCCTTAAGCCCAAAAATTATAATTAAAATATTTTTATCCATCTCCCGTTAATCCTAATAACACACATATTAAATAAATTAAATATCAAGTGTATTCAGCCCTTTTTAACGTCCCACTGCTGGGCACGGGCCTCCCTTCAATACGACGGGGATCAGGCCATAGTCCACCACGCTGGCCAAGTGCGGGTTGGCGAACTTCACATGTCTTTTGAAAACTTCCTAAGTTCTCTCAGACTTTGACAGGGATTTGAACTCGCTTCACTCGGTTTCCCAAGCGAGCGCGTCACCACTGGGCTACCACTGCCTAAAAAAATTAAATATCAAGATATAATAATAATTATTATTTCCTTCTTGCACTAAGAAAAAATTAATAAAAATTATAATATTTTTCGTAATACGTAATAATTGGTTACTTAATCTGTTACAAATTAAAAAATCATAAATTGTATTATAAAAAATAATAAAATTGTAACTAAGCCGAATCTGTACATTAAATACTTTTTGGAAAATCTTATTGAAATAGACATTATTATCGATACAGAGGCCGAATCTATAGTTTTTATAATTTTTGTCTGTCTGTCTATCTGTCTGTAACCGTATCACGGAAAAACCACTGGAGGGATTTTGATGAAATTTGGTATGATGGTAGCCGGTTATCCGAGTTAACATATAGGACTTTTTACTGTGGGAAAATCTCTCATTTCTGAAAAAAAAATGAAAAAACTGTAATGTAAGAGTATACTAATATATGTAAAACCTAAGAATTTGGTTTTTAGTCATCTGAACGCGGGGGGAGCCGCGGGCAACGCTAGTTATTCTATAAATTATTGCAAAATTCGACAAGAAGACAATTATAAACATAATTTTATAGGTACTATTTACCATTATGAGTTCGTTTCTTTACAGGATTGACCTGACCTGAATATGACATATTATAGTAAAGCCATTACCGAGTAATAAGTAATCTTCTTAACTTGTACAAGGTCCCAAGATGATGTACAAGCATCATTAAAAGTGTTATACCAATTAATATATTTTTTTGAATCCTACTAACATTATAAATGCGAAAGTTTGTGAGGATGTATATATATATGAATGTTTGTTACTCTTTTCAAAAACTACTGAATGGATTTTAATGCAACTTTACAATAATATATCTCATACATCAGCACAGCACATAGGCTACTTTTTATTCATATTTATCAAAATACTAAAAAGTAAAAAATAACTGAAAAGGAGTTTTAATTTAGGAAATACCTAATCAGATATTTTCGAAGTTGGTGCCAGCCGATACAAATCAAAGTAAAGCTTACATCACAAATTGATGTATAATATTTTAAACTATATAATAATAAAGTTCATATTTACATATTACATATTCATAATATCTTAAGCCATTATCGGCTGGAACCGACTCAAATTCAGTTATTTTTTGCTTTCTCGACTGCGGCGAAGCCCAAAGGAGGGCTATGTGTTTGACCTGTATGTATGTATGTATGTCCGATCCTATGTTCCCTTGTAATTACTAAACGGCTTAACCTATTTTGATAATTAATAAATCGTTCAATTTATCTTGATAACGCGGGTATTATAGGCTATATAGATCTCATTAAAATTTAAAATGACCGAATCTAAGTCCAATCTAAGGCGTCAATTTGTGTCTTAAAAATTTTTTCGCTCGAATCAATCAAGTGGGGTATCTAAAGACAGTGTATTAAGAGGTGATTACAAAAATATATTCAACTTATATATTTAAAAGTAATTTATGATTGTTAAATGAAACTAAAAACGTCTAACTATAAAAATAAAAAAACCGACTGCGTAAAAAACTAACTAAAAAGATGAGACAAAGTTGGCAAAGCAACATAGTGTTATATAGTCTATGCCACTTACTACGCCTTCCAACTATTTCCGCACAAAAAATCATGTCAATCCGTCGTCCGTCCGTACGTACTGTTTTATCTTAAAGACTTTTAAGGTTTCAAACAAACTTTCATTCCCTATTTTAGCCCCTTATGGGATGAATTTGGAAAAATGTTAAAACACGTATTTATTTAATTATATTAAAGAGCATGAATACCAAGTTTCAAGTAATTCTGATCATAAATATTTTTTTGGGTTGTATTATAACGTGTTTTCCCATGGGAATGAGATGATCTCCCGCGATAAAAAGTAACCTACGAGTATGTCATTCTCCAGCCCTATTTTCACACAAAAGATCATTCCAATCCGTCACCACGTTTGGACGTGAAGGAAAGACAAACAAACAAACACACTTTCAGATTTATAATATTAGTATATACTTCATTTAATGTCTGTAACATACTTACGAAACAATAAAACAAACGAGTGAACAAGGCAAAGGATGCTCGTTTATTTTATTATATCCGTGTTCGAAGTACAAAGTGAGTCAAACATTTCATCAAGACCGCGACAAATATTTCCGAAGGTGTAAATATTTACTTCAACAGGATATCGAATTCGTATTTCGCTACAGTAAAAGGCTCTATTTTCAAGTCGCTCGAGAAAGCCTAGTTCGCATTAAGCTAGTATTTTAGTCTAGTAGCGAGTAATTTAGTAACTGAACGTGTCTGAACACTAAAAATTTAGTCGATTAGTTTAGTAAGTAATTTAGTCGAGTCAATCCATTTTATTCTATTTTTTTGGGCGAGTAGCAGCTCCCACCACGCGTCCGAACTCACTGGTCCACCGGCTAAACAAGTACGAACCTGTCGAATTAGTCGAGTTCATTAGTTGCCGCCATAATGTCGTTTCGCTGGAGCGAAGAAATGACTTTTAAATTTGTTTCGAAATATGTTGAACACGAATGTTTGTGGAATATTAGGTCCTTGCATTATAAAAACAAATTCCTTCAGAAGACAATTAGTAGCTCCTAGTTTATCTCGTCTTTCGATCCATTTTCGTACCCATAGCTTCTTTTTATTAATCACACAAATTTCCTCATCCACCTCTTCTAAAATAGCCGTTACGATCAGCTTAATCAGTTTATTTACTTTATTGCGTTGTAGGCTGTTCATCTTGCAAAACACCACTCACTTGTAAACTGTACTCGACTAAAGTGCGAACGATTTTTGGTGAGTAGCGAGTAATTTAGCAAGCAGCGAATCGCGTCAGTAGGTACTGTGTCTGTACTGTGTCTCTGCTAGTCTACAAATTGATGCACTATTCTTTGATTTGTTATCTTGTGAAATGTAATCTAATATTTATATTGCTATCTTAAATAAAAATAGGTTTCTGTTTTAAATTTTCAAAAGAAAAAGACACAAGAATAAATTAAAGTAATGAACAATATAATATTATCTTAAAAGATCCTTTCCTTTACCTATGATTCTATACATAGGTATGATAAAAACTAAGCCGAATCTGTACATTAAATATTTTTTGGAAAATCTTATTGAAATAAACATTATTATCGATACTGAAGCCGAATCTATAGTTTTTAGAATTTTTGTCTGTCTGTCTGTTACCGCATCACAGAAAAACTACTGGAGGGATTTTGATGAAATTTGGTATGGTGATAGCTGGTTATCCGGGTTAACATATAGAATACTTTTTACTGAAAGAAATTATCTCATTTCTGAGAAAGAATACAAAAACTGCAATGTAAGAGTATACTAATATGTAAAACCTAAGAATTTGGTTTTTGCTCATCTGAACGCGGGCGGAGCCCGCGGGCCTCTGTATCGATAATAATGTTTATTTCAATAAGATTTTCAAATAAATATTTAATGTACAGATTCGGTTTAGTTACAATTTTATTATATGTATAGATTGACGTACAGATATGAAATTTAAATATTAAAAAAAAATCTACTTGGCCGTATTTAAAAGAATATGGAGCTACTGAAAAGTTATATTCACACGTCTTCTCATATCACTATTATGAAGAGTATAACCATTTTATTTAAGCGTGAGTTACATACAGGTGTTCCAAGTGAATCGATTATACATTAAATTCCCACGATTGAAATAATAAACAGAATGTCGACATCAGGACGGGAATGCAGAGTTGCAGTTTTCGGATACTTTAATTCTTACATATTGTTTAGTGACATTCCATAAACTTACATCGAGTAGGTTGGACATTAAATTTAGATAATAAGTTTAATTTGTAATTTTAAAATAAATTAGTTTAAATTAGTTTTTGGTTTTTTTCGACCTTCCGACTGTAGCTAACGTAACTGGCGCAGTCGGTAGGATACTAGAATAGGGACAGTTAGGTCATCGCTAGTATCCTGAATCTACGGACCAGCTGCAGAGCCGGAAGGAGAATCCAAACTTCGATTCACGAGGAGAAACCAGAAATGAATTATATGTGAGTACATTTGAACTATTCTCATGTTGCTCTTATCCTAGTTATATTTCCATTCCAAAATTTTTTATCCTAGAGTTTATAGAAATCGGGAATCTGCATCGCAGCAGGCCCGTCATCGTAATTTAGATAATATTAGAAATTTGAATTTAGAAATTTATTGTAAGTCACAAATTAAAAATAATATTTTAAATATGGCTCAGGATCCGGACACTATTTATAAAATCCTTAGGATTGTGCCCGAATTTGATGGAAACCCCAACGTACTTACTAGATTTATTAATATTTGTGATCAGATTGTAACGCAATATTTAAATAATACGCCCGGTAGTGAATTAACTAATTTGTGTTTATTGAACGGGATATTAAATAAAATCACAGGAACTGCTGCCGCTACCCTTAACTCTAATGGTATACCGGACAATTGGTTAGGTATAAGAAATTCTTTAATAAATAATTTTTCTGATCAACGGGACGAAACAGCTTTATACAATGACCTCTCACTAGCCGTACAAGGGAATAAGACACCCCAGGAATTTTATAGCCATTGTCAGACGCTATTCAGTACGATAATGACTTACGTAACATTACATGAGACTTTGACAACCACGATAGAAGCTAAACGTGATCTTTATAGAAAAGTTACTATGCAGGCATTTGTACGCGGCTTAAAGGAGCCGTTAGGGTCACGAATTCGGTGCATGCGCCCCGAAACTATAGAAAAGGCTCTTGAATACGTACAAGAGGAATTAAATGTTACATACTTACAACAACGTACGGACGGACTAAAACAACAGACAACCCCTAAAGTACACCCCGTAGCATTCTTACCCCCTCGATCTCAAAATATTCAACCCCCAACGGTTAATTGGCCAAACCCTGTAGGACAACGCCCTATGCAACCACCACAGCCTTTTAGATTTAATTTTAACCGTAATCAACCCCAATATAATATGCCTATGCATACGAGAACGCAGCAAATGTTTAGTGCACCACCACCGAACTATAACCCACGTAGTAATGTTTTCCGTTTACCACCTAGGAATAATCCACCTCAAAATTCTATGCCAAAGCCTATGAGTGGAATTCAGAATTTTAACCCCAGACCCTTGCCTCATACTTCAATGACTGGACATGACTGGCGTAAATTAGGTAACCCGCCACCTACAAATTATTTAAAATCTCGCGAAATGAATATGAACGAATGTTTGCCTTATGAAGACATGTATTACAATTATCAGGATTACTATTACGAACCAGAGTATAATTATTACTATAGTGAGCACGATGACTATAATACTAGTTACAGACCCGACTTTTGCAATAATAATTCTATTTCACAGTACGAAACGAATGACTATCGTTTAATAAACGAGACTGAACCACAATCGGACCCTAGTTATATAGATCAGGATTTTCAGTTGGATCGGAAATCACCCAAACCAAAATAGAATTAAACCTACAGACGCAAAGACAACTTCCGTATATTCAAATAAAAAATCCACCCCTTAAACTTTTAATAGATACCGGTGCAAATCAATCTTTCATTAGCCCCAATGCTGTAACGAAATATTTTTTTAATTTCCCTCTCAATTACGATCCCTTTGAAGTCACGAACGTATATACAACTAGCAGAAATGAATACTCTATAACCTTACCCTGCTTTGAGGAATTTATGGACCCCGAGAACATTAAATTATTTATCTATAAATTTCATGACTATTTTGATGGATTAATAGGACTAGACTTATTAACTAAATGGGAAGCTAAAATTGATTTAAAAAATGGAAATTTAATTACTCGCACCGCTTCGAATCCAATTAGTATGTATAATTCGTGTAATGTAAATCTTTATGAGGATATAATACCGGCTGGAACTTCAAAAATTATTCGAATCCCTATAAATGCTCCAGACGGTGACGTTTATATTAAAGAACAATTAATTTGCAATTGTATTATCCATGAATGTATTACAACCGTAACTAATAACCGCGGCTATTTAGAAGTTGAAAACCCGACACCAAACGATATAATATTGTCACTCGACCGACCAGCGAGCGCTGAATTATTTAATATAGAGAACACTTGTACACGATATACGACGCGCGTACAAGACGTTATATCGCGATTAAGAACGGACCATTTGAATGAAGAGGAAAAAACTAATCTTATAGCCCTTTGTTCTAAATATTCAGACGTTTTTTATATAGAAGGTGAACCGTTAACATTCACAAATAGAATCAAACACCGAATTAAGACTACTGACGAAGTTCCCGTACATACTAAAAGCTACCGTTATCCTTTTATACACCGCGAAGAAGTTAGAGACCAAATAACAAAAATGTTAGATCAGGGTATAATAAGACCATCTGACTCTGCTTGGAGTTCACCAATCTGGGTAGTGCCTAAAAAGACAGACGCTTCCGGTAAACAAAAATGGCGCCTTGTAGTCGATTTTCGTAAATTAAATGATAAAACTATAGATGATAAATACCCAATACCAAACATCAATGATGTCCTTGACAAATTAGGGAAGTGCCATTATTTCACTACACTCGACTTGGCAAGCGGATTCTATCAGGTAGAAATGGAACCTCAGGACATTTCTAAAACAGCTTTTAATGTAGAACATGGTCATTTTGAATTTCTCCGTATGCCTATGGGACTAAAAAACTCACCCTCTACTTTCCAGAGAGTAATGGATAATGTACTACGAGGTTTACAAAATGAAATTTGTCTAGTGTATCTTGATGATATTATAGTTTTTAGCACGTCTTTGCAGGAACACATTAATAATTTAGAAAAAGTATTTAAGAGACTTCGTGAGTCCAATTTTAAAATTCAAATGGATAAGTCTGAGTTTCTTAAACTTGAAACAGCTTACCTAGGACATATAATTAGTAAAGATGGGATAAAACCCAATCCAGATAAAATTTCCGCTATTCAAAAATACCCTATTCCAAAGACAGCCAGGGAAATAAAACAGTTTTTAGGCCTCCTTGGTTATTATCGTAAATTTATTCCAGATTTCGCCAATATTACTAAACCTCTTACACAATGCTTAAAAAAGGGTAAAAAGATTACACTCGACTCTGAATATATTAGTTGCTTCGAAAAATGTAAAACGCTTTTAACTAACGACCCTATCTTAATATATCCAGATTTTACAAAAGAATTTATTCTAACAACTGACGCCTCAAATCTAGCTATTGGAGCGATTTTATCCCAAGGACCAATAGGAGCCGATAGACCCGTATGTTATGCGTCTCGTACTTTAAATGATAGTGAAATTAACTACAGTGTTATTGAAAAAGAGCTTCTTGCCATAGTTTGGGCAACCAAATATTTTAGACCATACCTATTCGGACGAAAATTCAAAATTTTGACTGATCATAAACCCCTACAGTGGATGATGAATTTGAAGGAACCAAATTCTCGTCTCACTAGATGGCGACTAAAACTCAGCGAATACGATTTTACAGTAATATATAAGAAAGGAAAAATGAATACTAATGCTGATGCCCTCTCTCGAATTGAAATCCATATCGGGGAAACTACGTCCCTAATGGAAGAAATTGACGAATTAAATTCTCTTTTAGGAAATCCTTCTGAATGCGTACCACACCTATCAAACTCTTCGACTGACACTGTACATTCTGATAGAGAAAACCCTATATTAAACATACCGATTACAGACGACCCTCTTAATCGATTTAGTAGACAAATACATTTTACAGTTGTTAGTGACGTTAAACGGAAACCAACAGTGACCAAACCATTTGACAATCACACACGAACATCTATACAATTATTAGAATCAAATTTAGAGGAGGACGTTATTCAAGCCATAAAAGAGTATGTGAATCCAAAGGTAAAAACAGGTTTACTTATAGATCCACCCCTTGCGATGTATTCTATAATTCCTATAATACAAGATAAATTTAAAAGTTCATCAATGAACCTAGTTCTAGCAAAATTCGAAATTGAAAATATTAAAGAATATTTACGTCAACAAGAAATTATTTCTCACTATCATAATGGAAAGACCAACCACCGCGGAATAAACGAATGCTACTTAGCTCTATCCCGAAAATATTATTGGCCCAATATGAAGGAACATATATCAAAATTTATTAATGAATGCACCATATGTGGTCGAGCTAAATATGACAGAAACCCTATTAGACCTCAGTTTAACATAGTACCCCCAGCTACTAAGCCTTTTGAAATTTTACATGTAGATTTATTCACAGCGCACAACGAAAAATATATAACTTTTATAGACGTCTTTACGAAATACGGTCAAGCGTACCATTTACGTGACGGAACAGCTATTAGCATCTTGCAAGCTTTGCTAAAATTTTGTACCCACCATGGTGTACCGATGACTATAATAACTGACAACGGAACGGAATTTACAAATCAATTATTTTCAGAATTCATAAGATTACATAAAATTAACCATCATAGGATTTTAGCTCATTCTCCTAATGATAATGGTAACATTGAACGATTTCATTCAACAATACTAGAACACCTCCGAATTCTAAAGCTACAACGTAAAGACGAACCCATAATTAACCTTATGCCATATGCTATCATAGGATATAACAGTTCCATACATAGTTTCACTAGATGTAGGCCCTTTGATTTACTAAATGGACATTTTGACCCGAGAGACTGTCTTGATACCGATTTAACTCAACATTTATTACAGCAATATTTGATTAATCATAAAGAAAACATGAAAAAAGTTTACGAAATTATAAATAGTACCTCCCTTGAGAATCGGACTGCTTTAATAGACAATAGAAATAGAAATCGCGAACCTGAAGTCGAATATGCACCCCAGCAACAAGTTTTTATTAGAAACCCCCTTGCTAGTCGTCAGAAAACTGCACCGTGTTACACGCAGGATAAAGTTCTAGCTGACTTACCAATTCATATTTATACCTCGAAAACGTGGTCCTGTAGCTAAATCGCGTCTAAAACGAGTCCCTAAAGGAGCTAACTTGTTACAGGGTAATACTTCTAATGCTGACCATTCACGTGACGAACCCCCTCGAGATAAGACTTGAGAGCTTGGACGATGGACCTGGACTATTACCGTACAAACTTGGACCAATTAGACTTACCACTCACCACCACACCTTCATACAATATATTAAATTAGATTATATAGAGAATAGAATAGAGCTTTTAATGACTCAATTGAATAGCCTTCAGAATCTCCTTAGTAATGAAACTTATCAATTATATGAACTTCAAATAAATTATCTGACTGAAAAGCTTCTTAAAGTCTCTGATCAACTAAGGTCTTTAGAACCAAACCGTGCCAAAAGAGGTATTGTAAATGGCTTGGGTTCCATTATCAAGAGTATAACAGGAAATCTAGATTATCAAGATGCATTAAAGTATGATAATGCAATAAAATTATTAGATAATAATCAAGTTAAGGTAGTGACAGAGTTTAATAACCATGTTAGTATAAGTAAGGAATGGATGTCGAAACACAATAAAGTACTTACTCAATTAGTTGAAAATCAAGTTAAAATTAACAATACTTTACAGCTCATATTAAATTCAAATGCTTATAAAGAAAATAGTTTACTTAAGTATGCAAAATTCGCTCAACTTCTAGTTATAATTGGTGAAAACGTAGAGGATCTAATGGCCGAACTAGTTAGGATAGAAAATATATTAGCTTTTATTCGTGTTTCTAGTATACATCATTCTATGATAGATATAAGTATTCTAGGATTAATGATAAATAAGTTAAAAAATATATATAGTAAGGATCAGATTTTAGATTTAGAGTATAGAGAATATTACAATATTATAAAACCGGGATGCTATTTTACAGAGAAAAAGATAGTGATAATTTTTAAATTTCCAATAGTTTCTGCGGATATCTACGATCTCTATAAACTTTCCATTGTACCTAATAAAGTCCAAAACGCCCTTATACCTCCATATCCCTTCATAGCAATTAATGAGAAGTCGTTCTTGTACATGGAGACAGAATGTCCGAAGCTCAAAAACTGGTACCTCTGTGAAAGGGAAGTGAACCAACGCATTCGTACAGAACCCGACTGCGTACAACAACTTATTGTTCATCAAGTCCTCAAAGAATACTGCCAATACACAGCAATAACGCTAGCAAAGGAAGCAATGGAAAAACTAGATGATCAACATTATGTATTCTCCTTTCCCCATGTCACCAAGGTACAACTAGTTTGTGACAAAGAAGAATTCACATCGCTCCAGGGCAGCTACTTAATCACTATACCTGTAAAATGCTATATGAAAACTACGGAATTCACCATCATAAACGACAGCAATGAAATAAAAGGCCAGCCGCTAAAGTTAATGCAAATACCAGTCGGTGCAGGAAGTCAAGATGATATTTCCACTCATCTCAACCTAAACTCAATTAATTTGCAAGAACTCCACAGTGTTCAAGATAAAATTGTACAAGAAACACCATTACGACTAGAAAAGCTGCATTCGGATGCACTATACCATACTACGATACCCTTATACATCTTCATGTTTAGTGCAGGTGCACTTGTTATAGTCATCGCAGGTCATCGCTACAAATTACGAAAAAGGAAAAGCCATAACGAAGCTACAACTTCTATTTCAAATGATAACATTACTGAACAATTGGATGAAACAGGGACATCAGAGGCACGCAGGAACATGCCAGCCACATTTTATCTCAATGTTCTAAAATAGTTGCTGATCTGAGGGTGGAGGAGTTACATACAGGTGTTCCAAGTGAATCGATTATACATTAAATTCCCACGATTGAAATAATAAACAGAATGTCGACATCAGGACGGGAATGCAGAGTTGCAGTTTTCGGATACTTTAATTCTTACATATTGTTTAGTGACATTCCATAAACTTACATCGAGTAGGTTGGACATTAAATTTAGATAATAAGTTTAATTTGTAATTTTAAAATAAATTAGTTTAAATTAGTTTTTGGTTTTTTTTCGACCTTCCGACTGTAGCTAACGTAACTCGTGTGTCATGTAAGCTTGGCTAATAAAGCAACAGTAGATACTTCGAGCCGTGTCAGTCAGCGGATCACAACTGGGAGCACACAGCATCAAAGCTACTTTTAGCCTGAGCTAAGGAGATAAGTCACGTATTCATTACACGAACTTCGGATGAACCTGTCTCAAGCTTGCACACACGCGGATATGTGAAAACGATGCTCTTAACGTGTACAAAGGAATATCTTAAGACTGTAAGTTTAAGATTTTCAAAGTAACGTAGTTTATGAAGTCAAGTATTCCATTCAATAATATATCTCATATTTGTGCCTTGCAATTTTTTTGTGTTTAAATTTAAGGCGTAGAAAACCTTTTTCGATTAAACTATTTCTCTACAAGCTCCCACAATTTTTCAATGCATTTTATACGTATTATGCTGGTTTATAATATTTTAGCTAATACTACATACATATGTCTGTCTACCTATTTGTAACACTTTTACTTCTTAACCGCTACATAAATTTACGATGATACACTAATAACTCGTATTCTCGAATCTATCTATTTTTCCTGAAAATAAAGGCTTGTACAGTCACGAGCATAAATATATGATCGTGCATGGTTTAGCAATATTATCTAACAGTACTGTTTTAGATTTACGCGAATATGACATTTTAAATAAAACTATCCTTTCAGAGTCTCTCCCGTGACCATGGATGCTGTAAAGTATTCGAAACGTCGGGAACCAAAAATTAAAATAAATCCGCAAAAAAATCCGAAAAGATAGTTTTATTTAAAACTAGCGGATTTTATTTAAAACTCTAGGAAAACAAAAACAAAACCTATCCCATGGGTACCGTACATTTTTTCGAGATAAAAAGTAGCTTATGTGTTATTCTAGACTATAATGTATCTCTGTGCAAATTTCATCTAGATCCGTTCAGCCGTTCTGGCGTGAAAGAGTAACAAACATCCATACTCACAAACTTTCACATTTATAATGTTACATAAATACTAGCGGCTCAATCTCACTTCGCTCAGATTCGCCTCAAGAAAAGCAAAAACAAATCTATCCCACGGGAGCCGTACATTTTTTCGGCATAAAAAGTAGTCTGTGATTCTAATGTATGAGCTATATTATTGTAAAGTTTCATCAAAATCCAATCATTAGTTTTTGCGTGAAAGAGTAACAAACATACATCCATACTGTCATCCATACTCACAAACTTTCACATTTATAATATTAGTATCTATACTATAATAAAACTGTAGATGTCGAATGTCTGTACATAGAAAAAAAATGCTAAAAACCGAGTCAGGGGGATGTAAGAAGACAAATAGAACAAATGCAGATTTTTTTCAAATTTTTTGTTTCTCTGTTTATTTGTCTGTTTGTACGGGCTAATCTCCGAAACTGTCGGACCGATTTAAATGAAGTTTTGCATGGTGGTACCTTATATCCCCGGTTAACTTTCAAATGATAAGTTTAATGTTGATTAATATATTAATATTGTTTTTTTATTATCAATATATATATATATTAATTACTTTGTAAGTAAAAAAGCAAATCGACTTTAAAAGTAATTATTTTCGCTGAGAAGAGAGAAAGAGAACCACGTATTAATAAAATATAATAGACTATATCAAAATCAGTTCCAAATTGGTGTAGTTTTTGCATAACATACAAACAAATATACAATCAGATTGAGTACCTCTTTCTCTTTGAAGTCAGTCAACAATAGAATAAACGGTCTTGACTCGCAATTCTCCTTCTGAAGTAGCTGTGAATAAATAGCATAATAAATTAGTCAGACATTTTTACTACTAAAATAAGTTTAAGCATCGGCCAATGACCAACATATCTATACAAATAAATAAAACTGAAGTGTCTGTTTCTAATGTCAAAATAATAAGCTTTTTACTAAATGCATATGAAATTATTTACGATACTTAAAAGGAAAAAAAAACATTTTTAATTTTTTTTTATGTCTGTATGTATGTCTGTCTGTCTCTTTGTTCCGGCAAATCTCCAAAACGGTTAGACAAATTTCGACGAGGCTTCCACTGGAAAATAGCTGATATTATAAGGAGTAACGTAGGCTACTTTTATTTTTAAATATGGATTAGGGTTCCATGCAAATAAATTAAAACCTTTGAAATTGTGAACGGATTTTCCGCGTACATAGGGACGCGCCCGAGCGAAGCGGGGGTAAGTCACAAGTGAACAAATAAACATCAAACTTAACAACAGCGATTTCCGGTTAAGGAGAATATTTATAGTGACCATCCGATGGTTTGCACAGTCTAATAAAGATAAACTCAGCACTGAAGTTTTCCACACTCTACCCTATCTCAATAGAATAATATATCACTAAGTATCCATATTTACAGCTGTTACTATCTCTATTTACCTTACCCACGTATTCGGGATTGTAATATCTTATTTGTGAATGCATTACTGCAGATTTCTTACTTTTAATTCAAAAACCTACGAATCATGTAAACAATAATGTCATACATTTATAATATTATTATATTTGTTTTATGCTTTCATATTTATTTTAAGCGGAATAAGAATTTTAATTTTTTTGAGCGGAATCCTAATTATTTTTCTAAAATAAAAGTAGCCAGTGAAAGTCCCGTCAAAATCAGTCCAGCCGTTTCAGAGATTATCCTGAACAAACAGACAGACAGACAAAATTTTTAAAAATTGTGTGTTTTCTTATAAGTACCGTTGTTATGTAATCTTAATTTAGTATAAAATCAAATAACTATACTAGGATGTATCAATTTCATATAAAATTATAAACTAAACTTTACAACAAAAAAATGTAAGAAGTTCATATTCGTAGGGTTCACACATCAAAAAAATCTAACAATTACAAAATAACAAAAATAAAAAAAACTACTAACCTGGCTAGCAACACAGCAGGTGTAGCTTTGAACTGTAGTCCCGTTATATCAGCACTCTTTGGCAATATAAATCTATAGGTTCGTCAGAGCAGGGGAACTCTCGAGGAATCTTCGCAATGTCCGTTCGTAAGGGCAGGAGAACGCTCGAGAAATCTTCGCAACGTCCGTGTAGACACTTCGGAAATAATAGATACAAAAACCCTGTAAAGTTATTATCAGACATTTTAATAAATGACTGATTTTTTACACCTGACTGTGACATTCGATCATCAATTGCAATATGTATTGTTACTACACAAAGCACAGGATTAGTAGTGTTCAATATATATTAGTACCTGGGCGACCAAGCTTCGCTCGGAGTTATTGGCCGAGAAAACGTTTAACAAACAAATCTAATATATTTCGATACGTAAAACACATATTTACCTATTAGATATTCATATCTTAAAATATTGTCAGCTGGCACCAACTTCGAAAATATCTGATTAGGTATCTATTCTAAATGAAAACGCCCGTTTAGTTATTTTTTAAATTTTAGTGCCTGGAAGTCGGTTTATATGTATTTTTTTAAGTTTTTATGTGTCCATTTTTAGTGTAGACGTAATAGGCAGGTAATTTGTTAAAAAAAAGTTTTTATTTTTAATAACATGTTCGATTAAGCAATTTATTTAAAAAAAAATAATTTATTCGTTCATTTAAACAAACCGCTTGACCGATTTCGATAAAATTTATATGAGACCACCTGGGAAGTATACCCTTCGAAACAAAAAAAAATCCATATCGGTTCAGGCGTCTTCGAGTAATCGGTGAACATACATTAAAAAAAAAGATTCCGACGAATCGAGAACCTCCTCCATTTTGGAAGTCGGTTAAAAAGTACAAAAGGGTAATTACAATAAAATATACGTGTATAAAATCAAAATTACATTTAGCAAAGCACATTATAATTTCATAAAACGGAATAATTAAAAGTATTAATTAGCACGTAGTTATATAAAAAAAATACAGTCGAATTGAGAACCTCCTCCTTTTTGAAGTCGGTTGAAAATAATACTTTTTAAAACAGAGTAGGTACTTGTATAAGGAAGCTGACTATTAAATCTTACATCTAATACAATAATAAAATCATCTTACAACACTTACCCAGTCTGGGGTTTTTGCACTTTCGTTTTAATATTACAAATATAAAGTAAAAAGTAAAAGTATGAAGATTAAATAACTAATTTTTATGGTGTTGCTTATCGCATCTTAACTCATAGTATTCTGAGCTAACGACGGGGCATCTAAGAGGTAAAATACCGTCAGCCGTTATTATTCGTTTACCGTCCAAGATTCATATAATTATAAAAATTATAAAATATAGTTTAAAACAAGTATAAAATTTAGAAATAATCATAAATTATTAGAACATATTAACACCGTATATAATTTCAAACGTATTTAGTCAAACGCTGTTATTTTGATATTACAAACAGACACTTTAATTTTATTTATCTGTATAGATAAAATAGAAAATCTAACGTTTATGGGATAGGTTAAGCCGAGAAAATTCAAGCAAAACACAATGTGTGATGTGACACATAAAGAAAATTGCATTAAAATAGTTATTCCAAGAAAAAAAATTCTTAAAAATATTCTAGATAAATATCTATACTAATATAATAAAGAGGTAAAGTTTGTGAGTTTGTGACGTTGTAGGAGGTAATCTTTGGATCTATTGAACCGATTTAGATGGAATTTGGTAAGAGGATAGTTTGTGACTCTGGGAAGGATATACGATACTTTTTATCTCGGAAATCATCCCTTAAGGGGGTGAAAATGGGGATGAAAGTTTGTACGGGTAATTAACCTAGGGACGAACCCTAGCGAAGCAAGGGTGAGTCGCTAGTATAATATATGTACATTCAGATATCAGGCGGCGGACCGACGGCTTACTATGCTCTTTGAGGCATGGAAGTAAAACACAGCCAACTTCCCAACTACGACCTGTTACTGAAAATGTATTAACAGTAAAACTCGAACGAGTCGAACCCAGGGCCGTAGTACACCAGATCTGCAGCCTTAGTTGGCCACTACACTACCGAGATACTGAATATAATAATAATCACTGCTTCACGCTATCACGCTAATCATAATTATGACATTAGAGAAAGAAAGTTAATGAAAGTACATACGTGATGAGTGTAAACGAGATACAAGTGATTCGTCTTATAGTGATGCCGGCGCATTGTTCTTTTTCACTTTAAAAACGTCTAGATTTAAATATTCTCCAATGTAATTAGTCTCTCAGGTGAGTGGACCTAAGATATAAGGCATCTGGCTGTTCTGACTTATAAGTTATTATTATTTTGGACTTATCTAAGGGAAAAGGTACAAATGATTATTTTTACTAAAAAAATCCTAACGTTCAACACAGTTATTGAAATCCATACTATTATTACAAATGTGAAAAGTAACTCTGTCTGTCTGTATGTTAGGAATCTTGTCATATATATTATAAAACGTTTAACTCATTTTGATTTAATTTGAACATGTATATTTCATCTTGGAGACGAAATAACTGTAGGTAATCTATGTTCCGCTTACCATTAGCTGCAGTAAAAAATTAATCATACAAAACATACGTAGCGGTTTAATCGTTTTTAACATATTTACACCATTTCTATAACTAACACAAACATTTGCTTTAAATAGAGATCGAACTCACTACATCCGAATTATGTAATGCAATTCAAATGTGATAGCACTGAGCCTAAGCGTCGTAGCAATTGCTTTATTTACTCTTATCTTTATTTAATTAAAGCACAAAAAATATTTACTTACTTGCTTATTGCTTACCATGGAACGAGATGGTGCTGTGTATTAATGTCCCAACAAAAAAAAATAATAACTAATTCTC
This sequence comes from Brenthis hecate, assembly GCA_951806755.1. Lineage (NCBI taxonomy): Eukaryota > Metazoa > Arthropoda > Insecta > Lepidoptera > Nymphalidae > Brenthis > Brenthis hecate. The sequence goes on along the minus strand of OX638272.1, from coordinate 1,641,164 downwards.
AAAACATTAAAATATTCAAGTTACATTTAAATAGTTTATCTCAAACTACAATGAGCTTAAATAACTTAATTTCATGAAATAAATAATTGTATTGTATTCAACCCTTTATAACATCCCACTGCTGGCCACGGGCCTCCCTTCAATAAGAGGGGGATCAGGTCATAGTCCACCACGCTGACCAAGGGTGGGTTGGCAGACTGCACATGTCTTTCGAAAACTTACTAAGTTCTCTCAGACATGCAGATTTCCTCACGAAGTTTTCTTTCACCGTTAGGCATGTGGTAATCATGTTGGAATGATTCGTATATGAAAATATCAGAGGTGCGAGACCCGGGTTTTAAACCCGCTTCACTCGGTTTCCCGAGCGAGCGCGTTACCATTGGGCAACCACTGTCTGAAACAAATAATTACAACACAAAATACTCGATTTCTTTTATCACATTGTACATTTAACTAATAATTTACTGCATAATAGGCCTAAAGACGATTGTTTTAAAAGCGAAAGGTAAATCTCCAACGTCACTGTGTGTACACGTCAGAGCTTAAGGCGATGCGGCAAACGCTATTTGGAACTAAAAATTATGACCCAGAAAATGTTGAGTGCAGGTAATAAAAGACAAGACTTAGCAAATTGTCACTCTTAGTTGTAGCGGTAACTACTATGTTCAGATTACCTATTACAGATCGTTTGACGAGTCGCTATTGCTTATGGGTTTTTCTATTAACTTACTTAAAAAGTTCTCTTTTTTGAGTTATAAACATACTTACTACTTGAGAGGAGATGACAAGCTAGTTTTTTCCTCTGTCTAGTCTAGGGGCTGATGAGTATATTCAATCAGAGCAAAACGTTTTTGAATCTAAAGAGACAGATTTTCACTTATTCCTCCTTGTTACCTCTCCAAAACAAAGACCTTAAGTAAGAAAATGAGAAATATTACTTTCTAATCCGTCTAAAATTCGATTTCTATATTTGATATAATTGGGAAAAAATATCAACAATCCATTTTTATTGTCAAAAAAAAATTATATTTTAAAGCGTTTACATTTTTAGGTAACGATCAAGTTAACAGGACCTGTCTTTCAATATTTGATATTTATGCATCAATATATAGATTAATTTCAATGGCTATATCGATATTTAATAAGGCATTGATATTATAACGCGTATAAATAAGGAAAACCTCGAACATTATTCATTTTCTTCAAAGACATAAGAAAAAGAGTATCTAAAATGTTTAAATTTAAAGAGGTTTTCGAACAGGAATATAATGACTGCGCTAAAGGAATTATTAACCCTGAAACTTTTCATAGAAAATTTTTCGTTTTATTAGGAATTTTTCAGGTTCTTGATGCCCCAATCCAAAAATGGACGTAAGTACGAGTATTACGAGTATAATATGAATTGATATATGTACATATTAATATTGTATGTTAATAAATATCATACGTTTTATCTTAAAAATTAATTTTTCTTTAATTTTCTATAGGTATTTCGCAAAGGCTGCGATGGCTTTTTGCGCACTGACCGCCTTAACTATTCTTTCAATGGCGCTTTACCATGGAATAATGATCTTTGATATTCCAAATATATCTGAAGTGGGAACGTACTGGATAGTTATGTTCTACAAATTCATGATACTTGTCTGCACTAAACTGAATGTGTCAGATTACCACCAGTTGCAATGTGCCATAAAAGAAGATTTTTTATATGCTTGTACTAAAGGAGAAAAGTATCGGTACAAATTAAATGTTCTCAAAATAGGACGTTTTAAAACAACTTTAAAAATTATAGATCTAAATGTCAAATTTAACTATTTAAATTTTCTAACATAACTTATTCTTCTCGTAAATCGTTTGAAAGTCTAATAAATAAATCCTCAAAAAGAAATCTTTTATATAGCAAATATTTTTTTCTTATAATATTTTCTTAGATTTACGACAATATTTGATTTAATTTTTGGTTCCCGACATTCGAATCGTCGGGAACCAAATATCAAAATAAAGCCGCAAAAAATATTTTTATATAAAACGATTTTTCCTAGGTTCCTTATCTTTGATATATCATTTTTTACATTTTGTACAGGAAAAAGTTCTTTTACAATCAAATATTCACACGGAAGATTTGCAAATTCACTATGGCTTTTACAAGTGGAGTTGGTACAGGCATGGCGGCTTTTAGTATATTCACCTTGATATTTTTCATGGCTACACATGAGCCAGAAGAAGGGAAACGACCGCTCTTATTTCCTATTTGGGTCTTCAGTGTAGATTTAGGGGCAACACCAATTTATGAAATAGCCTTCGCGTATAGCTTTTTCTGTATATTATTTACTACTCTTAATTATACTTGTAAGTAAAATAATTATTACATATTATTATTATTATTACTATATAAATATAATATACATAAAATTTATAATCATCTGACATATTTCGTAAGTTACATGCATCATATTATTTTTTTTTTTCTCTTATAATTGATATTTTTAAAATTAATTTAGATAAATCTATGCCTGTAACTAAGAAATATATATTTTTTTTTATTAACGCAACGTTGTGGTAATCTCGTAGAAGTAAGTCTACGGACTGTAAATAGTGTAATACTATTTTATAATATTTGACCACTTCCAAAAAGGAGGAGGCTCTATGTTTGTCTGTATATATTTTTTATGTATGTTCACCGATTTCTCGGAGACCGCTTGACCGATTTTGCTACTTTAACGGTATTCTATTGAGGTATATCCAAAGGTGGTTGTGTATTTTTTTTGATACAGTGTACCGTTTTCGAGAAAATAAAAAAAATCATGAAATTTGAAGTATGTTCACAGATCTAATTAGTCTTTTTAACTTCTTCTAATTGTGACATCGGCTTGAAATTTTGTAAGTTTTTGTATTTCTGATGATAATATAGTTATTTGATATCATAGAGCTGGTGTGATAGTGAAGCCTGAAGGTGGATAGTAGAACTCTTTAACGGCTACTAGTAAATACTTTAAAGTTGAGCTTATTTGATTTTATTTGATAAACCCAATAGAAAGCATTGTCGGCTGGCACCGACTTCGAAAATATCTTATTAAGTATCAATACTAAATGAAAACCCCCGTTCAGTTATTTTTTACTTTTTAGTGCCTGGAAGTCGGTTTTTATTTTTATTTAAAAAGGTTTTATTTCAAAATATTCTCAACCACAAGTATAGATTTTTTACAAGAAAACTAATGTAATAATTAATTTTAGTTATGATTGTAACGGAAATAATGTGGATAAGAGAAATTGCGACTAAAGCTGATATTATTATTTGGTCCCTTGAGGATCTTATGAACGGTATACGACCTACTCAAGATAAAAACGAGCGAGCAATTTTTGATGCAACATTAAAGCATCGATTAAGAGACATTGTACAACATCATCAATCTATGAACAAGTAACTACAAAAAATATTTTTAAGCAATTATGTACAAAAGAACAATATTTTAAAACACTAGATCACAAGAAATCATTAAAACAAGAGCTAGAATCATAAATTTTGATCGTTTTTTTTTTTTGCAAATTGTGTCGCTGTTGTTGATCGTGTTTTGGTTTTTGATGTATATGTAATAGTCTAAAAGCAAAATTCTATCTTATTTCGTTAAATTGTTCTATTTTAGTTCGCTTTTAACATAGTCGGGTTTTTTTTATTTTTATCCTTTTTTTATTCAGACTTTAGACAGACATACAAGTTTTACTGTTTATTAACACCATCATATATATTGCATACCACTTAAGAACTACTTATGCTAGAAAATTTTCTTATAAAAACTTAACTTCTAAAGTAGTGAATAAACTTCCTGCTTGTTTAAATAGTGTTACTAAAGTATACTTTATATTTTAGATTGCTAAAACATTTTGCTCAAGTTTATAAGAAATTGTTAATGTTCGAACAGAAAGTATCTGCGCCAGCGGTTTGTCTGGGCGCGTACTCCTGTTCTGTGGTAACATTTTATATCATTATTATTTATATAAACATTTATGAATTAATTTTTGTCTTTTTAAGTAACTTAAAGAAGTTATGTAAGACCAATTCATATCAATATATAAGAAGTATTCAGCTGCAGAACATCATTTAAAATTAACATTAACATTCTTAATAAATAAATATGTTGAGACATTAACACACAGCACTATCTAGTTCCGTGGTAAGCTACGAGGCTTGTGTTATGGATACTAGATAGTTGATACACTACATATATATAACTTTAAATACATACATATTATTATAAATATAAACACCCATGACTGGCGTACAAACATTCGTGCTCATCACACAAATGAATGCCCCCTAGCTCGATTTGAACCCGCGACCGCTGGCACAGCAGGTAGAATCACTACAAACTGAGCCAAACGTGTCGTCAATTCATGTCAGTTAATGATTATCCATATATATTATCTAAACTAAAAGCTATTTTATTTTCTAAGACGGCTAGTGGTGGTGAATTCAACGTTGCTTTATTACTGCTACTTATCGCTGTTATAGCAGTGATATTTATTCCAAGCTATCTCTGCACTATTCTCTCGATGAAGGTAAAGTGTAAATAACAATTCTTGTTTTGAAGAACACAAAATAATTTTTTTCGAGTTTTGTGGAGTGTTTTCATAAAAAAATATATAGATTTAATTTTTGAGTTAACATAAAATAACTGTAACTTTAATGCTTATTTTTGAATAATAATACGACAATATCATACGACAGAATAAATACGATAATTTCATATCTATAAAAATCAATTTTTTGATATATTTCTATGACGTAGGTACTATATTAAAAAAAATTAAACAATTTATTTTATTTTATACATAATTTAAAAACATTTTTTGAAAAAAATATATGTATCATATTTAATGTATACTTTATGTTATCGAAATAGGTCAATTCGATATGCTTCGCATGTTGGAATACACCTTTTTGGAATGCCAGTCCAGTGATCCGGCCATATTTAGTACTTATCATGCAAAGATCTCTCAGACCTCTTCCCCTCACATTACTAGGTTTTGAGGATGTATCAGTAGAGACATTTTCTAAGGTAATATTTTTTTTTATATTTATATATCTTTAAACATCTGTTTTTATCTTTACTTACATATATTTCACTAATTTATTTTACAGAAAATGACATCAGCGTACTCTATGTTCAATATGCTAAGACAAGCAAACATTTGAATAATAGTAAGCAAATTCTAAAGCTTTTATGAGCTAACTATGTACTAAAAAGCTTATTTATACACATACATATCTGAAGTACTTAAAAATAAGTAAAAAGCACTTAAAAAATAATACCATCTTACACTATAAGTATCACTTAAATTTAAATATTCTCACTTAAGCTTTAAAGAAGATCTATTTGCCAAAAGGATCTTTTCAACTTAATATGATATTCGAAATTTTATCTTTTCTTATCGTAATATTCGATGTAATAAAGAATATTATAATGTAATTAAATACCGAATTTTAATTTACGTATATTATTCTAATTTTTAGCTCATTTTAATTGAAATTATTTTCATTCAACTTCATGTCTACATATCGGCGTTGACAAAATGAGGTTAGAATAGACTCTAACACTTACTTATAAAATATGTGCTTTTGTCTCTTGGATTGTGCGTCTCTCAAAAATAGTATTACGAATTCTGTAGTGACTTTTGTTTATTGATTAACTTATCTTAATTTGATGATGATGTTCTCCCGACCGATTCCGGCCTCGGCGGCCAATCTCATTGAGACTAGCCAACTGCGCAGGAGATATTATAGTGCACAAGTGTACGCGCAGACACAATGTGCACTCTCTATTCCTGTCACTCTCATACTCTGGTGGGACGACCACTCGACACGACCGATGAGAGACCGAAGGCTTTACGTGCTCTCCGAGGAGCGCGGGTGAGACACCGCCAACTTCCCAACTCCGGGCTGTTACTGAGGCTTACTATACAGAAAGATTCAATAACTAAACTTGGCCCGACCCGGGACTCGAACCCAGGACCTCCGGGTTTGCAGCCGTACTTGCTAGCCACTACACCACCGAGGCAGTTGAATTATTATCTTTATTATTGTCTTAATTTATACATATAATAAAATTGTAACTAAGCCGAATCTGTACATTAAATTTTTTTGGAAAATCTTATTGAAATAGACATTATTAATCGATACAGAGGCCAAATCTATAGTTTTTAGAATTTTTGTCTGTCTGTCTGTCTGTCTGTTACCGCATCATAGAAAAACCACTGGAGGGATTTTGATGAAATTAAATATGGTAATAGCTGGTTATCCGAGTCAACATGTAGTATACTTTTTAGCGCGGGAAAATATCTCATTTCTGAGATTAATACAAAAACTGTACTGTAAGAGTATACTAATATGTAAAACCTAAGAATTCGGTTTTTGGTCATCTGAACGCGGGCGGAGCCGCGGGCAATGCTAGTTAAAAATATAACTAAGTTGCACGTCAGTCAGTCGATTACATCAAAAGCTCGTCTTAATTAAGCTCGTTCATTTTATAATAAACACAAATACACACGAAATTGCATACAATACCTTGTGTTACACAATAGGATAAATCTTTTCAAATTGAGGAAAGTAACAAAATTAGAGAGCAAATAAGTACCGGCGCGGGCTATGTATTTGTATCACCTTCAGCGCCGCACGCCTACGTGACCGGAATATTCAATTGATATATGTCCCCGTTTATTCCACTATTCCACTATATTTGTTTTAGATTCCAGATACGAATGAATCGTCAATAAACCAATCGGATTCCAGTAGTTTTTAAACTTGCTACGAAATCTAAAAAAATATCGGTTATTTTAAAATTTGAATTATGGAAATTGATAAAGTATTGAAATGTTATTTAAATTCTAAATTAATAGCATCGGTTAAGAGTAATATATGAGGTATAATTGAATATTTGAATTAAACTTTTTCATCTGCTCAATCGAAAGGGCAGCAAGTGTAAATAGTTTATAATATATAATCTGCTTTAAAATCGCAAATGGTTAAATGAAATTCGAACTACGCAAAAGTTTTAGCAAAACTTAAAGTTTATTTGGTGCAGTGATTTTTCGTATATTTATAATCAACTACACACAAATATATATTTTTTGTTTGGAAAAATAATAATTATTATTTATATATTTATTTTTCTACTATTTAGTCATCAGCTTATTAGCAGGTCAATAGGACAAACAAACGCACATTTATTTTTACTTATATATATATATATATATATATATATATATATATATATATATATATATATATATATATATATATATATATATATATATATATACATCATCTGAAAATGAATTAATTATTAGAAAAATTTTATGAGCTAAAAACAGAAAGCAAAATGAAAATTATAACACCTCAGTGAGCAATGAAGAAAAATGAAGAAGAGAAGCATTGAACATAAGTCTATGAGAGTAAGCGAGCTTTAACAAATAAAATTTCCTATTCGACACGCTCTATTTGCTCTCGTCGCATCATTGATATTGAATATGAGTAGAATGAAACACGCAAAGTACCATCATTAGAATTTGTAGAATTAGTAATAAAATATAGCCCTCTGTTATTATTATTTATTTATTTTAAAAGCTTCTTGTTATTCTAATACTATCAATGGGATAGAGTGTTTATTGATTCATGCACACAGCATGGGCACAGTCTAACATGATTTTAGGCATATATAGTTTATTGAGATTGGCTACTTTTTACTGAAGAGACCAAAACATTGTTCTCGTATTTTTTTTAATATTTTTCTATCATTTATCAAATAATTGTAGTATAGATTTCTCAGAGATGAGATATTTTTGCGCAGTAAAGTTGACCCGGATAACAGCTATTATCATACCAAATTTTATCAAAATCTGTCCAATGGTTTTTTCGTGATGCGTTCCCAGACAGACAGACAAAAATTCTTAAAACTATAGATTCGGCCTGTGTATCGACTATAATGACTATTTCAATAAGATTTTTCAAAAAAATATTTAATGAATAGATTCGACTGAGAATTTTACTATGTGTATATACCACCGTAAAGTTGTAAATACCGTTAGATTATAATCTATCTAGCGAGATTGTAAAGTGTCGAAAGATTATGGAATGAAATATACTGCTTACAATTTAACGTATTATTTTTAGGTAGATATAATCTATCGAAGTGAAACCGTCAAATTGTGAAATGGAAGAATTTACCATAGAGTTACAATACTAGTACAGTAGGCATTACTCAGTAGAACCCTTTTTTTCTTTCTTTCTAGGTTGGTTAGGTTAGGCTAGTGACCACAAACAAGCAAGCAAGACGAGTGCCATAGTTATGCCTTTTTTTAACGTTGGGAAATACATTTACGCACGAGGTGTAGGACTCACCGGCAAAGCCAGTACTACCCACTAAAACCTAACAAAACCTTCCCCCGTCTTAATGGGGAGTCGCAGGATCGCTTACGCATTCAACTACGACGCGCCGACGGCAGGTCTGCCGAGGCAGACCACAACGACCATGGGGTTGCTCCAAGATCCACTCTGCCATCAAAGAAGTACCAGGAACAACCCGCATGGTACCGAAGAGGGCCACCTTTCACCACCCACCGAAGCGGGCCACCTCCCTGTGCGTTTCTTGGCTTCGCGCCCGGCTGTACTGCCGGGCACTACTGAGCCCCTACCAACACGAAAAGGTGAACGCACGTTGGCGGGGGGGGGCGGGGGGGGGGGTCGGGGCATATTATGCCTACTGTAATAATTCCGAAGATGAAGGTGATGGTTTTGTAGAAATGAATCATATGTATTGACATGTTATGGGAAATGTATATATCTACATGTATATTTTACATCTGACTAAAACCAGAAGTGGTCGCTTGTTAATAATAATATTCTGAACATTGAGGTGGCGATCAATCACCTATCGTTTTCTTATGTTGGTCAATCCTGCTTGTGTTTCATAATTAATACCTCGTTTGTATCGTAGATACCTACCTACATATAATTACTAATCTATGATGATGATATTGAAAATAGATAATATCGGCTTAGAGATATATATCTATAGTAAATAATAAATGAGTAACATACGCCTATGATCATAATACAACTTTGATCATAATACTTATTATTATACTTGGGATTTATTCTCACTTCGCTCGGGTTTCCTATTTTTTTTTTTATAATATTACTGGGGACTTAACCTTGCTTGCATCCCTAGAGGTTCTGTGCTGTGAAGTGACAACCGTCAACCACACAAATATATATATACAAACTTTAACATTTGTAAAAGTAGCACAGTATAAAAATCTATACAGTAGGCAATAGCCCTTTGATTTTATTAGAAATGGTATCAAATGCAAGAATTACCAAAAAATACATTTCATGGGAAACGTTTTCGAAATTTAAGCGCCTGTAGTGCGGTTACATTTATACCTTCGCCACAACCATAACCGTTTCCCGAATGTCATATAAAACTAGGTATCGGTATCGCGTTATCACCTCAACTCGCACGCCTCGCATGATTGCCATATTATCTTGCCTATGTTAGACGACTTTATGGATTAGATGACTAGAAGGGTCATTAAAGATAAAAGTTACAATTTTCATAAGAAAAATTACAATATTCTCTTAAGGTAATTCTCTTCTTGATTAAGTTCCAATTGAGTAGTAATATTTAAATATTACTGAATTGGAACTTAATTAAGAAATGAATGAAACTATTAAGTTTAAAAAAATTGGTCATATGCAAATGACACTCATATAAAGGAGAGTTTTGTACATTATGAGAATTCACATGAAACTTTTTTAGATTTACATGAATATTAGATTTTTAAAATTTGACACTATCTTTTCGGATTTGGTCGTTATAGATATCGTCGTGTCGGTCGGTATATTTTGGGTCCCAGTCTCTCTCGTGACCATGTTTACTTTAAAGCAATCTAAACGTTGGGAATCAAATTATAAAATTAATCCGCGACAAAATCTGAAAAAATAGTTTTATTTAAAATTTCAAATGAATAAAGCTTAGATTGTTTTCGTTTGTAATTAGAGAATTTTTACCAGTTTATCTCAATTCATTTATCTTTGTACTATACTTAAATAAACATCATTCAAACATTCGAATAATTCTATAAAGCATTAGTTTTTTCCCTTTAAAAACGGAACTCTATGAACGTAAATTGTCGTTGTGAGCTTATATGCAGTTGCGAAGAGAAGTAATCTAATAAAAATCAACTGTGAGGAACAATTTTATTTAATTAATATACATATCAGCTCGATATGAACTACTTTATAATATGATTTTCAAATATATACACTTGAATATTAGATATCATAAATTCTGTTTGGTCTACACTATCATAATAAATTTGATTTTTATTCAACCCTTTCAAACGTCCCACTGCTGGGCCTCTCTTCAATACGAGGGGAAACCGTAAGACAAATGGTGATCATGTTGAAAATGATTCGCACATCATTATAAATGAGTTTCAAATATGAAGAACTTTCGTATAAGTGTGAAAGTAATAAATACATCACTATTTCTTATTTCTATTCAATGATAAAGCAAAAAACATAGAAAATATATTTTTAAAGTTTTTAATGACAAAAAATTTTACTGTACTCAATTTAGAGATAGAAAATCGTGCTATATCTTAATATATAAAAGTCAAAAACGGCTGGACCGATTTAAATAATTCTTTTTTTGTTTTGTTGGGGATGTATCAGAGGTGGCTTAAGTATAAAAAATAGGGAAAACCCGAAAAAAAAATAGCTGGAAAAGCGAAAATATCCGACACCGAATTCAAAAATATCTGATTAGGTATCTGTTCTAAATGAAAGTCTCCGTCTAGTTATTTTTTACATTTTAGTGCCTGGAAGTCGCTTTTTTTATGTTTTTATTTTTCCATTTTTAGTGTAGAGGTAATAAGCAGGTAATTTGAGAAGAAAGTTTTTAGTGACATATTCGAATAAGCAATTTATAAAAAAAAATTGTAGATTTATTAAGAAACCTCTCGACCGATTTCAATAAAATTTATATGGGAACACCTAGTAAGTATACACTTTGAAACAAAAAAACAAATCGGTTCAGGCGTCTTCGAGTAATCGGTGAACATACATAAAAAGATTCCGATGAATTGAGAACCTCCTCCTTTTTGGAAGTCGGTTAATAAGATCTCTAAAGTAGTCCGATTTAACATTTAGACAAAAAAAACACTTAAATTAAATTCAATATTTTTACTTTTAAAGTGATTAAAGTTGGTTGGTTATATAAATAAGTTAAAGAAACATTTAAAATTTAATATTTTCTTAGATTTACGCGAATGTTTGACATTATTAAATAAAACTATCTTTTCGGATTATTTCGCGGATTTATTTTGATTTTTGGTTCCCGACGTTTCGAATGCTTTACAGCATCCATGGTCACGGGAGAGACTGAGGTGTTACATGTCTTGAATGTATAGTTGTTACAGACAGCCTACCCACAATTAACAAAATGAAAGTTGCACCAATTACATTACAATATTTTTTATCTTTAAACATTTTTATAATTTTATAATTTTAATTATAATTGAATATGGAAAATTATTTATTTAATTTTTGCTATTATTTTTATAATTGTTACAATTATTTATTTAATTTTTGCTATTATTTTTATAATTGTTACAATTATAAAAATAATAGCAAAAATTAAATAAATAATTTTCCATATTCAATTATAATTAAACTTATAAAATTATAAAAATGTTTAAAGATAAAAAATATTGTAATGTAATTGGTGCAACTTTCATTTTGTTAATTGTGGGTAGGCTGTCTGTAACAACTATACATTCAAGACATGTAACACCTCAGTCTCTCCCGTGACCATGGATGCTGTAAAGCATTCGAAACGTCGGGAACCAAAAATCAAAATAAATCCGCGAAATAATCCGAAAAGATAGTTTTATTTAATAACATTTAAAATTTATTATAATAAATGATTTTCTACTCATTTCATAATAGATTTTAATTTCGTATCATTCTGAGTCCGTAACTTAGCTAGAGGTTAATGGAGAAATACTTAAACATAAGTTAGAATTTCTCTCTGTGGCTCAGTGTTAGCTTGCTGCTGGGAACACGATAAATTAACTTAAATCTTTAGTTGGTAATTTTCACATTTCGGAGCTAATATATTTCAGTTGTAGTTTTATAACTCTTGTTTGTGTGTTAATGTTCTTTAAAGATATACAAAATGTTTTATTTACTGTAATATAATTTTATGGCTTTAACAAATTAAAAATTAAAAAGTCAAACAATACTTTATACAATTAAAATACATATAAAAGTGTATAGATTTATACCTAGGCTACCTATATTTTTATTTTTTACTATAAAATATTAATAGTTTTACGTAAAAAAGGACATTTTAATAACCGTAATTATTTTTTTACTTAACTTAGGGAATATATTATCCCTTGTAATAGAAGGTTAAAATAACAATGAAAGCGAAAAATTGTAAGAGCTAAATCCAAGTCAACATAGCGCCACGTTTGTTCGTCAAACAGATTCGTAACATATTTGTGCAAACACAGCCAGAGAATATAGGTATATCCTTAAAAGCTGATGTTAATTGAATTGGCTGGCGATTGTTGGCCTTCGAAGCTGTAATTGTGTTAGTTGGAAACGTGTCAGCGCTCTACTCCAACTGCGCTCAGCCAGTGAGACCATTTTTTTTTACATCACCTGGTTCCAAACGTTCATTCAAACCTACTTTTTCCGACGGTAATACCTTAGTGTTAACAGTCGATAGCTAAATTCTTCACTATATAACAAATTAAACTGCATAGTTTCGACTTTAGTACACTATTTTTGTGCAGTAAATTTTGTAAATGACCTCAATTCTTAGCAGTCATATTGGAACAATGGCATGTCTGGTTAGTGCTTTCCACTATGATAAAAGTAGTTCAAGTCCACGTGAGATTTAAAATAATTATTTGTTTTTGAGCACATTAATAATAAAATGAATAATAAATAAGTAAATGTTGGGACATTAGCACACAGCACCATCTAGTTCCATGGTAAGCTACGAGGCTTGCGTTATGGATACCAGATAGTTGGTACTCTACACATATATAACTTTAAATACATACATATTATAAATATAAACACCCATGACTGGAGTACAAACATTCATGCTCATCACAGAAACGAATGCCCTCAGCGGGACTCGAACCCACGACCGCTGGCACAGCAAGTAAGGTCACTACCAACTGAGCCAAACGTGTCGTCAAACATTTTTTTCATTATAAAGTTGACAAACCAAGTTAGGTGTCACAGCATCTTCTGTGAGTATCACATGAGGGAAGAACGTAAATAAAGTATAGAAGAAAGAATAATAAATATCTTCAAATATTTATTACATATAAAATCTCGACCCTGAAAATATGCTTTAAAAGCTATTTAATATTTTCAATTTTCATTATCAGGTTCAATTTCAAAATTTTGGTATTTATCATGTATTGGAAGAAATGTAATAGCGCGAATTAATTGTACGTGCTTACTGCGTAGTGAAACTCTACTCGAGCCTTAATACACTGTTAAGCTACTAGAAATAGATTTTAATTCGCTTGTTACATCCAGATTAAAAAGAAACGTTGTTGCTAATAGTGACTGTTTTTTTTTCATTATTTTACTAATGAAATATATTTTTTTAATCTATTGTAATTGGAATTGATGACAATCAATAAATGCTACTCCAAAAAATGCCATCCTACATAGAAAATATACAAAAACATGTCCATTTGCATCTTCATCGAAAAAGTTTTTTTCATTAATAGTGAAATTAATAGGCGTCCAATCTCAGGTTTATTTTATAAACGCGTCTGAGACATATTTTTTTATTCATTTAACAGTTTTATTATTATTTTCATAATGTAAATATTTAATTTTGTTGTGTTACCCGTTCTTAGATCACAAATAAAACAACATTATAAATTTTGAATATCCATATCCATACTTCCAAACTTTATATTATAAATGTGAAAGTGTGTTTGTTTGTTTGTCTTTCTTTGACGTCGAAACAGAGTGACGGATTGGCGTGATTTTTTGTGTCGAGATAGTTTGAGGGCTGGAGAGCGACATAGGCTTTTTTAAACTGCGTGAGATTACCTAATTCCCACGGGAAAACGTTTTATAATACAATCCAAAAAAAATGTATGCTCTTCAATAAAATTAAATAAATACGTGTTTTAGCATTTTTGAAAATTCATACCATAAGGGGATGAAAGTTTGAATGCAACTACCTTTTTAGAGATTTTTTTGTAGTTTTAGCGCGAGCGAAGCCGCGGGTTCTGCTAGTATTTGATAATTGACATGTTTGATAAACTAAACGAATTTGAAAAATCAATAAATAACATATCAATATCCTAATATTCTAACGAAACGTCAGCAGTTACTGAGAATCCAAAGACATCGTGTGTTCAAGTAATTCTTAGAAAAAAAACACAATTTATCTATTTAAATAAATGTTTGATTTAATTCTATACTAATCTAATGCCTAAATAAATCGTAGCCACTTAAATTATCACCATCTTAATTGAATAGAGAAAACTAATTATAAGTAGTAATCCTCTTATCGATGCTGCGTCGCTAGCCGAGTGGCCACCATCGAGTGTAATTCACTTTATCCATATTCAATATCAGATCATGCGATGAGAGACTCGAGTGAGAATTATTATTGGATAAAGCTCTCGCTCTTTCCTTTTGTCTTTTTTTCAATGTTCACTGTAGCGTCATAATTTACGTGTTGTGCTCTATATTAGGTTCCCGAGATGAGATTTTATTATTGGTTTTCAGTGTCAATACGTTGTTTTATATTATTACCACTTTGAATACGTATTCATTGTTTAAAGCTTTAATAAGTTACAGTTAAAAGGGTTTGTTTACAAAATTTTGTAATTGAATACGATTAAAATGTATTTTGTCTTATTATTATATTATAGAAAATATAGTTTAGCTTTTAGTTAGCAACTTAGAGTCTTAAAAATATGTATCTAAAAATATTTTGAGTACGGATTGAAACGAATGACGGTAATATAAAAAAGTCTTATTCCCAGAAAGGAATACATCTATATAAATAAAAATAAATGTTAGTAAGGGCATAACTCAAGAATGGCTGGACCAATTCGGCTAATTTTTTTTTCGTATATTCCTTAAAGTTCACGGAAGGTTTTAATAAAGAGAAAAAATGAAAAAATTAACGAACAAAAAAATTAAAATGTATATGGCTAACGCTGGCTAACAACTATTTATATCTATTTAAAACGTACGTACGTAGTTTTTTATATAATTTTAAGTGATATTAAATTATTTAGAGATGAATATTTTTAAAGAATAAGGGAATATGATGAAACCTACTCTTTATTTTTATGAAAATTTAAAATTCCAATTCCATTTTCCCATTTAGGACAAAATCATCCTCGAACTTGAGTCTCAAAACCAGTTGACCAGTATTATATATCTTTAGCTATTTTTTTACGAGAAAGTACGATAGACCTAGTTACTACTGACTGCTCTATTAGTTCGCTTTCCGTAAGTAATAAGACACCGCCTATTAGACTTAAGTTCAAGCTCATTTGATGACTCGTTTTAGTAAATAACGCATCTAAAATAATGTTTGTATTATATAAATATCTGTACAATGTTGAAAACTAGCAACGTAAGAAATCATATTTTTTTTTTAGAATGAACTAGCGAATTACCCTTTTACCTAACAATAGCCAATAAAGTAACTTAACGGCCATTTTGCCCGACTTCAATTAAATTTATTAAGGTTTCTAAAAATAAACTTATTTATTATTATTGGAATAAAAAATAGCCTTTAACCCTCAGCGGTAATACCGGGTGGGCCAAATAACACCTACTAATGTTAAACACGGATAACTCTTGTAATACCTAATAATTTTTCATTTTGATTATATATTTTTTATACATTTAATATATTTTATGAAAATTATGTATATAATATGACATCAGACAAATGCCCACCATTTTTCTCGATACAGAGATTGGCTCTTTTTAACACGTTTTCTATTACACCACGTAATGTTTCTGGTTGAAGGCTCAGTATTTCGTCTCGATAATCTTTCATTCTCTCAAAACCCTTTTTTTTTGGTTCCTCAAAACGACCGACCGAACTCCTAATCATGGAGGCTGTGGGAGCTGATCTTGAATTAAAATATTGTCCATATTTACGCTGCGCCATAACAATCGATCGTTGGTTGACAAGAATAGAAAAAATCAATAATTTTAACACGTTGTTTTGTACTGTACGGTTCCATAATAAACCAAGAAATCAATTATAACCTACAAAAAGAAAAAAAAATATATAAAAAAAAATGTGTTTTACATTGGTATGTCTTACTTGGCTATTATAAATACTATATATATAGGGTGGCTATATAATTCTATTAGTGAAAGAATTCCAGAATCGGATCTATAGCTTTAGAGATTACCCCCTACATACAAACAAACTTCATCTCTTTATAATACTAGTGTAGATAATGATTTTAGTCGAAACACAAGAGCTATTATACTGAACGTTTGTTAAGAATAATTAAAATTTTTGATCAAAATTAAAGCATTTTGAGTCCATCTCTAAATATATCATATTATTAAGTGTTTAGAACTAAATAAAAATAATTTTACGTAGGCTACTACTGTAAATCTCTCTCTCTCTCCTGTGCATTTATTATTCCCATCTGATGGTGGGGTCTGCCTTCCTAGTGTTATGCTTCCACTTCGCTCTATCAGACGTATCGTTTTCAGTAACGTTGCAGGAACTAAGATCTTTTCTGACCACATCTGTCCATTTCGTTTTAGGTCGCCCTCTGGGTCTTGACCCTGTAACGTTAAGATTGGCCGCTACATTTCCTATGTACTCTGGAGGTCTTCTTCTGATGTGTCCAAACCAGCGAAGCCTGCTTTCTTGGAGCTTATCGGCGATGTCACGTACTCCCAGACTACCACGAACGTATTCGTTGCGAATTTTGTCACGTCTGGTCACTCCGCACATCCACCGAAGCATCTTCATTTCAGCAACTTGCATGGACCGGATATGGCGAGAAGTCAAGGCCCACGTTTCGCTACCATAGGTGAGGACTGGTCTGATAATACTTTTATATATAAGTCCCTTAAGTTTCACTGGCATTCTTTGGTCGCAGGTTACACCGGTTACTTCTCGCCATTTTAGCCAAGCTGCCGCAATTCGATGTTGAATGTTTGTGTCCAAATTTCCTGTTTTATGCAACATAGTACCCAAATATTTATATTCGTCACATTTCGCAACTTGCTGCCCATCGATGACAATAGAGCTATTTTGTGAGTCTGGGTCGTTACACACCATGTATTGGGTTTTAGAGACACTCAACATTAGACCGCCTTTTAGTAACTGCTGTTTCCATTCTCCAAGTGCATATTCCAGCTCATCTCGGGACGTTGTGCAGATAGCTACATCGTCAGCATATATAAATGTCCACGGCGTCAGGGTTTGAGCATTCTCAGTTAGGGCATCCATCACCAAGCAGAATAAATACGGACTAAGTACTGAGCCTTGATGCACTCCCTCAGTCACCGCTATTGGTTTTGTCTGACCCACTGTAGTTCTAATTACGGATGTTACGTCCCTGTACATGTCAGCAATGATTTCCACATACCTTTCTGGGATATTTTTCTTACCAGATTGTCGGACGAGGTACGCGGTCAAATGCCTTTTCCATATCCAGGAAAGCCATATATAGCGGTTTATTCTTAGCTCTAAATTCCTGGGAGATCATGCTGATGGCAAACATCGGGTCGATTGTGGATAAGCCGGGGACAAATCCATACTGGCTGTTAGATAACGAGCTCTCTAATCTAAGCCGGGCGTCAATAACTCGTTCGTATAGCTTCATCGTGTGGCTCATTAGTTTTATCGCACGGTAGTTATTGCACTCATACCTACTGCCCTTCCCTTTGTAGAGGGGGACGATGGTACTTAATCTCCACGCGTCCGGTATTCGTGAAGATTCCATAACTTTTATAAATAGGTGTGTAATTATATAAATACCCTTGTCTCCTAGGCATTTCCATGCTTCCACAGGTATTCCATCAGGTCCTGGGGACTTTTTGTTAGCCATCTTTTTAAGTGCAGCTTCTATTTCCTGAGGTGTTATCGGCTGTATTAGGCCTAAATTTTTGCTCATCTCAGGAAGAGTAAGAGATTTAGTTGTTGTATTTAGGAGTTTCTCATAGTAAGCGTGCCATGCTGCTAAGATGTCTTCGTCTGAATACCTCATTGCCCCGTCACAACCTTTGATGACCCTTGTTTTCACTGGATCTTCTGATGCCTTACTACGAGACTTAGAGAGTTTAAATATTTCCTTTTGTCCCTCTCTACTTTCCAGTGTGTTGTATAAAGATCCCAAGACTTTTCTCCTTTCAATGGCTACAGTTTTCTTTGCCCTTTTCTTTGCTGTTTTATACACATCTCTATCTTTCTGTGACCTTGTGGACTGCCAGATTTTGAATGTTCTTTTCTTTTCTTGTAAAGCTATTTGCACTGTAGGATTCCACCACCAGGTTTCCCTCGATGACTTTTTACCTGGTTTAGTGCGGCCTAGGATCCTGTTTGCTGCCTTCATTATCTGTGCATATGTTTGTTGCCACATCAAGTTCACGTCAACATCCATACTTATAGTCATGTCTTCCATATCTTGTCTAAACTCCTCAGCCTTGTCACCTTTTAGAAGCCACCATTTCGTAATCTCTGGTACTTTTTGAGGTTTGGAGGCAGATTTCTGATGAAAAATCATATCCATGACTACAATACGATGTTGTGAGATGGCACATTCACCTGGGATCACCTTGCAGTTCTTTATTCGACCAATATTTGCTCTGTTCGTTAATATGTAGTCTATCTGTGTACTATGACGGCCACTTTTGTATGTAATGAGATGTTCTGGTTTCTTCTTGAAAAAACTGTTAACGATGACCAGGTCGTGAGCCATAGCGGTTGATAAGATTACTTTTCCAGCCTCATTTATGGATCCATAAGCGTATCCCCCGTGTACTCGGTTGAATGCAGCACACTTTTTGCCTATGTGTCCATTAAGGTCTCCACCAATGACAAGCGTTTCTCCGTTTGGTAACTGTTGTAGTACGTCATCAAATGTCGACCAGAAAGCATCTTTTTCAGAGTCCCTACACCCCCCTTGAGGTGCGTAGACGGATAAGATGTTAACAATCTCTCCTTCGATTAGTACCTTCACATACATGATGCGGTCATTTATTCGCTGTACCTCAATTATATCGTCTAGATGTTCACGACTAACCACTATAGCTACTCCATTACGTCCTTCCTTTGACCCAGAGTACATCATCTTATATCCTTCACCGATGTTTCGTGATTTAGACCCACGCCATTTTGTTTCCTGCAGGCAGGCGAAGTCAGTTCTCCTCCTATGGAATAGTTCTGCAAGTTCCTTCGTTCTTCCAGTTAGTGAACCAACATTCAATGTTGCGAAGCGGACTTTCAAGTTTTTCCGCGGGACTAGCGTCTTTAACCGAGCCCGTCCGTGACTCGGTAGCCCTCGTATACTTGTCGCAGATTTAGGGCGATGTCTCTGCGCGTCGTTTTGTGGCGACGCCCTATCCGATGCACGCTCTTTTGAAACTTGACTATTCATACTTTTCTATTTAAGGTGACGATTTGGGTTTATTATTCCAGTGCCGATTGCCATCTGACGCACAAAAACCTGTCTTTTAAGACAGGAAAACCCCACGGAAAGGGTTGGTGGATTCCGTTGCACAGGTATTTACTCTGTGTTAAGCGTTGTCTGGTTATACCGCCAGATACCCGGTCGCCAGAGCCTCGTCCGTTGTCTAGCAGGGAGCACCGCGGCAGCCTATTGGCCACCGCCGCCATCCGGCGCGTGCAGGTGAGGATGACATTTGGGTCGGATAAGATCTTTTTTTTCCGCTCCCCCCTTACTCCCCAGGCTACTACTGTAAATAAATAAATAAATATCTTGGGACATTAACACACAGCACCATCTTGCGCCATGGTAAGCTACGAGGCTTGTGTTATGGATACCAGATAGTTGATACACTACACATATATAACTTTAAATACATTCATATTATAAATATAAACACCCATGATTGGAGTAGTTTTGACTCGGGACAAACATTCGTGCTCATCACACAAATGGATGAACAGCGAGACTTGAACCCGCGACCGCTGGCACAGCAAGTAGGGTCACAACAAACTGAGCCAAACGTGTCGTGAAAATTAATAGATGCTTAGTGTTCCGCTCTTTTAAATAACAATATATATTAAACGATGAAAAAGTTATAATTTACTTATAATCAATTTAATTTGCAAATTCTTCTTTAACTTTTATTATAAGTAGGCACAATTAATACAAAAAAAAAAGAAAAAAAAAACTAGTTAAATTCCACATATTATACAAATGCATGAATTTTTAGATTCCAACCATACAATAGACAGAAAATACTTGACAAGAGAGAAACTAGGAAAAAGTTAGCACAGAGCGTTATTTAACTGCCTTTGTGAAATGCTTAAAGAAAAATATGAAATGGAAAACATATTGTCCAATCGTGGGATAGAACTTGTCAGGCGGCATTTTTTTTTGTTTATAATCTCTGTTTTAAAAAAAAATGGTTTTTAAGAAATTTTAGATAATCATAGGAATGTCACATATGTATGTGGATTGGATGTTGTGTTTTCCAGTGTCTGCTGATTTCAGAAAAGGGTATTTAGTTATCTTCTATTAAGCCTGTGACAATGGAGCACAGTAAACGGAGCCAACTTAATATTATTCCGCTAGAAAAAATATATTACATTTTCGATCGTTTTTTTTAATTACATTAACACCTTCAGGTAAATTTGTAAGAAAGTAATTAAATTTCTAAAAAATCCTTTGTTAACTGTAACGCCGGCGTGTCTACGGTCGTTGAGGGATTATGAAACTGTTTTAGTCATCAGAGAATTTTTTTTTTAATGTTAATAATGAATTAAAAGCAGTTAATATAATAGGTACTGGTGTGTTCACCCAGTAGTCCAAATTATAACCGAAATTATTTTATTGAAAATTTGAAGAAATCATAGGTATATGAATAAAGTTTACCTATATATATATATATATATATATATATATATATATATATATATATATATATATATATATATATATATATATAATAACTGTTTCCTATTGTTTTTTGATAACACTAAAACTCGTCAACAGCTACTAAAAAAAAGAAAAGAAAAATAGTTGACAAACAGAGAAAAACGGTACTGAACTGTTTTTGTTATTATCTATTTATATAAAGATTATTTTATTTAAGCCATGGTATGAACTGTAATATAAAAACAAATATAATTAGTATTGTTATAATATAAATAACGAAAATCTACAGCCCACGCTGTAATAATTATTACATAATTATTATGATTGTATGATTTTGCAATGGATAAAATCTTTTATATTAGGAAAAAAATCTCTAATTCAAAAACTAAAAATCAGTAGAAATGTACAAGATTAAGTAAACATAAATAACAAACAAAATTGCTGAACAAACTATACATATATAGTTTATGTCTCGTTGAATTTGTTATAGGGAATGAAACAAAATCCAGTTCACAGAAACATAAGAATTATTAATCGAACGCTTACAATTCCCGCGGCGCAGCTGGTCGCTGTTAAACCTTGGCTTTATGTTCCGGTGCTTCCATCGGAGACTTAATTATTATGTTACCTTCGAATTAGTTGCGCTTTAAGCTATTTTGTAGAGAAGATTTACCAAACTAGTAAAATATTTACCTTAACTGGTTAGTTTTGTTTAGGGGAAACTAAAGAATAAACATGCTGTATAATATGTATATTGTATATTCATGTGTTTATTAAATAATATATAATATTTTAATTTTAAACTAGTTTCTACTCGCAATTTCACAGCTTGTGGAAAAATGTTGATTTTCTTTCAGCCTTCTTTAGTAACGTCATCTATCTTATAGCTATCTATCTAACGACACTTGACGACACGTTTGGCTCAGTATGTAGTAACCCTACTTGCTGTGCCAGCGGTTGCGGGTTCGAATCCCGCTGGGGGCATTCATTTGTGTGATGAGCACGAATGTTTGTACTCCAGTCATGGTACTCCAGTATGGTATGGTAGTGTATCAACTATCTAGTATCCATAACACAAGCCTCGTAGCTTACCATGGAACTAGATGGTGCTGTGTGTTAATGTCCAAACATATTTATATTTATCTAAGGACTAAAACAACATTAAAAAGGAACTACGAGTGTTACACAATATTTTAATGAGATCAAAATATTTTATATGTTGATGAAGAACAGAGTGCCAAGTTTCATGCATCAGTTTGACATGGTTTGTCAACTTATAAACATCTAATCACATTCTTAAACTTTTATATTTAGTGTAAAAAGGCTTAATAAAATTATTATAGACTTAAAAAAAAGTCCAGATAAATGTAAAGTAACCAAGTAGAAATGTTACTTCGATGCTCTTTCTATAATAAGTTTGTAAAGCGCTTTTAATTAAAACTATATTTTCGGATTTTGTCGCGGGTTTATTTTGATTTTTAGTTCCCGATGTTTCGAATGATTTACAGTAATCACGGTTACGAATCTCTTCCTCTTTCGAAACTTCCGAAACCAAAAATCAAAATAAATTCACGAACATATACGACAAGATAGTTTTATTTAAAATGTGAAA
This sequence comes from Brenthis hecate, assembly GCA_951806755.1. Taxonomy (NCBI): domain Eukaryota; kingdom Metazoa; phylum Arthropoda; class Insecta; order Lepidoptera; family Nymphalidae; genus Brenthis; species Brenthis hecate. Next base: position 1,618,378 of record OX638272.1, on the reverse strand, counting down.
TATATATATATATATATATATATATATATATATATATATATATATATATATATAATTTATAAAGTGATGTTAATAAATGTATAACAAACTAATACTTATTTATAACACGGCATTAGAAATTGTACAATCGCACATTGTTCTATGTTCCCTGTTTAACCAGCTTAATTTACCTCAACTGAATTCAATCTCGTGTTTAATTGTGCTTCACCCACAATTCACTATCGAATACATAATGTAGTGAAACAAAGTTGTTCCTAAATGTTAGCTTATTTGTATTTCTAATTGTGTTGTTACGAGTATAATAAAGTCACATGAAATGTAAAGGTTTTATTTCTAAGCAATCTAGAAAATCGATATAGCTTATAATACATTTTTTTTTCTATTATAATAATATTCTAATGCTATTCTTATGTATGTATATTTGTCATTGATTTATATCTATGTATCTACATATATTATGCAATATCATTTTTAACTTTATGAATTTAAAATTTTCGTTGGTCATTTCTACCTTAAGCTCTTGCACCTAGTAATTTTGATATATTTATAAATCTAATAAAGAATATAAGGCGGTGGTAGCCCAGTGATAACACGCTCGCTTGGGAAACCGAGTGAAGCGGGTTCAAATCCCGTGGGACGTTAAAAAGGGCTGAATACAAATACAATAAAGAATATTCGTATATATATATATATATATATATATATATATATATATATATATATATAAATTTTAACTCAAATTATTCTACTAATGAAAGATCTATTTAAATGTTAGAAAAGTTCAATTAGGCATCGAGTAAAGGACGTGAAAAATTAATATGTTACGTAATGAGTTCGAAGCGGCCGACCGTCGAGTTCCGAAAGGCAGAGACCGATTAGCGGTCAGCTGTCTCCATATTAGCAATTATATTGAAGTAATACACGTGCTACTTCTCCGAGAATTTTCGTTACATTGTTTCTCTAAGTTAGTATTGGCACAGACGCCGTACTTATTATATATATTAGATATAATATCCCCGTACTAGGATTTGGATGATAATTAAATGAAAATGCTTTGTGATTTGAATTATAATTTCCTTGCCTACATTTAATTTTAATTAAACATTTAAAATTCTACTATATACTAATATGAACCTAAACTTTGAATAGAAGCAAACCTGAGTTTTCGATAGTTGGGAGTTAGAAACTTTTATCTTTATGAATACTTACAGCATCAACAGCTTACTTAACGGTCTGTGAAGACATTTTCCACTACCATTAGCTTCCCAGTTACCCTTTTCTATGGTGTTTAATTTTATATCTATTACCTTGCTAAAAATTACAAAACAGATCGATTTCTATGACTAATATTATAACGAGGCCTACGAATAATAAGTCTATTTATTCGTAGTACGAGACATAATAAAATTCTAACTGAGCCGAATCTGTACATTTAATATTTTTTTGGAAAATCTTATTAAAATAGTTATTTTTATCGATAAGAGGCCGAAACTATAGTTCTTGGAATTTTTGTCTGTCTGTCTGTCTATCTAAGAGCGCATCACAAGAAAACCACTGGACGGATTTCGATGATATTAATTGGTATGATATCTGGTTATCCGGGTCAATATATAGGATACTTTTTACTGTGGTAAAATATCTCATCTCTGGGAAAAAATAAAAAAAACTAATTAGAATAAAACAACGCTGAAAGTATAAACATTTTTAACCGACCTCCAAAAAGGAGGTGGTTCTCAATTCGTCGGAATCTTTTTTTTTGTATGTTCACCGATTACTCGAAGAGGTCTGAACGGATTTGGATTTTTTTTTTGTTTCAAAGGGTATACTTCCCAGGTGATCCCATAAAAGTGTTATAGAGATCGGCCGAGCAGTTTTTTAAAAATCAACTACCAAATTATTTTTTAAAATAGCTTGCTTAATCGAATATGTTATTAAAAAACTTTCTTACAAATTACCTGCTTATTACGTCTACACTAAAAATGGAAAAATATAATTTAAAAAAATAAAATAAAAACCGACTTCCAGACACTACAATGTAAAAAATAACTAAACGGGGGTTTTCGTTTAGAATAGATACCTAATCAGATAATTTCGAAGCCTGTGCCAGCCGATTCACAACAAAACTAATATATTTCGATACCTAAAACACATCACAAATTGATGAAATATTTTAACTATAATTAGAGTTCATACCAAATCATATTTACCTGTTAGATATTCATATCATAAAATATTGTCGGCTTTCGCCGACTTCAAAAATATGTGATTAGGTATCTATTCAAAATGAAAACCCCCGTTTAGTTATTTTTTACATTTTAGTGCCTGGAAGTTAGTTTTTTTAAGGTTTTATAACATTACAACTTACAAAATAGTTAAGAAATAATTATAAATATTTTTGACCTGAATTTTTGTACTTCTAACAGTCTATGCCTCACGTAACATCACGTTTTATGTATTTTGTTTCGGAAAAAATTTGCTTTAAATTTTATTTTTATTGAAAATAGCACGTCCCGCGGTTTCCGCTAACTTTCAACAGAATAATGCACGTTAACGTAGTGGCGGCATCACATGGCTCCCGCATTGAGGAAATAAGATGTCACTCATCGTTTACCAACGATGCCTAGCGGATGCGCTGCACATCCTGTCATAGCAAAACTACCACCTTTAAAATGCTATCATTACCATTTATTAACATGTTTTTTTTTTGCCAAGAAATGAATTATGTATACTAACCAACACCCTCGCTACCTCGGGCTCGCCCCTAGTCACTTAAAGTATAGGGTAGGAGAGTAAAAATACTTTACGACCTATTCTCATACCTACCAAATATACAAAAAAAAATCTTTAAGATCGGTCGACCGTTTCAGAGGAATGCGACCGCAAGCACCGTGACATGATAATTAGATATTACAAAGAAGCAGAGTTTGCTTGTTTGTTTGAACGCGCTTATCTCAGGAACTACTAATCCTATTTGAAAAATTTTGTTTGCTTTAGATAGCCCGTTTATTGAATAAGGCCCATATATCACCATACTACTACCCAAGGGAGCGGAGCAGTAATATAAATATAGTGTATCTACTCTAAGCAAACTGTTAAAACGTATCTAGGGAGACCCGAGAGAAGCGAAGGTGAGCCGCTAGTTACATATATTATGTTCTTACTACAAATAACAAGATTATAGATAGACGTTTAAAATATTTTACATGCAAAAATAACACGTATTCAACTTCCTGTTTTATTATAGTGCGGTTAATGACAAGAAACTCATGAAAATTCGAAAATATTAAAAAACAAGGCCTAAATATATAAACATTTAATTAAAGTTGATTACTTAAAAAAAAATTGTAAAATTTAAATATTGATAATAAAAACACTCTCATAAATATTATACGTTGTCACTACTCTTTCATGTAAGTACTAAATTATAAGACTATTTTTTTTTAAATTAAACTGTAAAAATACATTTAGAAATAATTTTTCATTTAACAAAATATATTCTGTGCTCTGAGAACTTTTCGATCTTTGCAGTAGGTATATGAATGCTCATCTACATGTGAAATTTTATACGGTCGGTGTATTAATAAAAAATGTGCACTTCTCACGATAAATTGTATTACTCATATTTTCCAAAAAAATATGTATAGTATGTACATCTGTAAGTTTCATGTTAAAAACCTTTAAGTATATTTATAATTTATAGGTATTTTTAATCTAATATTATAAAGAGGAAGTTTTTTTTCGTTTGTTTGCTTGTATCGAATAGGCTCCGAAACTACTTAACCGATTTAGATGAAATTTGGTAAGAACAAAGTATGATACTCTGGGAAGGATATGAGATAGTTTTTATCCCGGAAATTATCCCTTAAGGGGGCGAAAATAGGGGTGAAAATTTGTATAGAGAAGCGATCTAGGGACGAATGAGTCGCTAGTAGTTTATAAATACATTTTTAAAAATTAAAAAAAAATGTAAGATAAAAGCAACAATGGCTAATGTATAGAATTGTTACATATATGGCAGATAGAGTAAAGACATATATGGCAGATAGAGTAAAGACACACAAGAAACATTTTTACATATTTTAACCGCTTCAAGGGTCGCGTTCATGCGTAAATTAAATCCAAGCAGATTCACAGGATAACATAATTGACATGTCATGACCAGTTACGGTCACAAAAGGACAAGAGATTGTAGAAAATTTGCCGCACCGATAATGTCAGTCGGCAAATAGGTTTTAACGTGACCACAGCGGAGCGCCCGCGCCCGTGCGGTCTACGGACTACGGCCAGCGGATGCAGATGTTACAGAAAATCTCACAAACGAGATTTATCACAAAGGCTTGGCTGGAAGTTATAAAGCGACTTTAACTTATTTTACAAGCAATTCACTTTTATCATTTATGTAGATGAATAAATTATCTTCTCGTCTTACTTCTCATGCCAATTATTATGTTAGTATTATAAGTGATTATTTTTGTAATAGACATTTTCCTGTAATTTATGATTAGAAATCATAAAATAGAACGGAATAGTGATGTTATGACTATAATTTTTTCGATAATATGTACTAACTATAATTCCATGATAGGAAAATTATGCTTAACTTTATGTTACTATTGTATGAGTGTTTAAAGTTTAAAACTAACATTTAAGAAGAATATAATATCAAAGAAAGCAGCTAATGATTGTGGAGAATGCATTCACAGTCCGTTGAGTAAGCTGTTTTAAAGTATTCATAAAGATAAAGGTTTTTCGAACTATCGAAGTTGTGAACTTCGCGTTGCGGATGCGTAGAATATAAAGGGGCTGCTCAGGCGGTTCAAGTTTTAAGATAGAGTGTCAAAAGTTACAATTCATAATCAAAGATAAAATAACTCCAAATCCTTAAAACTGGTCAAAATCACAATAACTCTTAATTAAAAAAAAAAATTATTTTTTTATTTTTTATTTCAGGGAAACAAACAGTATTACAGAACTTATAATTTACAATTAAAAAATACACACATTTGGCAATTAAATTTCCACAAGTAAGAAACATAAGCAGGGTAGAGTAGTAAGCAAAAAGTTAACACATATATATACACATATAAACATATAATATGTATTTTTTTAATTTAAATTTAATTATTCAATTAGTATCTAGCACATTCCAGGTGACGCTGCAACATCAGGCCATGGGTACTATATCATTGCGATGTTATAGAAGTAACGGGATACCAAGTTTCAAGTTTATTATATCTGTGGAAGTTACTCATCCGTCTAACATCTAAAAAAAGCTGATTCTCTTGATTTATACATAACACCCTCGATCAAGTTATCTTTGAAAGAAAAAAACTAAATTGAAATCGGTTCGTCCGTTTAGACGGTACAATGCCATAGGCAGACACACAAATACACAAGATAATAAACTTATAACACCCCTATTTAGCATCGGGATTTAAAAATTAAATAGCATAATAAATTAAAAACTTGTACCTTTCTACATCACTTAAAGATAAAGATATGCGAGAGAACATTATCCTTAATGAAAGTAGCATTTTTTATTTATAACATACAAGAGGCGTTAATATTTAAATTAACATTTTCACATGACTGGACGTCATCTAATGAGGTACATTGCATAAAATAAACGCTTTGCTCTCAAAGCCATCTAAAAACTCGAAGCCAGAGCAGACTCATCTGTAGTCGCGGCCTGTTAATAATTCATGAATGTGCTCTGCCCTCATGAACCCGCTTAATACCGCGATACATGAGCTAAGGTGTTACCAATTGTTATTCTTAGCTACTTAGAAACATTTTATTACACGTAATAATTTATTATACTGTCAGTGCCTATTATATGAGAGATATTTATTGATATATTAATAACTTAGGTTACTTTTAAGATTTATTTTCAACTAGCATTGCCCGCGGCTCCGCCCGCGTTCAGATGACCGAAAAGGAAATTCTTAGGTTTTAATTTAGTATACTCTTACAATACAGTTTTTGTATTTTTTCACAGAAATGAGATATTTTCCCGCGGTAAAAAGTATTCTATATGTTGACCGGGATATCCAGCTATCACCATACCAAATTTCATCAAAATCTGACCTGTGGTGTTCTCGTGATGCGGTAACAGACAGACAGACAGACAGATAGACAAAAAAATCTAAAAACTATAGATTCGGACTCTATATCGATAATAATTTCTATTTCAATAAGATTTTCCAAAAAAATATTTAATGTACAGATTCGACTTAGTTACAATTTTATTATATGTATAGATATAGAAAATAGTATTTAGTAAATGGGTAAGTCAGCGAGTATTCGGTCAAGATTGATAGCACTGTATGGTTTAAAAAGGACTCAATAAACAGACAAAATATATAATATATAAGTATGTCTATATATAGCGGTCCAACCTTTCTCTACATCCGTGTCTGTATTTCTGTAATATACATATTAATAACCTTTTTTAACCTTTACATGGACCGAGATCAATCCATGTCACTCTTTAACCTAAAACTCTATTATTCAAAAATTCTGAGGGTCGATACATTGCTTTGTTTTTGTATGAAATTAGAGCAATCAAACACACTTTTGCACTTATAAAAATTATATACCTAGCTAGATTAATTGTTGTCTACTAAAGCAAAATAAAATTATAACTTACACTTTAAAATAAATATAGGTATTTATTTTGTAGTACCTACTGGCATGATGATATTTGTGAATTAAGTCTACAAAAACGGGTATGTGTCTATAAAATCTATACATAAAATAAAATTGTAACTTAGCCAAATCTGTACATAAAATATTATTTGGAAAATCTTATTGAAATAGACATTATTATCAATATAAAGCCCGAATCTATAGTTTTTAGAATTTTTGTCTGTCTTTCTGTTACCGCATCACAGACAAACAAACTACTGCAGGGATTTTGATGTAATTTGGTATGGTGGCTGATAATCCGAGTCAACATATAGGATACTTTTTACCGCGGGAAAATATCTCATTTCTCAGAAAATATACAAAAACTGATTAGAATAAAACCACAACTTAAAATTAAAAATGCATGGTAAGTGACTTTCGTAGATTATTACTTATTGTTAGGTATGTAATGTACATACATAGGTAGGTTTCGTTTAGCTATAATTTTGTTTCTATATAAATATTTACTATAAAAATCAATTTTAGAATATTTACCAATTTCACCATAGAATTAAAAAATATAAAGATAAACTTAATCCAACACGGCAAATACAAATAACTATGAGATGTTATGTATTGCGCAATATATTTTGTAGCTTTAGCAGATAGGTCCCAGTTGTCATCGTATTAGAGCTCTAAAGCCAGCGGCTTTCTCTGTCAGGAAGGTCAACTTCTTGATGACAGGGTGTTAGTTGAAACAAGCATTTCAAAGTGAATTCTCCAATGTTAAATATTCGATCTTTAAGCAAGCCAACTCCCATCTACATTGTGTAGTAACTTTTTCACGTGATATTTCAATACGAACACGTAATACTATTATTACGATATATTTTCAACTCTTTCCTCACTAAAGACACAAACAACGTTATTTTTTCACTATTTAAAATTAAACACATGATATATTTTTGTCGATTAGTTTGTGCGCTTCAAACTCGAGAACTTTTGGCCCAAGATCTATATTTTTTACTTGCTGTTGCCAACGGAACCCTATTACTAAGCCTCCGCTGAGATACATCCATGAGATACAGCCCTCTGTTAGACGTTCCGTCTAACAGAGGGCTGTATCTCATGACCCGTAAAGGTATAGAGTTGAAGTTTTCACAGAGTGTGTATTTCTATTGCCGCTATAACAACAAACAATAAAAAACCAAGATGACAAATTTCAAAAAACGTTGTCACACAAATTAAAAAAAATCGATTATGGTTTGGAGCCGTTCGTCAAAAATAAAAAATGGTCAAGTATGAGACCGCTTTTTATTTATGTAAAAGAGAGGTCTATTTTTTAGTATGAAAAATATTATAAAGCAATTATAGTACATTTGATGACGAAAGGTAATAATATTAAAGTTTATAAAAGAGAATATAATATACGGGGCAATGCGAGTGAAGCAAAGACGTTAGTAGTTGCATATATGTATATTATTAGTGCGATTATTTTAGTGCTTATTTCCATGCATTTGGCTTTTGTTTCCTGGTTTATACTCTTAATGTCGGTAGAAACTGGGTGTCAAAATGAAGAATGGCAGTCCTAGATTTATAAATACTCATACTCTTTCTCTTTAATTCTCCCTCACTGTTAAGTAAAAATTTACAAAATAAAATTTCTTATAATCAATAGCCTGACTAATAATAATAATATTAGTCGTACAGTTACTGTATCAATAAATTCAGCCATCTTGATCTTGACTAGATGATTTCTGAGTATTTTAACAGGGGGTATTAAAATAAGATTAATATTAAAATAATAAAATAAAAAAAAACTCTACATAAATATTGGTCTATTTACCATCGGCTTAGTAAAAGCTTTTTTCGCTAATTGTATCACACATATAACGTGTCATCATACGTCATATGACATCAATAGAAGTGACTTTTCTACCGACTTCAAAAAAGGAGGACGTACTCAATTTTGATTTTTGTGTGTACGAGTAAGTTTATCGAGATCTTCGAGATTAAATTTCCTCTTTCTTTTTTGAATAAGTTATACTTCAGGACTTACGAAAACAAATTCTTCTCCAGACCCACGAATAGAATTATTTAAATTAGATCTCGGTGTACATTTTTCTTAAAGAAAACATTACAGGGATAAAGGTACATAACTTTGAATGATTAAGATTTAGTAATAATAATAAGTACGCCGTTTTTAATATTTTTGAAAATTAAATTGCAATGATATAATTAATTTATATTAAACTAGCAGAACCCGCGGCTTCGTTCGCGCTAAAATTACAAAAAAAACTCTAAAATGGTAGGTTTCATACAAACTTTCATCCGCCACTTTATCCTCTTATGGGACGAATTTCGAAAAATGCCAAAACACGTATTTAATTAATTGTATTGAAGAGCATTTATAAAAAAAATATCAAGTAATTCTGATCATAAATATTTGTTTGAATTATATTATTACATGTTTTCCCGTGGGAAAGTGATAATTTCCCGCGGTAAAAAGTAACCTACGTCACTCTCCAGCCCTCCAACTATTTCCATACAAAAAATCACGCCAATCTGCCAAGCCATTTTGAAACAAACAAACAAACACACTTTTACATCTGTAATATTAGTATGGATATCGCAAGCTTTTCTAGTAATTTTGTAGTATATTTGTGAGTGTTTGGTTCACATGCTATATATAATGTTATTTGATATGCAACAGCTTTCAAAACAATTACTCTGTCACACTAATGCAGACGCCGTAATGCAATTAAATACACCTATTATTAACATTAACATTTACAATATTCATTACAATTAGTAACAAAATAACTCAACGCTCTACTTTACTTATAGAATATGCGAAGAAAATGTAGATGAGACAATTAAAGTGATATCCGCTTTTCCGACTAAGTATATAATATTATTATTGTAAAAATTGAATGTGAGTGAAAAGTAAAAACTTCATTGATACAGGCCATTTTTTATTTTTATAAAAAGAGTTTTCAGTTAGAAATAAATTTTGAAATTCAAGTCGTTAAGAGTTGAATCAAACGAAGGGCGGACATGTTGCAATTATACATGCCAGTGATTAAAAATAAAATCATTAATTTCTTACACCTTGTTGCCATATTTGTTTATTTGCTCGATACAAACTCAAATAACAGCTAAAAATGTGGATGTATTTGTATCCGTTAGTTCAGACCGGTCGAATCGATTTTAATGGGACTTTCGGACTCGAAGGAAAATTCCTCGAGGGATAAAAAATCGAAAAAACCCAGCCTATTCGATTATATTTACAGGATTCGGGTAAGCGTGTCAAAGGATATTTTTTTGTTGCAGCATGTGAATGGAGTTGTGGACAAAAGCAAGCATTAAAATACTTTTTTTAGGTATTCTATTTCCATCTGGCGACAGAAAGTAAGTTACAGCCATTGAATTATACAACAAGCCATAAAACTTACAACCTTGTAAAACCTTTGTTCTCACAGAGATGGATGTAGTTTAGTATAATAAATAGTGAGTCACACAATTTCACTACAAAGGTGATATTTCAAAGCATTACTATTCTACATGTTAAGCTAGGTAGAGGACACGCTTCACTAAGCACATCGTCGGTTCAATCGGTCATATTATATTTTATTTATGACACTTTGAAGTGGGGCAGTCCCCTGAAAGGGGTAATTAGGTGAAAGATTCACACGATCGGTGAACCGAAAGATCGTGTTAAACAAATTAGAACGTATAATTGAGCAAAGGACCCTATATATAGAGTGACAAATATAACTTTGAAATGGAAATTTAAATTTTCTTTAGGCTTAGACAAAGTATCAATTGCCATCTCATATTAGAGGACATTTCCATTCAATTTTTAAATGATGGAAACCCATAACAATGACATGTTTGAACGTGGTCTTGTCGAAAGTCTTTATTGTTTACATATTTTTAGAGTTCCGGAGCCAAATGGATCAAATAAGCGAAGCCAGATGTCGAAATTATAAGGGCTTAGCCCTTGTAATTTCGCTATGTCCGTATGTCACAGTCATTTTACTCGAAGACTATTAAAATTTAGTAGGTAGATGTCTTATGTAAATCGCTAGAAAATTCTGTAGTCAAATTATAAAAAATATAAAAATAAAAGCAACACTCCTTATGTAACTGAGGGGTTAAAAATAACTTTAAGTGCAAATAAACGTGTAAGGTATATCTGGATAGCTCTTTAAAATTCTGATAGAAGTTTCTAAGTTAGAAAGTTGAGATATGGGATATTTCTCGTTTCACGCGTTCGGACGCAAAATTACTTTTATTTTTCATAGTAATACTATGAAATGCAAACTATTTATGCCGTCATTTAAATGAATAGTGCACATGGGTACCATTTATTTTACTTTTGTCATAAAAATATGTAGTCTGTTAAACCTACGTGCTACGGAACCCTCAGTGTGGGTGCCAGACTCACACTTGTCCGATTTTTTATTTTATTTTCTATATGCGATATCGATTATACTCGTAGAACTTTTCCAAGACCGCTAACTGGATAAAACATCAATTAGTCATAATTAATGTTTACTAGCATAAGTAAAAAAATAGCTGTTTTTTATTTGTAAGTAATTTAAACGAAAAAAACCTTAATATTTTCTTAATGAGTCTCGTATTTGTCGCAGACTTTATTGATGCCTCATCGGCCTAGTAGCTATTTCAAACTCCAAGAATAATATAGACGGAGCGTGCAGCAGAAAGTGATTGTGATTGTTCTATTTGTAAAGCCGTCGATTTCCTTCCCATTACACTAGGAAAAATCCCAAATTTGTTTATTTATTTACCCAACAGAATAAGTTCTATAACGTCACGTTACATAAGTTCCTACATTAATTAAAGAGATATAAACTTTTTATAACAAATACTACTCCAATTACACTATAACATAACATGCACGAAAACAATTATTCTTATTATGTCTTATATAATACTAGCATTGCCCGCGGCTCCGCCCGCGTTCAGATGACCAAAAACCAAATTCTTAGGTTTTACATATTAGTATACTCTTACATTGCAGTTTTTGTATTTTTTTTTCTCAGAAATTAGATATTTTCCCGCAGTAAAAAGTTTCCTATATGTTGACCCGGATAACCAGCTATCACCATACCAAATTTCAGACAGACAGACAGACAAAAATTCTAAAAACTATAGATTCGGCCTCTGTATCGATAGTAATGTTTGTTTCAATAAGATTTTCCAAAAAATATTCAATTTACAGATTCGGTTTAGTTACAATTTTATTATATGTATAGATATGTCTGTTCATGTACTAGCGACCTATCCTTGATTCACTCAGACGGGCTTAGGGCCCTGCCGCCTCTTCTATTTATTATATTATATACAGACAACACCATCTTTCGGCTTTTTATTACTAACATTAGCCTTTGTGTTATTATTTTTGTTGGCACCACACCCAACACTCCAGGTTCTAATCTATCTGTGACCTGAGGACTAAAATTCGTCCAAATCCGTCTAACCTTTTCAGCCTGAATGGTAACGAACAAATAACAACAAATAGATGCCTGATTTTTTATTATATAAAAGGATAAAAATAACTAACTGATATCTCAGCGAACAGCTTAAATAACTGGATCATAGGAACATATATAAGTTTTTGTAAAACGCTTCCTTTTATAATGTGAACGAGCATTAAGGCAGGGATTTGTAAATTCAACATAGCATGTCATACCTGGGTGATGGATTTTTTTATGGGAATCCGTACTTTTTGAAAATGGATTAGTGAAAATTGGTATAAGTACTTGTACAACTTTACGTTTTTTTGTTATTAAAAATTCTATTACTAAAGCATCCGTCATTTTCGAAGATAGACCATAAGCTAATTGGTATAAGCCATGATCGAACTAATTCGTTCATGATATAAGCGTTCTGAGTTTTTTTTGAATAGATATAAAAAAAGAAGATGGACGTTTCTAAATAACGTTTTAATTTAAGTTAATAGTAACATGGGTTTACACTTTTTCCGCTTAACCTTTAATCTTTGTGGTAGATTGCTACAAAATCAACTTTGTATTGTAATTTTGCATGTACATATAAAAGTGTATGTTCGTCGTATACTCAGATATACGATAAACAAATGTAAAAGAGTAGAAAAAGTGTTGGAAACATAATATGTACGAGTATATATATATATATATATAATATATATATATATATATATATATATATATATATATATATAATAAAATTGTAACTAAGCCGAATCTATATATTAGATATTTTTTGGAAAATCTTATTGAAATAAACATTGTTATCGATACAGAGGCCGAATATATAGTTTTTACAATTTTTGTCTGTATGTCTGTCTGTTACCGCATCAGTCATCACAGAAAAACGACTGGAGGGATTTTGATGAAATTTGGTATGATGATAGCTGGTTATCCGGTTCAACATATAGGATACTTTTTACGCGGGAAAGTATCTCATTTTTGAGAAAAAATACAAAAACGGCAATGTAAAAGTATACTAATGCTAATGTAAATATATAATATGGTCAAATTTCCACACTAGTATCTACGAGAATTAATAATATTATAGTTTACATTTATTATGTTGTAGAGAGTATAGGTATTAAAGTAATAAATTTCCTTAAACCTACGATAGTAAGTTACGTTACCTGAGTTTAAGTTTCAAAATGCCCTATAAGCCAGCAAGTTTTGGCTTACGTTGCTATTATTAGAGTTGGCCCATATCCAATGAAGTCGCTATTCAATATTCTAATAAAATGCCTAAATTTAATTTCAGTGCTATAAGTTACTGTTTATAAGAAAAACTTATTTATTTATATTTACAAGTACAATACAATTGTGTAGAATAATTTAAGGTAAAATTAAGAAAATTATCACATACGTAATTACTGACATTATTCTTGTACCGCCTCCATTAGGTATATTGCCGTTTGTATCTGTATTTTTAACCATCGACGCAAAAACGACGGGGTGTTATAAGTTTGACGTGTCTGTGTATGTGTGTGTGTGTCTGTCTGTAGCATAGTAGCTTCCGAACGGATGAACCGATTTTGATTGTGGTTTTTTTGTGGAAGGTGAATTGGTCGGGAGTTAATTATTAGTTTCAAATAACTGAAAGGAGTTTAATGATACTTTCTATATCTATCTAAATTCAAAAGTTTAATCCCCAATATTATATTTGGGTGCCGATACTAATTATACTTTGACACTCGTATAAGAAAATGTGTTATTATGACGATGTATTATAACAATAGGTCGAGATAATATATAAGTACATGCACAACTACAACTATCTGATCCATGAAAGAAATATTTACTAACTGTATCGATGGATATGGATACATAAGGTTAATATATATATATATATATATATATATATATATATATATATATATATATATATAGAGAGAGAGAGAGAGAGGAAATAATGAAGAATGCATTTCTGGTTTCTTAGATTGAATTTATATAGTTTAAAGATTCAACAGCATACTTATGATATACGGACAGGCGTATTTATGCAATCCATTTTGATGTGGCTTAATTTACTAGGTGGCGCTGCTGATCATCCATTTCTATATCGTTAAACCGAATGACATTAAACGCTTGAATACGACGAAAACATTCGTCATTCATTTACGTGGTCAGAGTCGCAAGCAAGGCCAATTAAATTAATATAAAGTAAAAGGCTTACCAGTTTTACCAGCAAGCACAATACAAAATGATTTTAGTAACTTTACAAATGTATTTCTCGGGTATTAGTATTAAAATTTAATGTATTGAAAATCAATTTATAGAAATTCTATTTTAGATAGAAAAAAAAGTGCATCATAATTATTGTAACAATGTGAAAATATGAAAAGTGTCAGTTACACAAAAACATTTTAAAAGTTTTAATTGAAAACTCAGAACCTACGTGGCGCAAATAGATATTTGAATTGAAACATGTTCGAATTTTAGCTTTACCTTTATATGATGTTACATCGAACGTATCTAATTGAAAAGTGGAGTTGGCAGCGGACACAATGTGAAAAACCGGGAGCAAAACAACGGAGTATTGAGTCCGCATACCTATGTGTGTGAATGCAGGACCAAAAATCAAAAAACCCGATCTGTCTGTCGGTGTCGGAAACAGACATCCAGTTCGGATTGCCTCTCTACACTCAATTTAACGTGGAAAACACTCTGCTTTGTCCAGATAATAAACGCGACGGGCCACGTTGGTTCGTTAACAACCTCTCCTTCATTGTCACCTCGACTATTGACGTTATAATTGTAGGCGTAAGCGCGCATTAAATGATTTAATATGAAATCGGGATTTTATTTACAGAACTTATTATGTTCTATAAATACAGCCGTCTTTATTAAATTTTCAACTTAGAGTGAAAATATTAAATAGAACTTATTCTTATTATAATTAAATAAAATTATAGCTGTTCAACTGTAAATTATATTAGTATAATACCTATATTTAGGCAATAAATTAATATATTTAACGTTTATTTAAAGTCAATAACTTCAAGTCGACAAAGCTATTTTACAAACTCAGTAGAGCGTTATTTTACGCCAATATTAGGAATGGTTTTGTGTACCTAGAAGCAAATATTATACTTGTGAATGTTCAAGGGAATCTGTCCGTTTTGTACGTAATCTTTATCCATGTTGCGAACATTATGAGTCGTAGAGATGTGACAGGATTGTTTGTTGTATACAAAAATATGATTTGCTAATACGTATTATGTTAACTCAACCTCTGGTGTGAAACATAATAAAAATATATCTCATACATTTTCAAAAATGACAATGCTTTTTAGATATGACGATGAAAAGTAAAGAAATGTAATATGAAAAAATACTTTCTCTTTGAAAGTTTATGTTTTTTTTCTAACGTTAAGCTTCCAAAAACAAATGTTTCGCCTGCGCCATTTATTTGTTTATAGCAATATAGCTTTACTAGCATTGCCCGCGGCTCCGCCCGCGTTCAGATGATCAAAAACTAAATTCTTAAGTTTTATATATTAATATACTCTTACATTGCAGTTTTCGTATTTTTTTATAAGAAATGAAACATTTTCCCGCGGTAAAAAGTATCCTATATGTTGACCTGGATAACCAGCTATCACCATACCAAATTTCATCAAAATCCCTCCAGTGGTTTTTCTGTGATGCGGTAACAGACAGACAGACAAAATTCTAAAAACTATAGATTCGGCCTCTGTATCGATAATAATGTTTATTTCAATAAGATTTTCCAAAAAATATTTAATGTACAGATTCGACTTAGTTACAATTTTATTATAGGTATATATAGATTTAATGTAGCAATCGATATAATATGATATTAGTTAGTTTGGGTAAGATTAGAATTATAATACATAAGTATAAAATTGACTGAAGTCAATATTTATATTCTGGTGTTATTTTATAATTAATATATTTTATTATTAATACCTAATATAAATTTTTGAGGGTAAATATGTTTTAAATAAAACTATCATTTCGGATTTTTTTTCTGATTTATTTTGATTTTTGTTTTCCGATGTCACAAATGCTTTATAGCAATCATGGTCCGCTCCGCTCGCGCTAAAACTACCAAAATCTCTAAAAAGGTAGGTTTCATACAAACTTTCATCCCCTATTTTACCCCGTTCGAAAAATGCTAAAATGAGTATTTATTTAAATGTATTGAAAGGCATTAATACCACAAGTAATTCTAGTCAAAAATATTTGTAAGTAGTATTTATTATAACGTGTTTTTAAAGTAGCCTATGTCACTCTCCAGCCCTCCAACTATCTCCATACAAAAATCATGTCAATCCATCACACCGTTTCGACGTGAAAGAAAGACAAACAAACAAACAAACAAACAAACAAACAAACAAACAAACAAACAAACAAACAAACAAACAAACAAACAAACAAACAAACACTTTTGCATTTATAATATTAAGTATTAATGTCAAATATTCTCATAAATCTTATATAAGTAAACATGTCTATTTAATCATATTAAAAAAAATTAGTTAAGATAACTTAAACCCTATTTATAAATTTTAATGTTTTACAAGATTTTACCCTTATTTTGTAATCACATTATCTTCTTTTTATATTAGCAGTGCATGTATGTAATTTGTTGGTCAGTGCTATGGACACCTGTAAGAGACTAACATACTAGAACTTGTGTATTAAGAATGAATTTAAAATGTATTTGTGTGTTATGTTGTTGGTGTTCTTAATAAATTAAAAAAAAAAACTAAATATTAAAACAAAAAATGTTTCTTCCTTTTAAAAGTACCTATATTTTTTATATATATATGTATAATTCATTTAATCAGAAGCAACTTTTTTTCATACTATTCTGAATTATTGCTTGACTACGTTCCACCTTCTCCTCCTCCTCTCCTCCTCCGTTTAAATAATTAATACTATATTTTATATTTTTCTTTATGGTTATAAATATAATAATGGCAACACTAAATATAGATTACTAATTAATAATTTGAAATTGTAATAATTATAATAATAACAGCAAAATTAAATAAATAATATTCCATATTCAATTATAAAACTAATTAAAATTATAATAATGTTTAAAGTTAAAAAATATTGTAAGGTAATTGGTGCAATTTTCATTTTGTTAATTGTGGGTAGGCTGTCTGTAACAACTATACCTTCGAGATATGTAATACCTCAGTCTCTCCCGTGACCATGAATGCTGCAAAGCATTCGAAACGTCGGGAAACAAAAATGCAAATAAATCCGCGACAAAATCCGAAAAGATAGTTTTATTTAAAATGTCAAATATTCGCGTAAATCTAAGAAAGTATTACGTTCCACCTGATGGTAAGTGGTAACGCAGTCGTAAATGGTAAGTCGCACTAATTCAGTAGCCATCTATTCACTCTTGCCTTAAAGACACCCATCTTGTAACCCGACGGAAGCAACTTACCTGTAGTTCGCTGGGATGAGTCCATACTATATATGTACCTACTCGTATGTACTCGAAGGCGCTCTACAGTAGCAGTTAGTAACAAAGGGCGTTATTCCAAATCACAATTTATCGCTCTGTCAAATTTTTATACAAATTCTTCCCGCCCTTTCAGTATGAAAGGGGTAACAAACATACAAAAAAACATTCACATTTTTACACTCATTTTACAGTTTATATTAGTACTCTGATTTTTAAAAATTAATGATTCATATATTTTTCAGTAACGCATGTATAATAAAATCTATCAGGTCATGTTGTTTTTCAAACAAATGATTGCCTGCAGCGGAAGGTCGAAAAAAGTCAACACAAACTGCAGCGCGTTAAAATCCTCAGGTTTACAATACACATTCTCGTTTCGAAAACCAGAGATCCGTGTTTCTATTTCGATTACTGGAATATTGAAAATAAAATATAACCGCTATCATATTTCCACGCGACAGGCGGAAATAAAGCCTGCCGACAAATCGACACGGCTGCGTCGCTTCACGCTCTCGGCGACAAAGAATTCAAGTGAATACTATATCAGCGATCTTTTATTGATTTGGTATAAATATAAAACGTATGAAATATTATGAGTAATTAAAATGAAATCTATACCTTTATAACCAATTTGGAAGTAAGTACCTACTAAGTATACTTAATGAATGCAGATTCATAGCTAAATAGTTTTGAACGACCGGTTTTATGTATGTAGATAAATATAGGTATTCTGCATGTACTTATATATTATCTCGACATATTGTCATAATATATCGTCATAATAACACTTTTTCATATACGAGTATAATTAGTAAAGTATAATTAGTATCGGCACTCAAATATAATATTGAGACTCAAACTTTTGAATTTAGATAGATATAGAAAGTATCATTAAAATCCTTTCAGTTATTTGAAACTAATAATCAACTCCCGACTAATTCACCTTTCACAAAAAAAACCAAAATCAAAATCGCTTCATCCGTTCGGGAGCTACTATGCCACAGACAAACACACACAGAGACTGTTGACACGTTAATATATAACAAGGTTGACGGTTTTTATGACATTAAATATTGCTCAGTTAAGAAAGCTAAGACACAAGTGGTGTCTTGGTTCGCTACTTTAACTATATTATGGTGCTACAGAAAACTTTATTTATGATATATCGTAATGGGCTTCATCAATTACCTAAAATGAGCAACTGTGTAGATAATAGATATGTACATATTATGTTCATCTATACATATAATAAAATTGTAACCAAGCCGAATCTGAACATTAAATATATTTTGGATGTAGAGGCCGATCTATAGTTTTTATAATTTTTATCTATCTGTCTGTGTGTCACCGCATCACGGAAAAACCACTGGAGGGGTTTTGATGAAATTTGGTATGGTGATAGCTGGTTATCCGGGTCAACATATAGAATAACTTTTTACCGCGGGAAAAGATCTCATTTCTGAGAAGAAATACAAAAACTGCATTGTAAGAGTATACTAATATGATGTAAAAACTAAGAATTTGATTTTTGGTAATCTGAACGCGGGCGGAGCCGCGGGCAATGCTAGTATTAATTAAGCTTTTGTTCTTTCTTTTTTCTTTTTTTTTATGTACTTATTATAAATGCAAAATTAAACAAGCAATACTTTTATTTATAGTTTTTATATACATATTTCTTTGTCATATATAACTTTTGCGAGCAATGTTTACCGAGCAACAATATTTCATTTGTAATTCAACTTGTGGTACTCACGATACAGGCTTTGCCTATTGTGTATACCTTTTATTATTATTATTATTATTGTATAACTTAAACGACGCGAGGTTCGACGTTATTGACACGATTTATAAAGGCATGGCAAGGCGTCTCGATTTGTCCTCGGCCAAGGCCACGGCCGTGGTAAGTTTAACTAAGAGACGAATTTAATTCCATGTTTGATGAGTCTATATAACCGTTTTCGCATTTACCTTGGTGAATTCATATTCATTGAACTGTCGATTAATAAGGCCAACATTGATATACAAAAACTCAAGACACACAATTAACATCTTGAAAGTGTTCTCAAAAAAAGCGGCAAAGATAGAATAAAGTGAAAGAGAGTAAGCGCGTTAGTTAACTGTATGTTGCCATGGTAACCGTTGTTATTGTCTGACAAATAATTTATAATATTATATTCTTTCCATCTTTTCTCTCCATTGCGAACACTTTTACATAGGTGAGAAGTATTTTATCATGCACAGAAAAAAATTAGCTTTAATTTGATATATAAATGATGAATATACGCCATTAATGTATAAATGTAACACAAAAAATCTTTAATGACTGGCAACCCCCTTTGCGGCCCCTTTTACATAGGCAGACGTAGTTTATCAGGTACAGAAGAAAATAGCTTTAATTTGATATATAAATCATGAATATACGCCATGAGCGTATAAATGTAACAAAATATGACCTGCTTACACCTGGCTGCGAAGGGGTTGTGGCCAAGTGCGCAACGGCAGCTATCACATTTCAAGATCTCTACGTATATTTCTGTGAAGTGGAGTATAATTCATTTTAACACCTCCAGGTAAATTTCTAAGAAATTTGCCTAGAGGTGTTAAAATAGGTAGACAGGAATAACAACCACATCCATTATAAAAAAAACCCCAATTAATAATATAAATGAAAGCCCATCTCCTAAATTAAATATGATATATAAAATCACACTACCATCATAAATCTGAAAGTTTGTAAAAATGAGAATGAAATGAATGAGAAAAAACATTTGTCGCTTCTTGATGCCGTAACCGCTTAACAGATGAGTGAATTTCAAAATGGAGATGGAAAGCTTCTATACCGTAATAATGTAACATAGGCTGTATTTTCCGACATTCATGTCACAGGTAAAAAACAACAGAGGATAATATAAAGTAATTTATTTGTATGTATATAATATTATTGGCAGTTCAGTAAATACTCATTTAATGCTTGGATTATTACATTCCTAAAAACATTAATCATTTCCATCACAAATTTCAGACGCTACCACCGTGTTGGCAAAAATCTTCCGCGTAACCGCGCGCGGGTAACGCTCTATTTATCCAATAACCGGTAGAAAATTACGAAAATGGCCACATAAAATAAAGTTTTATTTTTAATATTATTATAACTTGCCTATTAAAAGCAACGTTAACAAATAAAACTGTTAAAAAAAGTACAATACTTATAATATACGCACGTGTGTACATATGTAAAATAATTCTAGGTACTTAACGGTTATATTAATGTTTTTGTATCTCTGCAATGAACTTCAACTAACAAATTTTCGTTTCGCTTTAGTGCGTCCCAAAGTGTCTTTTGTATTCATATTTGTTATATATACAGGCAGCTCTACGTTATGGCTAATTTTATTACCAATATCGACCTACATATGTATTACTCGAGTTTATAACCTGCTAAAAACACATAAGCACACATACAAACTTTAAACTAAGTAGTATGATAATGGCATCTATATAGATTGGTCTACTAGTATCACTTCTAATACGACGCATACTGAGATCCAATCCAGAAACTTGAGAGAGAGAGAGAGAGAGAGAGAGAGAAAATATTTCCGAGATGATTGAATATCCTTGGGATGCGCTTAAACAAATAAAAATAAATGCGAATCTGACTCCATATACCGGAAGCTTCGTGCCACCATATAGTAATTAATACGTATTGTTTGGGGTTTTAGTGAAATAATGCTTAGAATCTGGTTACTAGTTTTAGGTACTACTTCCTACATTAAGTATATAGTTACATCTATGTTAATGACGATCTGGTAAATAAAAGGCACGGCGTTTAAGTATATCAAACAACACGCAGTGTTTCACTGGTCGCGAAAAGAAAGTTCACAAAAAGTAAAATAACATTCTACTAAGTTATCAAGAAAAAATGCATAAAAGTAAATAAAAGAAAATGTTGCCAAGTTTCATTTTACTTTATTTTTCTTGTAAAATTGTCTTTTCTTTATAGACCTATATAGTATCACATGTTTTTGTTCAAACAATAATTAAATGATTATATAAATAAATAAATTATTGGTTCAATTAAAATTTCTAAGACCAAAAAATAAAATATCATTACATTTTATGACAAAATCATTACATTTAAAAAAAATTATCAATTCAATTACCTACTTATAAACTATAAAAATTAAATCTAATGCTCGTTTTTGCAAGCGACGATGTCACTGTTGTTCGACCTCATTGATGAATGTTAATTATTTTGTCACCTTTCATAATCAAGTTTAAGAAAATATTGTACGTAACAGATTTTTTTAGTTTACTTATTTTAAGAGTCCAATAACTATTTAATAAAAATAAATATTTTAATTATATTATTAAGTACCTACTATTTAAAAAAGTGAGCAAAGAGTATATTTAGGTAATTATCAAAGTAGTTCACTGCGAAATGTCATTGCCATCTATAATCTGTACTTCATAAATAATCTATACATATAATAAAATTGTAACAAAGCCGAATCTGAACATTAAATATTTTTTGGAAAATCTTATTGAAATAGACATTATTATCGATACAGAGGCCGAATCTATAGTTTTTAGAATTTTTATGTCTTTCTGTCTGTCTGTTATCGCATCACAGAAAAACCCCTGGAGGGATTTTGATGAAATTTGGTATGGTGATAGCTGGCTATCCGGGTCAACATATAGGATACTTTTTACTGTGGGAAAATGTCTCAGTTCTGAGAAAAAATACAAAAACTGCAATGTAAGAGTATACTAATATGTAAAACCTAAGAATTCAGTTTTTGGTCATCTGAACGTGGACGGAGCCGCGGGCAATGCTAGTAAATAATAAAAAAATTATATGCTCTATAACTTTGTAATTTTTTTTAAAATACTTAACACTGGCCTATTAATAATAGAGTTCACTCTTGATCCGTATACAAATTCAAGGTGAGTAAATCTAACGGATTCATTTAGGAACACATAGTTTTCTACTGTTTTAAGCTTACCTAACAATTTTGCTACATCTTTGTTATTACTATACCAATCAACTTCACTAGCAAATATACTCAGGGGCACGTTTATTCTTGAAACGTCGTACTCAGGAGGAATTGGAGACGAATATAATTCCAGGTTTTTTCTTCTTCCATAGTCAAAACGTTGAAATTTCTGGGTTGAATATCCTTGTATGAAATGGAAAAATACCTTAGCAGAAGTACCGCTCGGTACATGGGCAGTTAATATTGGAAGCTTTTCTGGTACCAAATTGTTAAGACGAGGTAGTCCAAAATTTTTGTAGTATTCCAATTCACATATTATTTTATATAAAGAATTCAGCCTACAAACTGTATTATGAAACTTGTTAAGGTTTTCATTACTAGGAAAGGCCTCGTATAATTCAATTTTTTTAGTCAAAGACATTACAACTTTTAGATTACGGGACCAAAATTTTATAAATGGATATTTTAAATGTTTTAGTCCAGCCACTGGTGCTAATAATATTGCATGTTCAATTTTTGCATTATATTCAGGCCGCATGCTGCACATCACGAATAGTTCCGTTGTTCCTTGTGAATATCCGATATATATTAATTTTAACATATTCCTCTTAGAAAGTATGTGATCTATCGTAGCAGGTAGATCTTGTAATCCCATTTCCTCATAACTGAAATCCCAATATAATTTTGGTGGTAAATTTCTGATATGTCCTTTACTGTATCGATTTCCTCTTGAATTTAAAAGCCACACATCATATCCGGCGTCTGCCAATTGATAGGCCAGGGAATATTTCGGTCCTAGTACCAACCAGCTGTCCGAACTGTCTGCAATTCCGTGCACAAGTAGTACAGGTGGTCCCTTCCCCGGTATGCGGTATACGGTCAATCTGTATCCGTCGTTGGTAATCACGATGTGCGTTTCTGTAGTGTAATTATATTTCTGTAACAACTGTACAGAGTCCAACGAAGCATCTGAATTTGAATAGCTGTCTCCAATTTCCTTTTCAAAATTAAAAACACTATTTGATTTTTTTGTATTTAATAAAAAAATATAAAACACAACTGACGCGAAACAAAAAATATCCATTTTGTAAATCGGAAATCACATGTTACCGGAACCGTGAAGCTAGAAGCAATGATACGAATGCTTTAAAGTCAATGTTATGCTTATAATAATATATGTATACTTGAAAACTGGTTATTAGTTGCATGTAAGTTGACAATGAATTTATAAGTAGTAACCTTAATTTATAATTTGGTTACTTAAAAGGTTTTTTAACATAGTACTAAATTTTGAAAAAACTATGACGAGTTTCCTTTCAATAAATAAAGAAAAAATCTGCTAAATATGATCATGATTAGTCATCTCCCTACGATTAGTTTTTATTTTACGCTGACTTGAGAATGACGACAGTGCATTATATGTCAACTTACTTTTAATGTTGTAAAGTGTAATGACCGCTTGACAAAAATACAAAATAATTATTTATATTTGAGTACCTACTGAATTTATAAAATTAATGTTTAAGTAAAAAAGGAAGAGTCTTTTGAACTCTTATAAGTTGATACATCGAATGATAAACCTATAAGCAAGCATAACAACAATGGCCTTGCCGTAATGTGAACTTGTCTTTTTATTATATTAATACGCAAAAATCGACCGCATTTAGGAGGGTTTTTTTGAAGCCGAAAAAGTTTTACAGACCTCGCTAAAGTATACGGGCGAATGTGAGACCTTTTTTACAATGGTATTTGTCTACAAAATTATTATACCTTAGGGGTATGGGTGGTTGTCTACAATCGATTACTATTATTACAATTTAGGTAGAGTCATTGAATAATTACACATTTAGGAGGTTAGGTAAAAGCCTACTTTAATTGTGCATAGTAAATAATTTACAAAAGAGGCAGTGGTAGCCCAGTGGTAGCGCGCTCGCTTGGGAAACCGAGTGAAGCGGGTTCAAATCCCGGGTCTCGCACCTCTGATATTTTTATGTGCGAATCATTTCCAATATGATTACCACTTGTCTTAACGGTGAAGGAAAACATCGTGAGGAAACCTGTATGTCTGAGAAAATCTAGCAAGTTTTCGAAAGACATGAGAAGTCCGCCAATCCGCACTTGGCCAGCGTGGTGGACTATGGTCTGATTCCCCTCGTACTGAAGGGAGGTCCGTGCCCAGTAGTGGGACATTAAAAAGGCTTGAATACATACATACATATTATGTGTGAAATCTGAAACTTAATTTTACAATAAATGCCAGTTGTTTGTATTATAACGATTAGTTGGACAAAAATTAATTCCCAGTATAATTTAAAACTCATGCCTTTTATAGCTATAATCAAGTGCTTATTGTATTTTAGAGTAGCGATAAGAATGTTCGCGCGCCAATTTTTACTAGTAACATACTTGTAGGTGCTTAAAAATACGATACCATGTGAACGAAATTTATGTACATATATTATCTAATTTTAAACCGATTTAATCCGAAATTCTTTAAACTGATTATTTAATAAAATCATAAATTTATATATTCATTCCCTTATTGATAGACAACACTCGGAGTAAACTACTGGTCCTAGAAGCATAGAGCTTTGCGCAAAGTTGTCTTATAATAAAAAGTTTTACAATAAGGAAAGCTACAGAAAATACAATTTTTTTTATAATAAACTAGCTTTGCTTGCGACTCCGCCCGCGTTCAGATGAGAAAAACCAAATTCTTAAGTTTTACATATTAGTAAACTCTTACATTGCAGTTTTTGTTTTTTTCTCAGAAATGAGATATTTTCCCGCGGTAAAAAGTATCCTATATATTGACCCGGATAACCAGCTATCACCATATCAAATTTCACCAAAATCCCTCCTGTGGTTTTTCCGTGATGCGGTAACAAACAGACAGACAGACAGACAGACAAAAATTCTAAAAACTATAGATTCGGCCTCTGTATCGATAATAAAGTCTATTTCAATAAGATTTTCCAAAAAATATTCAATGTACAGATTCGGCTTAGTCACGATTTTATTATATGTATAGATATGTACTCGTACGTACCTCTTTACTAGTATGTAAAATATTATATTCACTCTATATGATATCTTAGAAGCACAATACATAATATTGTATTGTATGTACTAACATCAGTCTAGATTCTTTTGACCTGTAGGAAAACAAGAGTGTTTAATAATTTTAAACGCCAATGTTTGTATGTATATCTTTATATATATAATTCTTCTGTGAGTGTGTATGTCACTGAACTTCTCTCAAACGACTGGACCGATTTTGATGAAATTTTTTGTGTGTGTTCAAGGGGATCTGGGAATGGTTTAGATTCACAATTTTGTCCAAAAAGTTTGAAATTTTCAAATTAAGGACGTGTAGACAGGACAACGTCTGTCGGGTCCGCTAGTTCAATATAGTTTTGTTTATCACCAGCTCTATCATAGCTATACCTATTTAAAGAATATATTCTGTCCAGGTGTCTTTTCATAGAAATAAAGTCGATTACTTTTTTACATATTCAATAATCTTATGTAGCTTTCAATATTTTTTTCTAGATCCGTACTATGCTAACCAGTAGTAGATGCTGTTAGCCATATACTCGTACCTAGTACATAGACGTCTTTGATGACCAAATAAATTAACTTTCGGGGCTATATATTGGGCTCATTCAACCGATCGTATAAATAAGCACTGAAAAATATTTATTTATTTGATTTTTCTATCTACGGCTCTGGAAGTCGATCGTCGAAAAAAAACAAAATATTTTATTTAGACATAGTCTAAGTAAAAAAAAATTTTTTTTTTCATAAATTTCGTTTTTGTAATTCAAGAAATTATTCCTTGCATACAAATAAACATTTTTGTATAACAGTATTTTTGTATAACAGTCAAATCGTAAGACTTTATTTTAGAAATTTATTTCATGTTTTAATCTTATTACGTTAGAACTAAAACCTTATCTCGTATGTAGTTTAATATCAGTTCCATACAAAAAATATATTTTCATTAAATTTTATGTTAGTCGGAATTTTGGAAATACTTCAATTTGACACTGTGTAAGTTCGTTCATGCTGTACAAAATACCTACACCGTAGGTATATAGAGTTCATATGTGGTTCATAAAAATATAAAACATTTTCAAAACTACTACACTAAATAACAATTCTAATTGTTTGACTAACAACAAATAACAATTATTGCTTAAGGAAACAAACATTAAAACAATGCCTGTTGTTTTATAAACAAAAACTTTTAAAAATTAAACCCACATAGAGATGATCTTCTACTACTATTGTCAGTAGTCTTTGACATGTCGTAGTTATCTACGGGTACATTCGGGTCCATATCTAGAATTATTTTATAAAAAAAATTTTTAGTTCTTGTTTACGTAATATGTACCTGCGAAAGAATTTGACACGTAACGGTGAGCGACATATTTAATTTTAATTCACTTCGTTTTCATTAAAAAATCAACCATATTAGTTAATTGCTAACAATTCATACCTCAAATTTGGCAATATGTGATGTAATACAAATATCTAATAATAAAGACATATATACTATATATAATATATCATAGGCACGTAGGTACAAGTGGTTAGTATGCTTAAAAGTTAATTATAGTTGCAAGCAAAATAAAGCTGTTAAGAGAAACATTTACCTAGAGCAAAATAGTAGAGCGCATGTCCTCTGTCGTGAACGTCAATTCACTTAAAGGAGTCGATCACGTTCACTTGCTACTAAAAGCTACTAAAAGCCCTCCATAAAAGCAATAATTAAATTGAAGTAACGCAATTTAGTAAGGCGATGCCGTCAGAGGTGGTACGGGGTACCTATGTCTATGCAGCATCACTGTTATTTAAACGAATAAATATAAACGTAAAGACATAGAATTTTTATATTTTTTTTTATATATAATATAACAGTCATAAGTCCTAATTATAAATACATAGACTGATAAACACATTACCCTACTTTGCGTCACACAGTCGGGTAAAAAAAGATGTAATGTTAAATTTTCTCAAAATAAGTAGGTAATTAATAATTATCTGTTCTATTTTCTTTACATGACGTACGAAATACGTCGACGTCTATTTACTATTTTATTTATTACTTAAATGTTAAGATGTACATATACTTGTCTATGAACCTCCCAGAAAATCTCTTTTATTTAAAGCTTAAACAAAATTGCAAGAACTACCAAAAAATGCAATTTAGACACTTCTTTCAATTATTTCAATAAACTCATTACCTTCAGACGAGCATCAAAATCTTGAAAATCTTTAAAGTAACAACTCATATGTGATAAATTATTACAGTGCAGTGAGTGCGAAAATATAAAAAATGCCTATGCTACAACTTAATTTTCCATTAATTATTATTAATAACTACATGAAATTAAAACTATTTGAACAACTGAAAATAGCAAAAAAAAACAATGTTTTAACAAAAAAATACTTTTACGACTATGTCGCAAAAATAGTTTTGACGTTTAATAAATACCGAAAATATATTCAATACTTGTTAATTTACCTTAGTATGGTATGGTATGGTATGGTATGGTATGGTATGGTATGGTATGGTATGGTATGGTATGGTATGGTATGGTATGGTATGGTATGGTATGGTATGGTATGGTATGGTATGGTATGGTATGGTATGGTATGGTATGGTATGGTATGGTATGGTATGGTATGGTATGGTATGGTATGGTATGGTATGGTATGGTATGGTATGGTATGGTATGGTATGGTATGGTATGGTATGGTATGGTATGGTATGGTATGGTATGGTATGGTATGGTATGGTATGGTATGGTATGGTATGGTATGGTATGGTATGGTATATTCGGGCTTGTTTCCGCAACTCGAGTCAGTCCACCTATTTTGCGTGAAATTTTTAACCCCCGACGCAAAAAGAGGGGTGTTATAAGTTTGACGTCGATGTCTGTCTGTCTGTGTGTGTGTGTCTGTCTGTGGTATCGTAGCTCTCAACCGGATGGACCGATTTCGATGCGGTTTTTTTTCATTTGAAAGCCAGTTTTCTTGCGGTGGTTCTTAGCTATGTTTGGTTAATATCAGACCAGCAGTATAAGAGTATCAGCTCTTTTCCAAAATGATGTAAGGCATTTTGGTGTATGATTACTCGATTAAGTGCTTCACGCGTGCCAGTGTAATCGTTAAATGACAATTAATTTGCGTAGGGTTTTTTTTTTATTTTATCTTATTACTATTTAAAACTGTATAAAAAATTTTGAATTTTTCGAAGGTGCACCTGAGGATTTACGTCTAGCCCCTGAGGCCCTGGCGTCAAGGGTCTAGGCATAAATCCTGAAAAACTGTAAGTACACCTTTAGTAGAAACCATTTATTTAAATGAGTCAAATCGGTTTGATTTCGGTGGTTTTCGGTGGTTCGGTTTCCTGTAATTTTAAGATTTACTTATACAATGTAATAAAAATAAACAGTAGGTAAAAATGCGTCAAACATACGACCTCCATCTGCTTAAACTCGGGTAAAATATTATGAGAATGAATTTAATATTCATGATTACCTGTTAATATTTTAACATATTAAGTATAACATACAGACAATATGTTTTGCATGTTGTCATGCAAGCATGATTGCCAACTCTGACTTTACGAGTAATGCACATAACCTGAGGATTACGTCTTTACGCTTCGACAAGATTTTTTTTATCATATAAAACTAAAAAAATATAAGAAAAGCTTATAATATTAATTGATAATTCATTGTAAATTCTCCTGAACACTCGATATATGTATACTTTTTACGATAACCATAATATTGACTAATCAAAAATATTTAAATGTTTGTGATAGGTACCACTTCTGTGGCTTGGATTTAAATTTTTGATATTAACATTATTCAAATATGCACTGGGTTTAGTTAGAAATATACCCAAAATATGCGATTGTGAATAGATACTTGTTGTTAGATTTCACTATGAAGGAGCCATAGTCCATAAATGACCTACATGTGTTATCTATGGATTACTCTATGTAGTATGGATAATGGTATTGCTGTGTAACCGACTTAGGGGTTTTCTCCCCAAACTTAGGGGTAAAAAATATTTAGGGGCTTTTTAGGGTTATTTTTCTTTAATAGCGTGACTTAAATATAAAAAAAAACATTTTATAAAGTTTCGTTTTTAAAGACTTAGAAAAACCATATATATTTTATATATCATTAAATCCTTTTTTTATTATTTTCTAAGTTATCTATGAAATTTATTACTATTATTATTAAATAGTTATATGTTATTATTATAATAATAACTATAAATAGTTGTTTACGCTACTTGTAATCATTTAAAATAAAATAAAATGTATCAGAGCAAAACCTACGTTTTTCAAGTTGCTGGTTAGGGAGTTCAGAAGTTTTTGAAATTACTCTTAGGCGGATAAAATTTCAAGTGTTGGCAGCACTGTGGTATTGACAATGACAAATGACAATTGACAAGTGAAAACAATCAACAAACTGATATCGTCAGCAACTTAATGATTTTAATGTTTATTGTATAGCCTAGGTTGTGATAACGAGTATATAAAACAGCTAATTACTTAAATTGACGTTTAAAGTTTTGTTATATAGCATTATTATGACTGGTTTCCTGCTATTATCTGTTTTACTACAAATTTATGCTCAAGGCTGATTTCAAGTAACAGTTGTTACTATTTCATCACAATTCACATTATGTATTTTGTGACAGAAAGTAACTGTTGTCTAAATAGAATCTGGATTTTTAACAGAAAAGATGTCTGTTCTAAGCAACGTAATCGACAATCATCGAATGCAAAGGATAAGGAATGAATTTATTAGGCTAGGAGGTAATTATTATATAAAAATATATTGATTGACACTATAAATTTATACTTTTTCGATTTTTTTTGTATATAAATTGGATATTAAAAAAAATTGAAAGTTTGTTTATTCATATTAATACTCTTTATTTTTATTGTGTAATGATTAGCAGTTTTTAACTATGTTGAGTATTTTACATTAAACATTTATTTCAGATAAGTGCTACTTAGAAAATGCAGGAACTGCACTATATCCACAATCTTTACTAAAGAAAATTAATGAAGATCTCCTAAATAATGTATATTTGAATCCACACTCTGACAAGGAGACAAGGGACTGCATAGAACAAGTTAGAAATATTGTTCTTAGCCATTTCAATACAAGTACTTCCACTTATAGTGTAATATTTACATCTGGTACCACACAATCATTAAAACTAGCCCTAGAATCATTTGATTTCCATAGTAATGATGATGATGAAGATAGAGGTTCTTTCCTTTATCTAATAGATAATCATACTTCAGTCATTGGTCTGAGAGAATTAGCTGAAGAAAAAAATGTTGATGTTATTAATATTTCTCATAAAGAATTCTTATCATCCTTAAAATCTATACATGAATCTAAAACCTGTCATAATAAAAGCAATACATTACTTGCTTACCCAGCACAAAATAATTTTAATGGTTTTAAATATCCAATTGATTGTATAAGCAATATAAAAAATGGCTGCCTAAATGGTTTTCTAAAGAAAAAATTATGTGCTGTTAATTGCGATTGGTATATTTTGTTAGATGCTGCTTCATTTGTTGCAACAAGTAATCTTGATTTATCTATCACACAGCCTGATTTTGTGTGCATATCATTTTATAAAATATTTGGATTTCCGACTGGCTTAGGTGCTTTGTTAGTTAAAAATAGTAGTGCGAATGTTTTAACCCAGAAGAAGTACTTTGGTGGTGGAACAGTTGATATAGTTCTAAGTAATGACAGTTTTCATGTCAAAAGAGATGTTCTACATGAAAGGTATTATTTTTTCAACTAATTTATACATTATATTAACATAAATTTTAAAATTATTAAGAGGGAATTATAGTACTCTCATCAAAAAAAATATTACATAATGCATTTTTTTTAAATAAAAGAAAAATAAGTTACATATATTAAAATAATTGTTTTTCTTCAATGCTCTTTGTCTGTGATATCTGATAGCTAAAAAGTAACTATTTTTTTTTTTTCAGATTTGAAGATGGTACACTTCCATTTTTATCAGTGATTGCCTTAAAACATAGTTTTGAGACAATGAACAATCTTATACCTAAAATAGTAAATAATAATGTTATGGATACAATTTCATTCCACACATTTTACTTAGCAAAGGATCTATATGAACAATTAAGTAACCTTAAACATGAAAATGGAAGACATGCGGCAGTTTTGTACATGGATTCTGATTTTACAGATATAAAAATTCAAGGTGGAATTTTAGCTTTTAATTTAGTTAGAGAAAATGGATCTTACATTGGATATGCTGAGGTAATTAAAAGTAATACTCTTTATATTTTATTAGCAGCAAATTTGCCTAGTGGCCTAGGCACAACGATGACTTTTTCACGCGCCGTCCAATGCGCAGTGAACACGCTGTCAACGCGCGCTTGACGGCGTTCGTTCATGATGTGCGCGTCGTTTGCCAGTTTATGAAACGAGGTTGTACATTCCTGTTTAAGCTTTTCAGGATAAAAAGAAATTCCGACGAATTGAGAACCTCCTCCTTTTTGGAAGTCGGTTAAAAATACGCGGAATAAACGGCATATTAATAAGGCATATTAAAAGTCGTCGTGTGCATATGAGATGAATTATTATTAGAAGTAGAAAAATGTATTCTATATAAAATAAGTATTAAAACTATTGCATTAATCATTAAATTAATTATAAGCTATAATAAAAATAAACTTTAAGTATTGGGTAATGTAATATGTTAACTGATTTTATGAGATATGTGCTTATTATTTTAAACAAGCTAGTCTAGGTTCACTTATAATTATGTTATTGAATCTTTTAAGTTGATTTTAAACTATATAAAGTTGATACTTCTTAAATATAATGTGTAATGTGAGTAACAATACAATAATTTATGGTTTAAAATCTGATTTGATTATGGAGGCCAAAAGATAAATACTAAAACTGTTCAATGGCTACTAACTAAATTAGATTAGTTTTGTTGTGGATCCTTTGAATTTAGGCTCATTTAATACATTTGACAATAGGAAATATTATGCGTGTGATTTAAATAAAGGAGGTTTTTTTATAATCTTTGTTGCTTTTGAATTAAGCCTATATCAATATTTTTTCACGTAATTTCTTTTTGATTAAGACAATAATTATTAAAAAGTGCAAATATAGGTGGGAAATTTAAAGTAGTTGATACGCACGCCATTGGTCAGACCGAATATAACGTCAAAGTATTAGTTAATTCGTTCATGGTATTATCATAACAGCAATTAGCGATTTTGTCGCTTCAAATTGATTCGTCATTTTTCTGTGTTTATCATAATCATTTATATATGTAGCATTATACTCTATGATCATAATGTAACGTCACGCCAAGCGCGCTATGATATTTCCATTTTATTATTTTATACTAAATTTTAGTTTTTGGGAGCTGGATATTTGTTTAACAATTATATAACGGTTTTACGGTCCCTGGTATAAAAAGTAAAAAAAAATCATGCTTGTTCTCTATTGAAATACATTATACAGTTGTGCGAGTGCATATTTTTTTTGTTTTTTTTTTTTAAATATAGGTATTACTTATTTTACTTTCCAAAATTACTTGTCATTACAATAATTTTATTTCTTATTTTTTACAGTTTCAACACATGGCCGAATTATTTAATATTAGTATAAGAACAGGATGCTTTTGCAATTCAGGAACATGTCAAAGGCATTTAAAATTTACCAACAGTGAAATGAAGAGCATGTATAAAGCTGGTCACAAATGTGGAGATGAAGTTGACTTAATAAATGGGAAGCCTACAGGAGCTATTAGAGTATCATTTGGCTATTATAATACTTTCAATGATATAGATAAACTAATTTTGATGATATCTAGATGCTTTGTAAGAAAAGAATTCCACAGACCAAAGCGTGATATCTTACATTTTAACAAAGAGCACAAAAGAGATGGAATAGCACTAAAGGAAAAAATATTAACCATTATAAGTGACAGATTTTTTAATCCAGTAAATCCCGTAACACAAAATATTGAATCCAAAATAATTTTGACTGAAATAGCAATTTTCCCAATTAAATCTTGTGGGGCATTAAAAATTAAGTCTGGATGGCCAATTGGGCTAAAAGGATTTGAATATGACAGGGAATGGATGATAATAAAAGATAATGGTGCCTGTCTTACCCAAAAGCACAATACACTTATGTGTAAAATCCTGCCTTATATTGATATTGAAAATCAATGTCTTACGTTATATTTTGAAGGTATATTATTTTTAACTTATCACATCTATACTTTTAATATTATTAACAGGCAGAGTTTGTTTATTTGTTTGTTTGTTTGAACGCGCTAATCTATGGAACTACTAATCTGATTTGAAAAATTATTTTTGCATTAAATAGCCCTTTATTGAGGAAGGCTACAGGCTATTTATCATCCCGGAAAAATGTATGGTTCTCGTGGGATACATTTGTTATTGTCTAGGGACAAAACCGAAGCGAGAGTGAGTCGATATAATTAGTAACTTATGATAAATATTAAAAAATATTTTTACACTCATATTTCTGCTGGCTGCATCACTTTTATGGAGAGTACATAAAAAAATAGCTTGCGGAGTATAAGCTATGTCTTTTTCGAATTTGACTAAAATCTGTTGAATCCTTACAGCGTTAAAACTTAACAGACAGTCCCATTTTATAAATAAAAATTAATTTAATTTGTAAAGATTACAAAATTATTTATACATTATAAATATTTTAGGTGAATCTCCAATTTCTGTTCCACTTAATCCCTCATTAAAAAATATTTACAAAGAAACTCAAGTTTGTCAAAGTAAAGTATGCACAGATGTTGTCAAAGGATATGATTGCGGTGATGAAGTTGCCGATTGGATCTCAAATTGTTTAGGAATGTCTTTTTTAAGATTAATAAGACAATCTACTGATAGAATCGCAAAAGGCACCGGAGAACAAAAATTGCTTTCCCTTAGCAACCAAGCTCAATATCTTTTGATAAATAAAGCAACTGTCAGATGGTTGAAAAGCAAAATAAAGGATGAATCCTTTTTAGATGATATTGATTCAATGGTTGATCGCTTCAGAGGTAATCTTATTATTGATGCAGCTCAAGAACTTGTTGAAAGAGAGTGGCAAAAAGTTGTTATTGGAAGTCAAGAGTTTAAGGTATGCTTGGGGAAATTTATTCAAATTCATACTACTCTAATTATAATATCAGTTTTTCCCGTGACCATGCTTGCTGCTAAGCATTCGAAACATCAGGAACCAAATTAAAATAAATCCGCGAAATAATCCGAAAAGATAGTTTTATCAAAAATGTCAATTATTCGCGTAAATATTAGATAGTAATATATTCTAATTCAAACAATATCTAATAGTAACATTTTTGAATCAGACAATTATTAAATTTTAGTTAAGAATTAAGTAATATTTTTAACATATCATTATGTAATAAAATAAAATAGTTTAGTTATATACATCTATTACCCTTAGAAATTCTCTTTATTCATAAAAAATTACCATTATAAAATGTGATATAGAAATCATCAGTTGATTTACAAAAAATATATAGGTATTATTTAAATGGAAAACATTCCATTTTAATTTTAAATGTAAAATATATATTTTTTTAGGTCGAGGGACAGTGTTCTAGGTGTCAGATGGTATGCATTGATCAAAAAACAGGCGAAAAAACAGTAGAACCTCTAAGAACAATATCTGAAGAATTTGGTGGAAAATTACGTTTTGGTATATATTTGAGTTATATTGAACCTTCAAATGGATGCAAAAATCGAGTTTTACAAGCAAATTCTATAGTTACTCCTTTCTTAAATAATGAAAATATTAGTAGATAAGATAATGTTATATATTTTTAAATGATTTGATTGAAACTAAATAATCTTGCCAATTTGTATAAGTATTAAAAGAATTTAATTATCCTTTACCTATAGTTATAGGTTCAAAAAGGTCAAAGTAATGAAAATACTAGATAGCAAAAGTCTAAAAAAAAATTGAATAGAAAATTAATGTTTTGTAGCAAAAAAGGAGCACAACTATAAAATCACTAAAAGTACTTTTATATTTATGTAATTTATACATTAAAAACAAAATCTTGAAAAATAGTTTATAAAAGTCTGAAAAAATCACACTATTTTTATCTTTCTTACAATTGCTTACTGAATTATTTATTATAAGACTGAAATAACACTTGCCAATATTAAAATTACATGTGTAAAATAAAAGATTCACTTTTATTTACTTATAGTACTATAGGTATGTCATGTATTTACAAATTATACAATTGTTGAAATTTCATATTTTAATACAGGTATAAGAATTATACTTTTTCATACTTATAATACAAAATAGTGATATTTTTATTTATGAATGTGGAGAATCTTCATTAAAAAAAAAATATTTTTTATATATTTACATACTATGTTAAACTAAAATGTTGTTACTTGTTACCTACTTAATTCAAGGTTTGCCCTATAAATTTACCGTCTCTGTTAAAATTTTTTTCTTAATTATGAATCTTTTTTATGTTGTGATGTTAGATTATTATTGCCACTATTAAATATTATGATATTGCACAGTTTATTGGTTGTTGTCCTTTTATTACCCTTGGTTCTGCGCCTTTAGATACATCATTTACAACTTCAACTACTTCTTCATAATTGGGTAAAGCCATTGTTTGAAGTTTTGAGTAAATAAGTTTATCATTGACCACTACTTCAAATGCTCCTGAAAAAAATAATTATAATTTATTAAAGAATATATAATTAGAGAAAATAAACTTACCTTTAGGCTAATAATCCAGTCAAATAAGCTCTAAAATAAAAATTGAAAAAAAAATTAAAACCTCCCTAACTTGGTTCATTTTTGCCAGGGGTTAATGACACCCCCCCACCCCCCCCCCCAACGTGCGTTCACCTTGTCGTGGTGGGGGGGCTCAGTAGTGTACTCGCGAAGCCAAGAAACGCACAGGGAGGTGGCCCGCTTCGGTGGGCGGTGGAAGGCGGCCTTCTTCGGAGGGCGGTGTACCATGCGGGTTGCTCCTGGTACTTCTCTGATAGCAGAGTGGACCGTGGAGCAACCCCATGGTTGTTGTGGTCTGCTTCGGCAGACCTGCCGTCGGGGCGTCGTAGTTGAATGCGTAAGCGATCCTGCGACGCCCCATTAAGACGGGGGAAGGCTTTGTTGGGTTTTAGTGGGTAGTACTGGCTTCGCCGGTGAGTCCCACACCTCGTGCGTAAATGCATTTCCCAATGTTAAAAAAAAGGGGTTAATGACACGAAAACTTTTACACTTTGTTTTTGTATTATTAAAACTACATTATATAACAAATGCAAAGTTGAGGTTCAAATTTTGACTTCAGACCTTATTTGACTGGACTATAAATAAAATAATACAGCAAATGATGCCATTATATATGGGTATTTTATTTATACCTTGCCTTCCTTTTTTACAAAAAATTGTGGCATTTGGACACGTCTTTTTTATTTCTTCAGCAAGTACTAAGCAATGCCCTCCATAGTCACAAACTTTACTGTAATGTAAAAATGAATGCAAGGTGAGGTGTAGATATTGAATAATATCTTCATTACATCCTAACTTCTTAAAATAAATTACGTCAGGGAAATTAATTTTCTTAATTTAATAAATATTAAAATTTATATTTCAATGTTCTTATAAATACCAAAATTCAATTTCAACTTTAGTATTCCTAACTAAATTCTGTTCAGATGTTTCGACTAAATTATCCATTTCATGGTTAGATTAAATCTTCATTTATATTATTAGGTAATGTATTAAATCTATAAGGATATTTTTTGTTCAATTCGTAATATTTTTATGTAACTTTTCTTATTTGACAGTGACACCAATACTCATAAAAGTCATAGATGAATACCAGTGCTGCCAACACTTAAAAGTAATTTAAATACAACACCTTAAACTTAAAAGAAATTTCAAAAACCGCTACAACTCCCCGTGACAATTTGAAAAATATAGGTTTTTACGTTTTTTTTTGAAAAATATAGGTTTTTAATGTTTTAAAAAACTTATTTATGGTTATAATTATAATAATTACATTAACCATTTAATAATAATACTAAATTCCATAGATAACTTCAGGAAAGTCCAGAGGGATATAATTTTTGCAAGTCTTTAACCGTAACTTTATAAACCCCTAAACAAAGACCCTAAATATTTTTGCTTCAAAGCCTCTAAGTTGGCTACACTGGTTACCACTTCCAGCACTAGCTCAGAAATGTTACCAGATAAGGCATTATGTGGTTCACCATTAGTGATGTCAGTTATTATAAAACAATTTAAAAATTAAAATAGTTAACTCATCAAAAAGTTCGGTCATTTACAAATGTCAAAGTTAAGGACGTGCTTCGTTGTTTTTATTTTTTTATTTTCTTTAATAATCACGGATAACATTTTTGTAAAGTTGATTATTTGAAACAATACTTTCATTTAAAAAAAAAGAATCGTTAAAGTTAGTTATATTTAAGTAAATCAAAGAAAAAAAAACAAAATGCCCCTATTTTCCCCCCATATAAAAATCCCTGGACATTTTTTCCCCTAAAAACCCCCGGTGTAATTTTTTCCCCCCTAAATTTGGGGGGAAAACACATTTACTGAGAAAGTTTACCATAGTAAAATATTTACTTTTTACACCATCGGAAAATAGAGATTTCAACGAACAGTAAGCACACCAACTTTTAAAAAAAGCGGATATTTGACGGGTGAATTTTCGATTGAAAATTAGGGTGCTTTTTCGATAATAAGTCAAAATAAGGTGAAACAATAAATATTTCAAATCTAATAAATTACAGTGTATTTGAGACAAAAAAGGTAAGTTTTCATTAAATTTCGTGAATTTTTTTTTTTGTTGTAAGAGATAAAAATTAAAAACCAAAAACTTGGTTTTTTGAATTTTTCACATAAATTTTGAGGTTATGTGAAGAAAGTGTACATACAAAAGTTGTAGATCTTTTTATTACCAGTTGTAGGTAATAAAAAGATCTACAACCTGCCATTTAACTTTTTTTCATGTTACTTGTAGTTTTGTCGGAATCGGGGTAAACCGTTTTTTACCTTTAAAAGCTGACCCTCTCCCACTTCCCAACCTCAGATCGGCCGTAAATTATTTTTTCTTTCATATTTGTTACATTCCTTTCTTTTCCAAAGGGTTTCATCCTACTATTATTTTTTTCACTTTTTATTATTTTTAAAGGCTTCTACCCTGGTCTATTTTATCTAAAGCTGCTAGATTCATCTCTAATATTTAAGTTAAATACTTACTGACGTTTCTGGTCTCTTCATGAACACCTATTTACTGTATAATTTTAAAGTACATAAGTTTGCTAATATTGTGTTAGAACTTTTTTTCACCCTCACCCATAATAA
The DNA here is from genome assembly GCA_951806755.1 of Brenthis hecate. NCBI lineage: Eukaryota > Metazoa > Arthropoda > Insecta > Lepidoptera > Nymphalidae > Brenthis > Brenthis hecate. The sequence continues at coordinate 1,579,290 of OX638272.1, read as the reverse complement.
AAGATGATCTCTTTCCATAATAGCTAAATTCTATAGTCTATTGTTACTTCTACGGTGCTACGACTACCGACTACGGCCTACCGCTCTTCCCTTTCAATTTAATCTGTGATTATATTGTCAAAGTCAAAAGAATTGATTTTCAGGAACTGACTTGAGGAATGTAGAAATATCATTTTCATTTTTTATATACATACGTGCTTTTACTATTCAATTCAGGAATGAGTTTTCATTGCCAGCTCGTGAAACTCGGCATATATTTTATCAATAGTCTTAAAAGTTAAAAGACTTAAACACAAAAAAAAAATAATTACCGCGAAAATACTTATTTAAGTATTTTTTATTTATAATAATATGCTACATAAATAGCTTCCAAATTAAATGTGTTTATCAACGGCAATATGGACTACGATTATCTTATAAAACTATTGTGTGTCGGTGATTCTGGAGTTGGAAAAACAAGTTTTCTTTATAAATATACTGACGGAGTCTTCCACACTCAATTCATTTCAACAGTTGGAATTGATTTTAGAGAAAAGACTGTGGTTTGTAAACCTTAACCTTATAATATTAAAAGTATATATTATATATGTTCATAATATTTTTTTCTGTGCTAATATTTTGAACACTGATTTTAGATATATCAACAGAATGCAAGGCAACACCGTATTCATTTACAGTTATGGGATACTGCAGGACAAGAAAGGTATTTTATTATGGACATAACATGCATGGACAAGTAAAATAACATAAAAACCATCAATATTATCTTCTCATTTACCTATAATATAAACAATTAATAAGTAATTTATAGAAAAATATTGGTGAATCATTATTTTTTTTCAAAGTGATAAATTAACTTCCTTCTCATATTGATAATTCTGGGCCAAAAAGCTATATTCATAAATAATATTGGCATAACCAATTAATTATATATAGTACTTATTTAAATTCCAATGAAACCTTTATCTGCCTTGATTAAATATTTATTGGACTATGATAAAATATACTATAACTGATAGTAACTTTTATGGGTGATAATAATGGATGAATCATTAAAGTGAAGGTTTCTGTTATAATGTAAGTTAATTAAAATCTAAATAACATATTTCTTTACTTTGACAAGTACATAGTAAGAAAACACTTGCAATATCTTTTTAAAGTTGTTTAAAATTAACAATGTTGTAAGATACTTTCTCGCCGTTTTTGTGTCTCTAAAAATAATTTACCAATTTTTGGGTCTCGAGATGTCTAAAATCAAAATAATTCCACAAAAAAAATTGTAATAGCTTATTTAAAATGTCAAATATTCGAGTAAAGATAATTTTACTATGCCATTGATTTATTTTGAACCCAGAACTTTATTTATAAGTTAATGTTTGATCGGTGACAGATCCAACTCGATAATATAGATATAGGACAGTATCACAAGCATTGGAAGTGTCAAAATAATAACCAATTTCATAATAATATTTGAGAATGTTATGATTTTAAGCTCACTATATAGCTTCATTATTTCCTTAAAATCCATACTTACTTACATCCTCATCGCCATAGAATAGGGGACTATTCAAAAATATAACTTGCTCCTCCAGGGGCCACATACCATATACCAAACTTCTGCCCCCCATATTGTAATAATATATACCTTTACAAAAAGACTTGATCTTTCATGTTGAGGCAAATCATGATCCAATGATTTTAATCATTGGTCTTCAATAAAGATGTTCATAAAAATTAGCAGATTAAATAACATATCTATTTATTCACAGATTTCGAAGTCTCACCACAGCTTTTTATAGAGATGCAATGGGATTTTTGTTACTATTTGATCTGACTAATGAAGCTTCCTTTTTAGAAGTTCGGAATTGGATAGAGCAACTGAAGGTGAGTTTTTGAAACATTTTAACAAATATATAAGTATTTTTCTTGGATATACCATTCATACTGTTTCTACCATTTAGAGTAATATTATCCTCCATAACGTTTCATAACATGTGGGCAATTCTGCAAACTCAAAGTATTCTTTGAGTATTCTTAAACATTTTAAGTATTCTTAAACATTATTATCCCTTGTCCCTTATCTGCTTCATGGCAAGAAGTAATTCCACTTTATTTATATTAACTTTATTTATATAATTAATGCATTAATATGCTTATTATATTTAAAGCCATAGATATTTGTCAGCTACATTACATAGTATGTTTTGAATGATTTACAGACCCATAGTCTCAGCAATGACCCCGACATAGTACTATGTGGCCATAAATGTGACCTTCAAGAAAAGCGATTAGTGAATCAAAACAGGGCTAGAGAGTTCGCCAAAAATTACAATCTGCCATATCTGGAAACTAGTGCCAAAACAGGACAGAACATTGACAGGGCCATTGAGATTCTTCTTGATAAGATTATGTATAGGTAAGTTAAGAAATGATATAAGCAAATATGGAGCTTTCTGGTTAACCTTTCTAAATTAAAATTGAAATCATTAACATTGAGATTACAATCAATTTATAATGATTTCTTTTATTAATTAGTCTATGGCTATTAAAAATCCCTTTCGTTTATAAGTACGCAAAATTGAAGGTGTAAGCTGCGTCTATAAGTTTAATTGCTAATAGCTAATATTTGACCACTAAAAAGATACTTTTTGTAATTTATGCCCTTAAAGGTCCAAAAAGAAGAAAAAGAAAATATTTGCATGGGAAATTTTACTTTTTGGGTAGATTCATTAGGTTTCATTGAGGAGCGCGCGACCACACAGAAAGCCTTATAAAAAATCCTAAAACTAATAATTTAGTTTCTGCTATATCCTAAATCATCCTTCATTTAGAGTTTTTTCATAAAATATAAAATGTACTACAACGTACGACCCGCGTGCAACCTATTGTTGATTTTTTGATATCACTGCCGTAACCTCACAAAATACTCGCCCACAAAATCACTTACCATGTTAATGTAATAATCACATATTACATTACATACAAACGAACATGCAATCATTTTACTTTTAAAGAAAAGATATACATTTTTTTCAGAATGGAAACTTCAGTAGAGTATGCAATGCTCTGCGCTTCGGGGCGTAGACGCCAGTCCCTTCAAAGACTTCAAGCACAGCAAGACAGAAAGCTGTGCTCGTGCTAAAACAGTATTGTAATTTTTGATACATTCCTTTTTATATTCCAAATTTCTTCATATTTGATCGTAAATTGTCTCTATTCATATACAGTGGCGTTGGTTTATTATGGTAGAGTATAGAGAGTCTCATTGAGGAATTAAAAAAAATAGATATCAAGTGCCAATCCTGAAATCCTATGGAAGAAAAGCGTAATAGTTTAATTTATTAAGTAATATTTTTAGTTCTACTTTTTTAGATATAATTCTATGACACAATTATTGGTTTGTTTACGCACAAACCAGTTAATCTAAATGCAAAAATGTATAGGCTGAATATTTATATTACTTTCATAGTGTAATGGTATGATAAAAAAAATTGCGTGTGATGAACTGAATAACTTGATATAGTGGGATTAAATAAGTGATAATTTACTTTTTTAATTTGTCTTCATTCTCTACAGATTAAATATGATAAAATACTAAATGACATTGAGGGGTTAGGAGGTAACAGACAAATGTATTTTGCACTTATAAGTAAATATATATTATTATGGGAGAGTATATGAAAGTATCATAATGAATGAACGCCATTATTTTACTATTAAGGAAATTGATGCCACAAGAGCTGTATTGAGTTGAGACTGATTTTTATTTATATCGTGTCACTTTATGAATGAAACCATCTTCATTAAGATCTGATTTACAGTCATGCCATATTGAATTAAATGTAGCAGTAATATTATAATTACTTATTATTATATTATAATAAACAAATAAGCAAAACAAAATTACCAACTATAAAAGACCTAGTGAATTTTTTGATTGAGACTGGTTTAGGGTCATTTGAAATTAGTACAAAATTAAATACCAAAAATTTAGTTGAATCTTTCATTATTTGTTAAAGTTAGACGAATTCAAAAAGGCGGGACTGGGACAAATAATCGGGACGTGAATTATTCACGATTATTTGTCCCAATTATCAGTCCCTAATCAGTTAATTTGAAATCGCATTTAAATGAGATTAATCGAACCTTAAGTCTTATTATAAAATAATATTATTTATTAAAACAAAGTAAAGCAATGTTGTAAATACCAATAATATAAAAAACGGGACGAGCGTCCCGCGCAGGGTGTTAACTGGACGGGTTGTTTGTTGGGACATCACTAAACGTATTCGAATAGCATATACTAATATACCAGAAGACGCGGGTTTGATTCTCAAAAGGGACCAAGGATTGTGTTGGCCATCTTATTAGCCTAAGGGCGCGTACACATGAAATGGCATGCTTGATATTTGATGCAGACTTGGTGGGTGGGATCTGTGCGATTATTTTCGCAGCCGCAGTTCATGCGTGCGTCAAGTTACGTGTGTAAGCCACCTTGTACGTACATATATAGTTCTCTAATAAATATGTACATCCAACACAATGACTCGATACTGTTTGGTTAAGGAGAATAAAGTGCTCTTTAAGTTATCTTTAAGTATTTGATGAGAAGAGAAACTAGTCATTTTTGTAGTGTTAGTTTGATTTAAAAAGTTAGATTTTAATTATATGATATCTCTATAGTTATTTGATTTTGCATATTTTATTGACTGTTATTGTTATATCGGAATTTAAATATTGTCTTCATTAAAGTGAAATAATACATCGTATATCGGTATTTGTTTTATATAAAATATAATATAAAAATTTACGTAAATGTCTATTTAAGTTGGATAAGATTCGGTAGAACCATGAAGTTTGAAAGTGAAATTAAGAAAAAAACCATTATGCAATGGTGATAACTGATAAGTTTTTTTTTATTAGTGAGTACAGCTGCAGGGTAAATTCTAATCACTTTAAAATTGAATCAGATTTTTTCGTTACATAGATTATGTTACTTTGCACAAAAATAATATGTTTAAGTCAAAATGACGTTCTGCCAAGTGTATGAGACTTTTTCAATTATATATTATTATTAAAAGATCGAACGAATTTACCTTGAGTAAAGTTTTAATGTAATTATACGGAGATCTTTGTCTGAGATTGCTGTTTGATATACGTATGTATGTACTTAAATAATTCGATGAATAGACTTGTCGGGGAGGTGTTGAAACCATTTTGAAATGGCATCTTATTTTTATTTTAACTATTCTAATTTCTGGTATAAACATTTGATTTTCGTCAAGTATCCAATGTTTGATCTATCTTATAATTCTTTCTTAGATTTACGCAAATATTTGTCATTTTAATTAAGATATCTTTTCACGTCACCGCAGAAACTCCCGTGACCATTTTTCGAAACGTTGGAACCAAAAATTAATATAAATTCGCGAAAAATCCGAAAAGGTAGTTTTATTTAAAATATTACGAACATCATAACAGGTAATGGTCAAAATGGTCAAAATAGAGAATATTCCTGGATAATATTACAGAATCATCTGTAGTCTTTATCAAATTATTCTTACAGTATTTTAATTTACCTTTACTTTCATCATTTTGTCTGAGACAAAAACTCTTAAGAGATAACTGACTTTGTCTTTTTAATTTCTGCGTTTTAAGTTAAGTTTTAAGGGTGGCTTGAGTAATGTTCACTGCAATAAAAGCCTAATAATTTAATCTCGTTATAATGCCTTCAAAACATAGCAGTTAAGCACAGATTACTTCGCCAAAGTCACGTAGAATGTAGAAGTCAAACCTAATGACATTGATTGACACGCAAAGTTGACAGCGCGGGAGATTTTTTTTCTGAGATTTGAGATCATTATTTTAGCATAGCCTCATAGAGCCTATTAATAGTAACTTACCTCGGACAAGGATTAGTATAATAAAACTTATTTATACAACTATAACACTGCCTTTAACGTGTAAGCTCTGTTTTATATAATCGTGTGTTATTTTATACCATTTCATGATAACAGTTTAATAATATCCTGTAAACTTTATAATAGAACAGACAAGTAAGCCTGTTATTTGTATCTGCGTAAAACGATTTGAAAAGTTTAATGCCAAAATAATTGCAGTATTTATGTCTTGAGAGGAGAAATACATTAATCGTTTAAATATGTATCAACAAAAATATTCCTTTATGGAATTCGACACATACCTATTTTATTTATAATATTTATATCCTATATGTTATCTTTAAACATATTTATAAGGACTATGGAGGGTAGAGGTAAGGAGATCTATCATATATGGGAGACAAGTTGAAAGGTGTCCACACTTGCAAGCGATATATAACGGTTCTAAAACCCAGCAGAATGGCGCTAGCATAGCAAGAGGGTGAAGTGTGCTGAGTTTGTATATTTTGGATGACTTGAGTATTTATTAAAACTATTTACGAAGTCCAAAATTTACGCAGTAAATAACCGAAAAAATAATGGATATAAATGTACTTTTGATAATATTTTTGGCGCTTTCTTCAAGTTGTACCCACTTGCTACCGTGGCGCCACCCTAATTAACCGCATTTCGATGGACACTTTTTCATCAAAGAGAGTTCTCATTAACTCTACCTTGCTTAAGAAATATTGAATTATTCAGATTGTTCAAAAATATAGATAAAAAATGTATAAAATAAATCATATCATGAATCGATTTTCTACTACGTATTATAGAAGACATTAATACTAACAGTATGACTGTATTTGAATATTTAATGTATTTGTAATATTGGTATTGTACCGCTTATATTGTATTTTATTCTATTGTATATTATTCTTTTATCTTTACAAATTTCGTATTATAATATAAATTGTCAAAATAGAACCTATTCCAGTTTATACATTTCAACTTTATATTTGTATAAATTATTGTATTAATTTTCCACGATAACGTTTGCTTGAATAGTAATAGCCTACTTATCATAAATAATAATATTTATATATTTGGTAATGATTTTTTCACTTTTTTCTTCATGGTTTTTTTTTATATATAATTTAGTATTGATTGTTGCATTGAATGATAATAGATCGGCCCATTTTTTTATATAGTTAATAGTAATTTAAATTATTACATTTGTGATATAATTTTTACTCGTACAAAGTAGACATTTTTATGATAATAGTGCCTTTTATAATTTTATAGGGTGGCACGAAGATACAGTGTTGCCAATCTTATAATGTCAGTTAATAATAAGGTATTTTATCGTGCTACCCTCATAGTTAGTAATAAAGTGGAATAGGTTTTAATTAATTTTATCTAATTTTATTGCTATTTACCAGGCCACTAGTTAAATGTGTGTCAATTGGTGTAAAATGTGCTATACGATTAATGTTTTAAATGTATTTCAATTAAAGTTTGAAAGCAAATTTATTATTTCATTATTAACTTCATTACAAAATAGTTACGAGTACGATACATTTTTTGCGTTGAGGATTGATTTAATATGTCTCCAATCCAACTACATATATAATATTATGTTCTTTCATAAACTTGTTTCCATAGTAAAAAAAATATATATTTACAGCTTTTTAGTTTTGATGGGATAAGATATTTGGAGTGTTATTTAACAATTTCTTGTCCCAAATTACTTTTAAACATAAGTTGTATATATTTTTGTTTGCCATTTTGCTTTTTAATAATGTCAATATACCCTATGACACACGCGTTATCAAGACGAATCTAACGAAGTATGAATAATTAAAATCAGTTTTAAGCCGTTTAATAATTACGAAAGGTAAGATCGGACATACATACAAACATGCAGGTCAAACATAACCCTCCTTTGGGCTTCGCCGAAGCTGGTTAAAAGAAGATTGAATATCATTGTATGCTTGACAAAGCATGGAAAATCCACTCTAAAGATAAAGAGTACATGGAACCCGTCTGGAATTCACTGACCTGGTAAAACCATTATTTATAAGTGACATGGCCTGTTTAAAAAAGGCTGAGAATTGTTTGAGAAAACGCGTTCCCTCTACAAGAACAACACACATAATACAACTTACAAAAGCGACTGGAACAAATCTTAAATTAATTTTGAAACAGATTATGACAAAATGGATTGTAACCTGTCTGAGTCTTAATCAAAAGGGGCACAGTTAATATATCTTTGAAAGTCTTAGAATCAGGTGAAAATTGACGGTTGCACCTTTTTTAGAAATCAATGGAGCATAATAAAATACAGAAACTTATAAACGCCATCGAGGCGAAATGATGAGAAAAATTATCTAAGATTTATTTGCAATAGTTGCAATAGTCGCGTTATTCAAATACGGGCTTGGAACCCTCGTCACCTAATTTGGCACATTAGCTTCTAGCAATTTTTATTTACATCCAATAAAAAAAAATATTTGGACAATTTAAGGTATTATAAATGCAAAAGCTTTTGTGTGTTCGTCACGCTGAGACAGCTGAATGGATTTGGGTATTACGGGTAGAATAGGTATGGTCTAGTGAGCTACATAGATTATTCTTAGGTAGGTTAGGTTAGGGATGCACCCAAGCGAAGCGAAGGTAAGCCACTAGTGACTTATAAAAACTTGTTTTGTTCGAAGTTGTTCCTGAAGTGATGTTCGATGATGTTCTCCTGACCGATTTCGGCCACGGCGACCAATCTCATTGAGACTAGCCAACTGCGCAGGAGATATTATAGTGCACAAGTGTACGCGCAGACACAAGTGCACTCTCTATTCTTGTCACTCTCATACTCCGGTGGGACGACCGCTTGACACGACCAGTGAGAGTTAAGGCGCAGGACCGAAGGCTTTACGTGCTCTCCGAGGCACGGGAGTGAAACACCGCCAACTTCGCAACTCCGGGCTGTTACTGAGGCTTACTATACAGAAAGACTCAATAACTAAACTTGGCCCGACCCAGGACTCGAACCCAGGACCTCCGGGTGTGCAGCCGTACATGCTAGCCACTACACCACCGAGGCTGTTCCTGAAGTACTAACTAGTATACTGGCAACCCCCTTTTTTAATGTTGGGAAAAGCATTTACCCATACTACCTGGTACATAAACAGGTGGGTATGTGGGACCCAACGGTTAGAGAAGCCCGTAAAACCAATCTCCCCCGTCTTAATGGGCCGTCGCAGGATTGCTTACGCACTCAACCACGACGCCTCGACGGCAGGCCTTTTTTTTAACGTTCGGAAACGCATTTACGCACGAGGTGTGGGACTCACCGGCAAAGCCAGTACTACAAGCTAAAATCCAACAAAACCTCCCGTCTTAATGGGGCGTCGCAGGATCACTTACGCATTCAACTACGACGCCCCGAAAATGCCTGCCGAGATAGACAACAACTATGGGGATGCTCCAACAGCCTACTCTGCTATTAGAGAGGATAACTGGAGCAACCTGCATGGTACACCGCCCACGAAGGTGGACCGCATCCCAGTCCGTTTCTTCGCGCCCGGCTAGATTGCCGGAAGCTAATGAAATCACATCGGAGGGGATAATAATGACAATCCCATTTTTTAATGTTGGAAAATGCATTTACGTATACCACCTACTTATATACCTACATACAACTGGTTATGAGGGACTCGCCGGCTAGAAAAAACCCACTAAAACCCAACAAAATTTCCCCCGTTAGAATGGGGCGTGGCGGGATCACTTACGCACTCAACCACGTCACCCCATCTATCAGACTCACGCCGCTCTGCTATCGAAGATGTACCAGGAGCAACCCAACGTCATATCAATTTAGTTAAGTATCGCTCATATTTTTTGACAGATGAATACATTTTACTGAACCTATTTAAAAAGATTGAAGCACTTCTCACGAGTACCATTTCGAATGATACTCCATATCAATCTGCTTCAGTACAAAAAAATATATATTGGTAGGTAGGTGCTTAATCGTACGACGACTACATATTGATTTTTCATATTTCAAAAGGAATACTACGAGTATAAAGTATAAATTCTTTTAAAAAGTGCAAATAGTGCACTGATGTTATTGGCGAAGTTTTCTCATTGTGGTAAATGTTTTGTATCAAGATTTATAAACTGTATAAAATTAATGAAAGCAAAATTGCAAGGTAAAATAGTGGTCCTAGTTTTTAGGTTCCCGTCCTCGAAAGTGTTGAGTCAGGACCTAATTATTACTACCCCCCCAACGTGCGTTCACCTTGTCGTGGTGGGGGGGCTCAGTAGTGCCCGGCAACCCAACCGGGCGCGAAGCCAAGAAACGCACAGGGAGGTGGCCCACTTCGGTGGGCGGTGGGAGGTGGTGGCCCTCTTCGGAGGGCGGTGTACCATGCGGGTTGCTCCTGGTACTTCTCTGATAGCAGAGTGGACTGTGGAGCAACCCCGTGGTTGTTGTGGTCTGCTTCGGCAGACCTGCCGTCGGGGCGTCGTAGTTGAATGCGTAAGCGATCCTGCGACGCCCCATTAAGACGGGGGAAGGTTTTGTTGGGTTTTAGTGGGTAGTACTGGCTTTGCCGGTGAGTCCCACACCTCGTGCGTAAATGCATTTCCCAACGTTAAAAAAGATAAAAAAGAGAGAGGACCTAATTATTACTAAGCCTCGGCCTCTATCCTTTAATTACTTTAATTTGTGAGCAGAATTTAAGAGTAACTATCCTAGAGACAAAAAACAGCTTTCTCTATACAAAAAATATATTTTTGGGACAAAAAGTGTAGGAAATAGTAAAGTATATTATAATTGTACAATATAAATATTATTGGCAACAAATATATGTCTGTACATTGTAGTATTTCTTAAAAAACTCTAAAATGCAAAGTTATTTTGCTAAACTTAAAAAGCATCTCACGAAAACCATTATATAGATATGCATCTCTACACCATTGGAGCAGAAATGCTGAGTAGTTCGAAGAACCACTGTTTACGACTTTCGAAGTTAGCAAATATTTACTTAAGTAAAATAAGTTAATCAAAAACATACCTGCATCTCATTTTTAAAAACCTATGAAGAAGATATCCCACTTGTAAAGAATTTGTTTTCTGGAAAAATAAGTTTGACAGAGATTTACAAAATTGTAAGGGAAACCTTTAGCCAAGATTATATTAATTTTGGCTTATAGAATTTTATACTCAAGAAACATTGACTTGAAGATCTATACTTACTAATATTATAAAGAGAAAAGATTTTTTTTGTTTGGTTGTTTGTATCAAATATACTCCGAATCTACTTAACTGACTTAGATGAAATTTGGTAAGAAGATAGTTGGAGACCCTGGGAAGGGCGTAGGCTAGTTTTTATCCCCAGAAATCATCCCTTAAGAGGGTAAAAATGGGCATGGAAGTTTGCATGGGGAAGCAACCTAGGAACGAACCCGAGCGGAGAGAGGGTGATTCGATAGTCTTTTCTAAAGTAAGATATAGTTATTGTACAATGTACTTATATTTACAGCATAATATACAACAGAAAAATATGCCTTTTCCTGAGAACAAAAATTTGTAACATGGATAAAGAAGCTATTAGGTAGGTTGAGTTAGACGAGAATGATATGAATGTGCGTGAAAGATGTGAGTTGAGAAGACGGCTGGTAGAGAGAAGTAGATAAAGGAAACATGGCGTGCCAAAAGGATGATGACAAAGCGAAGTGAGATGACACTGAAATTTATATAAATATTCTATACAAAATACATATGTATGTATGAGCCTATGATATATGTACCTATAGCTTTATGATAAACTATGATTTTTATTAAGCACGTGTATCTTTTTACAATTTAAAGGTGAAATTTTATTATAAAAAATCTATTATAAAGCATGAACTGCTTCGAATAAGTTGGCACTTGAAATAAGATCACAATAATCATATTTTGTGTTAACCGCTTTACCCTCGTAAGCCAAGAAGCTTAACATTATTATAAGTACTTACACCTAGCGTGTTCTAATGTTGAACGCGTATTGCATAGCGTTATTAGATTACCCATGAATTTAGTTTAAGCCAGGGGTTGGCTGTTCACCTTGCTGCAATCACCTATCTCCAAATCCCTAAGCACACGTGATATATCCGCTTGCGGCATTTAATTTTACATCTACAGAGCAATTTCAACATTATATTGAACGGTTTTGAGTTCAAATTTCTCGGCATTCATTAGATAAACTTGTTAAGGGGCCACAATGCAATTTTAAATAGACCTTGTTGCAAGGATACAGTGCACAAATTGGTCTGATTTCGAGTTCCCCTATCGCCTGTAACGCGCAGCCGCCCAAGTTTTACGTACGTCACACTAGCGCTAATCTGGACTCGACTGAATCTTCATTTTAGTATCCCATTCGTTTCCTACGTTACTTTATAGCTGAAACGAATTGTTAGTTTTATTCTGTAAGATATTTTCACTAAGTTTTGTATGTGTACATGTGTTTGCTTTAGGTATAATTGCGCTCTGAAGTTCAAACCGGCACTGTGATGTTGGTGCCTATTGCTCAACTCAACACGGAGCTAGCTTCACGGTCTACTCAGTTTGTTTATGTATTAAAAGACAACAGATTGTGTAGCCGGCTTTGCGAGCCTCACATCCCATTCGTTGTAAGACGGCCTGAATTGAACATTACAAACTCGCGGTTTTCATCTCGGCTTACCGGCTGAAATAATATACGATAGTTGAAAACTCATTTTGTGAAGTGTTGTGTTCCTGTTCGCGTCAGGATAAAAAGCAGACGTTGAATTTGTAGAGATTGTGTTCGCATTTTAGGTAAGTGTCGAATATGTTGCAGATAATTTTTATTTCTTTTTGTATGAAGCGTTTGGGTAAATTATGCTTGATATTTTAGTAGTAATTGTGTACTGAATTTGATTCAGTTTTAAGTGATTTAAGGGATTAAATTTGATTGATAGTTTTTATAAAATAATACAGTGTATCTTTTTAAATGAGTAAGTACTGCGTATTTGCTGGTATGTTTTATTTGGTTTTTATAGATTAGGTAATAAATAATAGGCAACGATTCATAAAATATTATACGAGTTGTAATTATAAGGGGTAGTATGTAAGGGGAGGGGGGGGGGGATATGTAAGGGGTGCATATTTTGATTTTTAAAATGTACTAACAAGTAGTAGGACAATATAATATAAAAAAAAATATAAAAAAATAATTAAAAAAAAACTTTACAGATTGTATAGCTTTTTGATTAATTTCGTCTTAATTTTAAGTTAAAGAAATATTATAACTTAAAAATAGCAGAAAAATCTTTTTTTTACTACACCTGCTCTATCATATAGTACACATATCTCTATCGAAAACATTAATAATTTTCGAAATTATAGCCCTGTTAACATATTGAGCGAAGTTTATGTATAAAATATTATGTAAATACCTTTTAAGTAATAAAAGTAGTATGACTCTAGTACCTATGTGACCACTACACGCTGCGCTTCGATAATAATTGGCTAAGAAGAGTTGATGTCACTAGTACTGTGATTAGCCTATCATCAGTGAAATTAGTGCAATTGCCCGCCACGCAATATTTATCTTAATTACAATAATTATACCCTTGAGTCGGTTTCTTAAGCTTGGGTCAAAGATGGTAATGATCTCATTTCTTAGATATCTTCTTAAATGATCTATACTAATATTATAAAGAAGTAAAGTTTGTGAGTTTGTGAGGTTGTGACGTTCTAGGCGGTAGTTTAAGACCCTGGGAAGGACATAGGATACTTTTTTTCCGAAAATCATCCCTAAAGGGGGTGAAAATGGGAATGAAAGTTTGTATTGGGAAGCAAGCTAGAGACGAACCCAAGCGAGGGTGAGTCGCTAGTTTTCTAAATAAATATGTACTATAAAGTATGTAAGTATATTCGTTTAATAAAAATGTTAAAGGTATACATATAAATAAAGTTACCGCTTTTAAAAAATATATTATAGCAAATTTGACTTACATACATATGTACATACATACATAAAAATAATAGTTTGCTTTTATACCAAAAAAAAATACCTCTGTCTGTATCTCCGCTTACTTCTTAAAAACCGCAACGGATTTTGATATGGTTTTTTCAAACAGAAAGAGCGACAAACGCGGAGGATTTATGTATATAATTTGTAGATATTTCGAACAAAATAGCTTATATATAATGATGTTTAAAAAAAACTGTTTTCGTTCGCTTACATCACTAACTTTGGCTAAACCTTGAGAGATAAATAAAAAAAAAATATACTAGAAAATTCTAGATGTCAAAATCCGCAATAATATGTGTCTGTTTCAAAAATTACACTTATAATAATTATTTTTTATTTATTTAAACCATATAGAAGCGATGGGTAGTCGCTAGTAAGTACATTATATACCAGATACCTAGATATTTATACCCTGTTGCCAGCAGTGCATGCCAAAAACAGAGATGTGCAAGAATTATACATCACAATAGCATCAGATGCAGCCGCGAATTCAAAATTATAAATGGTTTCTTGCATTTGATGGTTTTAAAGGTCTCCGCCGTCTTTCAGTTTGACATTGTCTAAATTTGAGTTTCATTATTTGTCAAGAGGATACATTAACCATTGTTTCCTTTGAAAAGCGGAATAATTATTTGAATTTACATAATAGCCCTTAAGTTCTGGCTTTACTCTCTAGTCTCATTCCCTTGTTAAACAAATCTATACATATAGTAAAATTGTAACTAAGCCGAATCTGTACATAAATTTTTTTTTGGAAAATCTAATTGAAATAGACATTATTATCGATACGGAGGCCAAATCTATAGTTTTTAGAATTTTTGTCTGTCTGTCTGTTACCGCATCACGGAAGAACCACTGGAGGGATTTTGATGAAGTTTGGTATGATGATAGCTGGTTATCCGGGTCAACATTTAGGATACTTTTTACTGCGGGAAAATATCTTATATCTGAGAAATCTATTCTAAACGTTAAAACCCAACTAGGGACGAACATACGAACACGAGTGAAGCAAGGGTGAGTTTCTAAACGAAATCGAGGCGGCAATTCGAAATATTATATGTTCTTAAATAATTTTATCAAATATTCTTAAGAACAGGCATGTTGAGCAATCTTTTGTATAATACAGTTAAACATTGTTCATACGGCTCGCAAACAATGCGGTCACGAGCAGATCCAAAATGTCCATAAATTTTAATAATTTGTACAATACAGTATGATAACTTTTCTGAAGAAAATTGGATGAGGCTATTTCCGTAGGCTTTTATACAAGGAAGTATCGCCTCGTACAGTTTAAATGCAGGCCAGTGTTCTTTCATATGATTAAATTCGCCTGAAGCGCCAAATAAGTTTGTATTTGTTGTTATTATCCTAAAGTGTCATAGTTCTATTACACTCAATTATTTTTAATTATTCTTAAGTACATGCTCTCGTTAATTTCTTGTTTCTACGCCGAGTGTTTCAGAGTGGTTAGTTGTTTGTAGCTGGAACAATTAAATGTTTCTAAATCGTACTTAGCGCGCTGCATTTATCCCTAGATAACATTATTTCACCATATAATTGGTTGTAATAGAAATTAATATTTAAATGGGAAGTTTTCTCTACTTTAATTACTTGCACACATGTAATTAAAACTTATTAGGTCTATCATTTAGCTTTCTCAGTTGCTTTTCGAGAAAGCGTGTATTTAGAATCTTTTTACTAAATAAGTTTGAATAACGTGGTATGTTTTCTTAACATTTTCTGGAAAATCAATTCAAAAAATAAAATTTAAGTAGGTAGGTATCATTGATCCGCTCTGGCCATTTTTAAAACGACACAAATACTCTTTTAACTTTTTCTTATATTAAGAAAAATAAACATCAAATTGTCCGATATGATTCGCGCGATATCTATTATTTATTTTTATTTATCATTAATTGTGGTCATACGTTAGTTGTTGAGTAACGTAACACGACAATTACGACAACATAAAAGTAACAGGACAGAAAACTTCGCGGACAAGTTCATAACAACACACAAATTTTCTTCGCAATTAGAAGAAATTTGGTAATATTGTTTGCGCTACAAACAGTCAGAAAATTATATTATATATATATATATATATATATATATATATATATATATATATATATATATATATATATTATATTACTAGCAGAACCCGCAGCTTCGCTCGCGTTACAAAAAATCTCTAAAGATAGATTTCATACAAACTTTCTTCCCCTATTTTACCTCTTTATGGGATGAATTTCGAAAAATGTTAATACACGTATTTATTTCATTGTAATGAAGAGTATTAATACCAAGTTTCAAGTAATTCCGATCATAATTAATTTTTTGGGTTGTATTATAACGTGTTTTCACGTTTGAATGGGATAATTTCCCGCAGTAAAAAGTAGCCTACGTCGCTATTCAGCCCTTCAACTATCTCCACACAAAGCCATAAAATTACGCCAATCCGTCACTCTGTTTAAACGTGAAAGAAGGACAAACAAACAAACATACATACTTTCACATTTATAATATTAGTACGGATATACTCGTAAATTAAACTTTGATTACGTAAACATCGACAAAGTCGAGTAACGTATGAAATTGTTATTATAGAATATTCAGAACACTGCACTGCTTACATGATCTTGTAAAAAATATATGCAACGATTATAACATCTTACAGTTTTGCGAAAATATAAACAATTTACTTTGAAATTTGTGTAAGGTTAAATATTCCGGATTGTTAGACGAAATCTGCTATCTGCTGCCTAATAGATATTTTAGTAACCAAGGCCTTGATATAGGCGTTCTTGGTTAATAGAACATCTATTCGTTTAACATATTTAAGTACCTTATTAAGTCGTTTTCAAAGTATAATAGTAACCACTATCTGAAATTTCAATATATCTAATATATTTAAACGAGCAATACTTGTATATTTATTTATACCGGCCATCTCGGAAACGGCTCTAACGATTTCGCTGAAATTTGATATGTGGAGGTTTTTAAGGACGAAAAATCGATCTAGATTAGTCCTGTGTCTGAGAAAACGCGTGTTTTCTAGTTTTCATGAGGTTTTCTTTTGCCACGCAAAATATGGTCGCTAATTTCGCACGCTCGGTCATAAGCATCGTGGTCAGTCGGCCAAGGCGCAAGATTGACAATTACAGGTGTCCGAATTCGAATCCCGGTCGGATACAAAGTTTTTACGTTTGCTTTTTTTGTAATTATTCAACGAGCGAAGCTCGGTTGCCCAGGTACTTAATTATTATAATCTAATAAATAAGTGAAAACTTAAAATAAATAAAATATATTAAAAACAATTCATATAAAAACAATACATATTATTTAAGGCACGTCTCGTATGTTCATTAATTATTTTACAAGTTAATAATATAAGTTTGTTACAATATCAGTTTCCTTTGCTTGCTTCTAAGTTGCTTTATCTGATCCCTGCAAACTTTGATATTAGATAATAGCAAACTCATATTAATTACTTTGTTGAAAATGTAATTTAAGAAGGCTACTAAATTGTTTCCGGATGCGAGCTATATTGCTTTAAAGCAAAATAAAAAACCTTTTTGAGATATGAGGACGATGAGATTTATTGCATTAACCTATCCATAACAATCTATTCTTGATGTTTAGACCCTGACTAACTACACCTGTGTTTAAAAATCACAGATTGCAGCGATTTTTTATTCCGAAAAGTAGTTTCCTACTAAAATTGTTAGCTTTGACACTCTAGGCCAAAACCCATTAGCAGTAACAATTTAGATAAAGTAAATTTGGTAATGATCAATTTTAGACAATATATCATTCTACAATCCTTGAAGAATAGAAATCTAATCGAAAGTATATGGAAATGTCATGTTTATGATTGATACCTACCTTGATATTTTGATAACTAAGTCATTTCAATAATACTGATTGATTCATAGTTAACTATATAATAATTGATACATAGTATTCTGTATCAAGTGTACTATGTCAAATTTTATTACTTGTATAATTCGTCCCTACTTACGTTTTGTATAGATTTCTCAGAAATGAGATATTTTTCCGCAATAAAAAGTATCCCATATGTTGACCTGAATAACCAGCAATCATCATACATCAAAATCGCTCCAGTGGTTTTTCCGTGCTGTGGTAATAGACAGACAGACAGATTTTTAAAAACATAGATTAGGCCTCTGTATCGATAATAATGTCTATTTCAATAAGATTTTCCAAAAAATATTTCATGTACAGATTCGGCTCAGAATTTTATTATATGTATAGATTATTGAATGATCTCTAAGCTTTAATTAAATATCATAGGTACCTTACCTGCCTACGGGGTACCATTGTGGTTTATGGGTCACTAGTTTCTGGGTTTCAATAACAAAAACCTACTGAGTTACTCATACTACGTCCACGGCGAATTTGTTAGCGAACTAGAGCACAAAACTGCTGGTAGTAAGATTTTCTGGGATCTAAAAAAATTCCTAACGAGAGCCCTGGCCAGGCGAGATGAATCTATCAAAAATATAGTCTAGTAGAAATACATAGTAAAAGATATAGTAGAAAATATCATATAATTTTTGTTCTATTATTATTATTATAATCAATATTTGTTTAACTACCAAAGAGTAATTTAATATGTTCAAACATAATTACGCTTTATTTGTTTTAGCATAAGTCAAGGTCGTTTAATAATGAATATCTACATTAAATATTAGAGATCTATCGTAAAAAAATGCTCACTTAGAATAAATTTTTACAAAAAATGTTTACTTAGAATAAATTTTTAAGATTTTCTAAAATCCTTGTAAATAAATTAAATTCCCTTCATTTTGTTATGTTTAGATTGGTGGGCTATAAGATTTTTTCAGCTTTAAGCTTTAGAAGATATTGTATTCGCCATCTAAATTATAAAACACATTATGTAATGAACATAAGAAATAATATGAAGCAGAAATAACATGAGCATGTTAGATACTTTGTAGGTTTATTGTCTTATATATGAGGAAATCTATTTTTAATGGACGAAACTTTTTTTATACTTATCAGACTGTTTCATGCCATTAAACAGTTGTAAGAAAATATTGCATTTATATTTTTTGCCTCAATCTAACGATATATTATGTCACTGTGTAATTCGTAATTACTATAATACTAGTATTGCCCGCGGCTCCGCCCGCGTTCAGGTGACCGAAAACCAAATTCTTTGCGTTTACATATTAGTATACCCTTACATTGCAGTTTTTGTATTTTTTCTCAAAAATGAGATATTTTCCCGCGGTAAAAAGTATGTATCCTATATGTTGACCCGGATAACCAGCTATCATCATACCAAATTTCATCAAAATCTGTTCAGTGGCTTTTCGTGATGCGGTAACAGACAGACAGACAGACAAAATATCTAAAAACTATAGATTCGGACTCTGTATCGATAATACTGTCTATTTCAATTAGATTTTTCAAAAAATATTTAATGTACAGATTCTACTTAGTTACAATTTTATTATATGTATAGATTTTGTCTTGCTTCGCATTATTATGTAAAGCTATTTGTAATACTTATTATTGCAGTGATATAGACAGTTTCTTTTATTTTCCTTTTACATAAAAAAATTAGAAATTTAATTTCAATATCTCAAATATATGCCATACTATTTATTATCAAAATCAAAGTTATATGTATTCCTGATCCAGGTCTCTTATAGACATATAAACTGTCATTTCGAATTGAAATTTACGAACAGACGATAAGTAGGGTCCAGCAGAATGGGTTCACGATCTGGCAAAGACATCCGCCACTGTTCGTTCTTATCTACAGTTGATCTAACCCTTCTCATTGGCCCGCAATTCTTTCGTTCGATATACATATACTCACTCACTTACGCACAGTCACATTCGCATACGGCATATCCAAATAAATACCTAAATATGTTAGGACATTAAGACACAGCGCCATTTAGTTCCATGGCAAGCTACGAGGCTTGTGTTATGGATACCAGATAGTTGATACACTACACATATGTAACTAAATACATACATATTATAAATATAAACAGCCATGGCTAGAGTACAAACATTCGTGATCGTCACACAAATGAATGCCCCCAGCGGGACTCTAACCCGCGACCGCTGACACAGCAAGTAGGGTCACTACAAACTGAGCCAAACATGTCGTCATAATAATATCTAATCCAACTTTAAAATCAATCATCAATTGATACTATAATGAAAACCACCAGAATATACTTCAAACATATAATAATTATAGATTATTGATTCACACATAAGAATTACACCACACTTAACACTACATATATCACACTGCTTTTACAGAAATTACACAACACTGTTTCAGCATAACTTCACCGTAACTCTTACTAAATTAGAATAAATCCTAATCCTACAAAGCAATCCTTTTAAAATAATTTTAATTTTAATCAACCCACCTTTTTAATAATTTTAATGTCATTTCAACTACTTCCGTCGCAATCACAATAATCCATTTATTATCCAATTTAGAAAATAAGACTAATATATTATTAAAATAAATATAAATTATTTCAAGTACATTTCATAATTTTTAAATCATATTTAAGTTTAACTTTGACTGTCCTAAATCATTTCAATATTCGATTTAAAATAAATTTAGTTTCTTTTTAAAATAATACATTTGCATACTTAATATAAAATAATAATCTCATTGAAACTCCAATTAAAAACAATAAATATAGGTTACTTTGAATATATCTGACAATTTTAGTATTAAAATTAAGAAATCACAACAATACCTTCCTCTGATTCTTACTATTAATTAATTCCACCTATTTAGCTATTACTTTGCGGCTCCACCCATTCTGTTTACAAACATGACTCTCGCTTCAAATGAGCTTTGAACTGTTACTTCAGCTCATATATTACTTTGGGTAAAGTTTGAGACTATTCCTCGCATCGTTCGGGTGCATCCTCAGATGCCTAACACAAGTCTATGTGATAGTCCAGGTCAAATTTGTTAAAAATAAAAAAAAAATGTTTAATAGTCCAATAAAAAGTCCATACATCTGCTAGTGGTTATCGATTGACTTAAAGGTTGATAAAATAAAAATTGATTAATTTAAATATAATATTATAAATTAAACATTTTTTTTACATATTATTAACATAATAAATATTTGACCGCATTACGATTTTATTGTAATTGCCTACTTGTTGTTAGAAGCTTATATGAAACTTAGATATGTACAAATATTAAGTTTCGTTAAAGCCTCGCAATATGATAGAAAACAAAGTTTTTTTTCGCATTTAAAAAAGTTAACTATAGTAAAAACAAAACTATAAACTACGTAATTTACCAGTGACAGTTCCATTAAGTTTTATCAGCTGGCCAGTTTAACGCCCTCGGGCGCATATGGCACCCTTCGCTCCCGTAACGCTTGCACTCCACACCCTTCGATCGATAGATTTTATTATAAATCTACATTTGTTATTCGGTTCTTCGATTCCAGATAATCATTATATATCTATAGTTATAATAAAACGCGTTACTTTGCAGCAAACATTAAATTGCAGTATTATAATACCCAAGAAAATATCATAATATTCTTAAAGAGGTTTATTAGAATTTAGATGGTATACAGTTTTTACCCTCAGCTGTGCTTGCATGGTAATCGAGACGGGGATAATAGGTAACTCATGACTGTCCCCATGGTGCAATCTGTTTTTAAAATATTTTATCGATGCTAGCAATTTAGGCGTGAAAAGGTAAGAAAAAGACGGACATAGTTAAGTATGCTTTTGTATTGTTTATTGACATATACACTAACCATACAAGTATTATAAATACTAAAATTTGCATGTGTGCGTGTGTTCGTCACTCTTCCTCGCTGAAAGAGGTGATCGAATATGATAAAACTTAGTACACAGATAACCGATGACCTACAGTAACACATAGGCTGTTAGGCACTTAGGGAAACACCTGAGCATAGCGGTGGCAAGTCTCTAGTATTATATAAGTTTGTGAGTGTTATTTCAATACGTTGTAATGGACCAACTGATTTGAGTAATGTTCAAAGACGAATTGTGACATAGGCTATTTTTAACAACGTATCCATCACGCGAGAGTAACCTCGAGCAATTCTAGTAGTATAGTACCTTTGGGCTTTGCTTACGTCATTTAACATGTAATATCAGTATTTTATTTCATAAATGCAATAAACAATATATATTATACTAGCAGAACCCGCGGCTTCGCTCGCGCTAAATCTACAAAAATATCTCTAAAAACATAAGATTCATACAAACTTTCATCCCCTATTTTACCCCATTTTAGGATGAATTTTAAAAAAATGCTAAAACACGTATATATTTAATTTTATTAAAGACATTAGTACAAAGTTTCAAGCAATTCTGATCATATTTTTTTTCGATTGTATTGTAACGTGTTTTCCTGTAGGAATTAGATAATCTTTTGCGGTAAAAAGTAGCCTATGTCACTCTTTAGCCCTCCAACTATATCCATACAAAAAATCATGCTAATCCGTCACTCTGTTTCGACGTGAAAGAAGAACAAACGAACAAACAAATACACTTTCACATTAATAATATTAGTATGAATATAGATGCGAAAGGTCCTGATGGATACATATTTGTACACATAATTATAATTTTGGTAATCTATTGTACCTCTACCTTTCCAAAGATTTATCGAATAAATTAAATTCTATTTCCGACCTTTTCCGTTTGATTTAGTATAATATGTATGTATTCAGCCCTTTTAACGTCCCACTGCTGGGAACGGGCCTCCCTTCATACGAGGGGGATCAGGCCATAGTCCACCATGCTGGCCAAGTGCGGATTGGCGGACTTCACATGTCTTTCGAAAACTTGCAAGGTTTTCTCAGACATGCAGGTTTCCTCACAATGTTTTCCTTCACCGTAAGGCAAGTGGTAATCATGTTAGAAATGATTCGCACATGAAAATATCAGAGGTGCGAGACCCGGGATTTGAACCCGCTTCACTCGGTTTCCCAAGCGAGCGCGTTACCACTGGGCTACCACTGCCTAATATGTATATTATGTAGTAAAAAATCCGTAAGTTTGACTCGTCAGATAAGTTGTAAGAAAAACTTTATACGCTTTATACAATTTTAGTTCTCGTAAATAATACTAATGGTTAAAAAAATGTTATTCTATTAAGAAATATCGTTCAATACAAAGCAAAAGGGAATTACTGCATGCTGTAATAAAATCAAACTGCAGATATTCAACGTTCAAATACATATATTGCTAAGTAACGCTCATATGTAGGCGTCCGACATGTATGGTTACCATGCTAATACAACACACAAAAAGACTGAAAAGGAGTGATATCCAAGATTATTGAAAAAAAAAGAAAAAAAAAGTATATAAATATGGAGTAGATGGCTCAGTGGAGTCACGCTCTTACAGTAAAAAAAAAAAAATCTTAGAACATATCTGCTAAAAGTGAATACTGCTTGCAGATTTCCTTATAAACCAAAAAAAAAAAAAGCTAATACAACAATGGCTTTAATGCACGCCCCTTCATATTCAGATATACATATGTATGGAATTCTATCGTATAGACCACACTAATTAAACTACGTGCGAGCATTGGCTATGTTGCTGGCAATTACAATCATAATTACTAACAGATGCCACAAATTCGTTTTGAGGTCTCCGTTGAAGTCATATAGCAGTTCTAAAGAAGCTATTGTTTAGGTACAACGATCATATTTTACGATGAATAAACCATGCAAGTCTTTGTTAGTGCGAACAAGGAAATTGTTAAAATATTAACACTGACCAGGCCTTTATGCGTGACCTATCAGTCAATAAATTACCTACGTAATACGAGTACATTCATTTAAACAAGAATTTGATTTGTGTATAGTTTAATTGTTTTTTCTATTTTATAACTTTATTATGTAGTAAGATTTTTTATTGTTTTATTTTATCACATCACACAAGTTATAATTTGTAAGTGCGAAGTCTGTCCGTGAGTGGGTTTGTTATTTTTTTACGTTGTAACGGCTCAACGGATTTGAATGGCATTCAGAATAAAGATATCTGATATTATTGATTTACAATAAAGTAGTGAATTTCAGAATAGCCGCCAAGCAAATTAAAAAAAATGCTCTTTCCGTCTACCTGCCACACGAGTAGAGCCTTGGTAAAAATTGTGAAGCCACTTATGTACAAATACTTGTATAGAGAGTATAATAATACATATAATACTTGTATAGTCTATAACGCTTTTTCTCACTTCCATATGTTGGGTGGAATAATATCTCATTGAAATAAGGCCAACTTTGCCCACATATTTTAATACATCAACTGTATCACAAACTTTAAGTACAATGAAGGATTGTAATATAATAATCCATTTTATGATCAGAAATGGCTAATTTTGTGGCGAAATTATTTTTGCTTTCTTAGTATACGTACCTATATGAAGCATCTATCGAAATTATTAATGTGTAATCGCCTCATATCTTTTAAATACTTGGTACATCTCACGAAGGCTTCCTTATCTATACATATAATAAAATTGTAACTAAGCCAAATCTGTACATTAATTTTTTTTTCATATAATCACTACCCATTCACAACAAACTCTCTCTCTCTCTCACACACACACACACACACTCACGCACACACACATTAACACACACACCCATCACAGACACATACATATATACATATAGCACCAATCAACAGCTCAAAATGGCACACTCGCAAACTAAACAGAAAATTTAATTCTGACAATATTTTGGGGGATTGGCACTGTATGCCGTAATACAGGTCTCCTAGTAGGGCAGCAGAGACAACCGTATTATTTGTATTGATAGTCTAAATTGTTTGTTTCAAAATGTACTGTTCAATATGCTTTTCAACTACAATATGTATGTATTTTAGTGAAATAAAGTATTATTATTATTATTTAAATATTTTTTGGGAAATCTTATTGAAATAAACATTATTATCGATACAGAGGAGGATTATCGATGGGAGAGGCCGAAGCCATAGTTTTTAGAATTTTTGTCTGTCTGTCTGTCTGTCTGTTACCGCATCACAGAAAAACCACTGGAGGGATTTTGATGAAATTTGGTATGGTGATAGCTGGTTATCCGGGTCAACATATAGGATACTTTTTACCGCGGGAAAATATCTCACTTCTGAGAAAAAATACAAAAACTGCAATGTAAGAGTATACTAATATGTAAAGATACTAATATGTAAGAGCTAATAAGAATTTGGTTTTCGGTCATCTGAACGCGGGCGGAGCCGCGGGCAATGCTAGTAGAATTATAAAAAGTCCTCACAAATATAACTCGACAAATTTTTCATCTTCATATTTTATATCAAAGCTTTCATTTAGAACTTTTGCTAACAAAATAACTGGAAAAGAATTAATTATTCTTTCTTATCCTTATTATGAACTCCATAAAAAAACAAACAAATGGAGTAATTTAGTTACAGAGACATATTTCTTTGTGCTTACAAAAAGTAACTAAATATAGAATTACCTACCTGTAATTTTTAGTATTTTCTTAAATAAAGAAAAAGAAAAAAGCTATTTATGGTAAGTATAACTATTTATTTTAGTTATTTTATGTAAGCATAGTAAATGTTTTATCGCATCGTAACTTGAGAACTAAGGAAAGGGATCAAATCTGCATGACTTGCGAGAAGGAAACCGTTAAGATATATGTAAATAGATCTATACATATAATAAAATTGTAACTAAGCCGAATCTGTACATGAAATATTTTTTGGAAAATCTTATTGTAATAGACATTATTATCAATACAGAGGCCGAATCTATAGTTTTTAGAATTTTTGTCTGTCTGTCTGTTTGTCTGTTTGTTACCGCATCACGGAAAAACCACTGGAGGGATTTTGATGAAATTTGGTATGATGGCAGCTGGTTATCCTGGTCAACATATAGGATACTTTTTACTCTGGGAAAATATCTCATTTCTGAGAAAAAATACAAAAACTGCAATGTAAGAGTATACTAAAATGTAAAACTTAAGAATTTGGTTTTTGGTCATCTGAACGCGGGCGGAGCCGCGGGCAAAGCTAGTATACTATAAGGTATGTGTTTTAGAAATCGGTAATCGAAATCAGATAATTTGTCTATTAGACATTTTCTAAAACATAAAAGAAAAATTAAGAACTTTTATATAACTAGACACTTGAATCCGCGTACAAATTTTCACAAACTTAAATTAGACGTCTATTGGCGTGTCGAGGTTTCAAATTAGGTACCTACAAACAATTTTTATAGTAAAGCACTACAGCACTTTGACATTAGTAGCCCAGTGGTAATGCTCTCGCTTGTGAAACTGAGTGAAGCGGGTTCAAATTCCGGGCCTCGCATCTGTAATATTTTTATGTGTGAATCATTTCCAACATGATTACCACTTATCTTAGTGTGACGGAAAACTTCGTGAGGAAACCTGCATGTCTGAGAGAACCTTGTATTGAAGGGAGGTCCGTGCCCAGCAGTGGGACGTTAAAAAGGGCTGAATTCTACAGCACTTTGTGAAAATTACACATGACATATGAAAATTAATAATCATATCGCTGTCTTCTTCTTAGTAGTTTCAGTGTTGACACACTGATAGTAGTCATCATTTTGGTATTGTAACCCGCTTAACAATTCGCCTCCACTTCTCTCTTGTAGTGCCTTTCTCGCACATTCATAGAATATCTATTTAAGCAGATAAATTATCCTCTTTTTTGAAATCAGTCGCCTTAGTACGGAAATTTTTCGAATTCGTATCGTCAAACGATAACAATGTTTGACGATAGACGTTCATACTATGCTAGTAGAAGTAGTAATTACCTATTGACTGTTGAAAGCTCGATATTATAACATAAGCATAAATCTACGCTCAAACATTGAATTTGGTATTTTTTTGTTTGATTACAATGAAGAAAGAATTAAAATACGTTATAGGGTACTAAAAGTGATATTGCACTTAAAATTTGAAGATTTAAATAAATTAATATTTTACGAAAATTATATTTCTATTTGGTTTGTGTATGTTAGACATTTTTTTTTATATTAACATCTTTGTAAGTATATAGTAATTTTTAAAAAAAAGATTAACCCATTAGATGGTGCTTGAACTCTCAGACCTTGATACAAAATCCATGATCTACTGCCTTCGCAATATCTATTTCTATAAAAAAAAAATGTAAGAAATACTACCGACAAATTAAATTGTAATGGCAAAGGGGACGTTATGTCTGAGTAAGATTTGTTTCAAGGCGGATGTTGCTCACAGTGAAATATGAAAGCTTTTTGTTCAAGCGTTATAATTATCTTCTTTAAAATTCAGTGTTCTTTATTCATTTGTCTATAGATTTAATTGTCTTACTTTTTAAGTTAGCGAAATAAAACTTAATTTGTTTTATGCACTTTCCTTTTTAGAGTTAAGTCTTGAATTTTGATAAAATGGGTCAAGTGCGAGTCGGACTCTCGCGCCGAATATTTTGTACCACAAGTAGGTTAAACTTGGTCGTAGTTCTATGTTAATGACACCAAGTTTGACCCGTGCATCTATTATTTATTTTTACAGAGCATAAACTATACGAGACTTAAATAATGCTGAAATATAACACACACACATCCTAAAAAAATTAAGCGGATAACTTTTTAAAAACAGGGCAGATAGACGGAGTCATACGCTTAAGAACAGAATTTTACTTGTAGTATTTTCTAGCGACTCAACCTCGCTTCGCTCTGGTTCGTCCCTAGATATTTTTTTTGGGCGGAACCCTAATTCTTTTACTGAAATAAAAGTAGCCTAAGTTACTCCTTATAACATCAACTACCTGCCAGTGAAAGTGCCGTCAAAAAAGGCCCAGCCGTTTCGAAGTTTAGCCGGAACAAACAGACAGACAGAGAGCATTTTAAAAAATGTGTTTTTCTTATAAATACCATATATAATTCCATATGTATTTAGTAAAAAGCTGTTATTTTGAAATTACAAACATACAATTAAATTTCATTTATCTGTATATATGTATAGATGTATATGAATACATAGTACATACCTAAAGGTATTTTGTTTATTATTCTTACTAGACCACGTTTATAAGTAGGCATACAAGTGATCATTCCTTTAGGTAATTAATTTGATAGTGGTTAAAAATATCAAAACAAAAAAAACACTAATTATACTTCTAAAATCATAATTTAATGCGATTTTTGCGAAATAGATTTTTTTCTCTCCGATAAGCACTTAATGAATAAATTTTTCCATTTGCTTGATCAAAATTTTGTGCTGCCACGAAAAGTTATGTAGTAAATGGACACTGTACATATGAAAATTCGATATTATTACGATACGATTGCGGTACCAAAGTTATTAATATTTAATATCCTTTGTGATAAAAAGGCAATTCAGCTACTTAAATGTAGGAGCTCTGTACATTATACATGTACTTATACCTATTGGAATCCTGTCGTCGTACGAATACTTTTTCGCAACATTTTGTTTTCCAGACTACAGCTAATAAATAACGTAATCAGCCAGAATTTTATCATTTAATTTTTACGTGGTTAGATTTCTCCCAATTGTATCTGTCATGCTGACGTAAACGTGATCAAAATTTTTATGTTTTATCGATCATAGCGTTACGTGTGAGAGCATCATGATGCATTTTACTTTATTTTACTTTTCTTAACAGCTATGTAATGTACATATTATACGTTCGATTTTTGTTTTGTGAAAATATATGATAAAAACAGGTACAGAATATTTCCATACCTTTCCACTTTTTACAATGTCGAAAGTCGACCGGCAAGCTACTAGTGTAAGACATTACTACTATACTACATACATTGGACTAAGTGGAAATCTATTCATTAATTGTCTAAATTTTAAGTAAGAAGTTTGCTTTATAATGCATAATAAAGTAAATCTATATTTAAGCTACTGTTAAATGTTAATCTAATTTGTCGTCAGACAACTAAACAATGCCGTATCTCTTGGTCTTATTTTTCAAGAGATCCTGATCCTGAGACAAGTGTATTTCTTAGACTCCACTAACAAAAGATTGTTGAACTAGCACTAAAACTAATTATTCTTTTATTATTAAATTAAGAAAAATGATACAGAGTTTGAAACTTATTAGGATTCTTTGTGAGTATACCTGTACCAATTTTAAAAACCATTTCTAACAAATTTAAGTTTGAAAAAAAAAAATTATAGCTTTTTATTATAATTTTAAAACTTTATAAAATATATTAATAAGTATTAATAATATAATAGTTTAAATTATACTTTTACTGCACATTATTTTTACAGTCCCGATAAGCATAGAAAAATATCGTCCTAAAATGAAAATATGCATTTTAATATCAAGAGGGATTAACTTTTCATGTTCAATGAAAAATGTGAAGAGTAAAATCATAAAAGACGTTTCTTTAAATAAGTATTTTTGCACGTTGTAATGTATAAAACCTGCTTTCAAGTCCTGACGCTAAATGCAAAAGTGAGTAGACAGACAGTCGGCAACATTTTTCAATCTTGCATCCGAGCGGTGTGTCGACGTTCTGGTGTTGATGTGATGGGTACTAAATATGCAATTTAAAAGTGTTCAAGCTTTTATCCGCTTATGATATTTCTTTCATTCAGAAAATGTACGAAATGTAGCAATGTATACTAAAATTTTTATCTTTGCAAACCACGCTTTCGGCTTTCAAACCTCTTCGCTCGTGTAGTTTTATTAATGTATAATTAGTCCGCTTCTGAGGGTCGATACATGATGTTCGTAGCTTATAAGATTGTAGATTACCAATCTCAATAATTTAGCCAAAAAATAAGAAAAGAATATGCTGAGGCTAATCGATAATTTCAAAGTAATCTCTGACACTCGTGCTTAAATTAACAAGAAATAAAGTAATATATATATATATATATATATATATATATATATATATATATATATATATATATATATATATATATATATATATATAATGCATATAACAGTTCTCTCATTGTACTTAAATATGTGCAAATTGATTTATATAAACAACATCTATATGTACTAAAGCTCATCCAAATCCTTGCAGGCGTTACAGCGTAGCGGAGTAACAAACATACAAGTAGGTACTACGTACAAACTTTCGCCTTTATATCTAACTAGCGGTTGATTCCCCATACAAAATTTCATCCCCATTTTCACCCCCTTAAGGGATGATTTCCAGGATAAAAGTATCCTATGTCCTTCCCAGGGTCTTAAGCTATGTTCTTACCAAATTTCATCTAAATCGGTTTAATAGATCCAGAGATTACCCCCTACAACGTCACAAACTCACAATTCAGAAACTTTACGTCTTTATCATATTAGTATAGATAGTAGTCCGATGAAAATATGGCAACTGTCGAAAGCTTAAATTGAACTTTAAAATGGAAGGAATAAAAGAAGTAGACTTTTGTGCGAAATAAAAAAAGATTTGAATGAGCAGGTAAACAATAAATCAAATGCAATTACCATTTCAGGACACTAATTCAAGTAAATTTTCCCTCGCCTTGAGGTGCGACTCCACAAACCTACCCACCTACTCTCTGTAATGAATCAAAATGAACCTTACAAACAAAGTTAACTTCGTTATAGAAACTTTGCGGGCTTATTGATGGCTCCTTTGTTATAAAATACTTAAGTACTTTGGATATACACAAATTTTGTTCGACGTTTAAAACAGTCTGAATAAATTTGACGCATAACTATTCTATAAACTACATATGCTTATACGATACGGATGTCTATTCCGACCTATCTGACCCAATTTACAATTCCATGTGCGTTTCTAAAACCACATACTTTGAATGCTTTGAATTGTTGTCGGTTTGTTCGATCCGATCATGTAAGATGTATGGATTTAGAGAATTCATCATGTTCTAGTTATGTGACAGTAGAATTGTAAATGCTGCGCTTATTGAAATATTATAGATAAATAATACGAATAAATTAACTTCGACTGTTATATAAAAGTTTATATGTGGAAAGCTTGTGTGTCCTGGGCCGGATTATCCATAAGGCAGTGTAGACAACTGCCTAGGGGCCTTGCATCGGACAAGGGCCTCCCGCACCGGGGAAAAAATTTGAAAATATTTTATCGAGTAAACTTTAATTTAAAAAATAAAAAATTAAAATGAAAATTACGCCACGAGGACAAATATGTACAACAGTGAGAATTCTATGAAAATATTATAGCGTAATTACTAGTGTCCGACCGAAGGTCTATTTTTGGCCGAAGCCGAAGCCGAAGCCGAAGGTTTATATTCCCTCAGCACTCAGTAATTAATTTTGTATCAATACCTCAAATAACCTCAATATTGAAGGTTTATATTGACTGTCTCATATAGAAGTTGATGATATATCATAGAGATGGTTGGTTTAGAGATAAATAAAAATTTGTGATTTTGTGATTTACCTACTGGTAAAAAATAATCATTTCTTTATTATGTAATTCACAAATTACAATTAGTCCAATCAGTCAGATTATTAATGTATCACAATTTAATTGATAAACACAAATTCAAAACAAAACACTCGTTTAAATACACGTACGAACTTGTTTTGATGCATGCAATGTGATATTTTGACAGTGACTCCCCGCCGCCTCATGACTTTCGTAACAGTTCGTTCAATCTCGACGGTCGCTCGGACCTTCGGCGAAACCTTCGGCTTCGGCCGGGTTTTGGGCCGAAGCCGAATGTTTCGCCGAAGGTGGATTTTTTGGCCGAAGGTGGCCGAAGGTGGCCGAAGCCGAAGCCGAAGCTTCGGTCGGACACTAGTAATTACGAATATAATTGCATTTGGGTAGAAAAAATGTATTTCAATAAGTTAGAAAAGGATAAAGGGGGCCCGAGAATGGCATTGTCTAGGGGCCCCCGACATGGTTAATTTGGCCCTGTGTGTGTATGTTTATAACTTTTTTACGGTCAGACGACTTGACAAACTTTGATGAAAGGCAGTATACAGATAACCCATGATATAGGTATGGCATCTAGAAACGCACTCGAGAAAAGCGAGTGTAAGTCACTAGTAACTTAATAACAAAGACATTGAGATATGAGCGAGCTACCTGGACACTCTAATGATCATATTCCACAGTGTAATGTGTGGAACTTGCTTTATGAAAAAGAAATTACAGGTTTAAAATCCATTTCAAACGAATTGTGCACTGAAAGCAAAAATTTATGGATTACAAAAAAGTAACAGATAGATTTAGCTTCTACGTTATCGTTTGCTGACATTCGATTCGCTGAGTTTTTCGAGTTTTATCCTGTTAGTTATTCAGTAACATACTAAAACTAAACGTTAAAATCTAATGCAAAAAGAGTTTTTCAAATCGGATTAGTAAGTTCTTGAGATTAGCGCGTTCAAACAAACAAACTCTTCCTCTTTATAATATTAGTATAGGTAATACTCCCTTAATAATATTATAATAAAATAAAATATTTACTATACCTTTATCGTACTGCGCACATATTTGTAGACTGGCCGTAAAATATTGCCTGGATGGTACGTACTATACCTATGAATTTAGCGTGCGCGTTTAAGCTAATTCAATCGTTCTGATCTATGATAGTAAAGGTGGTTGATAGAATATTAAAATTCTTTAAAGATGTATTGGAGCCACATGCAAAAACTAGTACCTTTATGTATGTGTGTACTGATACAGACATACAGGTACATAATATGTATGTATGTACATATAAAGTTTGTTACACTGGACTTAAAAGGACTTCGTAAATTTTGACAACATTTGAATTTTCCTATAATGATAGAGATAATCGCTATTATATATAATACTAGCATTGCCCGCGGCTCCGCCCGCATTTAGATGACTAAAAACCAAATTTTTAGGTTTTACATATTAGTATACTCTTACATTGCAGTTTTTGTATTTTTTTTCAAAAATAAGATAATTTCCCGCAATAAAAATATCCTATATGTTGACCCGGATAACCAGTTATCACCATACCAAATTTCGATGCGGTAACAGACAGACAGACAGACAAAAATATTCAAAACTATAGATTCGGACTTTGTATCAATAATAATGTCTATTTCAATAAGATTTTCCAAAAAATATTTAATGTACAGATTCGACTTAGTTACAATTTTATTATATGTATAGATTGTTTTATTAAACCTCAAGTACGATGAAAAGGGCCGGCAAAGTTTGAACGTAAAATATTTTTTTCGCCACACATAATGAGAGTCGAAGCCGGTGCAAAAAATATACACATTATATAGATATAAATTATTTTATTTGTCACAACTATATTACGAGAAATCATAAATATTTGAACTTGAATTAATAATTTTATTTTTCAAACTGGTTCATTTTCTACGAAACAGTTTTATATAGGTATAGATAATAAATGCGGCATTAACTTTAAAGTAAAATTAAATTTTTCGAATGAAATGGTTTATAATTGAATCTGGTGTTGTATTCTTGCTTGAAAAGAAGAAAATAGTTTAAATCAATAACAACTCGAAGTATATTTACAATTCAATTTCGAAATCAAAATATATTTTGAAATATTTGAATCACACTTCATCCCCTTTGAAAGCTAGAATATAAGGTTACAGCACAATACTTTTATTCGGATGGTATCCAACAATTCGAGGAAGGATGTGAATGCTGTGATAATTTCAATGTAGCCTTGTACATATCTGGGAGTAAATAAATCCTTTGATCTGGTTTTCTTAGAAATCCTAATTTAAATGATACAAATAGATTTTCTATAACTTTGCCAGAGAACGAAGTGAATAGTTAATATGTTTTTTCTCAATCTTGTCTATAAAACTACATTTAATCTATACATATAATAAAATTGTAACTAAGCCGAATCTGTACATTATTATTTTTTTAAAATATTATTGAAATAGATATTATTATCGATACAGAGGCCGAATCTATAGTTTTTAGAATTTTTGTCTGTCTGTCTATCTGTCTGTCTGTCTGTTACCGCATCAGAGAAAAACCACTGGAGGGATTTTGATGAAATTTAGTATGGTGATAGCTGGGTATCCGGGTCAACATATAGAATACTTTTTACCACGGGAAAATATCTTATTTCTGAGAAAAAATACAAAAACTGCAATGTAAGAGTATACTAATATGTAAAACCTAAGAATTTGGGTTTTGGTCATCTGAACGCGGGCGGAGCCGCGGGCAATGCTAGTAAGAATATACGTATGTACCTATAGCCAACCATTCATTATAAAGTTTAAAGCTTTGTTAGGAGATAATAGAACTTTCGACAAAAATTGACAACTATCGTAACAATTATCGGCATGTCTCATTATTTTTTATTCAAAGACATCTTACGCTCCAGATTATGCAAATCTTATAGACTGGCAACTTACCCTTGCTTCACTGGGATGTGTCGTGCATGTCCTTATGTGTCTTTTTGATATACATTTTATTACTTTATCCTATAAATAATTTAAGCAATATTTTTACGGTACTATAATTTCTGACGGCAAATACATAATATTTATCGGTAAAGAAGCCTAAAATCACGGCGGTTATGTAGCTCTAATAATCAAGATTACTCTCTTAATAATGTAGATAGTGGATAGTCTGGCAGTAATTTTCAGTAGTAGAGCTATATACAATTAAATTTTTACTTAATTGTGCTAAACCATTATTATGGTGAATGACGTAAAGAAGTAACAAACATACATTCACACTCGCAATTAGTGATAAATTCTCGTATTTGCAGTACTATGCGCTATAAACATAGAGGGTAAAAAATGTAGGCACGACGTCTTTGAAACCCAATACGCTCTTTCCGCCCATGTTTTTAGAGTTCTGTAAGTACTAACCCCACACGTTTAAGCGGCTTTGTCGATGAATTTATTTTCATGTTATTAGTAGCGAAGTTTTTGTTATTGCTCAAAATTACGAGTATAACTCTATATACGAAACGACTAATCAAGCTACTAGAATATTTTCCTATGTACTCGAAACATGTAACACCTGAAACATCCGAAATAGTGATTCGTCATTACAAAAATTTTGAGACCTGAACCCGCGATTTCCATTGAGTGAGTGAGGGGAAATCTGAAATTAGAAGAAAAAGTGAAAAATACTAAAAATATAAAACATAGTTTAGCCGCAATAACGTATCTATACATATAATAAAATTGTAACTACGCCGATACTGTAGTACATTAAATATTTTTTCATTAAGAATTTGGTTTTTGGTCATCTGAACGTTGGTGGAGCCGCGGGCAATGCTAATATATACACATTTTATTATATTTCTAACTAAATACCGAATGTAAGTAGGTAAGGGAAGTATGTAGGTAAACCTTAGTATAAAGTGACTAGACATATAATTGGTAGTGTGATTGGGAGAGCCAATTTTTTTTAAATTTTTATTCGGTACTGGCGACTCACCCTCGATTGGCTCGGATTCATCCCTAGCATGCTTCCCAATACAAACTTTTATCCCCCTTAAGGGATGATTTCCGGGATAAAAACTATTTCACTCACTCACTTTTCATATCATGAGTTTTAAAAAAAAATATTTTAGTAAAAATAAAAAAAGGCATTTTATATAAAACTTCCCATACAAAACTTCCTGACAATAACAAACACAAAAAAAAGAATTATCCAATTTGGTAGAGTCGATCCGAAGTTATGCCCATACATACATTTCGGGGATTCATTTATATTTATATAGAGAAAAGAAGAGAATAGGGGTTTGATTTATTAGTAAATATGTATTTATATATGCATAACTCACGCTGTGAGATTGCGACTCGCACTTGGCCGATTTGTTCACTACACGTGTCGGTAAGCGTTTCTCAATGTATCTTTATCTTAAGGGATTTGAATGGACATCTAAATGGGCCATATAAATAAATACTGAAAGATAGAACGAACATGCAATTACTTTCGCGTTTCCCCATGTTAGTAACATATATTTTACTAGCATTGCCCGCAGCTCCGCCTGCGTTCAAATGACCAAAAACCAAATTCTTAGGTTTTACATATTAGTATACTCTTACTTTGCAGTTTTTGTATTTTTTCTCAGAAATGAGACATTTTCACGCGGTAAAAAGTATCCTATATGTTGACCCGGATAACCAGCTATCACCATACATTATATATTCATCAAAATCCCTCCAGTGGTTCTTCTGTGATGCGGTAACAGACAGACAGACAGACAGAAAGTCAGACAGACAAAAATTCTAAAAACTATATATTCAGCTTCTGTATCGATAATAATGTTTATTTCAATAAGATTTTCCAAAAAATATTTAATGTACAGATTCGGCTTAGTTACAATTTTATTACATGTATAGAGAAATATTGAAAAGAATGAACGATATAAAATTAAATTGTACATTCACTCAGTAGACGCAATGATGCATAGTTGATATGACGGCGTCAATGAATCAAAAAGGCGTGGAAATGTTATCGTAGTAGAGTGGTAGCACTTTGTGTTGACTCCCCCTACATCCCTGGCCGATAGAAGGATAGTATATTGTGGAAATATTTTTTTCAAATAAGTAATTACTTACGTTCTCTCTTCATAAATAAAAAGCATATCGAGTTTTACTTTCAAGTGCTTTTGACAATATGATTCTACATTATTTATTTTCAACACTTGTGTGATCTTATAATTGTCAATATCTAATATATTTAAACGAGCAATTCTTGTATATATATCTGAATTTCAGAAACGGCTCTAACGATTTTCATGAAATTTAGTATACAGGGCGTTTCGGGGGCGATAAATCGATCTAGATTAGTTTTATAGCCAAGGTGCAAGTTTGACAACCACAGGTGTCTGTGTTCATATCCCGGTCGGATACAAAGTTCTTACTTTAGTTTTTTTTCTGTATTTATTCAAATTTTTGATTAGTTTTTTTTTAATGTTTTCTTGGCCAAAAACTCCGAGCGAAGCTCGGTAGCTCAGGTACTGTAATTAATTCATCATATTAAAACATTGTAGAAGTAATTAGAAAAAAAACAATGTTCTATTGCGATACTAGAATAGTTTTTGTAATGAACATGATTGTGTAATACACAAAGTTACATATAAACTTAGGATAAAATACGATATTATCTTCCTTAACAGTGACGTTACGGCGACCTTTTATAGGCTCATTAGCTGGACTATTCACATTATTTACAAACTTTTCGACTAAGCCGAAAACTTCGAAATAGTTTTAGGCTACTAACATTTTAGGTATTTTTGAAAATTATTTTATCTTAATTGTATATTTTAGATATCTGCATTTCAACTTTAAATTAGAAAAATAACAGTACCTATATTATCGATAAACGAGTAGAATTTTGGAAATGGTGATTTTTTTGAAAATTAAGTTACGCGTCCTTTTATATTTTGAAATTTCATTTGTCGCCTCTTCTGGTGGCCGAGTGGTCAGAAAAACTATTTTTCACTTAAAAATTCTATTCTTCCCACTATTCTCGTTAATATTATTTGTACAGTTATAATTACGCGCTCTTTCGTTTTGTATGTAAACATTGCGAAAGAAAGTAAAGTAGCATATGCCATACTATGAGGTAATGGTAAATGTTAGTTATTTTGAAGTATTCTGACTTAAATAGTTATGAAGGTAGTCTTCATAACTTTCTAGTTTGGTATAATATATACTGTTCGAAAAATACGATGTTGGATTCTGTGTCATAAAATTAGCTGATTTTAAAACTATAAATCACATCAGTAAATGATAATTACTCTCACAGTTCATACATTTATTAAATATTACTCTCTTTACATAAGAAAATTGAAGCCCAATAACTCAAAAGTAGAAAATATTAATCAATGTACGTCATTAGGTCATAGGAAACATTCAGTCTCGTAAAACTACGTAATGCTCTGATCCTATATTTAACCTTCGATTAACGAAATGAGTCAGCCAATGTACTCTATTAAAAGCCAGAAGTAGAAACAACGTCTGAACTAAATACCATGACGCAGGTCGATTTAAATAAATCGTTCGTCTGTCAATCACTGGACGGTTTTCAGGTGATCCATAGCATTAAATATTTACGCTACTTTAATAAAAATATTAAAACGTAAGGAATTTTTTTGAGTAAACATTAGTTATAGCTGGTGATGCCAGAAAACTAAATGTATATTATTATTACATATAATGGTTGTCGTCGAAATATATAGTTTTGAAACAATTTACAACTACGACTTGGCTTGCATGAAGCTCATAAAGCAAATGTGACGTTTTCGTACTGATACAACATTAAGTACATTTTATTGCATAGTGTAATTTAAAATACGATGCCTACAATAATAATACAATACATATCTACTCTTATGTATTTACTCATTGGTTTATGTCTTGAGTTTTAGATGTTATATGTATATGTATAATAAAGTTAAAAGGCAGTGGTAGCCCAGTGGTAATTTTCATGTGCGAATCATTTCGAACATGATTACCACTTGCCTTACGGTGAAGGAAAACATAGTGAGGAAACCTGCATGTCTGAGAGAACCTATTTCGAAAGACATGTGAAGTCCGCCAACCCGCACTTGGCCAGCGTGGTGGACTATGGCCTGATCCCCTTCGTATTGAAGGCGGCCCGTGCCCAGCAGTGGGACGTTAAAAAGGACTGAATACATACATACATACATTATTATTTGAAATTTATTAAATAGGGAACACTGTAATAACAAAATGATTTCCTTCTATTTTTATTGAAACATAATATAGGTACGTATACATAGAAGAAAAAGTACGTACAAGTTTTCGAATTTGAAGGTTAAGGAGTGCCCAAAGGTTATGCCCAAACAAATTCTCTCAGCTGTTACAGCTTGAAGGAATAATAAATAAATTCACTCACTCACAAACTCAAATAGTATTAGTGTGATTAAATGAAAATTATTTTAATCGTCTAAGTACGCACTGCAGATAAAGATGTTTTGGGTGGCTGTCTGTGACACATTTGCGTTCGAGATTTACCGAGGGTCTAATTTAAATTTTGTAAAGTTTTTGTGAGAAGGGTCAAGTATAAATATATTTTTAAAATAATCTATATTAAATTACAACAAAACCTTTTTTAATTACTTTTAATAAAAAAAAGAAACATATTTTTTATTTAAAAAACATATTTTTGATATTAAAAAAAATCAATGATATACTTTGTACGTTGAGAACGGTTTATGCATAAAACGATAATTTTCTCATATTCGAACAAATCTAATATTATAAGGTTGTAGAGATTGTTTGTTATTTTTGATTTTTTTTAAAAACAAAAATTGCTAGAAACGTAGATTTCGAAATTTCCATTGGCATTTTATGGCCTTTGAAGATGTTTATAGGATACCTAACATCCCCTTAGGAGCGAAGCAATTAATTATCTACAATTAATCAACGCGAGCGTAGCAGCACGTAAAAGTTAGTATTACATATGCAAAATTTGTTTGTTTGTTTATTGATTTGTACTTCTTTCACGTTCCATTGAAATATCGGATCGACGTGATTTTTGATATATGTTTCCGGAGTATATTATTATAAAAATATATCGCGGGGTGTACTGAATCCTAAATCAAACGAGAGCGGGCTACTAGTCCATACTAATATTATAAATGTGAAAGTGTGATTGTTTGTTTGTTTGTTTGTTTGTTTGTTTGTTTGTTTGTTTGTTTGTTTGTTTGTTTATTTGTTTGTTTGTTTGTTTGTTTGTTTGTTTGTTTGTTTGTTTGTTTGTTTGTTTGTTTGTTTGTTTGTTTGTTTGTCTTTCTTTCACGTTGAAACGGAGTGACGGTTTGACGTGATTTTATGTGTGGAGATAGTTGGAGAGCTGGAGAGTGACATCGGCTAGGCTAGACTTTTACCGCGGGAGATAATGTCATTACCACGGGAAAACACGTTATAATACAACCAAAAAAATATTTATGATCAGAATTACATGAAACTTGGTATTAATACTCTTCAATACAATTAAATAAATACGTGTTTTAGCAGTTTTCGAAATTCATGCCATAAGGGGGTAAATTAGGGGATGAAAGTATGTATGAAACCTACTTTTTAGGGTTTTTCTGTAGTTTTAGCGCGAGCGAAGCCGCGGATTCTGCTAGTAGTGCTAGTAGTGTATAAATAAGCTTTGTAAAGGTCACTGTAATTGACATATTATCTGCTTTAGAAAGGAAATGAATGTTTATTTCAACTGTCAGTCACAAGCTTCTATAATATGAGCGGCTGTTTGTTTACGGCTGCTTTTAATAGGCACCTGTAGCGTTGCGAAGAATTAATAGTTATACGAGCCTTTAATAGAATCCATAATTTAATATTATAAATGTGAAAGTGTGTTTGTTTGTTTGTTTGTTTGTTTGTTTGTTTGTTTGTTTGTTTGTTTGTTTGTTTGTTTGTTTGTTTGTTTGTTTGTTTGTTTGTTTGTTTGTTTGTTTGTTTGTTTGTTTGTTTGTCCTTCTTTCACGTCAAAATAGACTGACGGATTGGCGTGATTTTTTTGTATAGAGATAGTTGAATGACTGATGGTTGAGGAAAGATATTACCTCATTTTCACGGGAAAACACGTTATAATGCAACTCAAATAATCAAAATAATTAGTACTAATGTTTTTCAATACAATTAAATAAATTATTATGTGTTTTAGCATTTTTCGAAAATCATCCCATAAGGAAGTAAAACAGGGAATGAAAGTTTGTATGAAACCTACCTTTATAGAGGTTTTTTAATATAATTTATAAAAACCGCGGGTTCTGCTAGTAAATGATAAATCTACACTTAAAATATTACTAAAGATAGAAATAAGAATAAGTTGAATTCAATTCTCTGCTTAATGGCTTCAAAGCGTACCAATTAAGCACAAATTACTTCGCTAATGTCAAGTGGAATGGAGAAGACACAAAGGAGATTGGTCAGTAAATAAGAATATGTTGTTAAACATTTTGTTTTATTAATCCTTTACTTAAGTGGTCCAACCCGCCTAGGTAGGGTTGACTTTTAAATCTAATAATAAGTTAATATTGCTATTCTAAGGCAGTGGTAGCCCAGTGGTGACGCGCTCGCTTGGGAAACCGAGTGAAGCGAGTTCAAATCCCAGGTCTCGCACCTCTGATATTTTCATGTGCGAATCATTTTCAACATGATTACCACTTGTCTTAACGGTGAAGGAAAACACCGTGAGGAAACCTGCATGTCTGAGAGAACCTAGTAAGTTTTCAAAAGACATGTGAAGTCCGCCAACCCGCACTTGGCCAGCGTGGTGGACTATGGCCTGATCCCCCTCGTACTGAAGGGAGGCCCGTGCCCAGCAGTGGGACGTTAAAAAGGGCTGAATCCAATACAATACAATTGCTATTCTTCCAAACAATATTGTAGTGAAGGCTGATAAAAGTGTTATAATTACACATAAAAACATACATATTAACTATATTAAATATGCCACTGTAAAGATATTAAAAAATATTGATTAGTATAGTAGTATGTTGTACTTAATTAATTACTATTTTATTAAAGTTTTATTACACAACAACAATAATATATAATAATAACTTAATAATAATAACAAAAGATTTCTTAGAAATTTACCTTGAGGTGTTAAATGTTTGTTTTTATTAAACTATTTTTCGATTCATTGCTTTTACTTAATTTTCGTAAAAGTTAACAATAAGAAAATGATTTAAGAACAATATCTTCACTTTATTTCCTATAGAATGGAATGTTACTTTTTAGTATTTATGCCGAAATTTCTAAATTTATTAGATACATAAATTTCATCTACCATATCGGAACCTATAAATTCTATACGTTTTACTCGATACCTTAGAAAATCTTTGTCGAAGACGCTACAAAGCGAAACTTGCGTTTCGAATTCTGTGCGGAATATCTCTATTCTATTAGGTATAATTCGAAAGAACGTGGGGAACGTACATATTTTATGATTGCACGCTTTTTACTTTAAACATTTTGAACTGGTATTTCCAAACACTTTCGTATATTAAAACTATTCAGTTGTATTGCAATTCAATACGAAGGTGACACTCAGTGTAGCAAGCAATAAAATAATATTTTATCACATAAAAACTTTTTAACAAAAAAATAGAAACCAACTTCAAACAAAAGCACTAAAAAGTAAAGAATAACTGATTGGTAGTTTTCATTTACTATAGATACCTAATCAAATATTTTCGAAGTCGGTGTGCTTTGCTTTGTATGGGCTGGCACCGATTTCGAAAATATTTGATTAGGTATGTATTTAATAGGTAGGCTTTAATTACTTAGCCAAAGCACACCGACTTCGAAAATATTTGATTAGGTATGTATAGTAATTGAAAACTACCAATCAGTTATTTTTTACTTTTTAGTGCTTTTGTTTGAAGTCGGTTTTTATTTTTTTGTTAAAAAGTTTTTATTTTTCCCTTTTTAGTGTAGACAGTAGTAGCAAAATAAGAATTCTAACGTGTTAGGCTTGTCAAATCAAACAAAATAAGCCCAAACTCAAAGTATCTACTATTAGCCGTTGAAGAGTTCCACCTATCCACCTTCTGGCCTTACCATCAGATCAGGTCAACAATACCGAACCACTGTACTATCAACGGAAATAGAAATACTTGCAAAGTTTCAAGTCAATATGACAATTAGAAGTAGGTTAAATTCATCATTAGTTGTTTTTCCACCCTTAGGGGTGGTATTTTTTTTTGAAATTTAAATGGGACCAATCTGGAAGTATACCCTTTCAAACAAAACAAAAATTGTCCAAATCGGTTAATAAATGACGGAGTTCTGAGGTAACAAATATTAAAAAAAAACATACAGTCGAATTGAGAACCTCCTCCTTTTTGAAGTCGGTTGAACAATTATAGACGACACGTTTGGCTCAGTTTGTAGTGACCCTACTTACTGTGCCAGCGGTTGCGGGTTCGAGGCTCGCTGGGGGTATTCATTTGTGTGATGAACACGAATGTTTGTACTCCATTCATGGATGTATGTAGTATGAATGTATTTAAAGTTATATTTGTGTAGTGTATCAACTATCTGGTATCCACAACACAAACCTCGAAGCTTACCATGGATATAGATAGTGCTGTGTGTTAATGTCCCAACATATTTATTTATAATATTGTTTGTGTTGCGAATTCAATTCTCTCACCCGGAATTTTGTTCTGACAAC
The DNA here is from genome assembly GCA_951806755.1 of Brenthis hecate. Lineage (NCBI taxonomy): Eukaryota > Metazoa > Arthropoda > Insecta > Lepidoptera > Nymphalidae > Brenthis > Brenthis hecate. Next base: position 1,536,175 of record OX638272.1, on the reverse strand, counting down.
AACACGCGATGTTTTAACACTGGTGGAAAGTATATACCTATAGTAAAGTCACATTATTCTCCACCCCATATATCCGTCATTGTACTTGTTGTATTTTTAAAACAAAATTCCTGTACATATATTTTATAGTTCTATATACGGTTGGTGCAAAAATGGTAAATCAATTATTCTAATTTCTATAATAATCTAAAGATTAATAAGTAATTACTTTTTGTTACTTTTTACGATTATTTATCAGTAAAATGCTTTCGAAATACCTACGCAATTAACAAAAACAATTAGAGAATACGAAGAGGAATAAACAATGTTTTATTGGACATGTCGGTGGACGTTGGACAGCATGTAATCGAAGCTAGGTATTTGCCTGCGGGCGAAGCAAATCTTTACTTGTCACAGTGCATTTATTTCAAAGCGTTTAATTCTATTATTATACGGGTATATACGTAATATGTATGTAAAGTTAAGGATTTGGTGACACGTTGTATATTTAGTTTTTTATAGTAAAATGAAAACCTTATTCTTTACACTATTTAAAACTTTCGAGTATCATTACAATTATGATAAAAAAACGGAATCCTATACCTAAAATAAAACTGTAGAGGTCGAATGTCTGTCTGTAAATATAAAAAAAAACCGATTCAAGAGGATGTAAGAAGAGAAATAGCACAAATCCAGATTTTTTTAATATTTTGTTTCTCTGACTGTTTGTCACAAAAAATTAATAAAATTTTATTTTGTAATATTAAGCTCGCTTAAAATATTTCTGTAAAAATTTAAGCATAACATTTGAATTCAGATTAGTTTACATTATATCAGGAGTGGTTTTATTGCAATCACGAATAATAAATTGCATACATCTATAGTAAAACAAATTAAATCTAATCTCCATGAACTACATTCATATATTTTGAATCGTAGACAATGTTTACATACTACCTACGCGTAACCCGAAAAATTTTACAATCATTCTGACCTTCGGTTATGTTAGTTAACATCATAGCTTGAAATAATTCAACGGGAATGACCTCGATTCAGCTAGGTGCAGATGCTAGCTGAGATGGACTATGACCTAAATTAAAGTATAAGCGTCTGTAGAGTCTAATGAATTTAAGTGCCTCCACCAATTGTTGATTTTCATTCAAATTATAACAGTTCTTAATTTTAGCCATTTTTGAGCGTTTTAAATAAAACTATCTTTTCGGATTTTGTCACAGATTTATTTGGATTTTTGTTTCCCGACGTTTCATGGTCACGGGAGAGACTGAGGTGTTACATGTCTCGAAGGTATAGATAGTTGTTACATTATAAAACTAATTAAAATTATGAAAAAATGTTTAAAGTTAAAAAATATGGTAAGGTAATTGGTGAGATTTTCATTTTGTTATTTGTGGGTAGGCTGTCTGTAACAACACATCACAGGTCACATAAAAACAAAAAATACACGCGTTTGAACAGAAAAAATACTTTTAAGTGATTTTAAAGTCGATGATCGTACATACATAGTATTAACTAAACAAGGTTTAGTTAAAGAGTAAGTGGACTAATAAGAATAACAGATGCTGTTTAAGCCGCAAGCGGAAGCTAGTGATATCCATTTTTACGTTGAACAACCAGCCAGTCAGTTTTATATTTTCTATTAAATTATATTATATGTGCATATTAAGGATTATTGCATAGATTAAAAGAACCTAGAGTTATTAACACCTGTTAAAATTCTACTTTATTTCATTTGAAAATTGTTACCGTAGGTACAATACGAACAAATAATTTCAAGCATCCCGGAATAAACTAAGTACTTAATGTCTTCAGTGAGTTATCAAGTGTATATCGATTGGGAAACCACTCATAATCAACGTAATGGATTTCCTGTTTATTCAATTCTTACGTTTAAATTTTTTGGATAAATGAAATGGTTATTTAAACGAAAGCTACTTATTGTTATTTGTCACTATTATTAGAGTAAATTACAATTTGAATATACAATGTGATCAATAGAAATTTTTAATTGCTTAAATTAAATAACGACAAAACAAAACAAAACACAAAAAAGGCATAGACAAAAAGTCTGTGGTATTCGTATACTCATTAAAATATTAAAAAATAATAATCGACAAATACAAAAAAAATATATATAGGAAGTCTCGCAGCAAGGAAGAACATGTACACACTTAACATATGTATGTATGTCTCCGACTGCATAATACTATGTTCCTTCGTTAACTTGTTCCTATCTTTTTAGTTCACTTTTTACACAGTCGAGTTTTTGTTTTGTAAATTATTTTTTTTTGTTATCAGTTTTTTATTTTTTGTCGATTTGAGTAATTTACTAAATTGTCATTTAGACTGACATCTAAACTTTAATATTTGAGCCCGTACAAATTTTATGTCAGAAAAAGATTTTATCTTTTCGCTTAATTTTCTTTACATAAGCCCACATGTATTATTTTAGTCATATATTAGTTATATTTCATTGAAATGTTAGAAAAAATCAAATTATCATAATATATTACCTATATGTTTTTCCTTCCGGATCTCGCACTTCCAATATTTTGATGTGCGAATCTTTTCCAGTATAATTACCACTTTTTTTTACGGTGAAAGAAAACATCTTGAGGAAACCTGCATGTTTGAGAGAATCTAGCAAGTTTTCGAAGCAAATGTGAAGTCAGACAACCTGCACCTGGCCAGCTATGGCCTGACACCTTCTGATATTGAAGAGAGGCCTGTGCCTAGCAGTGAGACGTTAAGAAGGGTTGAATACAAATATGTCATTTCAAAAACGAGCACCTAATACGCGTATATTGGTAAATCAAGTATTTGTTATGAAAGTACAGTTTTTATTTTTTTTTATTTTATTGTTTAGGTTACATTTTTTATATTTTTTTAAACCAGGGTTGGAAAAAAAAATAAACTGAGAATATTTTTAATATTGATTTAAGGGTTATGATGGCTACAGCTGTTCTTCTGAATGCGATAAACCATAAATATTACGGTTGTAACTATTCTTAAAGATAGTATTATTTTATTACCAGTTTGCTGATATTGGGTTTATAGCATATTAAAAAATACCAAGTGTCTGTTCTGCTATATTTAGTGCAAGTCCAGTTTCTCAAAATTTATATTGTTTTTATTCCACACTAATTTTGAGCACCGTATATTTTTAAATCGAATTGAAAAAAAAATATTTATTTGGTAAATAAAAAACAATAAAAACGACTCCTGTGGCACAGTGTGGTATCAATCTGATTGTCTTTGCCTATTGCGCAGGAAGTAACACGTTTGATTCCCTAGTATTCACTCTACAGACCTCTTTCATAGTATAGTCAACCGCACATATCACGTCAACGCCATTAATTGTATTTCGATGTTATGGATTCCGTATACGTTCAAATATGTGTCAAATAATACGTGTCGTCGAGATCTTCTTTATCAAATACTAGCGACTCACCCTCGCTTTGCTCGGGTTTGTCCCTGGGTTAATTCCCCATACAAATTTCATTCCCATTTTCGCCCCCTTAGGGGATGATTTCCGGGATTAAAAGTATCATATGTCCTTCCCAGGGTCTCAAACTATCTTCTTACCAAATTTCATCTAAATCGGTTGAGTAGATCCAGAGATTACCTCCTACAACGGCACAAACTCACAAACTCACAATTCACAAACTTTACCTCTTTATAATATTAGTATAAACGAGCTTAGAAAACAGCAAATAGTAATTTGTTTATCGAATACATTCAACAAGGCCGAAACGTTCAAATTATTTGACAAATGATATTTATACATTATTTGACCACGACTAGAGCATTATAGTGGAAAAAGGGGTATGGTGCGTTACCAAAAAAAAAAAAAAAATCGGCATCTGTTCTTAGATATTATTCTCTCTGACATAATATTCTTGCTTGTTCTAATACAATAGGTCCGAAACCTATTGTATTAGTACAAGCAGTGAACTCTGAAGGACTTTCTATCGCTATAGCTGAAATGTCAATTTAATTTCAAAACTGATTAACTTTCATGAATGTTTATAGAATAAACTTAAATGCTTTCAGTATACTTAATGGCGAAAGGCCTATACTACTTCAATATTTATATAATAATAAAACAAAATAATTTGAAAGAATGTGTACAGGAAATAATGACGTACAAAATATATTTAACAAAACTTAACTATTTTCTCTATTACTAACTAACAGCTTAAGCAACACTGCAATGTCCTATCTCACAGTACTTTACCCCTATAGTGCGACCACAATTCCGCTGTATAGGTACTGTGTAGTTGCCTCGCTGTAAAGTTACAAGATTATTTGTATCGCGTACCGCAATATTTTTTAGCAAATGTATTTAAAATAAGCTTTCTTTCATCGTTCTTTTTTCTTTTTAATTAAAATATATTTTATTTATTATATATGCACAAACTTTACAAACACAAATAATATACTTTTATGATATCAACCAATTATTTCGGCGAAATATGTTCTATAGAAGATTTTTCAATTTCATATATATTTTTTCTGTGCAGGATGGATGTAAAAAAAGCTAAGTCAGTCTGTCGTTTCACTATTTTATATTAGTACCTAAAATAAAACTTTTGTAACAGAAACGAATCCATAACTTTTGGTGTAGTGCATGTTGTTAATGTCACAAATATGTACTCCACTGTCGTAATTGGAACAATGATGTACATAATAAGTTCAAAATATGCTAAAAAACCACATTCCATTTAAAATAAGTTTTGTTGCAAAATTATATCATTATACTAAAACTTGTTGCAAATTGTTTATAAAATTGCTCTGTAAACCACAGATTATCGTCAAAGTATTGGATATTTGTCCTTTAAAATTAATATCCATCATAAATAACCACGAAAGAACGCTTCACATGCATCAGAAAGATTTCGATTTCAGTACTTTTGTTATTTTTTACAGAATATAATAATTATAATTTTTTTCACCAATTTAAAACTTTATTATGAAAAATTAAGTAATTAATTTAGTCAAATAAATTTTTCTTATCAATAATATTCTAATTTTTGTTGCAGATAAACTCCATACTACCTCCAAAGTATAATGTGAATAGTTAATTCGGGCTTCCAAATTCTACCTCATATTGCGATAATGAAGAAAACTTTGAAGGGCATCGGCTTTGAAGGATTCAGTTGAAGTGTCGATTAAGTTGATAACTTTCGGAGGAATGGAGTGATAGTGGAAATGTCTGCACGGGAAGTAGAATTGACTGGCGGCGCGCCGTGGGGCTTCCGGATGCACGGCGGTGCTGATCAAAATCAACCACTGAGAATATCGAGAGTAAGTGTTACAGTTTTACTTTAAAACTGTTTAAAATAAATTTTTGACAAATCTACTATAATTTTGAGAATCGAATGTTTCCTCTATCTGCATTTTGTTATGTAAAAATATCACAAAGGTATTCCTTTTTATTGAACATTAAACGTTGGCAACGAATTAAGCGCCTTTTTGAAGGTTAAATTAGAAATAACGGAAGACTTGTGATTAATTTCAAGAAACTCGATGAAAACAATCAACTTGGCCGCCCTAAAGCAGGCACTTTTAAACAAACGCTTAGTCTTAAATTACGCTATTAAAATTCTTTCTTTGATGACCGTAGAAAATTGCGGGAAATCTTTTATTCAGAATAAGCGTTTAAGAATTGTTCTGTTTTTTTCGCTGGATGGATCATTATGCGTACACATATTAAAATGCTTGTCACGTGGCTGTAACATCCCTTGCATAATTAAATAATACCGTAATTTTATACCCCATTTACATGTAACCTTGTCAAATTTAATATGAATATTAAAGTTAACACTCCCAGATTATACTTAAGTAATATATAATGAAGTACAGAAAATGCTTTTTGGTTTGTTTTAGTTTAATATGAAATTATTTGTGGGCAGAAACCACAACTAATATTGAAAACGTAGGGTAATAAATTTTAACAAATTTTACAACATTCCATGGTGAATAAGTTTCATTATTCTATTTTGGCATCGCAATGAATAATTATGTTGCGTTGGACTATTTTCGTGAATGCTTCATTCGACCTCTATTGCTTTGTAAATTGATAGAGCATAAATAACATGTTGACGTGCAGGCATAGACAAATGTGTTAAACTCTAGCTTAGTGTGCTGAAAATTTATCACTGCGATAGTATTGGTCTATATGAAAGTTAGGCTCAGAATTATATAAGTTTTTCATCATACAGTATGGTGGGATAGATAAAAATTCAAACGATATGGATAAGGATATATTATAACCTTTTTTTTATATATCAACACCGAGGTATTGTTGTAAAATTATAATACGTTAGTTAATCACGCTTTTATACGTATATAATGATATTGTATATAAGTGGAATACGTAATTGGAGTAAAGTAAAATGTTATTCAATTTGATTATTCATATATTAAACTGTAGTAAGCCTTATAAAGAAATTGCTCTTTGTTATTATAAGAGATTGCTATTATTATACAGGTTCAAAATGTACATATTTTTGAGATGCTTTTGATTTATTCTCATGGAAAAAGATCTCTGGTGAACAGTACAGCGATATTTTTGGATAGGTTACTTTTATTAATATTTCGTATTTATTTTATATTAATTTTATTTAATTCTAGCGTTTTATGTGGATTTTGGCAGATGTTTTTTTTTTTTATTTGACTCCGCAAATATTGGTTTCAATACAAAGTCTATCCGTTTAATCGCTTTAGGGGTAAAATTAAAAACCTCCTTTAGCAGTCACTTATTTCATTGTAGGAATAAGCTATTTGTTCCGTTTTGAGTTGGAACAATTGATAACTTTATACAAATATAAATATTAAATTGTGTATTCAGCCCTTTTTAAGGTTCCACTACTGTGCACGGGCCGCCTTCAATACGAAGGGGATCAGGCCATAGTCCACCACGCTGGCCAAGTGCGGGTTGGCGGACTTCACATGTCTTTCGAAAACTTGCTAAGTTCTCTAAGACATGCAGGTTTCCTCACGATGTTTTCCTTCACCGTAAAGCAAGTGGTAATCATGTTAGAAATGATTCGCACATGAAAATATCAGAGGTGCGAGACCCGGGATTTGAACCCGCTTCACTCGGTATCCCAAGCGAGCGCGTTACCACTGGGCTACCACTGCCTTATTAAATTATAACAACTAAATTACTAAAAAATGTAATGTTATGTCTTCTTCATCAATTACGAGCATAAACTAAATACTGACGTGAACATGTACACAAGTGTGTTCAAAAAACCTTCACTTTCCCCACCCACTCACTTTAGCCGACTTTATAGTATGTTAGTACTTTAATTCGACATAACTAAAGTAAGATAACATCGCAAATGCTTTTATAAAATAATATCTAAAACTGTATTTGGTTTTATTCTGGACTCAAACGGAGCCAGGCACCTCACGATCCATCTAAGCTGGCCGCTTCACAATCTAAAATATTTATAATACTGTATAGTTTAGCAAAATGCAAAGCCCTGTCAACTATAAATTCCAACAGTGCCTTAAAAGAATAAAATAACTTACCCTTCTTAAGATTTATGCATCCTTTATTCCAGCATCTTATTGAAATTCCAATATTTATTATGTAAAAATTCTTATTCATCTGATAAGCATATTTCTGTATAGAAAATGCAATAACCATACTAAAAAGCTTTACCGTTTACCAAGAAACAGCTCTTTAAAAATTTTTATTAATCTTCTATTTATAAATTACTACAAAGTTATAAAAAAAGTTTCTTTAACATGTCAGTCATGACTTAAAATGCTTTGTCGATTTCAACGCTTTTAAGATTGTGATATGGCATGGTATTGTTAATTATAGATTGTGGTGTTATTAATACAGCTAGTTCACCTAGCTGTCGAAATTCGACAATTACCATTGATAAATTGAGGAAAACATATATGAATAGAATTTAGACAGGTATCTATATATAAAAGAAACTGTTTCCAATTTTTATAATTTATTGATAACACTAAAGCTCTAAAAAAAGAAAACCATACATATTATAAATATAAACACCCATGACTAGAGTACAAACATTCGTGCTCATCACACAAATGAATGCCCCCAGCGGGACTCAAACCCGCGACCGCTAGAACACACACAGTACAGCACAAATAAAGGAAAAATTACAAAAAATAAAAAAAAATTGAAAATTAAATTGATTAAACTGATTTCCTACAAATTTGTACGGAACCCTCGGTGGGCGAATCCGACTCGCACTTGTCCGTAATTTTTAAGTATTCAACTATTCGTTAATTTAGCGTTAATATCATTAATGCTGATTTTTAAGTGCACTCGACAGTCGACCCTGATAATATTTTTACCCTTTCAGGGTTAAAATGTGAATTTTAACCTGAGATTTACTTTTACGTATTTCGAATAATCTGATTGATAACACGTATTGCTTATTTTTTTTTTTTGAATACTTAATTTTAACAATAAAAGTGGCCGATTTTCTTACCAACTTTACCACCCATTTTTACCTCCTTACGGGATGAATTACGAAAATGTTACGTGTTTATTTAATTGAATTGAAGATCATCAATACCAAGTTTCATAGAAACTTTCGTCCCCTATTTTACCCCCTTAAAGGATGAATTTTCCTAAAAAAGTGTTACTGTAATTTTTTTTTCTCTAACTAAGTGCTCGTATGGTATCGTTCTAACTTCAAAAATGACGAAATTTCATACAAATTTTCATCCCCTATTTTAACCCCTTAGGGGATGAATTTTCAAAAATCTCTTTTTTGTGCATACTTGCATCATTTAAGAAATATTTGTGCAAAATTCCATGTTTCTAGACCCAGCGGTTTCAGATGTGCGTTGATTGATGAGTCAGTCAGTTTCTTACTCTATATATGAAAGTACATGGCTGAAGCCGCAAGCTACTATTTAATGTGGTATATCACAAAATAAGTAACTAATTTTGTTTTACAAACATGTTTGTTAAAAATCCTTATAGGATTAATATCTAGAATTTTTTAGATATCCTAAGGCTGTAAATGCTATAAAACCATAATTTAAAAGCACTTGCAGTCTACCTATACATTGACGTGCAGATAAATCGCAAAATGAGATTGGTTCTATTTTAACAATGTGAATAATACTCGTGAATGTGATCTTCAGTATATCTTACTTTTCTTTCGACAGAGCTTCAGCGATATGCCTCAGCGAACATCCAATGTGAGTAAGGTGTGTGTATTTCCTTAACAAACAACAATCAATCTTACTAACGAGTGTTCGCACCCGTATTTACCAAATATTTGGCTAAAACATCCTTTATGTTCTTGTGTACTTTGTTAAAATTTCTTAACAACCTGGCCCAATTTGATGTAATAAATAGTTCATTATAAAATTTCCAAAACTTACTAATTGTAATTATAAAATTATTTTTATTTAAAGATCTCTGAAAGCAATAATTAAATATCGAAAGCATAGTTCTTTGGAGTGTGACAAAAAATTGGGACATGACTTTTCTTTGCCCATGCTATAACTAGAGCAGGCTGTAAGGCTCGGTTAAGCGCCAACTTCTCTCATTAGTAGAAAGTCTTTGCCAAGTTATCGGTAGCATAACTAAAAAATACGCCACCAATATAAGTCATTAATTATTTACGATAATACTTTACATGAAACATTATTTTAATTATTATTCGATATTTAATTAAATAAATAAGTATGTTGGAACATTACCACAAAGCACCATCTAGTTCCATGGTAAGCTTATGAGGCTTGTGTTATGGATACCAGATAGTTGATACACTACACATATATAAATTTAAATACATACATATTATAAATATAAACACCCATGACTGGAATGCAAACATCCGTGCTCATCACACAAATGAGTGCCCCCAGCGGGACTAGAACCCGCGACCGCTGGCACGCAAGTAGGGTCACTACAAACTGAGCCAAACATGTCGTCAACGTTAATTTAACAAAACGTTTTTGTATTGTTTTCATTTCGCTTTAACTTTCGAGGATCGTAGGTCGAAATGCGTTGCTCACTTCATCTTAAGTTTTACTCGTACTTTGAGATAGAATTTTCAAGTACGTCTTTATTCCTTTTGTGAGCACTTGAAGGGTGTAAAGCCTGCGCTGTTTCCACATTCTCGCTCACGTACATCGTAGGACAGTGTTATCGTAGGCTTTCAGCTTTTTCTCAGTTGTTTTGTATCTAAAATACATTAGACATTTAGATTTTATTTGTTACATTTGAGCATATTTATATTGATATGATTATGACTTTACAATTTATTACTTAATATAATTATAGCTTTTTTTAAGAAAGTGTTAAAGGGATGAGGAACAGTGAAAAATATATAATGTTTTGGAAAAAAATGTATAAGGATACAAAAAGAAATATTTTAGCAAATTAAAATATTTTACACGTTTGTTTGTATGAATTATAGGCTGTTGAGATTAATTATATATTTATTATTAATTATATATATATATATATATATATATATATATATATGCTATTATATATATATATATATAATTAATAATAGATAATATCTTGGAAAGTAAATAGCGAAAGCTACAATCATTAGAGAGTATGACAATGCTTTGTCGGTGACTGATGCATAAATACGCTTCGTTAGTCGCTTCATTTAGAAAATCGCTATGAAATTTACATTAGCTTTAAATGACGTAATTAAATATTGCTATCGCTCAAATAATTTATCGCATCATCGATTTTGTTAATTTTCTATAATAACATTTAGAAACTTTGCCAATACACATCTTTAATGTTATCTTGATTAATTTATAGAAAAAAACCTATTACATTTGATGAGGTTGAAACAAGATATTGCGTGAGTTTATCAAATAGAAATCTGTTATCCTACATAGTAGCTGCTCGCTTTGGCAGAAGCTTTATGACAACGGCCTAGATATCTACAATGGCTCAAAGACTACTCGGAACTAGAGGTTTATGCGCTTCTACAGGAAAAGCCACCCGTATTCGACACCAAATCCTAAACCATTTGGAACAGAGGCCATTTTGTTGGTTACGAATGTACATCAATAGTTGCTTAAAAGAACTAGAAATCTCTGTAATTTAAACATTCTCTCATAAAAATTGTGATTCTTCAAAATAATGGGATAAGTACCTCATCAGGTAGGTACTTAATATATCGTAATAGTAGTATCGTAATCGTAACAGTGGTAGCCCAGTGGTAACGCGCTCGCTTGGGAAACCGAGTGAAGCGGGTTCGAATCCCGGGTCTCGCATCTCTGATATTTTCATGTGCGAATCATTTCTAACATGATTACCACTTGCCTTACGGTAAAGGAAAACATCGTGAGGGAACCTGCATGTCTGAGAGAACTTAGCAAGTTTTCGAAAGTCATGTGAAGTCCGCCAACCCGCACTTAGTCAGCGTGCTGGACTATGGCCTGATTCCCCTCGTACTGAAGGGAGGCCCGTGCCCAGCAGTGGGACGATAAAAAGGGCTGAAAACAATATCGTAATCTATTAGGTTCGGTGCATATAAATTATTTACAGTGTTTTAAAAATAAGCTATGTGCGAGCGAAGCCACGGCTTCTGCTAGTGTTATATAAATCCATCTAGCAAATAGTTTTTATATACTAGCCCTCAGAGGAAGATGGAGGGAGAGGTCACATTGTTCTCTCTTCATATTTCACTTCGTCAACTGAATGTGTGTTAAGAAAAAAAAATATAACGAATAACATTCATTATTTTTTGCAGATCTTTATTTGATACGTTTTTAAGGAAGAGTAATATCGTCAAATAAAAATACAAGCGAAATAAAATACGTCTGAATCGGCAAAAATTTGATCGGATTTATAAATATATCCTGACAAACGAATATGATGTTTGATAACATTCGTTCTTTGTCGATAACAACCACGTTTTACGAAATAATACTTAATATACGTATAAATAGATAAAATGAAACAAAAATCTATACTAATATTATAAAGAGGTAAAGTTTGTGAGTTTGTGACGTTGTAGGGGGTAATCTTTGGATCTACTGAACCGATTTAGATGAAATTTGGTAAGAAGATAGTTTGAGACCCTGGGAAGAATGTCTATAGGATACTTTTTATCCCGTTTTACCCCTTAAGGGGTTGAAAATGGGGACGAAAATTCGTATGGGGAATCAAGCTAGGGACGAACCCGAGTGAAGCGAGGGTGTGTTGCTGCTAGTATACAATAATTTTAGACAAAATGGGCATATTATTAAAAAAATCAGGAGACTTTAAAGTTGTTGTATTTTTATGTCGTGTACTTATAACATAATCTCTGACACTATTGAATTGACTTCAAAATATTTTTTTCTTTCTATAGAAAAATGTACTAAGTATCTACCTACGTAAATGGGCTAGATCTAGCTATACTTACATAATATTTTAACCTTTAACAAAGAATTAATAGTTTACCCGCAATGGTTAAAATTCAATAATTCATTATACCCGACCCGTCATGCGATAACAAAACATATGACTCGATATGGAGTCTGCGAATCTTATACTCCGTCTTTCAATGAAAAATATTATTAAAAAACTAACAATACAGCAAGCAAATTTAATTTTAGAAAATACAAAATCTAAAAGTTGTTTCTAATTGTTCTATATTATTCTGATATCGAAAACTAATAACTGCGATAAGGTAGTGTGAGATAGATAAAAATAGGATAAATTGGGTTTAGTACTCAAGGAGGCAGATAGACGGGATCGCGTAAGCAAAACACGTGCACGACGAGTCACGCGTACGTGCTTCAAATGCCAACGACGAATTTTCAACTGACCAATAATGAAGGAACCGCGGCAAAACAACAACGTCGCATTATTTATTATTCCTTCCTTATAGAATTGCGGTTCTATTTTGAATGGTTACTGCAAGCCTCATTGCCACGATATATTTTATTATTCTATTATTTTTCTACAATTCTATATCAAAATTGTAATTCATTTAATTGTAAATAAATAATTATTTTGAAAAAATAAATAACATGTAAGCTACTTGTTTGTTTGTTTGTTTGTTTGTTTGTTTGTTTGTTTGTTTGTAGATTTATTTATTTATTACTTTTAATTAATTAATGTTATTTATTAATTATTCATACTATTATTTATTATTAATAATTATTATTAATTAAATAATTAATAACGATTTGGTAAAAAATAATCTTAAAACTGAGCCTTACTGATGAGATACTATTTATTAATTTAATGAAATAGGTATGTTTTTTCTTTTAATAATTTAGATAATAAAGGTAACGTAAAGAAGTTACATTAAATTATATATATATATATATATATATATATATATATATATATATATATATATATATATATATATATATATATATATATATCTGGTATCCATAACACAAGCCTCGTAGCTTACCATGGAACTAGATGGTGCTGTGTGTTACATAATGTCCTAACATATTTATCCTTAATTTTTATTATTATTTTTGTTACTATACTGTTGTACTATTATAATTTCAAAACTTCTAAGTACAGTGTCGTCAAAACAGCTCATGTTGTTCTAACTTTGCACGTAAATTCTTATATTTCATATTTCTATATAAGACGGCACCAACTGCGAGGTTGATTACAGATTGTGGAACTTGTACTTTTAATTAAACCAAGTGTCAGTATAAGAACTTTTGAAAAGTTTTACGATAAGACTTTGAAACAACATGTAACAAATAGATAGATATTTAAATTTATATAATAATTCTACTTTATTTCTATTTTCGATTTATTTATGTATCGATTTATTAATTGATATTTATAAAATAATAATAAATATTCCATATCTAAATTAATTACTTTTTTAATATATTATTAGGACTAGTTAATGAGATTTTACGTTGACCATATTTAGATTTAATGTTACCTACTACAAAATTATAATATGAGTATAATTTCTGTGATATTGCACATTTATTAACTACAATAACATATTACGATGAAATCAGTTTAAGATTTTCGTTGTGTTAAAATGTTTTTTATACTTAAATAACTTACGTAAGTATAATGAGATATGAAACGCCCTATCAATATCTTAAGTTAATTTTATTAAACGTTAATAGTAATGGGTTTTAAAATCCTTAATTTTGAATCAATGACATTATTTTCTGTATTTACATTATTATATAGAACATATGAAAATCAATCGAGGTTAAATTATTTTTTCAAAATAAAATAGAAACGTGAAAAAGTGTATTACGTACATTTTACATTATAACACATCGCAAACTGAAACACCGAGGGAGAACAATGGTTGTTCGCAATTTTAAATCTCTTTTAACATTGTCTTTCTATGTGTTCAAGCTATTGCTCTCTTGCAGCAGGTCGAGAGAAACTGTTATCCGTGATTGTTTACCTATCAACTTACAAATGAAATATTATATCAACATATTTGATAAAACCTATTAAATATTTATTTTAAATCTCAGAAGAAGCTTTGAATAAATTGAAAATATAAGCATAAGTATAGTCAAATGGGATTTGATGGGAAGTATTCATATGTTTATTATTTGTTAAGTATATCATTTGTTTATTATTACTTACTCGAATGGGGTTTTTAAATTATCGCATGATGAAGACATTACATTTACGTTCAGGTCTTTTGATTTTTATATATAATTAAATTTACTAAAAAGATTGAGCACAGTATTCAATCACTCAATTATTTTGTCGTCCATGTTCATTGCTCATGTATTTAATAATAAAATGCTCATTTAACATAACAGTGACGCTATAAACAGATATTTTCTACCAATTGTGATGCTAACTGCTAGTTGCAATGAATTTTGTCTAGATTTTTAGTTTAGCGTCAACGTTTTAAGATATTCATATTACGTGTTTCTCTAAAAAATTGTACTTTACTTACATCTCAAATTATTTCCATACAATGTGAGTTCATCGGCCTATTAAAAATTCATTGAGGTTCTGCACGTAGACATGGAATCAGCTCGTGAGTTTGCCTTCGCAGGATTAATATTCGGAACGTGTGTCTATCCCCGATACAATAGCTACGGGCTCACGGCGCATGCATATTCGAATAATGCCCATATAATGTTTCGATGAAATTGGCTTTACGGTCGCGTGCCTTCAAAGCTTAGTATCTACTTCGACTTTCTCGGGGTGACCGGACGATAGCCGTATTAAATCTGTGTTTAATTTTTGTGCCTTTAGTCGCTTGTAGGTACTCATCTAGTTGCGTTTTAGTGATATAATTATAACTACAGTGTATGTTGCAAGAGAACGTAATGACTACGATTCTGTGTGCGTGAATATTAATTCCCGAGTAAGGGTAAGGATTCGTTGAGTGCACTCCGGAAGGAATCATGCTAAAGTTTTGTTCACCGGCGGCGAGGCGGCGCGAACCTAACGCGGTTTGTAACTACTAAAATTTCATGCTGCAATTGTTTAAGTGCCCCATTAAACGCGCTATGACCTGATGAGTTTTTGTGTTCTCGTATTAAAGGAATAGAGTGCAGAAGGAAAATTAAATATATTTTTTTTACAAAAATTTTTGTTCTGTATCTATATAAAAATTTCAAATTTTATATAAAATTTCAATTAAAAGCATACATGCTTATACTACCTAATGTACTATAAATAACTATAACTTGTATTATAAAGGAGTTTGTAAGTTTGGATGTAAGGGGTAATCTCTGAAATGAATTTCAATTCTGAAAATAATTTACTTAGGAAGCTAAATAACCGCCGTGTGCTAATTTTTCTTCCGATAATAATATGACATCAGATATACGCCTAGGGACGTAACCAAACAAAGCGAGGTAAAGTCGTTTGTAATATTATAAATCTACCTACAAACAAATATAGACAGCTAACTTTCAATTATAATCACTTCTTGGATACATACTTTCAGATAGAAAAAATATTGTCTTTATATCTGCATGGTCAAAGCCTACTTAGTTTGCTTTGCTAAGACTAGCTTGTATTTGAAATCTATACATACAATAAAATTGTAACTAAGTCGAATCTGTACATTAAATATTTTTTGGAAAATTTTATTGTAATATACATTATTATCGATACAGAGGCCGAATCTATAGTTTTTAGAATTTTTGTCTGTCTGTCTGTCTGTCTGTTACCGCATCACAGAAAAATCACTGGAGAGATTTTGATGAAATTTAGTATGATGATAGCTGGTTATCCGGGTCAACATATAGGATACTTTTTACCGCGGGAAAATATCTCATTTTTGAGAAAAAATACAAAATTTGCATTGTAAGAATATACTAATACGTAAAACCTAAGAACTTGGTTTTTGGTCATCTGAACGCGGGCGGAGCCGCGGGCAATTCTAGTTTGAAATATATAATTATATTGTTTTGTGGTTTAATTTACTATTTTGTGCTTTCATGTATAATACAAATAGCTGGCAGCGAACTACAATAATTATGGTCCGTTTGCATCCGTACAATGATATTATTTTTATGGGTCACATTCGCTTTGGATTGCATTATTATCGGCGAAAGTTACTGCTCTCGATAATGGTTTTATTTGTTTTGGTTGCTCTATTATTACCTTTATTTTTGTATGTATAGTCTGCTATGGCTATTTCTTTGTACATTCAATTTCTATTTAATTTTTATTTTATCATTTAATTTTTACCGTCTGTAAATATTGGATGTTCATAATTATATTATACTAGCAGAATCCGCGGCTTTGATCGCGCTAAAACTACACTAAAATCTCTAAAAAGGTAGTTTCATACAAACTTTTATCCCATATTTTACCCTCTTATAGGATGAATTTTGAAAAATGCTAAGACACGTATTTATTTAGTTTTAATGAAGAGTAAGAGAAGAGAATACCAATTTTATAAAAAAATCTAATAGTTCTGATAATAAATATTTTTTTGGATTGTATTATAACGTGTTTTCCCGTGGGAATTAAGCAATCTCCCGTGATAAAAAGTAGTCTATGTCACTCTCTAGCCCTCCAACTATCTCCACACAAAAAATCACGCCAATCCGTTACTCCGTTTTGACGTGAAAGAAGGACAAACAAACACACTTTCACATTTATAATATTAAGTATAGATATAGTATTATTTTATTATAATTAAAATAAATAAATAATAAATAAAAAAATATACATAATATACATAGCATTCTAGACCGAGAATTCGTAAACCTTGAATATTGGGTTGTATTGGATTACACTCAATACATCGTTACTAACATTTTCATACCTAAAAATTGTGACCAATGTGATAAAATATAATATTTATATTACATAAATAAAATTATTATAAACATTTCTATAATGTTATTAGCCTTTGTTGTAACCATTTTGCGACCATTAAAGTAATTTTCGCATAAATACGAGAAACTTTTCTTGTCTTAGGATAAAAATAGCAAGCCCTAAGAGAAAATAACAATTGATTAAGCTATATTCTAAGTTTAGTTTAGTTGAACAGACCCAAAATGTTAAACTGATTATTATAAGTTTAGAAGTAGGTATGCAAATAAATACCATAAATAGCAAGCAGTTTTGGACAAAATAACATATTTATATTTCAATAGACTTAAAAAATATAATAAAAAGGCTAACCTTTAAAAAATATTTCTGTACATAGATGACATGTACAATATTTTAAGATATGAATATCTAATAGGTAAATATGTATTTTACGTATCAAAGTATATTAGATTTCCTATGCGTCGGCTGGCACCGACTTCGAAAATATCTGATTAGGTATCTATTCTAAATGAAAACCCACGTTTAGTTATTTTTTACATTTTAGTGCCTGGAAGTCGGTTTTTAAGTTTTATATATAAAGGACGAATAATTAATTTTTATTCGTACTATTAAAGGACGAATAGACAATCCGTTTTTTTTTTCGGAATAAAAGTATTGATGGTTGATAGTTAAGTAATTACCATGTCAATATATACCAAACTAAAGTAGTAATTACCTAGTATTTAAAAAAAAAAGAATTTCTACAGAACTTATCCTCACCTGGATCTGGATTATTTATTGCAATTTTCAGGATAAAATAGTACACTGAATAATGAATTATCAATTTACAAATTGTAATAATCTTGCTTATTTATGTAAAAAAATGATGCTATAGTTTCCACAGGATGACACAACGTACATAAAACTTATTCTTATATTCATATATTATATCTGCTTCTCTCCCAGGAGATCTACTTCAATCTCCGGGACTTAAATTACACTAAACGATGACTTGCTTACCAAGTAACTACTATTTCTCACTAGGTTGGAATGGAATTTTTGGCCACATCGACCTCTGTATTATTTTTAAGACTTTTATCTTTTTATTTAAAACTATTTTTTTCTCATTTCCTTGGTATCCGGCCCGGTAAAAAGTTTTATTATGGAATTGCATTTATTTTCAGAATTGTAATTCATCCAGTAGTTCTTATGTGATTCGCGCATAAATTAACACAGACAAGCAGGCAGTTTTTTTCATAGTTGCTGTTATGTGGTTTTATAAGTATAGATAAAACACAGTAGTATGATATATCAAAATAAATAATTTAACATGATTAATTCGGATATTTTCGCGATTTTATTATGACTCTTGTAAAAAATAAATTGTCAAATATTCTTAATAATCTAAGAACGTACCTACTATGTAATAAAGTACTAATAAAAATTGTGGTGTATTTCAGGTGAATCCAGGTCGAAAGGCATCTCTTAGTGGGATTCGAGAAGGCGACGTCATAACCTCAATCAATGGCAAACCAACGAAGGATATGAGCAACTCCGATGCACACACAATGCTGAGATCTGCAGGACCAGTTTTACGGCTAGGATTGAATGAGTAAGTAATTTTATTGATTTGTAAAATATCAGCATGCTAATGAAATATATGTCATGAGATTCATATAGTTATTTGTGTATAGTGTAGTTTGTTTTTTTTTAAAAAGATAAGAAAGCGTTTTTTCATATAGATAAGGGAATGTTACAAATATTTGATTTTAAAGTAAGCTATAATTTTGCAAATAGGCAAATTTAAATATATTCATCCGTGCAAGAGAGAATTTAAGTACTTGCGAGAGTTCATTGAAAATGTGCCAGTTTTAAACCAATTACAAAACCTTTAAATTATTAACGAATTTAAAAATGGAACGGAGAAATTTTATTGAAGTCAGAAAATTTCAAATTCAGTTGTGACTTCGTTTCTATGTAATGAATAATCACCTACTTTTACTTTAAAGGTTAATATTATCTAAAATTACTCAACAAAATCATTCAAACTAAATTTTAGTATAAACTTTTGTTTTGTGCACAGTTGTATCATCGCAACGACAGTGCTTTCTACTTTTTTAATAATAACCTACATTTTCTTTTCTCTCTCTCTGGGGTCGGTCCCTCATGTCTGAGGATCGTGGTCAGCATTAGGGTTGCATCTGGAGCAGATGATCTGCCTCCGCTGGTTTCTGTCCAGCGCGTCTCTTACCACCGTGTAGAATTTCGAAGACGAGTCTTCAATTTGGTCGGTCCATATTATTGAAGCATGACCGCGCGATCTTTTGCCTTTGGTATTTTCAACCACAATAAGTTTGTCCAAACTTTCGTCGCCTCTGCGCATTTTGTGGCCAAAATACGAAAGAATACGTTGTCGGCATAAGGTGTACAAGCGCGTTTTTATACGGAGCTGGTTCAGGATCGATATTAATATAAGAAATATATGTACAATTACTTAACAAAATTCAAATTATTTATTTACTATAAACTTTTAATTTGTGCACAGTAGTGAAATTACAACGTCAGTGTTTCATATTTTTAATTGCACCAAATATTTTTACACTTTGCTCCTCTTAAGTAAAAGTATATTTAAATCTATATAAATCGAAATCTTTGATAGATACTTTAAAACTCTTTACGCGGCATGCTCGCGTAAAATCAAACGATACAAATGCAAACATTTACGCTCTAGATTTGCATAATAGTACAGTCAAGTACAAAACTGACACCGAGACAGAGAGATGCAAAGTGACATGGACAACAAAGTATCGCCGGATGAGGCAGCGTTTTTAAATTTTACTGAAAATTAATCTCACTCTTCGGCATTGCTTTGAAGTCGACATTTTGCGAGTGACTGTACAAGGGGTCTGTTTTAATCTAGTTAATCATCGTACGATACTTGAACGTTGAAACTGTGTTGTAAATGGAAAATGATGGAAGTCAAAGCTTTAATGGAGCTGCTCAGTTACATATGGCAATTGGAGTTCCGAAATCGAATCACTATACTGTGATTGCACTAATATATTACAGTTAATAACTAAGTACGTTAAAAATATGTTGATGGCGCAGGAGGATAAGCTATTATACATATGTTATATTATAGTCATACTATGATATATAACAATAATGCATATCTGTATAATAATATTTTAACTAAATATTTTTTTTTGCAATAATTAATTTTCTAATAAAATTAAAAATAGAAGATACTTTTCGTTCTTAATTTATGAGTTATCTATACATTTCATATCAAGGAACATGAAAATGTCTTTAATATAACTATTTCTAAGACAAAGCTTATAAGTTCATTCATCGTGTCGTATAAAATAAACTTTTGGCAAGTTCTAATCTAAGTTTTGTTGTCGCCAGAGACAGAGAGACGTCACCGCGAAGAAGATCTATTGGTAAAGCAACAGAGTTAAAAAGTAAGTTCGAGATAACTTCTTTTTATTAAATTACACTTTTTTGCCTATTGTGGTACGATTATAATATTAAAGAAAATTTTACTTTGTAAATAATATCATATACTATACATATAGTATATAAAATAACTAAATAGTTATTATTCCCTAGGTATCTTTTGCATTTATAATATTCCCCTTGCTTGAATTGATGTCTTTATTCATTAAATAATATCACTTTCAATTTTGTTTATAATATAATACTAGCAGAACTCGCGCTCGCGCTAAAACTACAAAAAAAAAAACTAAAAAAGTAGGTTTCATACAAACTTTCAACCCCTACTTTACCCCCTTATGGGATGAATTTCGAAAAATACTAAAACACGTATTTATTTAATTGTATTGAAGAGCATTAATACCAAGTTTCAAGCGAATTCTGATCATAAATATTTTCTTGGGTTGTATTGTAACGTATTTTCTCGTGGGAATGAGATAATATCCTGCGGTAAAAAGTAGCCTATGTCACTCTCCAGGCCTCCGACAATCACCACACAATAATCACGTCTAAAACTACAAAATAACTCTAAAAAGGAAGATCTCATACAAACTTTCATCCCCTATTTTACCCCCTTACGGAACGAATTTCCAAAAATGATAAAACAAAAATATTTATTTAATTGTATTGAAGAGCATTAATACCAATTTTCAAGTTATTCTGATCATAAATAATTTTTTGGGTTGTATTATAACGTGTTCTCCCGTGGGAATGAAATAACCTCCCGCGGTAAAAAGTAGCCTATGTCACTCTCCAGCCCTCCAACTATCTCTACACAAAAAATCACGCCAATCTGGCATTCTGTTTCGATTTGACGTGAAAGAAGGACAAACAAACAAACACACCCACATTTATAATATTAAAATGTTATGGACACTACAATATATAATATAGGACTTTCATACTTTCATTTCACCACCCTCAAGTGTTATTTACCACGATAAAAAGTAACCTATATTCTTCTCCAGAATTCCATCTATCTTTATTACAAAATTCATCAAAATTGGTTCTTTCGTTACTTTCGCATATATTTTCATTTCAATTTTAAATAATAATATAAAATTTACTTCACGAAGAAATTATAAAACACACACTCACAAACTTTAGTATTTACTTATAAAATTAGTGTAAAGACTTTAATAGAATAAAATTTATAATCACAACCAAATAGTAAATGAAGTTTTAACGTCGCTGAAATGCAAACCCTAACCGCAAAAGGCGACTGACCCATTAAGTAGTTCATGCATAAATACATGGTAAGGTTTCAGGTGATGCTTTATAGAATGATTAGGTATTTTTTACACATTTTAAAAAATATTTCAGATTCTAATTATTATTCAACCCTTTTTAATGTCCCACTGCTGGGCAAGGGCCTCTCTATAGTACAAGGGGGATCAGGCCAGGGTCCACCACGCTGGCCAAGTGCGGGTTGACGGACTTCACATGTCTTTTGAAAACTTGTTAGGTTCTCTCAACATATAGGTTTCCTCACGATGTTTTCCTTCACCGTTAAGACAAATGGTAATCATATTGGAAATGATTCGAACATGAAAGTATCAGAGGTGCCAGACCCGGGATGTGAACCCGCTTCACTCGGTTTCCCAAGCGAGCGTGCTGCCTGGGCTACCACTACCTCAGATTCTAGTTACTAAAATGCAATTATTACCTAGCTGTTTATTTAGATATTCTACTGATATATTATTAAATACTGTAAAAATATTTTAAGCAAAACTTGCGCATTTTATAAAATCTTGATACAATTCTATAAAGTTATATAAACGATTCTGATTAGACTCGCCTTTGCCTGCACAAAGAGGATAAAAGTATTAAACGTTATCCTCCAGAAACTGCAATTTGCAGCAATATTAATTGACGTCGTCTTTAAAGTGCATTTAGTAGGGTTATTCAGACTAGATTCGCGATAAAGTATAATAGCGTGCAGTTTAGTATTTAAAGTTTAACCAACTTTCAACGGTGGTAATTTTCTAAGTTGCAAATTGTCAGTGCAATTATATATTTTGTGAATGACATATTCTTTAGATTCCCGTGAATATTAAGGAAATGACAAATGCGACACTGTAATATTTTCGTAAAATGGTTACATGAAAGAATTGGATGGTTACTTACAGCCTGCCTCGGTGGTGTAGTGGCTAGCATGTACGGCTGCATACTTGGAGGTCCTGGGCTCGAGTCCTGGGTCGAGCCAAGTTTAGTTATTGAGTCTTTCTCTATAGTAAGCCTCAGTTATTAGTATTTTCTGCGCAGTTGGCTAGTTTCAATGAGATTGGCCGCCGTAGCCGGAATCGGCTAGGAGAACATCATCATCATCATCACTTACAGCGTAGAAAAGTAAATGTCTAATATTGATCAAATAATAAAACAAACCTAAAATGGTAATAATTATTTCGTTTTCACTTTTAAATGTTATTAATGCAAATTTTTATTCCATGTTAAATAATTAAATTGTTCTAATATTTTAAAAATAATCGTCTGTTATAAGTATCTTTCAAACCAATAATATTACCAGAGTCGAGCATTTATTATTTTTGTAGAACTTAGTGTTTGTGGAATAATAGAATCAGAAGCAAACCGTAGGAGTTCTGTAAATCTTTGAGTGCAAAATATTAAAGAGGTTTTATTTCAACAATCTAATTTCATGCTAGTGGAATTGAGTGGAAGTAAAATAGATTTAACTTCCCTATTTCTTTTATCAACTTTGATTAGATAGCCGTCGGATGCACAAAGACGGTAACAGTATTAAATTCTTTTCTCTAGAAAACTGCCATTTGCAGTG
Source organism: Brenthis hecate (assembly GCA_951806755.1). Taxonomy (NCBI): domain Eukaryota; kingdom Metazoa; phylum Arthropoda; class Insecta; order Lepidoptera; family Nymphalidae; genus Brenthis; species Brenthis hecate. The sequence goes on along the minus strand of OX638272.1, from coordinate 1,512,665 downwards.
ATATTAATCGATGTCACTAAAGTCCATTTAATAGAATTATCTTGACTTTAGTGATGTGCTTTAAAATAAAACAGAAAGATTACCAGAAAACAGTAGGTACTATGAAAATTTACTATATAGAACATTATATTTATAAAAAAGAATGGATGATAGTATAAATATTTAGTCTGTTATTAAAACTAAACTTGTGACAAGTTACCACTTCCCTGTGACACTTGTAAAAAAAAAGAAAAAAGCCATCTGATTATTGGCACTTAGCGTTTCTAAGATATTTTTATTTATTTTACGTACCAATGCACATGATCAATTATATTCATCTTATGATAAGCTACCTTTTAAGAGAATGATAAAAACGTATAACATTTTTGATCAATTGGCATTTTCATCAGTAAAATTATATTTATATTGACTCCACTGTAACACTCGCACATTGATAGCAATATGCAATTCTATTCAATTTTTCCATAAGATGAATATGTTATGGAATTTACTAGATTTCACAGAGGTTTCACATATTTAAAAATACTATTTTATTTATACTATACACATATAGTGTATACTTTAAACTCATGTTTATTAATTTTAAATTTATGTAGGTATATGATTAGAGTACAGTAGATAGAAGAGCTTTTTAATGAGCTTTATCACTACGGCTTAATGTAATCAGATGCATATTGTGCGTTCCGGAAACGCATGACGTGCGGGAAGGAAATTTAATATCCAGCGAAGAAATCTAATTTAAAGTCGACAGTATGCTTAGACACAGAAAAATTCTTTAAATATATCCATACTTTCGAGATTATACTTACTTTACTTAGGAATAATATAAATGTGAAATCGTGTTTGTTTGTTTGTTTGTTTGTTTGTTTGTTTGTTTGTTTGTTTGTTTGTTTGTTTGTTTGTTTGTTTGTTTGTTTGTTTGTTTGTTTGTTTGTTTGTTTGTTTGTTCTTTCTTTCCGATGACTTGAAGGGGTATTTCATAATTTTTTGGATGTTTTACTCAGCAGTGCATAATTTTTTTTTCAATGACGGTACGGTAATGCTTGAAATAACCCAGCAAGTACTAACTCGACATCGTTCGAATGTAATAAACAGAATTATATTTTACTATAAGTATTCTCTCTAAAATAGCACATAAGGCTGTATAATATTATTTAATTATTTACGTGTTCAATGAGCTTGTAGTGCATAGTTAAGTGCACTAAACTGCAATTAATTGATATGATTTTATCTAATGATTTGTTGATAAGCTGTTGTTATACTTAATTTGTGATTTTATATTTAATTTATTATAATCTAATACAATATGTTTTTTCAGGACCTTCTCAACTAATCTCCGAAATAAATAATGAAAAAGCAACACCACAGGCTCCAGTATATGCCACAATACGGCCGGCAACTTCTAACAACAAACTTTCTTCACCGATACGATCACTAAACTCCCCACTAAATTCTATTCCACTTGTGAAGTCCATATCTCCTGAGCCGCTCAAATTTCACCCAACTAATCCTTTCTACTCCACATTACCACATTACACGAGCTCTTCAAAACTTCCTATTCCGAATGGCAAACCTTCCAATACCCCAACACATAGACCTATCAAACCAACTGACTCCTACAATAAGAACAACGAAAATGACTTAAAATTATCCTCATTCTTTTCTAAGAAATTCGACTCAGGTCCTAGTAGTATACCAAATATGAGCACTGAATCGCATATAAATAATTCTTATGAAACATCACCAAAGTGTTTATCAAACGACTTATATAGTTCCTTTTCTGATAGTCAAATTAAGTGTGAAACTAGAAAAAATTATGACATAAAAGACAATGTAAATCCATTTGAAACAATGAAAGCTAATGATTTAAGAAATAATTTCACAAATTCGGAAGATAAGTTAAATAATAAATCAATAAATGGATCTACCCTGAATTATTCTAAAAGCGACGGTGACTTCCGGTTGAACGAGGAAGTTATTAAACGTTCTATGATATCTGAGAAGAAAATTAGTGAGATCGAAGAAACAAAAACGATAAAGAAAATAACACTTAATGGATCTAGTGAGGGCGAAAACTACAGAAATGGAGTATCAAACTACCGTGATGATAAAAAATCAAAATTTAACATGAACAAGGAAGAGATGCCTGAGAATTCTACTACTGAGCGCATTATTCCAATAACGATACAAAATAACGATTTTAGTAAAAATAATTTCGGACAGAGCGAAAATACTCAAGGCAAATTGGCTCGCACGCCTGTTTACCAGACATCGACTGAAGAACATAGTGTAGGTAAGTAGATACGTATATATAGTTTGAATATTATTTTCAGGCTCTAAATACTGCTGTAATAGATACAAATTTACTACAATACATATTTTTTTAAAGATTTTCAAGGTAGCATAACCAAAATATATATTTTAATATAATATATTCTTGATATCTTTTAAATACAGCATATACGACAGTCTAACTTGTCACTACTTTTAATTGATATATATATATATATATATATATATATATATATATATATATATATATATATATATATATATATATATATATATATATATATATATATATATATATATATATATATATATATATATATATATATATATATATATAATCAGTAAGTTAAAGTAGAACGGAATATATATAAAACAAAGTCGGGTTTGTTACAACACTTATAACTCAAGAACTGCTGGATCGATTTTGATGATTTTTGTTTTGTTGGATTTGTTTTTACTCCGAATAGCAGAATAACTATTAAAACATCGGAAAAATTAACGTTTGTTTTAAATAATAAATCATTTCATATTAACCGTTAAAACGTACCTAGAGACGAACCTTAGCGAAGCGAGGGTGAGTCGCTAGTATACGGATAAAGTATTCTAGAAGTGAGTATAGTACTGGATCAAATTATTCGAAATTAAAAAAAAAAAACTTCAATGCAATGGACTCTTATCTCTCGTTATGAACTCTTGAAACGACTACAATCAATTCCGAGAAATAAAGAAAATTCTGTTACATCGCAACAAGATTTAATCATAAAATAGGGTAGTAATAATGGAAGGAAATTAAAAATGCTATCGAGTATTATGTTTAGTGTTATATTTAATACAAGTTATCGCCCTGGCTCTGTACGGGCTCTAACTATATTTCGTGCGTCTTTGAAATCGAGTACCAACTGCGATTTTTCAATATGAACTCAAATTGTTGCTAATTTCTAACCTTCCATATTTATAAAATGAAAGCCATATTATGTAAATCAATCAATGTATCATATCACAGTAAATTCTGTAGGGACAAATAAAAAATAATGTCTGTATCTAATTTCAACATCTAATAGAAGTACAAATAAATCATTGATTAATGCTATACAGGTTCATTTTTAATTTATTGAAAATCTTTTGGGAATACACTATTTACACCCTAACAACAACATCTGTAAGAAAAAAAAATTAATATTTCTTAAATTTCACAAAAATTAAAAATATTTTTATTGCACCTTTTAAACGGTAATAGTCCAGCATTAGCAAAAGAAAGCGCTTGACCGGTGGAGTGGGAGAGGTGGAGGGGTGTAGTAGGTGGTGCTTACTCATTTAAAGTTAACCAGATGCCATTTAGAAGGTGCAGTAAAAATATTTTTATTTTTGTATTGAAATAAAATTTTTTAGACACATATTTTTTTTTTCTCACAGATGTTGTTGTTATGATGTAAATAGTATATCCCCAAAAGGTTTCCAGTAAATTAAAAATGACCTTGTATATAAAAGATAATAATAAACCCACAAACAAAAAAATTGGAAATAATTTAAGAAATTTAAACGTTTGAGTAGCTTTTTTTAAACAGTCTATTGAGTTTCGAGAATCGTTGTTATTTTCTACTTAGGATTAAATGAGATCAAATTTCACCAGCCTCATTAATTTTTCTCAATTCTCGCAGTTTTGGCAAATTTTCAAACTTAACGCTTAATATTATGATGAAAACTCGAGTCAACGTACCGATAAATTTGTTTTTAATCGAATCACCTCTATCATGTTTCGTTTACTATATTTACAGAGGCCTTATTGCCTGTTTTTTTTTATTTTATTATTTCTTTGTTTATATAACATATACTCGCCTGAGTCGATTTGGCTTTTCTTTAATACTAAAATATTATTTTTTAAATAATCTTGTCATTCCTTTTCACGTATTCAGGGGTTAAACTTTAAAAAATATATTTAGTCACTACTTTTATCACTTAGAGGAATAATACCGTCAAAACAGCCTGTTATTCTTACGGCTCAGCCTTGGCGTTGATTTTATCAATCAGTATAAGTTACTTAAAAAATATAGATTATCGTTTTTATGATAGAGTAAAATCAAAAAGAAATTGCTGATTGCGTTGATTTTTATGAATTATTGTTGCACGCCCGCAAAGGTTCCTGGTACAGTGTCGATTACACACGAAACGAAAGCCGTACCAAATTATTTACATATTTATTAGTCAGTAATCAACACAACCTTTATAGGTACGAGCATCAATTTAAAGGTGTGTAAATATTTAAATAACTATTTGATAGCTGCGGAAGTGCAAAGTGGTCGGGGAGTTAATTTTTTATATTAATACATTAATATATAATATATTAAATATCAATTCATATATAATACTCACCCTCGCTCCGCTCGGGTTCGTCCCTACTTACGTTTTATCGTTTAGTTTAGATTTCCCAGAGATTAAATATTTTCCCGCAGTAACAAGTATCCTATATCGGATAAACAGCTATCATCATACCAAATTTCATCCGTGTTTTCCGTAATACGGCCACAGACAGACAGACAAAAATTCTAAAAAAAAAAACATAAACTCGGTCTCTGTTTCGATAATAATGTTTATTTCAATAAGATTTTCCAAAAAAATATTTAATGTACAGATTCGGCTTAGTTACAATTTTATTATATGTATAGATTAGGATTGATCATTTTTTGATTAAAATATTGTCGTTTACTTTCAATTAGGAAATGTTTGCACAAATCATGTAATTAATTCTCATAAAGCTCAAGTAAAAGATTTCTTTTGAAGTAAGGGCGAATATTGATTTAACTGATTTTTCCAGTCTATTTAAGACAAAGTAGATAATTGATCATAGCTATTCAGCATACTATATATATATATATATATATATATATATATATATATATATATATATATATATATATATATATATATATATATATATATATATATATATAAAAGAAAGTCGTGTTAGTTACACTATTTATAACTCAACAACGGCTGAACCGATTTGGCTGAAAATTGGTGGGGAAGTAGCTTAGACCCAGGAGACGGACATGGGATACTTTTTATCCCGTTCGATTGCGTTCCCGTGTGACGTGACATAAAACTCAAGAACGGCTGGACCAATTTTTATGATATTTGAATTTTTGGATTTCTCTTAGTCCGGAATAGGATAATAAGTATTAAAACATCAAAAAAATTAACGAAAAAAAATTATATGGCTAGCGCTGGCTAATAACTATTTATCTCTATTTAAAACGTACCTAGCGACGAACCCGAGCGAAGCGAGGTTGAGCCGCTAGTATATATATATATATAAAAGGCAAAAGTGATTGACTGATGTATCAACGCCCAAGCGAAACCCTTAGGGCTAAAAACTTAAAATTTCACACACGTATTTCTCTTATGACGTAGGCATCCACTAAGGAAGGATTTTTTCAAAATTCAACCCCCAAGGGGGTGAAATAGGGGTTAAAAGTTTGTATGAAACTTTTTATTCCTTGGACATATTTGCATGAAATTTCGTATGAATTGAGTACGGCAAAAATAATGAGTTACGTATTTCGGCGGTTTCCATAATTCAACCACTAACAGGGTAAAATAGGGGGTGCAAGTTTTTAGGAAACCTACCTTTTTAGAGTTTTTTTGTAGTTTTGCGCGAGCGAAGCCGTAGGTTCTGCTAGTCTCTAAATAATAGAGAACAGGGAAAAATAATCCCAAATTCAAAACATGCTTTATGGTCAAATGGATACATTGTGACTATCTGTTTTAAATAATATCTTAGAATTTTTCGCAGTCTTATTTTTATTTTTGATTTTTGGCCTTTCAAATCAAAAAATACTTCGATGCCACTTATTTTTTCGGTAAAAATTCTTTTATAATTTTTTAACTGGCGATAGTCTATTATTTATAAGACGTCAAAAGCCTCAATAAAGAATTTGAAACGTCGAGAGTCATAATTTCGTATATTTGTACAGTTGTAGCGTCTTTATTAATTTTCCGAGTTGACCGGAAGTTAGAGGGGACTGAGCTGAGTTTACCCGCAAGTGCACAGAGATAGGGGAGTTTAGAATATCTTCAACTAATTTCGTTTTCGAGTGTCTTCAACAAGTTTGACCGTAGCTTTGCCCGCGTCATATTACTTCAGTAAAAAGTAGCGTGTTTACGATATATAAAGCTATCTCGGTATCGAATTTTACCTTAATCTGTAAAGCCATTAAAGAATGAAAAAAATTTTCAAAGTTAGGTACACTAACTTCCTCAATCGTAAGTTCTCATATTTTATTTAGTTTGATATCTATCAAATCAATTGTGTCCAGTATTGTATTTCATTACCAACATTCTGACAACATGGGAGACGTGATTGTACACAAAAACTTCATAGGAAAAATAAGATTAGTTGATAATGACTTCACTGATAACTTATCTTATTTTCCTATGTAGTTTCTTCTATAATCTATACATATAATAAAATTGTAACTAAGTCGAATCTGTACATTAAATATTATCTGTAAAATCTAATTGAAATAGACATTATTATCGATACAGAGTCCGAATCTATAGTTTTTAGAATTTTTGTCTGTCTGTCTGTCTGTTACCGCATCACGAGAAAATTACTAGACAGATTTTGATGAAATTTGGTATGATGATAGCTGGTTATCCGGGTCAACATATAGAATACTTTTTACGGCGGGAAAATATCTCATTTTTGAGAAAAAATACAAAAACTCCATTGTAAGAGTATACTAACATGCAAAACCTAAGAATTTGGTTTTTGGTCATCTGAACGCGGGCGGAACCGCGCGCAATGCTAGTATACAAATATAGTTTAATACTCTGACATCATAACATTGGGATGTGATGATGCAATAATGAACCATTATCGCATTTGCTCTAAATCAAACGGGACAAGCCAAGGTCTCGGGCTAGCCCAGGCGCGGTGTCACGCTTCGAAAGACATTTCAGTCTAGCTCAATTTTTGAAATTGTGTCAACTAATTTATGACTTACATTAATTCATATCAATTTTATTAACACTATCAAAATAGGTTAAATTATATTAATTTTCCTTAGATATTGCAGACTTTTACTAATAGATAATCTAATAATTGTTTGAAGAACGTACTCAAAGACTCAGATTTAGTCTTTACTGTATGCAATATCCATACAAACAAGAGGAAACGCTACTATAAACGTAACTAGATGTTCTATTTTTGCCTTTTACATTAATATAAATATAATGGCCATAAAAGCATTAAAAAAATATTAAGTTTTTTAGTCATTTCTTTTTTCCATGAACCTTTCTTTGGAATGTTAGGGAAATATGATAGACATAATTTAGAAATAACGCGTATTGCATAATAAGAATTGAAACTGCGAAAAGAATAACTAACTTAACAAATGCTTTTTATGTATGTACCAGATGGCCAAACGGTCTCTTAATGAAAATGCTGAACAAAAAATAAGGATGAGTACTCCTCGGCAAGAATAAGAAAATTGTATTAATATTTGATATAAAACAGCAAAACAGAAGGTTCTCTTCTACATCTTTAATGGAAAAAACTCTATGTAGGTTGTATATTGAGGATTTGAACTACATAAATGAAACCAGTCAAGGTCCTGGACCGGCCTGGGTGCGGTGTTACGCTCTGGAGCCCACCTGGATACTCACCCGAAATCTTAAGTAATATCACCGTCGACTTAGCATAACGTTCTTCTGACAGCGTTCAAGACAGTCGCTTTTTTAATTTTAATAGTGTAAATTGTGATAAATATTTAAACAAATGTGATCAAATGAACTTTTTATATAAAGAAAAGAATATATTTTAGACATTCGATAAAATATGAATTCGCCTTGCTTTGCAAATACTCCGTACATCTTTCATCCGCCATCTGAATCTTCGGCAACGGAGACAGATGACAGTACGGATTCTGGTTGTGAGAAAACTGTCGATGGCGGTATTAAAACGAAATACATCGACCCCAAGCGAAGAACAATTAACAAAGTTAGCAAAAAGATACTAAAAGCGATCGAGCGACTAACATGTAACATAAAGCGACCCTCGAAGACAAAGAAAGTTGGTGAAAGCTATAAGAAGAATAAGTTTAAAGGTCAGTATAGGCTGAAATTCTAGAGGTTTTTTTTATTTATACTAGAATCTAGCTCTAATGGATTCGCGTGTTGAATTTTGTTTAAAGATATTAAAAACGTATAGAGAAATCTTTTAAACTAGTATTCTGTGTTTCTCCCTTTATGTACAACGTATTAAATTTAACTTGAAGATGAATAATCCATACTAATATTATAAATGTGAATTTGTAGGCAGTATAAAATGTTTATCATCTGAAAAGTAAAAGCAGTTCAGAAAAAAAAGTTAGGTAACTCGGACAGCGACCAAAAATAAAGATTGTTTTATATTTGTTTTAACTTTATTTTTAAGAGTCAACCTTTAGGTGATACGGTCAAAAAGCACACTTAGTAAGTATTAATAAAATTACATTATATAATATATCGTCTACAATAAATAAGATAAAAATAATAAAACTCCCTCAAATAGGTAATGAAATGTTAACACGGTAAAACTTTTCTTTTACTTTCTTTAATAGATATATTTAAATCTACCTTAATTTTATACATATTATAATTATACTGTCTAAACTCCTTATAAACTAGCAAATTAAACTAGTTACTAATAGGATTTAACATTTTAGCACTGACAATAAAAATACGGTTATGTTAGTGAAGGTAGTTTATGTTTTACAATTAAAACTTTTACAGTTATTCATTTGCAACTTTAAAATCTTGCTCTCTATTATATATAGAAATAACAGTGTCTACTGAAATATGCGCATTACATACAGAAAGAATCATTACTTTGGTATGCTAATACTAATTTGGTATTGCATATTCGTTTTACGCCTACATATCTTCGTGTAGAACTTGGGTTGTATTTACACAAATATTAACTTAAAAGTATTTTCGTCCGTACAAAAAATAATATATTTTAAAATACTTAATAAATAATATTAAAATTTACGTAGGCATTAAAGCTGAAAAATGCTAAAATTTAAACAGCGTACCTCATATTTTTGCACTCGCGCCCGACAATGTGGTCTGATAAGGCGTCAAAATTTATACGCAGTTGTTATTTTTACATGGACATTGGTAGCATGCATTATATTGAATCACGGTATAACGGCTATAATTTTATTTTTTCCTTTGTATAAAATAAATTATTATACTTCTAAGTATTTGTGTAGTGTAGTGTACATTAATTTATTTTCAACGAGCTGACGACACAGGTCTGACCAGCGCGCATGAAGCCGTAGGTTCGAACACCGCATGAACGAGTATTTACAGAGCTTGCTACATACATATTCACCTTAATTATATTATAAAAACGCATCGCACCTACGTGTAAAATTCAGAGTGCTGGCGGAAAGGTGGCTAATGTAGAGAGAGGCGAACATAGAGTCTAGGTCTCTGAGAGTAGAACTCTAGGTCGTCTGTCTACTTGCGATTAAAAAGCGTAAACTCTAAACACGTAAAATATTATATTTTTGTTAGGAGCATGAGGCGCTCCTACAAAAGTCAATTAAAAATGTAATTTCGTGTAAGGTGTCAATTTTATGAAAAAGATGATCCTATTGTCGTGTCTCATTTGAATTGCTAAAGCTTGGACGATATTGAGGAGTTTCTAAATTAACTGACCGATTTCAAAGTAGGAGTTACACAATTCGCATATACGAGTATGTATGTTATTCATATGCATGGTGCGAAATCTATTAAATGTTAAATATTTTTAACAGCATAATTCGGAGAATTCTTCACGTAGAATCGATTCCGTGCCGGTAACAACATAAATAAAGTTAATAACAGCTTAACTAATAAGAAAAAAATATGCGAAAAATCCGTCCAAGACATGATGTTAATGATTCTGAATACTATTACGTTCCGGACCCCAGGCACTTTAAATAGCCTCGCTGAGTATGCAACTTTGGTACTATCTCAGTCCTTGATGTGCAAAAAATATGATAAAAAGACCCTTCGTCGTCCTTTCGCGTATTGAAAATAAGATTAGTTTATTTTTGAAATAACGGAAGGGGCACCGATTCTCAGAAAATATACAACGTTTTGTATGATGTAATTTGCTTGTATATATCTCTATGTATAGAACGTCTATTTTAAAATTATTTTGGTAGAATTGAAAAGAATGTAAAAAATTATAATAATTCTAACTCTCACAAAAAATAAATAAAAAAACACATGATATGAAAAGTGAGTGAGTGACTAGACAGAGAGAGTAGACTTCCAGTGACCCCCCTTCCCCTCTCCCAAAGAATTTCGAAGGAAAATTGCTGTTAAAAAATTTTGCAATGTCAAATGCTACGTCGACTAGGCTATTATATAAACAAAGTTAAAATAATGAAATGTTTTATTTAATAATATTTAAAACTAATACGACAAGGATCTACATTGTATTTATACACATAAAGACAAATGAAATATATCAAACAAATATTTATAAGTTAAATATAAATATTACACGAATCAGAGGAACAGATTCCGTTGCGCAATAGAGCTATTTATTTGCCAGGTCGATGCACCTTCACTTTGTTCGGTTTAACTGAACTACACCACATTTAGTTCGGTTATCGATTTAATTAATAACAAGTAAAAGTTTGCTGTCTAAAATACTAGTGCTCGATAATTTTTATATTCTCGTTTGTTTTATAATATGCTTCGACATACAAACTTTCATCCCCATTCTCACTCCTTAAGGGGGATCCGAGATTTAAACTAGTTCATTCACTCACTTTTAATATCACGTGTTTTTTTATTCTTTAATATTTAAAGGTATATCATGTGATTTTAAAATAAACTTTATTTTAGTAAAAATAATTTTTCTTTTAATTTTCTTCTATATAAAACTTCCTGATAATAACAAAAACTAAAATAAAAGAATTATCCAATTTGGTGCAGTCGATCCGAAGTACTCAACTTCGGATTCTTTCATTTTTATAATAGATTTTATCAATAAAACTTAAACATAGCTCTGATATATTTTAATCACAATATTTGAACATACTACACATTAGCATTAACCAGACTGAAACAAAAATATATCCATCGTAATAATCGAAAATTATTGAGTAATATATGCTTATTGTGTACACAGTAAAAGAACATTCCAACAACAGTATCAAAAAGAATTCTTAATTTTTTCTTTATAACATGTATGTTGGATGTTGATTTAATTTTTGGATTAAAAAAATGGTAATTTATATAAATAACAGCGCATAACAGTTTAAAGGGTTTTGTAAATGGTCAATGCGTTTACCCTCTAGGTATTTCCTTATTGACTTTAACTAAGCAACAATAATTAGGTACGAGTATATTTTCAACCGACTTCAAAAAGGAGGAGGTTCTCAATTCGACTGTATGTTTTTTTTTTATGTTTGTTACCTCAGAACTCCGTCATTTATTAACCGATTTGGACAATTTTTGTTTTGTTTGAAAGGGTATACTTCCAGATTGGTCCCATTTAAATTTCAAAAAAAAAAATACCACCCCTAAGGGTGGAAAAACAACTAATGATGAATTTAACCTACTTCTAATTGTCATATTGACTTGAAACATTGCAAGTATTTCTATTTCCGTTGATAGTACAGTGGTTCGGTGTTGTTGACCTGATCTGATGGCAAGACCAGAAGGTGGATAGGTGGAACTATTCAACGGCTAATAGTAGATACTTTGAGTTTGGGCTTATTTTGTTTGATTTGACAAGCCTAACACGTTAGAATTCTTACTTTGCTACTACTGTCTACACTAAAAAGGGAAAAATAAAAACTTTTTAACAAAAAAATAAAAACCGACTTCAAACAAAAGCACTAAAAAGTAAAAAATAACTGATTGGTAGTTTTCAATTACTATACATACCTAATCAAATATTTTCGAAGTCGGTGTGCTTTGGCTAAGTAATTAAAGCCTACCTATTAAATACATACCTAATCAAATATTTTCGAAATCGGTACGGTTGTTTGAAGTCGGTTTTTATTTTTTTGTTAAAAAGTTTTTTTTCTTCATATTATACGAAAAGGGAGATTTTTAAATAATTTTATGAAAATAAAACTGATAAGATACTGATACGCTCTCTCTAAAGAATGACTGATCGTGTAAAATATTGCCTATATAATATTATTCCAGATTTACATTTTAATCAAGAATCAAAATAAAACCGCATAAGAATCCAAAACTTTAGTTTTATTTATAACTTGGAATAGATATGTTTATAACAACTTCAAATTTCATCATGTTTATGAGAAAAAAACCCATAAAGATGTAATGAACTAGCGTTTACACAACAAAATGTAGGGGTGCGCCTACGCATCGTGGTAATCTGACAAGCTCAGTTCCGCCCCTTTGATTGGCTCAATGCTTACCTCGCTTCAATGGTAACGCACAACACGTGTTCCACTTTGAACATAGAGTCTTGCACAACTCCCCGTTCATTCACAATTTGCCACGTAAAAATACTATACCCATTATATGTAGTATAAAAGTGTGAGAAAAAAATGCATTGTCACATCATTGAAACTAAAAGCTACAATAAATAATTAATAAATATGTTGGGACGTGTCGGTCCTGCGCCTTAACTCTCACTGGTCGTGTCGACTACTCGTTTCACCGGAATATGAGAGTGACAGGAATAGAGAGTGCACTTATATCTGCGTGCACGCTTCTGCACTATAATATCTCCTGCGCAGATGGCTAGTCTCAATGAGATTAGCCGTGACTGAAATCGGTCGGAAAGTCATTATGGCTGTACCTAGACGAGGTATTATATGGACCTATAGAAATTTTAATTTACCTATTTGATTACATTTATAAAATAACTAGCAGTACCCGCGAGTTCGCCCTCGTTCAAACTACTAAAAAACAAATTCTTTGACACACCGATAGCAGCGCCACCTACCGGATCCAGTCGTATTTTTAAATCATCCAGGAGTCCATTGAAATATACACACAAATTTTCATCCAAATCGGTCCAGCCCTTTATGAGGATTAAGGTGACAAACACACGTACAGAAGAATTATACATAGATGAATATCTTGCCTTATTTTTTAGGTGTACTACAGCTCTACTCATGTATCAACACAAGAACAAGAATCATGAAAATCACTTCATAATTGGCAAAGATATGCGAGACGTCACAAAAGAAACATACACGTGATTTATTCACCCCTTTCTTGTTGAACTTGGTCAAAAAAAATTTAAAAGTGCGCGTTTTCTTAGAACTTTTCTAATGTAAATAACAAAATATCCTTCTGTGATATAGTATAGTGAAAACAAGAAAAATATGATTAAATATTATTGTAATTTATTCTTCTTACATTTTATCAACCAAGCCGACATTTAGATACAACATCATCCAAACTTACTTACGAATCACGACAAAGTTTGTGACAGACAGCAAAGGGCGAGACGTCAACGTGATAAGAATTTAACTTTACTGGAATCATTATGCTACTTATGTTCCGAATCTAAATCAAAAGATGACGTGATAATTTTGATAATACTTATTAGTATAAAACTAACACTCCAGTTTTATAATAGTTTTTATTTTGAAAGTAAATGACTTTAGAAAAAATAAGGTTTAAGAAAGCAGAGGTGAGCTGTGTTCTTATTTAAGAATTTAACTACAAAAACAATATATAACTATACAATATACTTTTTGGGTGCACAGAAAGAATAAGATGGAAGAATCCCAAATGTTCAATTTGGTATAATATTCATTAGTAGTGTGTAAATACAGATTAAGTAGGGGGAAGTCTCGGCGGAATTTTAAAAGATAAGTGTTTAGTAGACTTAAAAATGACCAGGTTCTCCTAAAGTTACTTAGGAATGATGCATAATATAAAACTAGCGACTCACACTCGCTCCGCTCGGGTTAGTTTTAACGTTTAGTACAGATTTCTCAGAGATCAGATAATTTTTCGGAGTAAAAAGTATCCTATATGTTGACTCGGTTAACCAGCTATCATCATATCTTTTCTCGTGATGGAAAAAGCGAAAGAGGTAAATAGAGATCGGAGTGTTTGACACTCTGTTTTCTCTGTCTACATCGAAAGAGATGTAGAGCGGATAAGATAACGAGTATGTGAGAAAAATATAACTAGTGAAATGATTGGAAAAATCATAATTTTTAACATGTACAAACTGTTTTCTAATTAAGTTAAAATACACCATTCTCAAAATTTAACCTAAAATTTCGTCAGTCTTGAGTTTTTAATGCCTGCTTCGTATTTTATCATACGATATACGTACATATGTCTACACGTAAGCAGCTTTGCTTTACTATATTAGCGTTGACCTACATATCTAGTGACCACATGTTTTACAAAACTTTTTACCACTTACCTTTAAATTAAGCAATTTTATCATAATTAAGCCTTAGCTTACTAATATCGTATTACGAATAAAACATCTGTGCGTAACGTCGGTTAATATGCTGAAATTTGTGACAATTATTACAAGTTAAAATCATTGTTTTTAAGCAATTCTATAAAACTATAACTATATATTTGACGACACGTTTGGCTCAGCTTGTAGTGACTCTACTTACTATACCAGCGGACGCGGGTTCGAGTCCCGCTGGAGACATTCATTTGTGCAATGGGCACGAATGTTTGTACTCCAGTCATGGGTGTTTATATTTATAATATATTATATATGTGTAGTGTATCAACTATCTGGATTCTGGTATTCATAACACAAGCCTCGTAGCTTACCATGAAACTAGATGGTGCCGTGTGTTAATGTCCCAACGTATTTATTTATTTACGTTACGTAACATTTTAACGTGTAGTATATGTTTCTCAGAGAAGATATATTTTCCCGCAGTAAAAATTATCCTATATGTTGACTCGGATAACCAGCTATCATCATTCCAAATTTCATAAAAATCTGTCCAGTGGTTTTCTCCTGATGCGGTCACAGACAGACAGACAAAAAATCTAAAAACTCTAGATTCAGCCTCTGTATCGATAATAATGACTATTTGTATAACATTTTCCAAAAAAATATTTAATGTACAGATTCGACTTAGAATGTTATTATATGTATAGAAGATAAAAATAAGGTATCAAATTAGTACATTTTTAAAAACCTTTTGAAAAAGTTTTATCTGATAAGTAATCTATATACAAAGCAGGCACATATAAAGATTGCTAAATGACTAATTTATTTATGCCCAGATAAAACACTAGAACCAAAACGCTGAAATTTTGATAGAGTATCTAATCCCTAGGAGGATAAAGAGGGTAATCAGGTTTAGTAGTGGCACATACTATTCATAGTACCTACTCTACTTTTTAATGATTTTTCTTGAAATTTAGAAATAACACTCTTGTACATGTTAATTTAGACATTTCGGTATACGGCATAATTTTAGTTATTAACATACTGATATGCTTTATAAAACAATTAAAACAAAATAAATTTAATACTATATATAATTATATGTTTATAATGAAAAAATATATTTCAACGCAGAAACGACGAAGCAATCAAAGTTGCCTTCCCACGAGAATCAGATTGTTGTTATGCAATTTAGTTCATTGAATGCTTAGAGACAGATGTCTTGGTTTGCCAAACTTGATAACAGCTGGTGACATTCATTCATTCATATTGCCCTAACTTTAATTATTGTTTTGATATGAAACTTGTTTATGGTTTATAGTTCGCTGTATTACTTATGTTTATGGCGTATTGTTTACTAGTATTTAATATTGTGTAGAGTACCAAATGAAGAAGAACATATGTAAAATTATTATTAAATGCTTATCTAAAAACTTTAAAAAATTATTGCTTTTGCAACCAATCAAACAAACGTCATTTTTAATTTTAAATAAAACTATATTTTCGAATTATTTCGCGGATTTATAGAAAAATCGAAAGAGATATACCTAATAGAAAAACGAAGATCATTTATAAGTCTATCACTCTATGTCAACACTATGCATTGTTAATTGTTATATAAAAAAAAAAAATAACGCATATATTGCGACATCACATAGACTAAACAAGTTATTGTTACTACAATAACAAGCAAAAGAAAAAATTAAAATAAATCGATATCCATTCTGATTATAATTAGTTAACTTGACTTCAGTGATAAATTACGTTAGCCTTACTTTGCGCGACCTATTTTTGATGGCTTAATAAAACGAAGTTGAATAGAACATGCCACGACATGTACTGGGTGATGGATGGTTACAGAATTTACCTATTTGGTCTCGCGCAGTTAAACTGACAGTCAGTCGGCCACACCTCGACTTCGGACAATATATTGTATGCCAATCACATTCAAAACACGCGGAAATGTACATTACCGTAATTTTCATTTACTATATTTTCGACATTCGCTTACACAACCTATACTAATGTTATTAAACTAAATAGTTAATTTTTTCTTGTTTGTTTAAGTGCGATCATATTGAAGCTACCAATCAGATTTTATTATTTTTAGTCTATTTTATTGAGTAAGAAGAAATTTGCCTAGAGACGCTTAACATCACTAGTATATAATAAAGTAGGACATGCTTATAATTAAATAGCAATAAACAAAGTGAAATCTAATATAATACTTTTGATAATGCGATTTTAAGTACTAGGTCATTCTATACACTGGTTATTATCGTAAATGTCATCGAGAGTAGATACGTCGAGCAGGTAGTCGATAAATCTATTCTAATAAGATTTGAACGCATCATTAGTTCGCTACTCGCTGCATCCAAAATAACTTTATTTACCCGTTAAGCATAACATATAACACAATATAACATATATTTATAAACATTTTATACCTATTGAAGTTGATTTTTTATATTAAACTAGTGGCTCACCCTCGCTTCGCTCAGGTTCGCCTCTAGAAAAACAAAAACAAATCTATCCCACGGGAACTGTAAATTTTTCCGGGATAAAAAGTAGTCTATGTGTTATTCTGATGTATGAGCTATATTATTGTGAAGTTTCATCAAAATCCATTCAGTGGTTTTTGCGTGAAAGAGTAACAAACATACATCCATACTCACAAACTTTCACATTTATAATATTAGTATAAATTAAAGTAAAATTGAATCGGTTTACTGCGTATTAATTTAACTTACGTAGAGAATATTTGAATTTTTTCACTGTTAAACTATTTTAATATCCAAGCCTTATACATACTTAAACATTCTTTTCTAACAAAAAATCTTTAGGAAGGTGAGAACTATAAGGACAAATATTTGAAAATTTACTTCTAAAAGTAGTTTATAAGGGATAAAGTTCGTAATTTTTGAAGTTGTAAAAGAGAAATTGGATATTAAGGTTATATTGCTAATAGAAAATCTCATCGGAAAAAATAATAAACCAGAAAATGGCATTATGTAGGTAATTAAAACTGAAGTTTACACAATACGATTTGTTCACGTGTGGCACTCTGTAACTGATACAGTGCATGTAATCCGAGCTTATATTAGCTTTTTATGTGATCGAGTTTAGGACGATATGACCGGTGTTTAGTACAGCGTGTCGTAATCAGCGGACAAAGCGGGTATTTTATTGTGATTTACGTACGGCAAGTGTCATTGGGTTTGCCCTGTGACAGTGGGTCGGTAGACTGTGCGTGAGTAGCGTGCTACAATATGTAGGATGTTAATAGATTTGTGAAATTAAATATTAAGGAGTCGTAGCGGTGAGTAATGGCTCTCAAACCATATTTTACAAAACAGCGTCATGCACTAAAACTTCAAATTTTATATCTTTATATATATAATTCTTCTGTGAGTGTGTATGTCACTGAACTTCTCTCAAACGACTGGACCGATTTTGATAAAATTTTTTGTGTGTGTTCAAGGGGATCTGGGAATGGTTTAGATTCACAATTTTGTCCAAAAAGTTTGAAATTTTCAAATTAAAGACGTGTAGACAGGACAACGTCTGTCGGGTCCGCTAGTTTACATATACAATATAAACATTAATCAATATCTTCAAATAATTTTTTTTTCATAATCTTTTATAACGCGTCATCGAATTTTCAGTAAATGCTAAAACAATTTCTCAAATCAAACGAAATAAATATTTCCACTTGAACGTTATCGAGGCGTATTTGAGAATTTTCGATATTAGGTAATGAGACTGTATCGGATCCATTTCATCTTAAATGAGGTGGAGAGTGAAGCAGCAAGCCATGTCAATATCAATCGTATCTAAATATGTAATTAGTTGCCCTTCTTTCAAATCGTTCGAATGATTTTTAATTTTACAATTTACTACGTTTATCACTTTTGCTTGTTTAATCTTATTATAAAAATATATTTGGTTTATTGTACAGTTAAAGTTATTATGTTTTATACTTTAGATTTTGATACATCATTAATTTTCATTCTTGCGGTTAGTGTTATTTTAATAATAATCGAGTTTCATGTAGTCAGGAAAACTGAGAACTTGAGTGGGAAAAACATCCTGATAAATAAAATTGTGTTCAATGAAATCGTCTATTTTAAGGTAATCGGAATCGTAATGAGCTTTAAATCAACGAACAGTGTTACATCGATTCCGCTTAGAGCTGTATTAATGAAAGTAAAATCCAGTTTGTTTGCTCATAATTTATGTTTGAAATTAGTATTTCCTTTCACAGTTGTAGCTTAAATTATAAAATGCTTGCCATGTTTTCTAAGGAAAATATTGTTTGTTCCTCTAAGACTTGATTTGATTGTAAAATACCTATTATAAAGAAGTAATAAGAAGTTAAAAATCAAAATCCAAACATACAGCGCAGGTCAAAATAATATACCTAACATAGATTGAGAGATACATAAAACATATTTGATTTAAACACAATGTGTTATACATAATACCTATATCATTTCGTCCAAGCTATTTCACCTTATGTGTTTGTAATTTGTTTATAGATAGTATATTTATTTATTTAATCATTTATTTCAGGCAATATTTACATAAGGATCTTAAATATGTAAACAGAGGCCCATAGCATGATATATACTTTAAAACTAACATAAATAACGTATAGGAAAATTCATTTAAAAAGTAAGCAAAAACTGTGCAAATATAACAATCGTCCATTTCATTATGAACGATACTGTGTGTCAAAGTGAAGTTTTTAAATAAAACTATCTTTTCGGATTATTTCGCGGATTTATTTTGATTTTTGGTTCCCGACGTTTCGAATGCTTTACAGCATCCATGGTCACGGGAGAGACTGAGGTGTTACATGTCTTGAAGGTATAGTTGTTACAGACAGCCTACCCACAATTAACAAAGGCTGTCTGTAACAACTATACCTTCAAGACATGTAACACCTCAGTCTCTCCCGTGACCATGGATGCTGTAAAGTATTCGAAACGTCGGGAACCAAAAATCAAAATAAATCCGCGAAATAATCCGAAAAGATAGTTTTATTTAAAAATGTCAAACATTCGCGTAAATCTAAGAAAGTATCAAAGTGAAGTTATTAACATGCGTTTTAATTTTATCTATATATAAGGCTTTTCTCTTACCTATATAGAATTTCCCTATGTAACCTTTAGGAGGTTACATGGTTTATGTTTATATATAATACCTATATAGATCTTAGAGAAATAAATAAATAATGTACATAATGAAAATGAAATGATGTTCGCTGGTAAGCGCATCACTTGAAAACGGTACTTTAAAAATCAAATGCCTCTCAAATAAACTGAAAAATATTTTTAGGAAAAAATAGGAAAATTACGGGGTAAATTTGGAAATTCCGTAGAAACTGAAAGTATTTTTTTTTTTCATAACATTTTTGTATAACCTTAAAAAATATAAGTTATTTAAAAAATTGGACAGGGCAGCGTCTGTCGGGCCCACTAGTATTACATTTAAATAAAACAATCGATTGTTTTTACTTATAAATATTATATACACATTTAATAAATATAAATAAATATGTCAGGACATTAACACACAACACCATCTAGTTCCATGGTAAGCTACGAGGCTTGTGTTACGGATACCAGATAATTGATACATTATACATATATAACTTTTAAATACATACATGCTATAAATATAAACACCCATGACTGGAGTACAAATATTCATGCTCATCACACAAATGAATGCCCCCAGCGGGACTCGAACCCGCGACCGCTGGCGCAGCAAGTAGGGTCACTACAAACTGAGCCAAACGTGTCGTCATTTACATACATTTATTTCTAAAAATAACGTAATAAAGCTTTCATCATATGTTTTATTGTAGGTTAAACGCAGGCAGATTCTTGAAACTAGAATTACTAAGTTGTAACTTGTAACCTGCAGCATCTGAAAATTAATAATAATTATATTTTATACATAAAAAAATGTATTTTGTATTTTCATGGAGAGTAAGCTCCTATTATTTTAAACTGTATACTACTTTATGCCATGGCAAAGGCGTATTGTTTTTAGTTTTAATGCGGAAGTTTTGATTTCCATATAGCGTCTACGGCTTTGCTGATACCTAATATTGCTTTATTGTACATATGTAATATATACGAGTATGTATTTGATATCTAGATATATTATATGACAAATATGCATTGGAAATAAGCAAAAGTGATTTTAAAATACGTTCTTGTGACAGTAATATAATTATTGTTGAAAAATTCTAAAAATAAACTTTTCCTAATTAATGTGTATAATACGTTAGTACTTACAGTATAGGTACATGCTCTATGTTAAAATCGGCCATATAAAATCTTTATGTAAGTAAACAGAATTATTATGTAATATATAAAATATCATATTTACGTACAAAAAATGTTATAAATTGAAAACTACACCAACTAAACGAAATATAGCAAGCGCTATGCCAACAGCTCTACAGAAGAGTCGAGTAAATAAGTACTAAATGCGCAACGTGGGTGTCGCGAGCTCTAAAGTAATTTGTTTACAAAGATAATATTAAACATTCTCTGACGCTTTTTAATTTTTATGCAGACTAAGACCATTTTTATATTTATAAAGTTCATAGCGAATATTAAGAAATAATAAATAGAATATTAAATATAAAGATAAAAAAAAAACTAAATAAATCTATACTAATATTATAAAGAGGTAAAGTTTGTGAGTTTGTGACGTTGTAGGGGGTAATCTCTGAATCTACTGAACAGATTTAGATGAAATTTGGTAAGAAAATGGTAAGGGTATGGTCTGGTATGAACGTAAGATACTTTTTATCCCGGAAATCATCCCTTAAGGGGGTTAAAATGGGGATGAAATTTTGTATTGGGAAGTATTAAATTAATAAATTACTCCAGATCATAGTCTAACTATGAGCTAAATTACATCCAAATTCGTCCAGCCGTTTAAGCGTGTAGGAGTATAAAACACACACATAAAAACTTTCGTATATTTATGTAACTAGCGACTCGCCCTCGCTTTGCTCAGGTTCATCCTCGTACGTGATAGATTTTTTTTTGTTAATTTTTCTGATATATTAACAGTTATTCTACTATTCAGGGTGAAGACGAATCTAACAAAACAAACATCATAAAAATCGGTCCTGCAGTTGTTGAGCTATAAGTTGTAACAATCCTACTTTGTTATATATATATATATATATATATATATATATATATATATATATACTTTAGTCACAAGCAAATTAGAGTAAAGAGAGAAAAGAGCTCAAAATAATTACAAATCCAATATAATTTTTGTTTTGTGAACAGAAGAGGCTAGTGAGGTATTATCAGCCAGACCACCCGTGAAATCTCCGAGCACACCTTCTACTACGACTCCGACGAAACGTAAGTGAACATTTTATTACAAACTTTACATATAATTATTTCAAAAGTTGGTGTTGAAGTTTTTATCCGTACTTATTTTAATTTTTTATATAATATGAAATTATCAATTTATTTATTAAAACATAGTGTCTTATAAATATTTAAAGCCGGTTTTAATGTTAGATCTCCATGCTGAACTTGTTAAATAAGAATTAAAATTATACTTATATTATTATACTTTAACTAGTTCGTCTTTACAAATTATAAAAATTCTATAGGATTTCATTAAATAATTTTTAATTCATATATTTCTACTCTAAAATGACATCTCTATAGTGATCCTAATACAAGCGGTATTTTGAACTCTACCAAATTATATGACATGCTCATATTACTGGAGTGTAAAGTTAAAATGGCGTGTGCGTACACGGATTACTCCCTCAGTTTTAGTTAGTTTTAATACATCTTTTAACCAAATACTTACCTCTATTGTTTAATAGCATTGTTTGTAATTTAGAATATTACTATCCTGTAAAGAGGTCTCCGTAGACTTAATTTCAACGTGTGCTTTAATTATATCGAGCGTTTAAATTAGTTTAAATAGCTCCCTTAAGGATTGTACTTCAGATTTCTACGTCTTAGTTACTATGGTATTAAAATTAAAAGAAATAACATTATTATCTTTAGTACAAATTATATTCATATGAATTTCATAACTCCTGAACAAAAATTCAGAGCAGCAAAATTGAATACGCGTCTAAAGACTTAAGTTTCATAAATCGTACAGTAATGTGCGGGTGTAAAAGCAATTGCAATTTCAGCCGGTTTTGTATCTGACCCGAAAATGATAATGTCTACGGTATGACAATACCCGATTTCACTTGCTAAACAAGGGTGCTATCATAATGCGTATGCATCATATTGCCTTGAGTTCTAGAATTAAATTGATTGTTTCTATATATACTACGACGACACGTTTGGTTCAGTTTGTAGTGACCCTACTTGCTTGCTGTGCCAGCGATCGCGGGTTCGAGTCCCGCTGGAGGCATTTATTTATGTGATGAGCAGGAACGTTTGTACTCCCGTCATGGGTGTTTATATTTATATACTATAAAAATGTATCTATTTAAAGTTATACCTATATGTATGTGTAGTGTATCAACTATCTAGTATCCATAGCACAAGCCTCGTAGCTCACCATGGAATTAGATGGTGCTGTGTATTAACGTCCCAACATATTTATATTTATACTGTATAGTGAAATTGGGCTTGAAATATCTGAAGCATCTGAATATAATTTAAAACTTTTAGTTCATTTATTAAGAGTTATAAGCTAATAGAAGTCTTGATGACATTCATTAATTACTTCTCTGGACTCATTTTATATCTAAATAATAAATAAAATTTAACTTCAGTGATTATTAAAAAATAACTTAATTTTTTTCGTTATATTATAGTTATTGATCACTCAATTTTTGTGTATACAGCGAAGAAAAACAACATTCAACGATATATTGAATTATAACAACCTGAACTGATTTTAGTAAAGTTTTGTTAGTAACAGTTTTGGGATAATATCTTATACGTCGACACGGGTGAAAATATTCTTAGAGCTACACAATTCCCAAATATAATTGCGTTATGACCCTTTGAACGTATGCCAAAAAAGCGCCAGTTATCGTACCGGCCTTTTGGCACAATAGTCCGGATCTGTACGGCGATTATGTCATGCATCGCAATTCCGAACGTCCGTCCGTTTGTTGTTCTACAGTCACCACAAACGTAATATAATACAAAATTTTATTGTAATGTAGAAAGTCAGTCGAGTTCGAATGGAAATAGCGTGGTATTTCTGGAAGGTCACCGTCGCTCGTTTTATTTAGTGTTTAGAATCTTCGATACACATTACCTTCAATTATCTCAAAATAAATATTATTCATGTTATCAATGATGCTGCGTCATCTTTACATAACGTCATAGACTAATACGAAGAAGATTTAGCTCGTGTCCATTGGATTTACTCAATACAAAACTTGTTAACTACATCAGTTAACAAAGAACAAGATTTTAAAATGAAATTTTATAACCAGAAAGATGGATATTATTTTAAATGAAAAATATCGTAACTATAAAAATTGAATGAATTTTATAATTTACGCCATTGACTTGGCAATTAAATTAAATTTCTCGCATTTTATTTATTGCAGTCTTATATTTTCTTAATTAAAACGAGGTTAAAATAAACAAAAGCCTTGAAAATTTAACGTCATTAGTGTTTTTCTTGCTAACTGTACGATAAACCTAGATTATCTCTGAATGTGTATCGAATGGGAGCAAGTCCCATTTTAAATACTCTTTAGAAAGACGACTTGACCTGAATAAATTGTTTCAACGAATTCCATATTATCATAATACCCACTGGATATATAAAATTAATGTAGATATAAGTTTTACAAATTTAAAAGTCGTGGGTTAAATTTTCAATACCGCCTGACCTAAATTAAGATCATTTAATTATACAATATACATAATTGTATATAATTATATATGCA
Organism: Brenthis hecate; assembly: GCA_951806755.1. Lineage (NCBI taxonomy): Eukaryota > Metazoa > Arthropoda > Insecta > Lepidoptera > Nymphalidae > Brenthis > Brenthis hecate. Next base: position 1,488,024 of record OX638272.1, on the reverse strand, counting down.
TATTATATATGATATGATAATATACAAGGTACTCAAGAAATTAATTAATATTGTAGTTTTTATGTTATATTTCTATTATAATAATATAGAAGTGGCTAGATTTCTGGCAATTTTCCTACTGTGAGTTGATTTATTAGTTTTTAACGTGCGGATGATACATGTGTTTTACTATTAATTATTAAATTCTTTTGTTGCAAACCTACTCCAAATACGATTTTTTGTTTATGGAAATAAATTAATAGAAAAATAATAGCCTTTTTCTATTTTTGACTAGACACGGTTTTTAATTAGAAACACAAGTGGAAAAAAACTTGACCCTCCTTCTAGCGCAGTCGGGTAAAAATACTAAACATTCATCTATACATATAATAAAATAGACTTTATTTTCGATACAGAGGCCGAATCTATAGTTTTTAGAATTTTTGTCTGTCTGTCTGTCTGTTACCGGATCACAGGAAAACCTCTGGATAGATTTTGATAAAATTTGGTATGATGGCAGCTGGTTATCCGGGTCAATATTTAGGATACTTTTTATTGCGGGAAAATATCTCATCTCTGAGAAATGTATACTAAATATTAAAACGTAAGTAGTGAAGAACCCGAGCGAAGCGAGGGTGAGTCGCTAGTTTATAATAATTTCATTTTGAATAAGCATAAAAATATAAGAAACTGTACACTATACAGAATTTAACTTAAAAAAATTACAACATACTGGTTATATTAAGTAATATTGAAAATAAAAGTACAGATTTTTCTATTCAACACTTTTTTTCTTGACCGTCATTAAACATGCATGATTAGCCTTACGTTGCGCACTGGAAGCGTTCAATCAATCTAGATGACCTGCAAGTCTAGAAACGTAGGGGCTCGTTAGTCTAATATTAGCCCACGCTAGTAACGAACTACATACATGTAATGTCTAACATCCTTTATTTTCATATAGGATAGTTTTTTTTATATCCAATTTTTATAAAACGTAGGAAAGCAGGGAAAAATCTACTTTGGCTATCATTAGGCGAATAGTGTTTTTTTACTATTAATTTATGATTTTTAGGTCAGTGTTAAAAAATAAAATATTAAGTGAATTTATAATTTTTTTTTCATTTAATTATAGAGCCAGAGCAGAACAAATTATCAACATAGTAACATAGCTAATACCATTGTACGTTCACCATTACCATACCATAGCAAACACCTTTATACTATTAATCCTACTACTATTATACGTATATATGCGAAAGTTTGTGAGGATGTATGGATGTTTGTTACTATTTAACGCAAAAACTACTGAATGGATTTTAATAAAACTTTACAATAATATAGCTCATACATCAGAATAACACATAGGTTACTTTTTATCCTGCAAAAATGTACGGTTCCCGTGGGATACATTTGTATTTATTTTTGTACAGGCGAACTCGAGCGAAGCGAGGGTGAGCCGCTAGTATATTTTGTAGATGTATATATGTATGTATCCAAGTATTCTTTTTTAATGAATTATAGCTGTAACTTAATGTGTAAGTCTTATAATTTTTTTGATCTTTATATTAAGCTAGCGGCCACCCTCGCTTCGCTCGGGTTCGCCTCTAGAAAAACAAAAACAAATCTATCGTACGTTTTAAATAGTTACAATTATGGTTATTGACCAGCGTTAGCCATGTAAAATTAAAAAAAAAATCGTCATTTTCTCCGATGTATTAATAGTTATCCAGGGCGGAGACAAATCCAGCAAATCACAGATCATCAAAATTGGTTCAGCCGTTCTTGAGTTATAAATGGTGTAACCAACCCGACTTTGTTCTATATGTATATAGAACAAAGTCTATATATAGTTTAAGTATATATATATAGCTTATAGATGTAATAAAGCCTTTTTTGTTTTTTAAATAATTAGTCTAACATTTTTTATCTATACTACGAGTATGTAAAATTTTCATAGCCTTTGTAAATTTTATCTGTTCATATTACATATACGTCAGCAGCGGAAATCAATAAAATTTGATTATAATTCAAGGTTATCTAATGATAATACTCTTGTTTCTTATTTTTTCACTGGTTCTTAATTGTTTAGATAACTTTATTACGTTGATAAAAAATATTTTATATATTTCTTTTATTTTGCTGTATTGAAATGAAAATTTAGATTTTGTCTATATATAAATATTAAATACTTTTTCAATAATATCATGTGCATTTTGTATATGTAGAATTAATCGGTATATGTAGATATCAGAATCATATTAGTTTACACTGTTTATTGTGAATTATGTTGCCAGATAGATATACACGTATATTTCAAATATCGAGTCAAATTGAATAGGCAAAGAAATTAAAATGTTGCCTGCATACTAGTTCATACCTAATATAAGTTATGGCCCATTGTTTTATAAGTTCCTCTCCGTTATTCATCCCTAAAATGGTACTATATTGTGTGGGCAATACTAATTAACAATAACCAATTTATACCGCGTCTGGTGATAATATGGACGTGTGTTAGTTTTGAGCAGCCGGCGGCGGACTCTCCTCGTGGCCGACTCGCCGCGCGTACCGCTCGCGTACACGTCTCCGCGTAAAAATAAAGTCCACAGCGCACAGCAGCGTCTGCGTACTTCAACCCATTTATAATTATTAGTAAATCGCGACGCGAGCGCACGACTGCCGTGACCGGGCGCGCTTGCAGTAAAGAAAATTAGTTTAAAGACAAGCATATGAGCCCTTGCGTGACCTTTACAAGCGACCGATACGAAACCCTTGTACGAGAGTCGTACGTAAACGAAGCAATCACTCCTACGCATTAGATACGGGTACATTGTGAAGCGTGTTTTCTATTGATAAAAATTGACGTGTTTATATAATGATTAAAGTGTTTAAGTGATAGCAGTTAGTGATTATATTAACCATTATGCCAGAGAAGCCTAGAAGACGTAAAAACAATAAAAATAAGAGAAAAAATAATAAAAATAATAGAATAGATATTAATAAAAATAATATTGATGAAAATGAAACAAATGCCATTGCATCTTGTTCAGGAAGTACAAATAAAGAATCTAGTCAGAGTAGTGCTGTAGAGACTGAGGGATATGCAAATGTGGTGGCTCAGAAGTTAATTATTGACGCCCCCTCTGAAGTAAGTCCACCAGATTTAGAAAGTTTAAATAATATCAATAGTGTTAATAATAAGGAACAAAGTGAAGATGTTTCTTTGTCTCAGAATTATATAGTAGAAACTCCAGAACAGGTTTCTAAAGTTAAACACAAATTAGATGGTACAATTAAAAGTAAGAGTTGTGACAACGATGATAGTCCTACCATAGTTGAAATAACAGAAGAATCAAACGCAGAATGTGATAAAAAATTAATAATCATAGACAATAAAAACGCTATTATTAGCAGTGAAGAATCAAATGTTGAGTGGGAAAATGTTAAGGAATTTAATTTACCTAATGATGAATTCAGTTTAATTGAAAGTGCTCTATCAGGTAATACGATACCATTAAATATTGCTCACTGTCAACAGACCAAATCTTTAAGTCCTGAAGAAGAGACATCTTTACGACACTACTTAAAAACACTCAATCTATCTACAAATCCATCAAATTTGAGCTCGGGGGATATAAAAACAGAAATAGAACACATTATTAATAGCGAAATAAAGTACAGATTGCGAAAGAAAGGATTAGCAGAAGATAATTTATGTACACGAGCTGGACCTTCACGATCTCTAGCTGTAATCGATGAGGAAGGTAGCGGTGACTCTTCTAAAACATCACGTCGTCAGTCATATTTAAGTGACAAAAAAAGCGATACTGAGGAACTCGAAGATGAAGTGTTTGAACTTAAGCAAAAACAGTCCACTTCTAAGCATTTAATACCACAACAATGTATTCGAGTTGATGCTAAGCTGAAGGAGCCTGAGATATCAGAGGCTAGAGGAGATTGGACTGTAAAAACTATAGAAAAAATGACTGGAGCTGAATTAGTTTATTTAACTGATTCTTCTAGCAGTACTAGTTCAATATACGACGCTAATGACAATATAGGTGAAGATACAGATGCATCTGTGCGAATCATAACTCCAACTATTGAGGTTACTGATACTGAAATATTATTGTCAAATTCATATGTAGCTGAAAGTAATGATAAAAAAGAAGAACACTTAAATAATTCTGACACATCTACAATTTGTCCAACATATGATAAAACCATCGAAAATAAAGAAGATCTTGATAGTAAATCTATAGATAAAATAAATTCTCATGAAATCGTAGTTCTTAGTACTGAAAATATAAATACTAATTTGACTGTTAAAGATTTAGATGAGACTCAACATTTTAAATGTGTATCACCAAATACTTCTGAAAATATTGATACTACTTATGATAATGTATCTAAAGTTATTCCAAAACCGGCAAAAGAAATAGATGAGTATGACTTGAAAATAAAGGTTTTAAAATGTGAGCTCAATAATGCTATCAATTATTTAATCAAAGAAGTAACTGATTCTGAAAATAAAGATTCCTCAAACGATAATATTATCCGTCAAGATTCTTCTAGTAGTTTGGATTCATCCCAATGTACAGCTAAATACAATCCAAATTATTCTTCTCTTAATGATGTATCTAATATTATAAATGATGAAACGAATGAGAATTTTAATAAAGAAAATATGGAAACCAATTCTAGTCACGTCAAAGATGTTCTTCAGTCAGTTTCTACAAAACCACCAATAAAAGCAGCTTCTTATATCAAGACAGATCCTGCATCTTTAAAAGATATATGTTTAAAGAAAATTACTTCCTTTCCTTTTGGCCATAGGATATTAGAAGAACTGGCTAACGTATCTGAACGGCTACAAAAAAGCGTACTTTCGACTTCAAGTAAAAATGTCGTAAGACAAGATAGTTTAAATAAAACAGTCTTACAAAATGAAGACGTAAGTGCTTCAATTAAAATGTCTAATAATACAACTTTGCAACGTAAAGAAAATCACGTTCCTCCTCCAATACAACCAAGAAAATCATCTTTGAAGAAAACCTCAGATGAACAAAGAAAAGGTACTGTACAAACACAGACTGATGTATTGTACGAATGTTTATCACCATCACAAAAAATGTTAATGGAAAAGACTAATACTATTATTGAACAAGATGACATGATGCAAAAAGATGATAAAACTAAGGAAAATGTTGTTAATTTTTCACCCCCAATGTTGTCGAAACAGAATAACGTATCTACGAAACAAGGAATAAGTGACCTGTCTATGAAATCGCAGACAGGTAGCCGCCTATTAGCTTTATTACTAGATTCTTCTTATCCAAATAAATCGATTAAGAGTTCAGTGTGCGATAGAAATCTAGGAGAAGTATCTCACAAGGAATCATTTTCAAAACGTGCCCTAGAAGAAATCGAATCAGCAAATTTTTCAGATGCATCTACCAGTAGCATTAAAAACTCATCTTTCTCATCAAAACATTTTAAGCCAATACCTCCTCCAAAACCACGGAAACTATCTTCTTACTTTTATGAAAGCGATGACAATTCTAGTTTTAGAGAAAATTCATTTGAAAGTATGCGCAACAGTAAAAAATATTTTCATTATTCAACGGGCAATTTAAGTAAAGAAATAGAAAGCGATATTTCTTCAATACAAAATATGCATCGATACTGTACTAATTTAAGAGATGTAAATAAAAGTCAAGTAACTCCGCGAAGACCTTCTTTACCTAAGGACTTGTGTGATCAGCAAATGGAATATATACGTCAGAAAGAAATAGAAGTAGATGCCGAAATTCGTCGCCTAGAACAGGAAAAAAATAAAGCTGTCCGTAATAGAGGTCCAAGGGCTCCTATGATAACGGAAAAAGTAAGTGAATTTGAAGCATATGACTCCCAATATAGCAATTTCTTCAATAAAGACGTTTCATACTCGACATCCCAAGGTATTACAAACTCAGATAGACGAAAAATGTCTTCTTTATTTAGTAGTAGCCAGGAAGAATTACTTAGAGAAAAAATGTATTCTGAGTACGTAAACCAAATGGCAGAGAGAGAACAAAGAAAACAACAAAAAGTTATAAAAATCACCAAAATGCCTGGAAACACTAAAATATCAAAAAGTATGCCAGTGTTAGAAAGCTTAGATTCAAAAGTGAATAATCCTATAGAACAGGAATTCATATCAAAAGCGAGAGAAAGATGGTATAAATTAGGGATAAGGGATCCCGAAACTGAAGACGAAGTAGAAAATGGTAAAAATATGTATAGAGAACCGAAAATAATAGAACATAAAATAAAAGTTATTGAAGCAGGAGAAGAAAAAGACGTAAGGAAGTTACCAAATCATATGCAAGAGTTTGTGAAATTTACTGTACACGAGAAGGACAATAGTAAAGGTGGCACTGGTGAGTCGGAAAAAGGACAAGCGTCTGCGCATGTTGTGGTATTTTGTGCCGTGGTAATTTTAGTAATAACTGTTGGAAAGTTTTTATTAAGACTTTTTCGAAACAAGTGATACTAACTCTTTAAAATTAAATAATTTAGCTTTAGTTGTTTTTTGTATGTGAATTGCATGAGTGTTTCTGATAATCTAAATATAAAGTAACTTTAAAACAAATATCAAAAGGTACGACCACGTAAAATAGGTAAGTTCTAGTCATATCAATTAAAATATGTTATATGTTTTAGCGGTATTAACATACGTATACATCATATTATCGTTATATCACGCTCATGCTCACCTTTTAGGGTGTGATTTCATTTCATTTTCACGTTGTTTACCTTTAAATAAAAATTATTAATATATTCAATGACATTCTAAAAATATTTTTCGTCTGTAGTATTTTTAAATAAACACATATTTATATTTTGGTTACAGTGTTAACTAGTGTAAATAATATTTTATATGTAGTTGTCCGTCAGTTAAAGTAAATATTATATATGGATTAAAAATTACAGTATTTGAATAAGATTTCTGGACACAGCTGACCTCATACAAAGATGCATCGTATTTGTAACTTTAGTAGCAATTTACTGTGTTGTAACAGCAAGGCCGAATGATGAATGTCTTATCATATTTACGTAAAGACAAACAGATAGTCATTACGATCTATGTGATATCAGCAATAAATTATTTAAAAGTTATAAATAATAATTTTTCTTTTAAATAAAAACATTTTTTATAATTTTTTATTTTATAAGCATCCCTAGACTCCTTTTACTTAATTTTTTAATATGTAGATATTTATAAAACAATTTTAAAGGCAACTTTAAGATACTTTTTTACAGTTAACGCTTTTTGTCATAGTGCTTGATTTTTCTTTGTAAAATGTTTCAGTAAGAAACTGAGAACCAAGTCGTCGTCCGTGAAAATATTTGGATCGTCTAAATCGGTACTAAATGGCCTTTGGTGACTCAAAGCCGCAAACACATTCCTGTGATTTGTTTCGCACGCCCTTTTGTAGCTTTATGCTTGGGATATATTATAAACGATCAAACGAACTTACCAAGTGAAGTTCGATCATTATTATATTAGTTTTTTCATTCGAAGATATAATTAACCAGGTAGTCCTTTTATCCAACAAGGCAACTTCGCATATTTTAGAGTATCTATTGATTTCTAGATTAATAAAAATAAAAAGAATTTTTCGGGAAGTCGTACCTGCCATATTTACGTCTACCTCCGTAACGCTCTGTATAGTATTTAACGCAGCAAAACTTTAGGGTTATGGGTGGGTGGGTATTTATATCTTCGAATGAAAAAACTAATATAATAATGATCGAACTTCACTTGGTAAGTTCGTTTGATCGTTTATTATATGACGTTTTTTCATTCTTCAGATATAATTAACCAGGTAGATGTTTATAGATAATACTAATAAGTTTTGCTATTTTAAAAAATAAAACTTATAATGAAATTTGAAATGTTTTATTCAAGTGATTATAATGAATATCATACATGAAATAAGTCTAAGAAAAAAAAAGACAGACCTCGCAAAGCTGTCCCGTTCCTCTACAGGTCGTTGATAGAATCTAGCAAACGTTTGAGATGTAGCAGTCCAACCGGCTGTCTTACGTATCACGTCAAAAGAGACGCCGAAGGAGTGTGCGGCGGAGGTGGCGGCATGTCGCGTGCTGTGCGCGCTGAACACCGCCACATCCACCCCGCATTCCCCCATTGTCTGTTTTAGCCAGCGACCTATAGTTTGGGCAGTGGCAGCTTTATGAGGTCGTTTAAAAGTAATCAATAAATTTTCTACATTACTAGGTCTTAAATTTATTGTTTTAGCAATATACTCCTGTAATGTTTTAGCTGGGCATATACTTGGATTTTCTAAAAAGAAAGGCAAGTTGTTGATCTTTACCAGGTCTCGATGTTTTAATAATATCAATAATATAGATTTTAATTACACTCGCAAAACATTTAATATTATTAATTTTTATCAAAGAAAATGTTTGCAACCTATGCGCAGTACACAAAGCTAGGAGCATTACAAGTTTTAGAGAATTAAACTTATTTAGAATACAAAACTCCCACCAAACTTTAAATGTTACGCTATACTGACGAATCGTATTTGCAGATAGTGAAGCGCAGATTAAATCTAGTGCTTGGTCGGGCACACCACGCCTGAAGAATGCGAGCCGCAAAGTATCGCTGCTCCCAGGGTAGGAGAGAGGCGTTGTCCTTGCTCTTGCGACCTAATATAAAGGCCATTATTAATAATGAAAATATCTGATTTCTTTAATTTTAATAATAAAGGGAACCAAGGCTGTGAAGGCCAATAAGGGAATACTAGAATTCCCCTTGCATTATCAGAAATGATTTTTTCTAAGCATTTTAAAACTATCCGAAAAGGTGGAAAAGCATAAAAGAAAAATGGTTTCCAATTAATTGTAAAAGCATCGACATTCACCGCATCTGGATCTGGTTTCCAAGATATATAGCTTTTACACTTGGTATTGGTACGAGAAGCAAATAGGTCTATTTGTGGGTGCCCGAAACTTTCAATTATCTTCTTGAAAGAATTACGGCTAAGTTCGAATTCTATATCTTGATTTTGTCTTCTAGACTCTTCGTCTGCTTCTATATTATCCTTAGTATCTATATAAGAGGCAAATAACCACAAATTGCGCTTCTCGCACCATTGCCAAATCAGCCTAGTCATTTTGTTTAAATGTGGATATTGTATTCCGCCGAAGCGATTAATATAACTAACAGCGGTTGTATTGTCAACACGTAATAATATAGCACAATTAGTCTTAGTTTTAGCAAAACATTTTAAGCCAAAGAAGGCCGCCAGCAATTCTAAGTAATTAATATGATATATTTTTTTTTTTTTTTTTTTTTACTATCCTTCCAAAGACCGTTTGTTCTTTGACTGTTACAAAAAATGCCCCAGCCAGTTCGAGAAGCATCTGAAAAATTTCTAAATCAAAATTTTGATTTCTCGTGTAATGATCCGTTCGATATATATTACATTTCCACCATAATAAGTCTGATAAAATGAATGTAAAAAGTTTAATTTTAGCTTCATAGTCGTGACTATTCTTTAGAGCTAGAAATTTTTGTCTCACGAATAATTTTGGATACAACCAGCCATATTTAACTGCTGGACAAGCGGCAGTAAGGGTTCCAATAAATTACGCAAACTCACGAATACTACAATCTGGTAACTGTAAATATTTATCGACTAACTGTGCTATACGATTTCGTTTATCCATAGGCCAAGAGATACGCATATCTATAGTGTTAAATATGAAACTTAAAAATTTACAATTTTGTTTCGGTTCGATACAACTCTTTTCATAGTTTACAACAAAGCCTAAACATTCTAAAACTCGTAATGTTGTCTGTACATTTTTTAAACAATTGTCGTAATTACTGCCGATACACAGTATATCATCTAAGTAAATAACAGATATGAATCCTAGATTTCTTAAGTACTTCACTACTTCCTTCATTGCTGTTCTATGGTCTTCCATCTTAAAATGAGATTTAATTATATATTTATTAAAAGACTTTAAATTCAAAATAAACCTCTTTTGTCCATCCATCCATCCATTTTAAAATAACTGAGTTATCCGTAATCGATAACCAACAATTATAAAATAACTGTAAACGGCCTGCGTGTACCTGTGTTAACGTCGATGCGTCGGATAGGCACGTTGCCTGTTTGGATGGCTGAAGCGCGCTTGCGACGGCGGTTGTGGTGTGTTCCCCGCAAATGCCTGTCGCGCCGCTGACGTCATCGTCACCATCCGCGGTGTTGTACGCCCCCCCGTGTTCGACAGGAACCGGGGAGGGCCTGTCCAGTTTCCCGGCCGCGGTCGTAAAAAGGATGTAGAAGGTTTCGTAACAGGTATAATTTTTGCCGCTTTAATTTTTTCTGATAGGTTGGTACCGAAAAGCGTCTCATCATGATTATTTTCGATAACGTTTAACAAAGATTTGTCCAAAATCCTAGTTTCTGTATTTTGATAGTGTAAATCACATAAAATACGAGATGCATCTGACAATATCTCGGTAATAGCAGCCGATATTTCAGCGTTTAACGAAGGCGCTTTTAATAATTTACAATTACTTGGTATTATATACGGCTTAAATATAAGATCTCGTGTATCTTTTGGCAAGCCCTTACGCAGTAATGGCAGCCACCTTTGCGCTAAGAGCTTGCAAGTATTCGAACGTTAGTTCAGGATGCGATGCAACCTCTGGAGCCCCTATTTCAATCTGGAGTATCTACAGCTTCCATCCCAATATCACGTTCCATTACCTCGAATACAGCGCGTGGTAAACTGCCGTCGTTTTGGTTATATTGCGATTGCGTTTCAACATCTGCAATACAAATAAAACATGTTTTAACATGTTTGTTACGTCTTGACATTTGACTCTCGGCCAATATTCAAGAACGTATTCCTTTGTTTAACTCTCGGCTAAACTCAGGAAAAAAAATACATAATATTATGTATGCGTCATATAATTATACGTATACGACACTGAACCATCATGTGTATGCAATGTACATATTATTAATGGTTTTATACATATAACATGTACTAGCATTGCCCGCGGCTCCACTCGCGTTCAGATGACCATAAACCAAATTCTTAGGTTTTACATATTACGAGTAGTATGTATACTCTTACATTACAGTTTTTGTATTTTTTCTCAGAAATGAGGTATTTTTCCGCGGTAATTAGTATATGTTGACCCGGATAATCAGCTATAACCATACCAAATTTCATCACAATCCGTCCAGTAGTTTTTCTGCGATGCGGTAACAGACAGACAGACAGACAGACAGATAAACATTCTAAAAACTATAAATTCGGCCTCTGTATCGATAATAATGTCTATTACAATAAGATTTTCCAAAAAATATTTAATGTACAGATTTGACTTAGAATTTTATTATATGTATAGGTTACAACTATTTGTAATAGAGTTTATTACTCTTCCAAAAACCATAAAAAAAAAGTATAAAAGTAATTAAAAAAATATAAATATTTCTCATAATGAAATTTATCATGATAAAATAAATGTATTGGTAAGTAGTATGCGGATCATTATATCAATTAAGCAGAAATGCGATGGAATTTCAATTAATATGAATAATATCTGCTTTCCGTGATATATTCATTGTGATGTTCAAAATGAAACAAACACCAGCGAAATAAAACTAGAAACCTTCTATACATAATTATAAGGAAAAACAGAAATAAAAATAATTATCACATACGAATTCGTGTTATGGTTCTTATTTGATTCTATAACATTTTGAAGAGATTTTTGTTTATTTTTTTGTGAATCGCAATTGAGCAGTGACCTGCTATAAATAAAGATTGTTGCATGGACGTTGGCAAGTAGGTGTTACTTTCCTGGCGCTTCATTCACTCGTAAAGATCGCGTTTGCAATGGATAAATAGGTCTTCTGGCTAAATTAGAATATTCTATTATGATAGGCATCCGTTAACGTCAATACTCAAAACTGCGATGACACGTTGTTCTCAAATTTCAATGTAAACAACACATTTTTACGTAATATGTATGTGTAGGTGTTCATTTGGAATTAACATGACACATGCTAAATAAGCAAAATGCATTTGGTAGAGTTTATATTGCGTCTTTACATTAATAAGCGTACTCGTAGGTATATAAAATAATTTTTGCCCAACCAATATGGTTTCATTTCCTGTAGGCCTATGGATATAGTTTAAGAAATCTTAGAAGTACATAATAACTTTTAAAAAATAATGTTAACCGACTTTTGAATAGGTAATAAAGAAATAAAAAATAACTGAATAGAGTTTTTCTTTTAGTATGTTTCTATTCAGATATTTTTAGTGTTGGTGCTAGCAAAACAAATCTATGTGTTTACATATATATCAATGTCTGAATACATCACAAATTGGTATATAATATTTAACTATATTATAAAATAAAACTATCTTTTCGTATTATTTCGCGGATTTATTTAGATTTTTGGTTCCCGACGTTTCGAATGCTTTAATAATAAATTGGCAATTTTTGAATTTTTGAAATCATTTTTGTAAAATAGTGGGTAGGCACTGTCTCTAACAAGTATGTGTTTGAGACGCCTATAACCTTAGTCTCTCCCGTGACCATGATACTGTAAAGCATTCGAAACGTCGGGAACCAAGAATCAAAATAAATCCGCGAAATAATCTGAAAAAGTAGTTTTATTTAAAACTAGCATACCCGCGGCTTCGCTCGCGTTAAGATAACCAAAAACCAAATTCTTAGGTTTTACATATTAGTTTACTCTTACATAGCAGTTTTTGTATTTTTTTCTTAGAAATGAGATATTTTCCCGCGGTAAAAAGTATCCCATATGTTGACCCGGATAACCAGCTATCACCATACCGAATTTCATCAAAATACCTCTAGTGGTTTTTCTGCGATGCGGTAACAGACAAGACAGACAGACAGACAAAAATTCTAAAAACTATGGAATCGGTCTCTGTATCGATAATCATGTTTATTTCAATAAGATTATCCAAAAAATATTTCATGTACAGATTCGGCTTAGTTACAATTTTATTATATGTATAGATGTCAAATATTCGCGTAAATCTAAGAAAGTATTGTATTATAAAACTTTTTATATCCAGTTCTTTCCAAGTGATGCACTTACCAACGAACAGCATTTTTGTTATTATAAAAAAATAGCGACTTAACCTCGCTTTGCTCGGATGCGTACCTAGGTAGGTACGTTTTAAGTTTTTGAACGGAATTCTTTTTCTAAAATAAAAGTAGCTTGCTACTTATAACATCAGTTATCTGCCAGTGAAAGTTCCATCAAAAACAGTCCAGCCGTTTTGGAGACTAGTCGGAACAAACAAACAGTCAGGCAGTAGTTTAGTAAAAAGCTTTTATTTTGACATTGCAAAAATATACTTGTTTTTTCTTATCTGTATAGATTTTATAGATTTTTTTACTTAAATGAAGTATCAGATTTATAAACGTTGATCGTAATTCTAATTTTTATGATGTACATCACTAAACTCTGAATGGATTACAAAAAGTAATGAAAAGTATGGATGAAGTAACAACGACATAACAGTCTACTTCACGTTCATTACTATCATTATTATGCTTGCTAGGATCATATTTATTTTCAATAAAGAAATACATTGAAACTACAAAAATACTTAATTATATATTAACAAATGCACACTTAATTATATATTTTTTTTATGTGTTGGGACATGGCTCGGTTTGTAGTGACCCTACTTGCTGTGCCAGCGGTCGCGGGTTCGAGTCCCGCTGGGGGCATTCATTTGTGGGATGAGCACGAATGTTTGTACTCCAGTCATGGGTGTTTATATTTATAATATGTATGCATTTAAAGTTATATAATATGTGTTGTGTATCAACTATCTGGTATCCATAACACAAGCCTCGTAGCTTACCATGCACAGCACTAAATGGTGTTGTGTGTTAATGTCCCAACATATTTATTTATTTATTAATATCTCCGTGACAACTGACATTCTTACGTCATTATGTAAAAAATGAGTGTTAACATAATATATCTGTAACATCTAAATTTTCATACACTGTCATTAAGCAGTTGAGTAAAAGTGTAATAAGTAAAAATAGTTAACACACCAACAGGTACGTTTTATAAATAGTTTTGTCACGATTTTAGCAACGGTAAATGGTATACGATAAGAATAGAAGATTGGAAGATTTCGCAAATAATAATAAAAATATTTTATAGAATATAATATATAAAAGCATTAGTTTTTAAAAATGTTCCACTATACTTACTGTCGTACGATATCTACGTGATGTACCGGAATAATACTTTGTAACTTGGTTTTGCCAGCCCAGATACTCTCCTTATAAGAAAAAACCACGTCTATCCGTTACCACGTTTCTGTATGAATGCAAGTTTTGGGTCGAAAAATAAGATGTGCACGTACATCATTTACAGTTGCAATTAAATTAGTCTAGCGTTTCCTGAGCGATAGTGCATAAACACACAAAAAATGAATAATTTTATAAACAAATCTGTTGAAAAGGTTGTAATCATTTTGAAAAAGAAAACATAAGATTTGATCCCGTTACTAGTTTAAAACAAATATAGATTATGTTTAAATACAGTTAAATATTAATATACGATTAAATATACCTATTATGGTAAAAAAAATACTTATTATAGAATTAAAAATATTTGTAGTATTTTTTAATTTGACTAGTAACTCTCCTTTTCTCCCTCAATCTCTTCTCTCATTTTACTCAGACGCGTCTATGAGTAACTCGTAAAAAGTAGCATATAAGGTACTCTCCGAACCATAAACTGTTTGTATACATAAAGTAACATCAATCAGTTATTTTCTTATTGTGTTCAAAAAAGCCATACTAACAAACATATTTTCGCATTTATAACATAAAAGATTCAATAATGTATATACTCGTATCAATAGAATATTTTTAGATCATTTGAAGCTTTCCTCATTTTACCTTGACATTTACTAGCATTGTCAACGAGATACGTACTGTAGCTATGATGACAAGTATGACCTTTTATATTAAGTAAACGTATCGATATATACTTGTAATATTTTTAATGGAACTTATTTTAATAATAATAATTTTTATTTCGAGATATTACATAAGTTTGTTAGTAAACAATTGGGCCTTATCGATGTAATGATTTCATAATGATTTAATTTAGATAGATTTTTTTTGTAAAATTCTTTCAAGTTATATTATGTATTATGTATCTTATAGTTTAAGCGCTATCGGCCCGCAAAATAACATCCGGGCTCAATTTTTTTGTATACGTTCTTTTAGTTTTCAAAGAGAAAAAAATACAATACGCTATAATTTTTTTTTAGCAAATTAAGTCAAATCGGGGTTTAAATATCTGATTAAAAAAAAATAGTCTGGTCTGTTTGGAAACTAAAAATTCTGTATAAATGTAAAGCTCGACAAGCCAGTACGAACCGATAGCGCCTAAATATTGAACGCTTTTAATCTCCGATACAAACGATTCAAACTTTGATACCAATAATTAGGAAAAAAACCATAACTTTCCCCCTAGACACATAAATGTACTCTATGTCTAATCTACGTAAATAATAGGAAAATATAAAATTATATCTATACATATAATAAAATTGTAAGTAAGCCAAATCTGTACATTAAATATTTTTTGGAAAATCTAATTGAAACAAACATTATTATCGATACAGAGGCCGAATCTATAGTTTTTAGAATTTTTGTCCGTCTGTCTATCTGTCTGTTACCGCATCACAGGAAACCCACTGGAAGGATTTTGATGAAATTTGGTACGGTGATAGCTGGTTATCCGGGCCAACATATATTTCTTTTTACCGCGGGAAAATTTCTCATTTCTGAGAAAGAATACAAAAACTGCAATGTAAGATTATACTAATATGTAAAACCTAAGAATTTGGTTTTTGGTCATCTGAACGCGGGCGGAGCCGGGAGCAATGCTAGTATTCTCTATTTACATTAGAGGTGGATATTATTTTAATAAACTTTCCATGTGACCAGTCATACGTGCAATTCAGTGTATAATTCAACACATCGGGGTCCCCGACAAAAGAGTGAATGTCAAAGAGCCCGCAGGCGCGCCGGAACTGATTTGACTGCGGAAATGACGTCATGTGGGGTCGGGGCCACTCGCACTAAAAGCTGACACTAGTGGCGCAACATCTAAGCATGTTTTTATTTCTTTCCACTAATAACATTCTATGGAACTTACTACGTGTGGGTTCCTAAAAGTATCAGACCTAAAGGTTATGTATTAAAATATATTTCGCATATGTAATAGGGACTGGAGTCACACTCCACTATCTTTATTTACTTTAATGATTCTAGGTCCAAATAATGATCCTTTGACGTAGGATGTGTGTATTATAATATGAATATGTACGGCTTTCTCTATCAACCCAGCAAAATAAATGTGTGTGTTTGCCAAGAGAAAATATATAATATGTAATTATAAAAATATGTTATACTTAATTTTATTTATTTAAGAAAACAACTTTGGTACTGCTTATAGAAATGTTACGTAACTATTGCTTTCGTGTAAATGGTTTTTACCTGAATAATTATTTTTAATTGCACAGACCACAGTCTTACTTCTTCGTTTTATTTTAATGGTGCGAACAATGTTATATTATAAACAGGCGATAAAAATTCTATGAATATAATATGTACTACATTTTATACTGAATTTTGTTACGGAGACATACATATGTATGACAATTGTATAGGAAATGTAGTATAATTATAGGTGGAAACATCGACGGTCGTCATAATGTGGTACATGAAACCTTTTTATAGACGTCAGAGGTCTCGGGTTCGATTTCAACTGAAACAAGCCAAGTTTTATTGAACTGGTTGAGTCAAAAGCATGGTTCTAGCGCAGAATGCAGGCACACATTTACCTACTACACAATATTGCGAAGACCTACTACGTTTTCTCAATAGAGAAGTACAAAAAGGGCAGTGCCTAAAGGCGAAAAAACATACTTTTATAGATTCGGAGATTTTTTTCATGAAATTAAAAAAATGTATTGTAGTAAACACTAGTCATCGGAGATTCATAAGAAATTCAAAGGAGAAGAAAAAAACAATTCTACGTAAATTTCTATACTGATATCGCAATAATTATGGTAAAAGCTTAATTTAATGGTCAAGTCTATTCAAAAAGTTATTCTGTATATCTAATCGGTATTAATGTTAACAATTAAAATTCTAAGTCTAATATTATCAAAATTATAATCCAAGTTAATTCCATACTTTTATATGTTTGATGTAGATGTAGAATAAACATTGCTAAAGCTATATCTATCTATACTAATATTATAAAGAGGTAAAGTTTGTGACATTGTGAGTTTGTGATGTTGTAGGGGGTAATCTCTAGATCTACTAAACCGATTTAGATGAAATTTGGTAAGAAGATAGTTTGAGACCCTGGGAAGGACATAGGATACTTTTATCGCGGAAATTATTCCTTATGAAGGTGAAAATGGGGATGAAAGATTGTACGGGAAAACAAGTTAGGGACAAACCCGAGCGAAGCGAGGGTGAGTCGCTAGTCTACTATATAAAAAAAGAATTAACTGGCGTCGACCGCAAGGGCCAAATAATAATACTCTGTAGGTTAACATACCTTTACGCTTATGTATGTATATTGTAAAAAATATACTTTGTGGCATATTAGTCATATAATATATATGAATATTTTTACTTTAAAATTAGTCCCATCTCTAAGATTTCACTCCAATTAATTCAAAATTATTAATTAATATCAAGTAATGTAATCAGCTCTTTTTAACGTCCCACCGCTGGGCACGGTTCCTCAAGCGAGCGCGTTACCACTGGGCTACCACTGGGCTACCACTGGGCTACCACTGAGTTACCACTGGGTTACCACTGCCTTACTATGAAGTAAACCATTTAAAATAATTACATAATGATTGCAAATGAATAAATAATTAAGACTTATATAAAAAAGCAATAAGTATTCACAATTTTATTCATCATTATTATAGTCCTTTCATATTTACTGTGTAAGCGACACGCTGGTGTATCATATCATGTCATATTGTCTCGAGAAGCGCATATTTATCTTCTTTTCACGACATAATATTGTTATGAAAATGTGGTTTTCATTTGATCACGAGATGACGCATATTTGCCAGAATACCGACTATTGTATTAAAAAACAAATTGTTTCAAACTGTAACTTATATTACAATGAAAATAATAATTTACTTATTTAAATAATAAATAAATATGTTGAGGCATTAATACGCAGCACCATCTAGTTCCATGGTAAGCTACAAGGCTTGTGTTATGGGTACCAGATAGTTGATACACTACACATATATAAACTTTAAATGATGATGATGATGTTCTCCTAGCCGATTTCGGCCACGGCGGCCAATCTCATTGAGACTAGCCAACTGCGCAGGAGATATTATAGTGCACAAGTGTACGCGCAGACACAAGTGCACTCTATTCCTGTCACTCTCATACTCCGGTGTGACGACCACTCGACACGACCGGTGAGAGTTTAGGCGCAGGACCGACGGCTTTACGTGCTCTCCGAGGCACGGGGGTGAAACACCGCCAACTTCCCAACTCCAGGCTGTTACTGAGACTTACTATACAGAAAGACTCAATAACTAAACTTGGCCCGACCCGGGACTCGAACCCAGGACCTCCGGGTGTGCAGCCGTACATGCTAGCCACTACACCACCGAGGCAGTTACAGAGCAGAAACTTTAAATACATACATATTATAAATATAAACATCCATGACTGGAGTACAAATATTCGTTCTTATCACACAATGAATGCCCCCAGCGGGACTCTAACCCGCGACCGCTGACACAGCAAGTAGGGTCACTACACACTGAGCCAAACGCGTCGTCACTTTTAAATATCTATAACGCTTCAAAATAAGAAAGAAATGAAGAACTAAGTAAGGAATCACTCAAATTATACATATATTATGTATGTACATTGTACATCATATGAGAATTGAAATATTTGTTTTAATAAAAATAGAGTACAAGTATAGTATAAGGCCATCTAATACACATAAACTTGTTTAAATAAAGGAGTGAAGAGAGGAATAACAAATCATTTACTATATTATTTATCTGGATTATGTAGTGGCTAGCATGTACGGCTGCACACCCGGAGGTCCTGGGTTCGAGTCTCGGGTTGGGCCAAGTTTAGTTATTGAGTCTTTCTGTATAGTAAGCCTCAGTAAGAGCCCGGAGTTGGGAATTTGGTGGTTTTTCAGCCTCGTGCCTCGGAGAGCACGTAAAGCCGTCGGTTCTGCGCCTTAACTCTCACTGGTCGTGTCGAGTGGTCGTCCCACCAGAGTATGAGAGTGACAGGAATAGAGAGTGTACGTTGCGTCTGCGCGTACACTTGTGCACTATAATATCTCCTGCGTAGTTGGCTAGTCTCAATGAGATTGGCCGCCGTAACCGGAATCAGTCAGGAGAACATCACATTGTTTATATGAATTTTTCAATATTGAAGTAAAGTTATTTAGCCCGCGAGAAAACGCGTGCTTAGATTATTAACATATAAATATTCTAAGAACGCGTGATTATAATTATCGTGTGAATTAAGTTAAATTTTCACATTACACTTACAAAATTTTAAAATAAAAACTTAATTGATTTAATACTTAACATTTTAACGATCGCATTCTGGTATTTCCTTATGGTCCTTATCAGAAAAATATAAGTACTAATATAGTATTATGTCATGTGTAATATAAGTTAATATAATGCCATCTATCGGGAAAACGATGAGAATCGAACCCTAATACTTTAGATCGCCACAAGATGTCTTTCCTCTACGGATTTGTAAGAGATATTGCACAATATCCGTTGAACGCAGACTATTTAAATATAGTTTCGTTATATTTGGCACTGAGAATATTACGTACTTGTTGTTTCTTTTCCTAGCGACTATATTTTTGTAAATTTTTCAGTACATATTTAAAAAAAATAGATTAATAATAAGATAATGATTACACACACATAATACTCCACATGTTGCTTTCCGGTTTTACCAACCGGAACTTGCTTTTATCCACACCGCATCCATATTAATTTGCAGTTTGACTCGCGATGTAAATACAAAGTAAATAAAACATAGGAAGTTTCGTGCTTTCGTTATACTTTGCGTGAAAAGTGATGAATTCGTCTACCCTCTTCATTCTCATCGAATTTCTTTTACATGCAATTTTTTATAGGAGGATATTATCTTCTTAAGACTCCAATACTTTTAGGAAAAGTTTAGGATTTTTACTCTCCCAAAACCCGGTGAACTTGTACCGTGCAAAACAACAACGCTAAATTTAGCTACTCTCAACGTCGTTTTAACACTAAGCCGTATTCGCCGTGTTATTTAAATTAACTTTATTCTAGTTAGTCTTCTAGATACTAGGAGAAACTATAGTTAAATATAATTAGTCTACACATATAATAAAACTGTAACTAAGCCGAATCTGTACATTAAATATTTTTTGGAAAATCTTATTGAAATAGACATTATTATCGATACAGAGGCCGAATCTATAGTTTTTAGAATTTTTGTCTGTCTGTCTGTCTCTGTTACCGCATTACAGAAAAACCACTGGAGGGATTTTGATGAAATTTGGTATGATGATAGCTGGTTATCATATCAACATAAAGTATACTTTTTACCGCGGGAAAATGTCACATTTCTGAAAAAAATACAAAAACTGCAATGTTAGAGTATACTAATATGTAAAACCTAAGAATATGGTTTTTGGTCATCTAAACGCGGGCGGAGCCGCGGGCAATGCTAGTTATAGTATACAAATTGAATATATTTGCAGTGAAATAATACAATAAAATATTATATATTAATGCTAACTGATGTTACTTAAAAAACGACGCTGTATCGACTTGACATCATATTGTGAGTGATGGCTCCATTATAAGTATTGTAAATCGATCACCTTTTTATACTATCTGAAAATATTTTGAAAGAAAAAGGATACAATTACATTTAGAACGGTAAAGGATTATAGTCCTTATTGCGCTTAATCTAAGACTTACAATTGCATATTCACGTACTTGCCTATTATGAAAATTTATCAATCATTGGAATATTGCGTACGTCAAAGAATATGAATTATTTTAGAGTAAAAAAAAGAATAGAAAGAAATGACACCAAAATAATATATTGCTTATTATAATTTATAATAATACTAGCATTGCCCGCGGCTCCGCCCGCGTTCAGATGACCAAAAACCATATTCTTAGGTTTTACATATTAGTATAACTCTTACATTACAGTTTTTATATTTTTTCTTAGAAATGAGACATTTCCCGGCGGTAAAAAGTATCCTATATGTTGACCCGGATAACCAGTTATCACCATACCAAGTTTCATCAAAATCCCTCCAGTAGTTTTTCCGTGATGCGATAACAGACAGAGAGACAGACAATAATTCTAAAAACTATAGATTCGGCCTCTGTATCGATGATAATGTCTATTGCAATAAGATTTTCCAAAAAATATTTAATGTACAGATTCGACTTAGTTAAAATTTTATTATATGTATAGATAATATTAATGTATTCAGCCCTTTTTAACGTCTCCCAGGTTGCTGGGTACAGACCTCTCAATAAAGAAGATTAAGAAAGAAACAGTTTATTTATAAAAATCTCCACATTCTTTAATAGTTAGATGTTAAAATGAATACTGCTTATTAAAATATACTATTTTAAGTATAATTGGAACAAGTGCATATTATCTTACACATATATATTTTTATAAATAAAATATATTATTACAAAATTTTCAGTAACAGGCTATGGTGCTCGTTTTTGCTCATATTTTACGACATTAAGAAAGTAGTTTAATGTCACTCTTACTTGAATTCTCTACCTGCCATTTAGTGTTATAAATATTTAGATACGTCCATACTGAAAATTAATATTTTGATTGAAAATTACATGAAAACTTGGGTTTCGTGATAAGTCATGTCAGTTGCGTTTCATAGTTGAATATAGGGCCGTGGGAATCTGCAGTGGGTAAGATTAATTAAAGTTGCGGTTGAATTAATAGCGGTTGAGCTTGTGCCCGTAGTCCAGTGCTAGTGAATAACGTCCCGTCACGTAAAGAGCGGGTGGAGGCCCAAAATTCAATGAAATTAATCATCGTTATGTGAAATCGATATACTTCTAATACATTAAAACGCATTGATTTATATTTTTTCTACTAATAAAAAGAGAAAGATTTGTTCATTTATTTGTTTATAATTGAATACTTTTTAAATACAGAACCTATTTTAATAATTCTCCATTGGATAGCTTTATTCAAAAGTTACATAGTCTCTATATATTTTATTTCAGCACTTACAGATATAGAAGAAGAAACTAAAAACGGCAACATCATAATATTCAGCTTATAATGATCATGCACGCGAAGTATACGCCCAAACAACAAGAATTTATTTATTGTTTCTAGTTTTTCTGTACTTAAATTATTTTCTAAATTATATCTTCATAATCGTGCCTAGTAACAAACTGTTATACCAATTGACTATTTACTAGCTCTTAAACAATAGTAAATTTAATTTACACTACCCTTTGTGAGAGGGATAAGTTATTATAGCCCCAAATATATATAACCTTCTATAAATGAAGCTGTTGACGAGAGAGTGATCATACTGTAAACCCGTTAAAATCTCTTATTGATATTATTTTACTTGGTAATATATGATTGTATGTGTATGTGTATTCAGCCCTTTTTAACGTCCCACTGCTGGGCACGGGCCTCCTTTCAGTACGGGGGGAATCAGGCCATAGTCCACCACGCTGGCCAAGTGCGGGTTGGCGGACTTCACATGTCTTTCGAAAACTTGCTAAGTTCTCTCAGACATGCAGGTTTCCTCACGATGTTTTCCTTCACCGTAAGGCAAGTGGTAATCATGTTAGAAATGATTCGCACATGAAAATATCAGAGGTGCGAGACCCGGGATTTGAACCTGCTACACTCGGTTTCCCAAGCGATCGCGTTAGTACTGGGCTACCACTGTCTGATTGTATGTTATGTTGAATTACATTATTATTTACTTTATCAATTTTGTAGGTACTTTAATAATGTAATATCTTATTGTAGAGTCAGAAGAACTTCAAATTGCGTAATGTTTCTTATTTTTCTTATCCTTAATATGAATTATTTTAATTAAAAAATATGTATTTATCACAAAAAAATATATTTTCTGTATAACTCTATTGATTTTAATACCAATATTGGAAAATCAGTTCAAAAAAAGATTGCCTCAGTTCTAAGAAAAGCTGGCAAATAAAATATTGCTAGTTACTAATTGATAAAAATGATAAAAATATTTTATATAATAATATTTATAATAAAAGTTTTAACGCTTATAATAATAAATTTCATCAAAATCTATCCAGTGGTTTTCTCGTGATGCGTTCACAAATAGACAGACAGACAGACGAAAATTCTAAAAAACTATAGATTCGGCTTCTGTATCGATAATAATGACAATTTCAATAAAACTTCCAAAAAAAAATTTAATATATAGATTCGACTCAGAATTTTATTATATGTATAGATTAAAACATATACAAATGAAATGTCACAGTATCTAAGAACTAGTCTTTAGGTTTTAATATCCCACTTAATATCATCTTACTCAGTGATATAACTAAGAGTAAAGATTATAATCTGTGGTAATACAACCTGTTAACTCAAGGACGAATGGCTGTGGGTTGGACAGATAGTTGTTTTATTATTATCATTGTACGTGGAGGATAGGAGTGTAAATTGAGGTCAAAAGATCATCTTGACACTTCATAATTTATATTAGCTATAATAGGTCAGATGTTAAAAATTTGTCATACGAATTTATAGTGTATAAACGTACATTTTTTATAATAAATATACGGTATCTTTATAATAAAAACCTGTAAATAAGAAATTAATTTCTGTAATTTTTAATTAACCTCAGATATTTAAGCATTTGGTTATATTAAATTTATGTAAATACACGGTTTATAAAATTTATTCACCGAGTTAAATGTACTTGTATAATAACTAATGTATAAATAAATTTTAATTTTAGTAAATAGCTATAAATAAAATTAAGTAATCTAATTAAAGCGCTTATTAGTCTATCTAAAAATATATTTTACAAAAATATTATTTACTTTCTTAATCTGGATTTGTAAGAAATTGTTAGTTGCCGGATAATAGTTTATATCGAGATATTTTGTTACCGTTTATTTTCAGCTCTTCCTGTTTGAACGAACGACGTGCAAATTTAAGGGCAGCACGAAAATGTACGGAAACAAAAATAGAAATGCGTATAATATTATTCGGCGACCCACTCTTTCCATCCTTTAACTGAACCTGTATAAAAACTTAAAAGCTATTATAAAAACCTAATTATTATTTATACTCACCCTTTTATTATGCGATACATTATTACGAAGCAAGTTTCATACAAGAAATAATCATTTAAAATGAATCCTCATAATAAATTTCTAACAATAAATTTTTAATGAAAGAGATTATAGTTAAATGAGTAGATTTTTTCATTATCCAGTGTATAATAGCGGCGCGTTACAGTTTTCATTGTTTTCCATTTTCCTTGGGGTAACCGTATCGCGTCGAACGACGTTATCAATGGTAGACTCATCAGTAGCACCGCGATCGTCATATACGAAGCACGCACGTAACCGACTCTATTTTTTCTGCGAATTTTCTTCGTGCTCTATTATGGCGTTTTAACATTTTTTTAACGTCATTTTTACACGTCAACAAAAATAAGATTCTCTAGTATAAATGAGTTTATTCGTGCTTATAATAAGTTGAAGGGTGTTAGCTCAACCCCGTGTACACGTGATCGGATTACGGAAAGGGATAAATTGTTGTTGTTTTAAAAATGTAAGTATATATAATATAATAAAGTATCAAGTAATACAAGATCAGCTTGGTTATCTACGTACATATGTCGAAGGTTGATTTTCGTTTATCTTTTATCATTGTGTTTTGTGGTCAACTATCTATTTCAATCAGTTCTTATATATATTTATTTATTTATATATATATATATATATATATATATATATATATATTATATATATATATATATATATATATATATATATATATATATATATATATATATATATATATATATATATATATATATATATAAAATACGCGGGTTTTGATTGATAATGAGAATGTTTGATAACTGAATGTTTAAATCATATGTGTTTGTAATTTTTTAAATTTTGTCTTAGCGTATTCTATACTTATTGTTATTAAGCGATTGTGGCACAGTATACATTATCTGATCACTATGTCAATAATTAATATGAACATGTACTTTAACAAATGATCTTTACCGTGTAATGGAAATTTCAGGAAATCCTTTAGTTATCTTGTATATACTCTATATTATAGTCAAGTATCGAATTTAAAATAAAGATGATATGAAAGACCAAAAATTATTTTAAAAAGAATCTAGGAGTACTCCTAATTTAACATTATAAGTTTCTGAAAGAAGATATCATCATAATTCTGAAAGAAGATCTCATAATATCACAATATTGTGCTTTAGAATGCTATCGTTGCAATATTGAAGCACCACTAACCATGTTACTACTCTACTACGTACACCGATTTATATAATCTATTGTATACTAGCGACTCGCCCTCGCTTCGCTTGGGTACATTTTAATTTTTTTGAGCGGAGCCATAATTCTTTTACTGAAATAAAAGTAGCCAAGTTACTTCTTATAACATCAGCTACCTGCCAGTGAAATTCCCGTCAAAATCGGCCCAGCCGGCTTGGAGATTAGCCGGAACAAACAGACAGACAGACAAAAATTTTAAAAATTGTGTTTTTCTTATAAATACCGTATATAATTCCATATATATTTAGTAAAAAGCTGTTATTTTGATTTATATTTATCTGTATAGATAAAACGAAGTCACTACACTTATAACTCGTGAACTGCTGGACCGATTTTTATAATATTTGTTTTGTTGGATTTGTCTTCACATGGAATAGCAGAGTATTTATTAAAACATTCCATACTAAGTGTCAAAACGTACCTAGGGACGAACCTGAGCGAAGCGAGGGTGAGTGGCTCGTAAAGTAATAATGATGACCGAGTCAGAGCCAGGCACATACATCATATTTTTTTAATTTATAGCTGTAGAGCTATAAAATGGAAGCAAATTTAGGTTTGAGTAACAGTCTTTACTTTTTGAACAATTTACCTTATAAAAACGAAATATTTGAAATGTTTTTAACGAAATTTTCTTCATTGATTTGAAAAGACTTTAACGATTTTATTCTTTATGGTACAGATATTGAGAAGTTAAATTACGTAATGTTACAGTTTGTATGTTTTATTTTGCGATCCAATAAAAGCAAATACTTCTTTTCTTTATACATTTGATACCATTCAAATTTTTGTAACGGTTTAAGTTCAAATATTAAACATTACACCGACATGTCCTGGCCGCTCTTTTTAGGTGATTTTTTTATAATTAAAAACTAAACGATAACAAGCGGGCATAAAAAACTAAACCTAATAATATAAAAATATTGTTTATATTTTTCAATAAGGAATAAAAAAAATTATGTACATTTTATATTTTAGAATTTCAAATAATAGTCAAAATTTTAAAATACCTTAAGATTCAGGTTATTTTAAATTAAAATTGTAATGTAATATGTATTATACGTATATAATATATCTTGTATACTTATACTAGATTATCATATGACACCAGCCTTATACATAATATAGTAGATAAAGTTAGGCGAATAAAAAAATGATAAAAAAATCGAGCTTTTCAAATAATTTGAACACCGTGGCTTTCTCATTAAGAGGAAAGTCCATAATTCTTAAAAATATTTCTAATAATGTCGATGAATGCACCAGTTGTTTGTTGTGTTAATTGTACCTTGTTAATAAAGTGAAATGAACAAAACGAACCTTTAATTCATCAAATGAATTTGCAAAATATATGAACGGACGAAACAATTACACAATCATTATTGCACTAAAGGACTTATAAATCTATACAGATAAATAAAATTGAAGTGTATGTTTGTAATGTCAAAATAACAGATTTTTAATACATGTATATGGATTATAAGAAAAACACATTTTTTTATTTTTGTCTATCTGTTGGTCTGTATGTCTATTCCGGCTAATCTCCGAATTGGCTGGACTGATTTTGACGGGACTTTCACTGGCAGATAACTGATGTTATTTAGAGTAACTTAGGCTACTTTTATTTTAATTTATTTAAGAATTTAAGAATATATAATATATTCTTTGCATAACTATATCAACAACGTTATTAATAAAATAACCTTTAGTATTCATTTCAAGTAGAATTGGTCTTGAGAACACTATCGATCTTATCGTCTTGCGATAGAACGAGATTATGAAATGTTACGATTCTTTTTCGCTTCTACCTATATTATTTTAACTGACGCGTACATCTAAATTCAGTATATAAATCTACAGAAAATGTATTCACAGTATATTACCATAAAAAATTTACTAGTGATCGTAATCAGTCTCTGTTTACTTGTCACCCTTAATTTTAAAACACTCCTTTAATTTTTATACACAATTTTATCCAGTTTTTTTCTTGCTAACAATATATTATATCTTTAATATAAGGACCTTATAACATTTGAATATAATATCAGGCACATAATATATTTTTCTAAGCAAGTAGGTACAACTTATTTATAAATGTAAATATTGTACTAATAACACAAATTATTTTCTATTTACATCGAGAAAATAAACACTATTAACTATAAGATTAAAGAATGAAATTAGATAGGTAAAAATTTACTGCCATACAAAATTACCTGTAATAAAACAAAAGACAATTTTCTCATATATACAAAACCATACAATTTTCAATAGCTATATAGATATCCTAGGATATATTATGAAACAAATTAATTATTAACGAAGATTTCACCTTGTTTTAAAGGCACATTATAAAATCATTATAGTTAGAATATAAAAAATCTGATTACATGTTGTATTGATTAACCGACGAAAAAAAGGAGGAGTTTCTCAATTCGATAGATATATTTTTTAATGACACTGCTTTCACTAGCAAGTAGCAAGTGCCTTATTACGTTTTATTATGCTATCCTACTATCGATATTTATTGTTAAATTTATTTAAAGGTCCATTTCTACTATGTACGTCGTCATTGCTGCTCTTTGTTACTCAATTTAGCTTCCATTGCATTTAGTTAGGTCAAACAGCACGACCTTCTGTTAAGTCGTATTAGAAATGCCACTTAGTGATAGAATATTACTATGAAATTTTATATTTTATTTATTAATAGCTATAAAATCGTTTTATAATAGATAAAAAAGCGCTTACACCCACATTATGGTCAATGGCGGACAGAGGACATGTAGGTCATGGTCTCTGGACACGCCCAGTCTAACTATTATATGTACCTTTGCCGCTCTCGTAATCCTCCTTCATACCTAATTAGAGATAAACGGCTAAGAATCTACCTAGCACCAATTAGCATTCGATAGAAGTTGATTGCCGTAGCCTTTTAAAGAAATGTAATCAAAGAATATATTCTATTAAAGATAAAATGACTAATTGAACTTCTATTCTGTATTCTATTGTTGTTCTTTGATTGCGAACAGTTGTATAATTTACCTATCCTTTTGCGTACTATATAACACTACCGGCTTGCCCAGGCTTCGCTCGGCTGTGTGCCTAGTTAGGTTTTAAATAGGTATAAATAATTATTGCGAGTGTTACTAACAAACAGACGAAAATTTTAATAATTATTGTTTTGGGCTGTATATTCTGGTTACAGTCATTGTTTTAATGTACAGATACTTGTACAGATTTTGCTAAGCTATTTCAATATAATACGTATAGACTACTACTAGTGAGGCATCTTTTTTTTGCTTAGGTTCATCTCTGGGTAAATGAAAGCATAACTATGTTAATCTCGAGGCTTCTGTTTTCCTAATGTGTAAAATTTATTATAGCGTGTTTTTACGTGGGAATGAAATATTTTCTCGCAATAAAATTGCCTTATTTCACTCTCCAGTCTTCCATCTACCATTCATTACTTTTTATTCTATACAAAAAAAATCACATCATTCCGTCTTTCTGTTTAGACATGAAAAAAGGACAAACAGATAAAAATTAAACAAACACGTTTTCGTATTTTATGTTATCTTTTTTATCTGAAGAATGTGATTATTATAATATTGATTTATGCCCTTCTATATCGTCTCGATTTTTTATATTTAATGACCTCTTCAAAGATAAATTGTAATTAAAAAAAATAAAAACTGATACCGGTGCCAGCCGATGCAAAGCAAATCTAATATATTTCGATACGTAAAATACATATTTACCTATTAGATATTCATATCTTAAAATATTGTCAGCTGGCACCGACTTCGAAAATATCTGATTAGGTATCTGTTCTAAATGAAAACCTCCGTTTAGTTATTTTTTACATTTTAGTGCCTGGAAGTCGTTTTTTTTAATAATTTTTTATTTTTACATTTTTAGTGTAGACGTAATAAGCAGGTAATTTGTAAGGAAAAGGATTTTTAATGACATATTCGATTAAACAATTTATTTAAAAAAAAAAATTAGTTGATTTTTTTTAAAACCGACCGATCGATTTCGATAAAATTTATATTAGACAACCTGGGAAGTATACTCTTTGAAACAAAAAAAAAATATTTCGAAATCGGTTCAGGCGTCTTCGAGTAATCGGAAAATACATTAAAAAAAAGAATTCGACGAATTGAATTCGATGGAAGTCGGTAAAAAATGTTATCTATTAGATAAATACCTAAACGTTTATTGCATAATCTAACGTATAAATTGATTATTGGTTTTCAAGTAATTTAAACTTTCATCTTCACTATCCGCTAGACATTTTAGATGATTCTTATCTCCCCTTATGTCAGTTGTTGATTCAAACACCTCACCTCGCAAGTTCCTTTGCCGCTAGATGAGACTTGGGAGCGATTTTCCAATTTTAGTCTCACCTTTCTACGTCTTGATTAAGAAATGTGAGCGCCCGTGTCAAAGATGAATACTGAGCTGTCTATAATTTGTTACGTTCCAGTATATTTTTCATTTATGTCAATTTGACATAATATTATGCATTTTTGTATAATGACAATGTGTTTTATTTTTGTGAAAATTGTTATTTTTCACGTTTGTACATAACAAAAACAACATATAATTTATATCTACTTTCAAATATTATAAATGACTGCTTCTGTTACCTTATCGATGTTAAAATAATATTTTGAAGTTTGTTTACCGACCTGTCATTTGAAGTACAAAATTACTGTCACCTGACACTTTCTCGGAGAAACCCAACAGGTTTATCGTTAATTAATCAATTTTGTTCTGATGTATATTTAAATAAACAGAATTTTATAATACAATAATAACTAAATTATACTTTAATATTTCAAACGGGACTAAAGTTCTAAAATTCATATTCATACAAGGTAAATTTCAAGAATATACAAAATTAGCTTCGTTTGGTTTTCTAGATTGTAGAAGTGATTAACTATGCAAGTTTCTGTTCCAAAAATCTTTCACGTTTTTAAACTTATGGAAATTTTAGTTGCTGGCAACATCTAATATAGATTCGAAATTCAGATTCACACTTTATGAATATTCACTGCGGAAATTACCAATCGTAACCGAAAAGTAAGCGAATCGTTTGGTAATTATAACTAGCATGAATCATTCATTCATTAGACCTTTACATGCGTGAATTACGTCAGTGCTGGGTTATTTGATATCTTGTCTCATTATTCGAGACTGAAGTATAGAATAGAATACTGTAATTTCGACGATACGTTTGGCTTAGTTTGTAGTGACCTTCTTGCTGTGCCAGCGGTCGCGGGTTCGAGTCTCGCTGGGGGCAATCATTTGTGTGATGTGTTCACCGATTACTCGAAGACGCCTGAACCGATTTGGTTTTTTTTTCAAAGGGCATATTTCCCAGGTGGTCCCATATAAATTTTATCTAAATCGGTCAAGCGGTTTTTTTTAAAATCAGCAAAAAAATTTTTTTGTAAATAAATCATGTTATTAAAAAACTTTCTTCTAACAAGTTACCTGCTTATTATGTCTACTCCAAAAATGGACATGTAAAGCAGATAGAATTAAAGAGATAAGATATACAATATACAGGGCTTACTATAACAATTCTTTGAACAAAAGAGCAAAATTAATATTATTTTTAAGCAAAATAAAAGTTTTAACAATATTGTGGAAAAATTGCAGACAAGTTAATGAGAAGATTGCGTCGATACTTTTCTCTTAATGTGGATAGCATTTAAATATTCACCGCAGAGTGGTAATATATCTTTGTAAGATTTAGGAGCCTGACTTGTCGTCTATGGATTACGTTGAATTGCTTTTAGAGATTACGGGGGATTTCATTCAGATATAGATTAGAGTGCAAATTTAACGTAGACGTTTCATTAGTTGCTTCTTGGTTTTATTATATTATTTAGAAAACAAATTAGCTGATTTATCTTATTACTTTACAAGTGATATTGCTTCTTTTGAGTGCGTCCCTAGATGCTTTTCAACCGACTTCAAAAAGGAGGAGGTTCTCAATTCGCCTGTATGTTTTTTTTTTTTATGTTTGTTACCTCAGAACTCCGTCATTTATTAACCGATTTGGACAATTTTTGTTTTGTTTGAAAGGGTTTACTTCCAGATTGGTCCCATTTAAATTTCAAAAAAAAATACCACTCCCAAGGGTGGAAAAACAACTAATGATGAATTTAACCTACTTCTAATTGTCATATTGACTTGAAACTTTGCTAGTATTTTTATTTCCGTTGATAGTACAGAGGTTCGGTGTTGTTGACCTGATCTGATGGCAAGGCCAGAAGGTGGATAGGTGGAACTCTTCAACGGCTAATAGTAGATACTTTGAGTTTGGGCTTATTTTGTTTGATTTGACAAGCCTAACACGTTAGAATCCTTACTTTGCTACTATTGTCTACACTAAAAAGGGAAAAATAAAACTTTTTAACAAAAAAATAAAAACCGACTTCAAACAAAAAGCACTAAAAAGTGAAAAATAACTGATTGGTAGTTTTCATTTACTATACATACCTAATCAAATATTTTCGAAGTCGGTGTGCTTTGCTTTGTATGGGCTGGCACCGATTTCAAAAATATTTGATTAGGTATGTATTTAATAGGTAGGCTTTAATTACTTAGCCAAAGCACACCGACTTCGAAAATATTTGATTAGGTATGTATAGTAAATGAAAACTACCAATCAGTTATTTTTCACTTTTTAGTGCTTTTGTTTGAAGTCGGTTTTTATTTTTTTGTTAAAAAGTTTTTTATTCTATCATAATACTAACGACAGACCCTCTAGTTACGCTTAGTCGCTAGATGTCTTACCGTAGTCTATGTATTACTCCATATCGTACACTATCTGCGTACTAAATTTCATTTAAATCCGTCCAGTCCTTTCAGCGCGAAGTAGTAACAAACATAAAGGAGATATATGAATTTTCACATATACATACACTAGCGGCTCACCCTCGCTTCCTTATCCCACGGGATACCGTCCATTTTTCCGGGATAACCTATATTTTATTCCAAACTATAATCTATCTCTGTGCCAAATTTCATTCAGATCCGTGTAGCCGTTCTGGCGTGAAAGAGTAACAAACATCCATGCTTACAAACTTTCGCATTTATAATAGTAGTGTAATACGCGCGTATATTCAAAACCATAGCATAAAAAAAACATACATATTATTGAAATAAATACAATCTTTTATAACGGCGGTCACTGGTCAGGCTTTAAATAAAACCACACATAGCTTTCAATATTTTTTCTACTTTTATTCTTTTTTATGTTCAGCTCTGTAAGCATTATTACTTATTACCAACTTTACGAACAGTTTTAACTAATATTGTGGCTATGTAACTATGTATTAGGTAAAATACCTTTTGTGAGACAATTGGCCCTATACTCGTAGAAGAGATATACGTATATTTAATAAATTATTAAAGGTCAATTTTTCAATAAAGGGGGACGTAAATCCCATGTACATTGGGCGCGGTCATTTTACACAAACAGTAGAGTACAGGATCTGGGCTCTATTTGCTGCGTACGCGCACTCAGGCGTGACGACGCGCCCTTTTCACATTAGTCCTATATTGATGATGCTCGATCATTTGGTATGTTAATCGAAACTATAAATCTTTCACTATAGCTTTACTATTAACAATACAAATTTTAATTTAAATTAATAGCATTGTGATTTAACTAATGTTTAAATAAATGTCATATATTGAGTAAAATTGCTATGAACACTATTTAATCTTTAGGTTACAGTTAAAAAGATCACGAGGCATTGTGCAGCGATGTATTATCCGGTAATACCCAATTGACTTGAGTTCCTTTGAAGAAGTAATGATCGTCCGGAATTTGAACACCTTTCCTTATAAGAATCGTATTTCATTTTACAGAACACTCTATAAATACCTTCGCTTGAATTTGAAAGATTAATATTCTATTAGTTTTTTCAGTTTATACTCGTATTCGAATACAAATAACACTCTTACGTGTTTCAGTATTTGACATTCAACTAATTCGGTAAGGGGAGAGCGATGCCAAAGCCAGTTGGCAAAGACTCTACCTGTTCGAATCATTGCTGTCCTAAATAAACCCTTTAGCAACCTGAAATAAACTTATATGTCTATAATATTATAGGATATTCGAGGAAGTAGGCACATGTGATTGTTACAAAATATACAAGCAGCAACACAATATTTATTAAAACGGGGTTTAATTCATATAACTACGTAAATATATTAATAAAGGTAAATAAATGAACGTCCGTTACCTCGATTGAGATCCATGGAATTTATAAATTATTCATATTATAATCGATTCGACCACGTACAATTACGATAATTATAAATTACTATTTACGTTAAAGCTGAACATGACATACTAGCTTGAATTGATATACCGTTATGTACTTTTATGTTTCATATTATATACAATATTTATAAAAAATACTACTTAATTAGAACCGATTCTTAAGTTTTATTTAACACAATATGTTTATTATTTGACGACACGTTCTGCTCAGATTGTAGTGACCCTGCTTTCCGTGCCAGCGGTCGCGGGTTCGAGTCCCGCTGGGGGCATTCATTTGTGTGATGAGCATGGATGTTTGTACTTCAGTCATGGGTGTTTATATTTATAATATGTATGTATTTAAAGATATATATGTGTAGTGTATCAACTATCTGGTATCAATAACACAAGCCTCGTAGCTTACCATGGAACTAGATGGCGCTGTGTGCTTAATGTCCCAACAGATTTATAGATTTATTTATAGATTATGTTTCACCAAAAATGACTTAATATAATAAATATTTATTATCTAAGATATTATCTAAGTTATCTAAGACCTTATGAATTATATCAATGCACTTACATAAGTCCTCTGTAAATACTTTTGCTTTTTTATAATACTTAATTTTAATAATATTTTATTACAGTTCAGTAATAATATTTAAGTTATAAACCATTTAAACGTATTTAGATGATGTTGGAAGAGGCCATGTTGTTTCATTATTATGACTGGGCACCAGGCTTTCTCCACAATTATTCTGTACACGTTAATTCAATATTTGTTCAGCACCGTTTGGAGTGACGCACGGTTCGAATGACCCAAATCCTTCACCTTCGACGAAAACACTGTTTTCTTATCATTTACACTATTGTGCCTGTTATCAGTCATCTATACTTATATAAAATTGTAACTAAGTCGAATCTATACATTAAATATTTTTTGGGAAATCTAATTGAAATAGACATTATTATCGATACAGACTCCAAATCTATAGTTTTTGGAATTTTTGTCTATCTGTCTGTCTGTCTGTTACCGCATCACGGGAAAACCACTGGAGGGATTTTGATGAAATTTGGTATGATGGTAGCTGATTATCCGAGTCAACATATAGGATACTTTTTACCGCGGGAAAATGTCTCATTTCTGAGGAAAAATACAAAAACTGCAATGTAAGACTATACTAATATGTTAAACCTCAGAATTTGGTTTTTGGTCATCTGAACGCGGGCGGAGCCGCGGGCAATGCTAGTTAATATATAAGATTCTTAGTTAAATAGAAGTCTATTGATAATTATCACATACTGAAATAGTTATTTGTAGTATATTTATTGAATAATTCCTTATATATTAGAAAATTAAAATCAAAAATGATATACTTATAGTATGTAAAGATCAAGGGCAACTCTATCGGTGTGTATGTTACGTCTCGAGTAACGCATACGATTATGTTTACGACCGGTTGACTGAATACTACTATCTTTATAGATAAATTACCTATTTTATTTTATGTTTTGTCGTTCAAATTTATTATATAGTACGTGGTCAGGGTAATTTAATTTAAAAGTGAAATTAAAACGATTGAAATAACTGCTAAATTGTATTTTCTCTTGGAAATTTACATATTATTATTGATATATTGTATTTAACACAAAAACAATTATCATAGATTTGATTGTGATTTGCAGAGACCGTGATGATAGCGCCGACATTCAAAGCGCGCTCGTCCTCGCCAGGTATCAGCTTTGACAAAATGTTGTGTTTTCCTCAGAGTGGCCCCTAAATAACATATAGCACATTTATTTGCTAATATATTTTAATATATTAGGCTGTTTATAATATTCGAGTTTAATTTTTTACACATGTAATGCATTTACTATCGTAGGTGTAGTGTGTGTAAGATTTTGAATTTGACCCTTAATAAACTCCTGGATTATAGATAGTAGGTACATAAATTATTATATTTAACTTATATAATATTTAATAGTAATATGCCAGGAAAATAATACTGCGATTATAAATTATATAACACAGTATAAGTATACTGTAGGAAATGAAAATGTCAAGCGATGTGCAAATGACAAAGAATGATAAAATACATTTACATGAGAATGGTATTAGCATTGAAATATATTTGTACAGCGTTCTTGTTAATTACAAGAAAAACATGAAAAGAGTTTATAGATATAACTATACTTAATTATTGGCAAAAAATTAACGTACTGTAGTGCTCAGCACACAACTGTGTCCTTGTAACATCCAATACAAACATATTTGAATTAAAAATATTTTTATATTCAATTATTTTAACTATAAATTTTTTTATAAGACACTTATTGCTTAAATTTAAAGTTCAATGATAATTAATATAAATATATAGTTTAAAAGTAAAGAAATATCGATCAAATCGATGAAAATTATTTACAAGTAGGTAAGAGTGTGCCGGTATTCATTTGGTTTGTTTGCGATCTAATATACCAAGATTTACTAACTATGACTAATTGATTTGGAATGTCTGCACGTTTGAGGATTTGTATTTTCAGTGATTTAATCTATTAACACTTTATGTTAGCGTGTGTTTTGTTTAAACTTTACATATTATAAGTTTAAAGAAAGCTTTTTCCAAAAGGTATTGTGTTGAGCTATTTTTTAAGTATAGGTACGTTATAAATTGAATACTTCATAATATTTTACAAATTACTTATGTTTATTTAAAAAATAATTTTTGTTTCAAATTGACATAAACTAATACAATTTAGCACCAATCATAATTTAGAGGTCATAAAGAAAGGCCCCATAAAGCGAACATTAGCATTTCTTCATGTTATTACCGTCGGGACTTTTACGATACGGCCTGGCTTCGTAGATGGGTAAATCGAATGGAAAAGAATTTATCAGGAACGTTTCAGTCAAATAATAAGATTTTATTTCTTCTGACCATATAATTTCATTTGTCCCGCACTTACAAAACCGAGGCTTTCCATTGTGCGTTATTTTATTGAATCTTTTTTAGAACAGGTAGTTATAAATAAATATATATAAATATATTGGGACATTCATACACAGCACCATCTAGTTCCATTGTAAGCTACGAGGCTTATATTATGGATACCAGATAGCTGATACACTACATATATATAACTTTAAATACATACATATTGACTAGAGCCATGACTAGAGTACATTCGTGCTCATCACACAAATGAATGCCCCCAGCGGGACTCGAACCCGCGAACACTGGTTCAATAAGTAGGATCACTACAAACTGAGCCAAACGTGTCGTCAGAGGTAGTTGGGTCATTTTCTATAATGTTTTTAAAATTGGATAAGAGTATTAGTAATTAATATTA
The DNA here is from genome assembly GCA_951806755.1 of Brenthis hecate. Taxonomy (NCBI): domain Eukaryota; kingdom Metazoa; phylum Arthropoda; class Insecta; order Lepidoptera; family Nymphalidae; genus Brenthis; species Brenthis hecate. The sequence continues at coordinate 1,450,655 of OX638272.1, read as the reverse complement.
TTTCATTATCATTCTCTTTTAAAACAAGTACTACATATCATAGTAATACTTGTTACAAGTCGAGCTCGCATCAAGGTTCCTTATATTCTGAGAAAGGAATTTAAAATAGAACTTTCCTTTTTTCCTGTTAATGCTAAGACGCCATTTTTTTCTAATCTTTTACTTATTAAAAAAATAAAGAGAAAAAAGGGGTCAAGCTAAAATTAACTCTTAAATAAGCCTTTACTTTTGATAAATCACATGAGGCACTTCATAAAACCTTTTTTTTTTATTGTTTGACCCCGACCTATAAATTTTCATTCATAATATGAAAGAATACATAACTTATAATTAATTTATGTACGTATTCTTTCATTAATCACCTAGTATGTTTATAAATTTTCATTATTTTTTTTATTCTATTCGAAGAATAGATGTGACACATAGAGACAACGATTCCGTTTTTTCCTTATAATGGAATCTTAAAAAATCACACTTACATAGAGCAAAATATTAGACATAGCTTTAAGTTAGTAAATCGATACTGGAACGACTTCAGGAGAAGGGACGAATAGCTGCAAAATTCTACCATAATTGGTACACTGCGAGGCAGATTATCAATATATCCTCATTTCCCGCTATCCACCGGTATAGTACCTAACTACGGCTTACGTTATCTTAACCATATCAAATCGAGTAACAATCGAAGCCGGCATAATAATCGAGCACACGGCTTACATCATTTTGCAAAAGTGCACCTTTTAAACTCATTATCTAATATTAAGACTAGCATTGCCCGCAGCTCTGCCCGCGTTCAGATGACCGAAAACCAAATTCTCAGGTTTTACATATTAGTATTTAGTATACTCTTGGAATGCAGTTTTTGTATTTTTTCTCAAAAATGAGATATTTTCCCGCGGTAAAAAGTATCCTATATGTTGACCCGGATAACCAGTTATCACCATACCAAATTTCATCAAAATCCCTCCCGTGGTTTTTCTGTGATGCGGTAACAGACAGACAGACAAAAATTCTAATAACTATAAATTCGGCCTCTGTATCGATAATAAAGTCTATTTCAATAAGATTTTCCAAAAAATATTTAATGTACAGATTCGGCTTAGTTACAATTTTATTATATGTATAGATTTCCCTTCGATATATTATAGACCTATCAATAAAATGTGTCAAATAATCCGTGTTATAAAGGAGAAAGTGTGTTCGTTGGTTTGTCGTCCTTTAGCGTAGCTTTGTAGCAATGGATCAACGTGATTTATTACGTAGGGAAGGGATAAGAATCCCCAAAGTACAGACACAGGATTACTAGTATACCTATACATATATTTTTGAAATCATATATTTCACTAGATAAGTATATATATATATATATATATAATATATATATATATATATATATTATATTATATAAGGTTATTGTATAATTTTTCCTCAACAAGAAAGGATAAACAATTCTAAATTTAAGGCTCTGAAAGCTGCACTTGTTCCATAGTATAGTATCCAACTACAAAAGAGATATTAAAAAAAGTAATTTAAAAAATCTATTCTTTAGCTGGGTGAAACAAAGTTAAAATAGCTTAATAATGCAAGTCACGTATATTCCCATATTAAAAGTAACGATCGAGTTAAAGTCTACGTAGTAAAGACCACGGGTGGCCTTTCTATACTATAACTAATATTGCGTCTTACTGATAACGCGTGCACTTCCTTCTCATAGTATTAAAGGTAAATATAGGGTATTATCTGTAATACACAAAAGATAATAATTAAAAATAACTGTAGATAACGACTGAATTTACGCTGGAACAAGAGATTTAAATATTGTAATAACTATAACAATCTCACTTTACATGTAAGCTTAAACGTTTTGCGATCTTATTTTACCGATCAATCTTCATTAAGTCTTTTCATTTTATTGCCAAGAAAATCAATATAAAACTAGCGGCTCACCCTTGCTTCGCTCGGGTTCGTCGCTAGGTACGTTTTAAATAGATATAAATAGTTATTAGCCAGCGTTAGCCATATACATTTTAATCTTTTTTTTGGTTATTTTTCATTTTTTTCTTTCATAAGAACCTTCTCCTGACAATAACAAACACAACAAAAAAAATTTTAGTTAAATCGGTCCAGCCAGTTCATGCATGATGGCGTGACCAATATATATATATATATATATATATATATATATATATATATATATATATATATATATATATATATATAAACAGGGATTCATTAGATGTGTATACATAATTACATAATTGTTTTAATATATAACATTATTGCAAAAAAAGTAAACCGGAGCTATCAGCTTAGGTATTAACATAATTTTTTATTACAATTAAACTATGTGTCATTTAATTGTACGCATCATTCTCTGGGTTTTGCCACTTCACTGACTGTGATCGTATATTACATATTTTTTTCTTATATAATATATATATATATATATATATATATATATATATATATATATATATATATATATATATATATATGTATATGTATATGTATATATATATATATATATATATATATATATATATATATATATATATATATATAGTTTAATATAATATATTAATTAATTACTAATTTTTGAACATTGTAAAATCATTTCTTAAAAAACGTGACTATTCATTATGTAATTTATATTTCCACAAGTATATCAATTTTGCAACGACGATAAAATTTCATTTATCACATACACTTTAAATATCATTATTATTGGCTATAGTACAAACTGCAAAGATTACATATCTGCTTAACTTTTTCTATGTAAGATGATAAACATATAGTGAATGAAAATTTTAATATAAAAAAAAAACAAATTTGATTAAAATCAAGGCAATTCACTAAGTAACTAGATATTTAAATATACAGTTAGTTGAGACGCAGCATTGTGCCTTCCATTAAGAGTTTGACACTGTTTAAAGATACATTATATATTAGAATTGGAAAATCTGCAAAAATAAATTGAATCCTATATCTCCACGGTAATAGAACACTCCAATAAAATACCTATAGATATAAAATATATACAGATATATTATAGATAGAGATAAAAAGTACACACTCCAGCCTTCAGTCCTAAGCCCAATTATTCCACACAAAAAATCACGCCAATCCGTCACTTAGTTTCGAAGTGAAAGAAGGATAAACAAACAAACACACTTTCACATTTATAACATCAGTATGGATTTTATATCTTATCGCACCATGTGATGGTAATATAATCGTTCTAGTATATCGCCCTTACGTTGTCAAATCCTAGTATTTAACGCAGTATACGATTATTCAGTACTTTATGCAAAATTTAAATAACCTACAGTTAGCCAATGTACCGGAAAAAAGTTACCTATGTCACTACCAAACTTACAAACTAACTCTATACGGACCTTATGTCGGTCCGCTTTATCATTGCTGCGTGAAAAAGACACTAATCAATATATAAACATAGCACTAAATAGTGATAATATTAATAATAATTAATAATATAATATGTTGAGACATTAACGCACATCACCATCTAGTTCCATGTTAAGCTACGAGGCTTGTGTTATGGGTACCAGATAGTTGATACACTACACATATTTAACTTTGAATACATACATATTATAAATATAAACACCCATGACTGGAGTACAAACATTCATGCTCAACATACAAATGAATGCCCTCAGCGGGACTCGAACCCGCGACCGCTGGCACAGCAAGTAGGGTCACTACAAACTGAGCCAAACTATATGTATTTTATACTTCCTTATATATTATTTAAAATACTTCCTTTTAGAAATTAACCTTTGAAACAGACTGTTCTTTATCGTTTCTATTTAAATTAATTAACATACTTAGTCAATAACGTATGGACGTTGACATAGTTTCGAATTTTATAGTTCCAACACTAGAACGTTCAATATCACACAAGTCGTAAACTAGGAGTGAGGTCATAAACTAATATCTAGCTTCAAGAATGTGCAGAGCCGGATTTAGGTGACAGCGACCGGGGCTACAGTCAACGTAAGCGCAATATGAGCAAGACCCCCACAATAGAAATTTCGATGTGTTTAAATTTCATTTTTTATGTGAAATTATGGGTTCATTCATTATTGTAATTTTGTTAATTTGGCAAAATAAAAAAAAAAGAAATCCAAAATACTTTCTATAATTTCTTCACAATGATATTAGATACTCCCACTCTTTTAATGCCCATGACCCACACACCTAAATCCAGCCCTGGATGTGAGGACAACATCGTTTGTTTTTAATAACATAATTTATAATGTGCTGAGGTCTCTTCGTCATAGGACCTAACTTTTAACCATGAATTTTTGCCCAGTACTACATACAATGTGTAAAAATCCGTATTAATATAATAAATGTGCAAGTTTGTGAGTATGTATGGATGTTTGTTACTCTTTCACGCAGCGGCTGTGATCTGGATGAAATTTGGCACAGAGACTAGTTTTTATCGCAGAAAAATGTATGGTTCCCGTGGGATAGGTTTACTTTTGTCATAGAGGTGAACCCGAGCGAAGCGGGGGTGAGTACGAAATAAAAAGGTTATTAGCAGATTAAGCAGTAGTAAACACTATCAGCTATCTTTGGACATACATTTTAAATTACGTTTATAAAAAAACTGACAAATACACTGACAGGTCCTCATAAAATATTTATATTCTTACAACTTTTTGATTGCTTACATTTTTACTAGTTTCTGTTGGGTCACGTCTGCGTTCTTAAATTTAATTTGCATCCATCCACAAAACAGTAAAGCTTAGTAGTAACTTTACTGATTGAATCTACTTACTGATTGAAGTGACTACGAATGCCATATTTTAAGTAAGGTAATCGGCTGTATAACAAAGATATCTAGTAAAATCGGCCCCTCGCCTTTGAAGTTCTTCAGGCGCAATTATATAGATAGGGAGATGAAAAGACTAACAGAAAAACACATGATAAAAATACTTCGTGCTAATGTCTTCTATTTCGTGCCAATTTTAGCAAGAAATATTTAAATGCAATCCCTTGCTATTTTATTGATAAAAATCACGACATAGTATAAAACAAAGTCGCTTTCTCTGTCCCTATATCCCTATATATGCTTAAATCTTTAAAACTTCGCATTGGATTTTGATGCGGTTTTTTTATTAGATAGAGTGATTCAAAAGGAAGGTTTTAGTATATATAATTTCTTAAGTTTTTGTATACATTGGCTAAAATATAACGATAATTGTTGGAGGTGTCGGAAAAAATAAGACGTCTGGGAGCTTTCAACGAAAACGCTGCCTAAACCCTTTGAGATATAACAAAATAATGTATGGTGGAACTGTGTATCTTATGTAGGTTTGCAGAAAAGTCCGCGATGGCATATGTCTATCTCTTAAGGATAACATACTATATCCATTTCAATTTAAAACGTACTTAGGGACGAACCCGAGCGAAGCGAGGGTGAGTCGCTAGTATATTAATAAATTAGCAATATATTCATTTATTTAAATAAATATTCACAGTTGTATAATTCGTTTACAAACATGTGTAGCATTTCGTGTTTCTTGCATATTTGCTTTCTTTTTCAATAGCAATATGCGTTTTTCATTACTATTGACATTTCTAAAAGTCAGTAAAGCTTCACAATATTGGTTTGTGCTTAAAATTACACTTCTGTACTCGAATGTGTATTAATTAATTAATAAATGATGGAATTTTAAGTAATTTAAAATAATGCCAGTACATAGTAATATGTTACAGCAAATAAATACAGGACAAAACATTTTATCTGAGTAAATAATATATAAACTATTATAACTTGTATTTTTTTGATATTATTAGAAATGACTGATATTCATCAGTATCATATTCAAGAACTACTCGTAACTTAAATGCCAATTCATTTAGAGTAGATAGTCTTTTGAATTGGATTATATCTAATAATAAAGTTAGAAGCTAAGTAAAGAGAAAATGGAAAAACGACGTTTTATAAAAAGATTTATTGCTGATTTAAGAATGAAAAAGTATATCTAAATATTTCAAAATTGTATTCTTCCTACATACGTCTAAGTTTCATTACAACATAGTAAGTATTTCGATGTGCATTTCTAGTTGAAAATGGAGTTCATCAACACGGCCTCGTTATTATCGGGGAGTAGAGATGTCACAATGAAGGGGGTGCACCCCATAGACCTAGGGGATACCCACACCCGCCTATATAGTCTTAGGGCGTGCGTGTAATTATTTGTTAACAATACTGCTATTTGGTTCTCCATATACTCACATAATGAAAGCTTCGTAAGAAAATGTGCAAAACATTTCACTAATTAAGAAAACAAAGTTAATGTGAAGAACAAATATTTAATATAAAAATAAAATTGAAAGTATTAGCATGTTTTTTCTATCATCAAATGTAAAAGGTACGTCTGTAAAGTATAAAGTTGACTTTTGTCAGCAACTCGTTAGAATATTAATGGCACATAATGCGTTTTGAATACTTGTTACAACTTTTTCCATTACGTTGCGCAGATTTACACTTAGAAATAAAATATCTGAGCAAAAGAGACTTGATCGGAAACTCGGTGAAAGTTTGCTGTGTGTTATGAATATAACTTGCATTCGCCTTTGTAGATTGCCATTTTCTTGTATCATTAGAAAATATTGAATATATATATATATATATATATATATATATATATATATATATATATATATATATATATATATATTCTAAAAACAACAAACATATAAATAAACTATACCCACATATTGTATAAATAATACAAAAGATTATATTTAATACCTAAATATATAGTTTTTCTTATGTACAAAAATTAATTTGATTATGCTAAGAATTTTGTGCCGTCCATAAAGCACAAAAGCTCTATCTTGGTAAAAGCTCTATTGTGTCGTTATTGTTTGTTTTGTTCACCAAAAGCGATCTTATCAATAACACCCCCTTTGTTTATTGTAACGTCTCACACTCGCTTAAAATAACATTAATATTTCAAAAATGGATATAAATTATACATATGATATATAATATATATGTACTATGTACATACTTAGTTAAAAAACACGATTGACCCAAAAGTTCATTACTATTCCAATTCTAACAGTAATTTCGTGATAATTGGAAAAAACTCACTGTTATATATAATGATATTGGCAGTCGTTAGTTTTTTCCTCGAAAGTAAATATACGACGAAGACCATATTGTACGCTAAGCTATTAAATAAAAATTTAAAGAAAGCTTTATTGTATGTTATGAAAACTTGAAAATATTCACAATACCTTATATAAAATAATTTTTGTATAAAAAGACAATACTGGTTAAAGGCAGGTATTGTATTTATTTTTTCATAGTTTTATCCACGTATTTTGAATTCTAACAACGATATCAGTGAATGGTGGTGATAAAAATAGCGAGCATATGCTCGTTTGCCGCCAGATGCCCTGCGACCTTACGTTCGGTTTAGTTTTTACAACACTAAATTATTGTCATTATCACACCAAATTGTTATTGTTAATTTTATAAGAAACTAGCATTGCCTGCGGCTCCACCCACGTTCAGATGACCAAACACCAAATTCTTAGGTTTTATATATTAGTATACTCTTACATTGCAGTTTTTGTATTTTTTATCAGAAATGAGACATTTTCCCGCGGTAAAAAGTATCCTATATTTTGACCTGGATAACCAGATATCACCATACCAAATTTCATCAAAATCCTTCCAGTAGTTTTTCTGTGATGCGGTAACAGACAGACAGACGAAAATTCTAAAAACTATAGATTCGGCCTCTGTATCGATAATAATGTTTATTTCAATAAGATTTTCCAAAAAATGTTTAATGTACAGATTCGGCTTAGTTACAATTTTATTATATGTATAATAGATAGTAGCGACTCACCCTCGCTTCGTTCTGGTACGTACGTTTTGATGGCTAGTATGAAATAAATGGACCATTTGTAATATTTTCCGAATTGAAAATCTGGTACCTTAAAGATGATAAATAATCTGGCAAGTAATATGTAGTAGATAATAATAGACCGGCATGGAGTATATCCGATTTTAGCTTATTATTCTATACATATAGCTGAAACTATCTTTGGTATGGAGTGTGTTATAAACATTATTTCTTGTTTAATATTCTCAAACAAATTGCAAATTGAATACATACATACAATACATACAAGGCCATGGGCAAGCTTGTGAAGGCATTATTAACAAAATATATGAGCCATTAGAAATGTTTTAACCTTAAAAAAAAACTTACAAATTAATATATATATATATATATATATATATATATATATATATATATATATATATATATATATATATATATATATATATATATATAGGAAAAGTCATTAATTAATGCTTGTGTTATATTGTAGGTTTTTTATTTTATGATGTACTGTATTGGAAGATTTCAACCCCTACTTGTCTAGTTTGGATGGTATTAGTAAAATTTCAAGCAGCGTAAGATAGAGATTGTTATCTAAAGCCGTTTTAAGAAACATCAAAAAAATAGCTGTTCTTAAGTCAACAATGAGCGTGCAGAAGCTTTCACTACCTCAAAACTTTTAATAACTGTTTATTTAAATTAAATTGTAAGTAAACAATTATGACATAAACAACTTTCCCCCTAATATTACTTACACATGCATACGAGTATAAATATACATATATATGTATATAAGTACGTATACGATACATTATGTATTTACTATAGGTACTAGACGACCGTATGATATTTCAAGCGGCTTAAGTTACTGAGGTCGACTCGATAATTATATCATTTTCTGAACTGGACATATCAATGGATGCTCTCGGCTAGTTAATAATTTATCCCTGTTAAATTCGAGACCGCTCATTGTATCCAATATGCCGGCAATGTTTACCCTAGCGTATTCATATCGGTAATTAAACTTGACGTTGATGGCACGTTATTTTCATCATTCAAATATATATAAAAGATTTTTGCCCATTAAACTCACTTAAATTAAAAAGATAAGTTTAAAAATTAGGAGAAAAATTTAAAGAAATAAAAATATTGATATTCTCAGTACGTGTTTCAAAAAGTTGTGTTTGTTCCTAAAAATATACATGGATTTCCCAAGAATTGTGACATGCATAACATTAATACTAGAAGCAAACACAAACTTGTAATGCCTATAACACGTCTGCCTGTGTAGACGAGTCACAGGCACTTGTTCACTCTATAGTCCGTAATTCTTTTTATGGACAATATATACGCTTATACAACAGGATTCCAGAAAATATTCAAAAAGCTTCTATCACCAAATCAAAAAAAAAAATGTAAAAAAAAATGTTGTCTATTATACAATTAAAGATTTTATAGAAGATGGCACTCCTTGGGAATGAAGTGTTTGCCTCCAAGCTACATCAACTTTATAGAAATATAGTAATTTATAATTAACTTTATAAAAAAGATAACTAATAATAATATTTGTCCCGCTGAGTTTCTTTCGCCAATTCTTCTAGGTCTGAGACTTCTTCTTTCCAAACTGGTAGTAGACTCATGACGTTCTGTAAAAAATCATAATAATTTAATGCTGAATAAAATATTTTGAATTTAAATTAAATTTCAATTTAATGGCGGGCGAAAATGATCAATTTCACGACTTCACCTACGGTATCTTTTTTAAGTTAATTTTTATTATAAGATTTAACTTATATTATAGGTAGAATTTCATTAGTACTTACTACAAATCTTAGTTTATTATATTATAAGACAACAAACATTTTTTTTAAGTTCTATTCATCCTATTGACGCTATGAAACTACGTGTGAGTTACGCATCTAGCAGACTGTTACGCAATGAACCAAATTTGATGTGTAGCTCCTGGTCATTAAGAGAACGGATATAAAAATAGACAAAGCTATTTTAAACAGATGTGTGTCAGCGGGAAAGTTAATTTAAATCATTATTAAATATAAAATCTCGTGTTTGATTTAACGATATAGCTAAGTATTAGAACTTGGTAAGAATATTTATTAAGAATTTTAACTAAAAGGTATTATCGATTTACATATTTCGCTAGAATCCGAGAAAGTGTTTATAATAATTAACAAAGTAACACTCAAATTCTTTTGTTGTATTAAGCTTCTATTCATAAAGAGCTTTCTGTTCTTTGAAAAGATTATCCTTTGTATGCGTAAAACAAGTTAAATAGGTCAAGTTATCGATAAAGAAAGGCAAATAATATATCCAATGAATCACAAAATGTGTCAACTCTGTAACACAGATCATAACACCTCAATGCTCTGGCAGTTTGACAAGTTGGATAATATTGAAGGTGTTAGGAAAAACAGGAAACGGTGCTATTTGAGAAACCATTACGAAAATAAAAAGGCAGATAAATAATCACAAATTTAAAAAGTTACCTTGCGTAATGCTAATTTTGTATTTTTATTTGTTACAGGTAAGTGAAGCTACACATACAAAACTCTGGTAAAGTATTTGTGAGAACTAATGCAAAAGCTCTGTTCTATTTTTATTACATCTAGAGGCTATAAAAAGTAAACGATATAAACATTATTCGATTTACAAAATAACATTAAGAAAATGGCTTTTAAGTACAAAATAACATACTTATTTGTTATATAATAATTATCAGCACTCCATCATTGGTCTAGTGGCAAGGATGTGCGGCTGTAAGCCCTGAGGTCATGGACTTAAATTCCAGATCAAGCTTTATAAAGTTATAAAAAGAAATACCCAATAGCAGTCTGGAAGCCTATTTAAGAAATTTATGGCTGAATTTAGGTCTTATCTGAGTTTAAGTGTGAAAGGAATAGAAAGTGCACTTGTGCTATCGCGCACACTTGCGTTCCGTAGTATCGTGGTAAATGTGACATCAATGATAATTATCATTCTTCTTCACTTCATCTTTTACTTCAACAAATGAATTAAACAATATATAATTAAAAATATAATACATTATAGTAACTATTCGTGCACAAAAAAAAATGAATTTGTCTCTGAAATCTACTCAGATAATTCTTATCAAAGCCGAGAATTTATGAACAATATAATGTGTTTAAAAACAAAAAAATAACAGATTATTTTTTTAAATAGCCGCATTTAATTCTATAAAAAGTATGTCTGTAGAAAATTTCTTCACTTAATAACTTTGAATAAGGAAAAGCCAAGTTTTAATGAATGAAAAGACGGCCAAGTGTTTGTACCATTTTCTCTCGACGAGATAAAATTAACGTCCTCGTAAGTGGTACATTAATCAGTATTTACTAGAGATAAGGCTTTTTTACAGTATAAAGATTTATTAGCCTTTATAATATTCGTATTTATTTCATCCATATAACCACTTATGTATATAATTACAAAAGAATGGTGTACAATAATAAGCACCAAGGGCTAGAATATTTATAGGGATAAAATTAATTTTGAATTCGGAATTTTTTACTATATATTGTAGGGTCCATAATAAAACTTCGAGATATTCCTTGCTTATATTCTTATATTCAGTACTTTTATAATCGTCAGTGAATTACATAATTTATAATCATAATTTTCAGTATTACAAACAATTCGTAGTGACCTATAGGGTGGTACCGACATCTGTGCAAAAGCGCGGGAAAACAAATGAACATTCGCGCCCTATTTTTTTAACATTCCTATCGGCCAAGGTCACATGAGTAAATGCCTTATACATAAATCATTACAAATGAATCAAGTATATTATTTTCTATTAAAACACTCAATATATAAAAATGCAACCTTACAATACGTATATAATAACTTAGTTACTAATACAGTATAATATATACATATAAATAGCGAATGCTTTTCAACCAGGCCATAACTAAGCAAAGAATATGTATCATTTTTTTTTTCTTCTTTCATGTAATCACATCCTCCAGTTTTATTTATTTATGTTAACATATTATATATTATCTGTATAATTTATATTCTCTATATTATTATAGACAAATGGCGCAATTAATATGAAAATCACAATGTATACGTTTTAGAAACATTGTCAATTACAGTAACGATTTTGATATTCAGTACACAATACACACTCATCACAATATCTAATGATGTACAGACTAATAACACATTAATCTATCTAAAAGCTACATTATACTGTATATACTATATCATATCATTTCAACTATCTCTTATTAACATTGTTTCAATGCTTTTTCATAGATGTGTCGATACGGGTGACCTATATGCCAGTGGTTTATAGCCGCATTTGTGGTTTCAGAAAATTACTATAATAAATTCGGATGTTGAGTATTGAATCAAATAACGAAAATTTCTACAGTATTTGCAATTTTACAAGCTTCTAACATCGTGTTTGTTTTGCATACAAACTGTACATGATCTGCATCTAAAATAATATAAATCGAAGGTTTCCACTAGAGTTACAGCGATAAGTTTAGGGGTCACTCCCGATTTACTGTCTGTGCTGTATTTTCTATGTTTAAAAATCACAATCATTTTTTTACTTACTGTCGAACTTATGATTTCGATGAATTATACAAGGGTGAGTCTCACTGAGATATGATGGTCGCCGTTTTTTAGATTCTTTAGTATTTTCAAAATAACACTATATCATTTGTTTTTTTATGAGACAATTGAATCGAAAATCAGAGAAATTATTAAAATTCTCTTAATAAAGCTAAGCAACACAACACACACAACATCACACATCACATAACATCTAAGCACATGTTGAAATAAATGTAACACGAATAAAGAAATACCTATTTTCAGGTAAAATAAAACGACGGTTCCGTGTAATTACACGTGTTGGTACATAGCCTTCAAAATAACTTTTTTGTAGCTGTTTCAACAACTTTGAGTAAAAAGCTAGTAAAGTTTATTCGTAAGACGAGTTAACAAGTCGCGCATACCGTTTTTGTGACAAGAATCCTTAATGTAACTCAAAAAGAAAGTTATACAACTTCAGCTATTTTCCAGTTGCTTAGTGAAATTAACTATTACTTCGAATAAAATATAGCTAATCTATTATTGTACATGAATTATGTATTTGAGTCAATATAATTTAATACATTCTCGGGGATTTGCAATAATCTCCACGCTTGGCAGGCGGGTTGGCGATGGCAGTTACTTGTGCGTGCAGTCGGAAAATTCTGCTGCCCATCTTCTGCTACAAAGAAGAAGATACAACACCCTCTGCTAGAAAGGGGGTGTTGCTATTCTATGCCGGACACCACGCGGCGAGGTCAATCGAGTCATCAAACTCGGATGGGCATCCTTTGGGAAACTACGCAACACCTTCTTGTATCAAATACTGCAGTGTCTCAAGAAAAAAGTCTTCGACCAGTATGTGTTGCCAGTGATGACATACGGCACAGAGACGTGACCGCTCACGATGGGCCTGATAAGAAAGCTCAAGGTCACACATAGAACAATGGAAAGAACTATGCTCGAGTTTTCTCTGCGAGATCGAATCAGGAATGAGATACACAGAAGGACCAAGATCACCAACATAGCCCGACGAATATCCAAGCTTAAATAGCAGAGGCCAAGCACATCGCTCGCAGAATGAACGGTCGTTGGGAACAAAAAGTTCACGGGTGGCGGCTACGTACCGGAAGATGAAGCGTGGGCTGGCCTCCCACAAGGTGGACAGGCGACTTGGTCAAAGTCGCTGAAGCTCACGGGATGCGGATGGCACAAAACCGGTTGTCGTAGAAATCTTTGGGGGAGGCCTATATCCAGCAGTGCACGTGTTTGGGCTGAAACGACGACGACGAATTTAATTCATATTAGTTAACGGCAGTTTTGCTCAAGTTTGAATTAAGGCACATTGTTAGCGTTTCACATACTGATTAAAAATAAATTTCTTAAAAGATTACTCACAAATTTATCTGCCACAGCCTCTTTTCTTCTAATAAATAGACTTAAGTGACCTATTATCTTAAATATTATAAAATTCTAACTAAATCAAATCTATACATTTAATATTTTTTGGAAAATCTTATTGAAATCGACATTACTATCGATACAGAGGCCGAATCTATAGTTTTTAGAAATTTTGTCTGTCAGTCTGTCTGTCTGTTACCGCATCACAGAAGAACTACTGGAGGGATTTTGATGAAATTTGGTATGGTCATAGCTGGTTATCCGGGTCAACATATAGGATACTTTTTACCGCGGGAAAATATCTAATTTCTAAGAAAAAATACAACAACTGGTTAGAATAACACCACGATGATACTATATATATATATATATATATATATATATATATATATATATATATATATATATATATATATATATATATATATATATATATATATATATATATATATATATATATATATATATTTTAGCAAGGCAACTTACTAAATATGCCAAAAAATATTAAAAACAGCTTATCTTGAATAAAAATAACAATAGCGCTATTTTATTTGGGTTTTGGTCATTTTGGAGTGAAGCTTATATCAAACTAGCGACTCAACCTCGCTGCGCTCGGATTCGTCCTTAGTTACGCTTTAACGTTTAGTATGGATTTCTCAAAGATGAGATATTTTCCCCCAGTAAAAAGTATCCTATATGTTGACCCGGGTAACAAATATTCTAAAAACATAGATTCGGCCTCTGTATAGATAATAAAGACTATTTCAAAGAGACTTTAAAAAAAATTAATGTACAGGTTCGACTTATTACACTGAGATACATACCTATATATCAGTAATAGAATTTTATATATATATATTCAAATTCTCATGAAATTCACTTAAGATAAAAAATACGACAGTAAACTTTATGAGTACAATATACACGTTGTTAATTTTAGAATGTTTACAAATCGGATAATCATTAACCCCACACATTGCAGAGTACTTAAAGTCACTCACATGGAACCGTGGAAGGTTTTCTCAATTTCCCCTTAATTATAATCTAATAAAAGAAATTGACAACACGTTTGGCTCAGTTGGTAGTGACCCTACTTTCTGTGCCAGCGGTCGCGGGTTCGAGTCCCGCGGGGGGCATTCATTTGTGTGATGAGCACGAATGTTTGTACTCCAGCCATGGGTGTTTATATTTATAACATGTATGTATTTAAAAAGTTGTATATGTGTAGTGTATCAACTATCTAGTATCCATAACACAAGCCTCGTAGCTTACCATGGAACTAGATGGCGTTGTGTGTTAATGTCCCAACATTTATTATTTATTATTATAAAATCGCTCTAGCTTATTTTTAATTTATTTACCTCCAGTTTCACGGTGGCGCGAGAATTCATACAATTTAATAAATAATCAATTATCCCAGTATGATTTAATCCCAAACGAACACGGCATACTTTACGAAATAAAAATGTATTGTTTCATCTCCATAATAGGATTGTCGTGATTCGTGGACACTTAAATCATATTGTATTGGATTTTATAAAATCAAATTGTCAACAATCCTCTTGTGTCTATAATTGGCGACAGTTCAGTTAAATATTTTGTAATACTTTTAAGATAAATAACGACTTAGCTATGTCCTTTTTAACACGTTTTTATTTCCTTCATTTGTAAAAGTAACTTGTTATCAAATCTTGAAATATTTTGTATATACATATTATGTATTTTAAAATATCGTGTCGATTTGTAAATATGTAAAATATGGATAACAATTCAAAGCTTTTAATACCATTGAACTGATCTGGTTAATGGAGTCAGAAGGTGGTTAATAGAACTAGAAAAACCTTAGAGTTTAGGTTAATTGATTCGGTTTGAGGATTTTTCCATTTATTTTTAGACAGATTTAGAGTGATATATGTATATATTTAGAGTGATAAATATGTTTGAGTATTTTTCCATACATTTTGAGATAGATTTAGAGTGATATATAGATAGATTATGAGTGTTTTCAATAAATATAATTAGTACTATAGGTCGTAAAATAAAATATTTGAACTTAATAAGATAATGAACCTGCAGCCAGTGCTTATTTAGGCGTCCCTATTTTAAAGAATGATTAAATATGCAAAGTAATACTCTATAGACGAAAGTAAACATTTATTGATAGATAATGGGGTTTTACAATGATGATCCTAATAGCCTGTATTATTATGTATACATACAGGGTGTGTCTGCTAACCCAATTTACACAAAACGACCGAATAAACACACGTAGATTGTCCGCTTTAGGGTGATTTATAGCGAGATCGTAAAATGCAGTACTCTGTGTGAAAACGCCCAAATTGAATGAAGTAGGTATGTAGGTATACAACTCAACCTTCGAATTTACTCACAGTTTTATTTGTTCACATATTGTTTCCGAACTATAGAGTACTCGAGAGTAATGTTATACGACTAGGGATAGTAATAAATTTTCCACTTCATAGGTAGGTAGTTTATTTGTTCGAGGAATATGAACTATATATAAAAATGTAACTTGCCCTATACTATTATTATTTTTGTAATAAAAGTCTCGACTAATGATTGAAAAATACAGCATTTTAAAAGAACTATTTTATTTTTAATCATCAAATAAGTATTAGTAATACAACTACAAAATAGATATTCACTTACATGTTGTGGTACTCACGATACAGGCTTTGCCTAGTGTGAGTTACCCTCAGGTATGAAATATATTATAAACTAAACTTTTTGGACAATAAAGATTATTATTATTATTACATGAACAATGCCCGGTAGACTCTATAAAATATAACAGTATCGGAAAGTGTATTCTTTCGGTTATGGGTTAAAATGGCTTACAAAAGTGCTATAAACGTGTTAATGTTAAGTATATAAAATGTTCTTTCGCGCACCCAGGGAACGATCCTGTGTGTCTTAATAAGAAAATAACATTTTACGTTCCACATACATACATTATATATATATATATATATATATATATATATATATATATATATATATATATATATATATATATATATATATATATATATATATACCTACCTATTTTCTAAAGTAAAGTAAGCTGTATCATTTCGCTTTCCACTTCTACCGAGAAAGTGGCTGATTGTGCACAATTTATTCTTAGATCATCTCGACCAATGAATTATATTTATCTTACTGCTTTTTTAGTAATATTTGAATTTCTTGAAAGAAAACTCAGTAACCAAACTTGACCCGACTACATATTAGCCACTAGACTACCGAGCCTATATTATTTTTGCATTGATGGGAGGCCCTTGCCTAGCAGTAGCAGTAAAAAGGGCAAAATTATTATTTATTTAATTTTTTATTATTGTACGTTTAGCTATTTGGCGGCCCGGGGCGCCATCTCCTTCGGGGGGCGAAGCGCCGAGCGCGGAGAGCCCTAGCGCCCCGCCGCCGCCCCCACCCCCCGTGTGGACCCCGAACAGTAACACTACATCCCCGCCAACACCAAGAAAAGCCTACCGGCCTGTACACTTCGAAGATACTCCACCACCTCGACGCAAGTTTGGGGTTAGTTCTATTGACATTTTAGTACAAAATTACATATATATTCGTTGCATTGGTAAAGCAACTTTACAGCTAATTGTCTATCTACTATCGCCAAGACGAGCAAAGCGAAGTGCAAGGGCACTAACTACCTTTTCTCGAAGCACATCGTCGTTTTTTTGAACCCTCATAACTTAGGTTTGGATTATACCAGATAAATAAAATTCTTTGAATATGCTGTCAATAGTGGACTTATTAAAATATGAAATCTCAATTGCATAGCTCGTATACTTTAGATTTTATTGATATCTAAAAAACTCCGATTTCGTCACTGACTCACTGATGATCATCAAACTTCTTAGGGTACTTCCTGAAGTCCTAGAAAGCTAAAATTTGGCATTTCCTAGAAAGCTAGTATTAGTACATAAACAACAAAAAAATCTAAAACTTGTAATTTTAACCCCCCAGCCCCTTAAACTAGGATGGAAGTTTGTATAAGACTTCCGCAGATGCTAGAGGTTTGAAAATTGATATAGGGACTCCTTGTTATAAATAATAAAATACATATTTCAGGATTTTTAGTAAATCACCCTCACCCTTTAAAATAAAATAAAATATTGTCATAAGCGACTTACAGAAAGAAGTGAAACATTTTCATGTAAAATGTTGCCAAGACGACAGGCTTAGCCGTATCGTTACTACAAGAACTATTTATTGTATAACAGAAAAGTAATGCACATTGCATAGTGAATAAATTTGTCACCTTACGCCTATGTAATGGAAGCGAAACGGCCAAGCTACATATTTTGAATTTTGAAAGGTGTAGAGTTTGTGAAGTTAGGGCTTGTAGACTTAGAGCGTGTAAAGTTAGAAACTTGGCTCTATATGAGATCTGATAACTTATTAACAGTGCGAGCCATATGGTCTCTTCTTGGCAACATTTTACATGAAAATGGTTTTGGTGGGATGTTTTATTTGCCTATAAGCTGGGATGTAATTTAATTTGTGTGTAAAATGAAAATAATTATCTTTTATCTTCTATATCTACATATGAATTACACCAAACACGAAGATGATTCGTAGATTTTTTTTAATTTATACAAATTTAATTAAGTCATTGAAGTATAGTAGGAAAACATAATTTGAATAAACACTATACCAAAAAAAAAACATTACGAAATTTTCCTTATCAAGTACTATAAGAAAGAAAGAGCTGAAATTGCTAGTTATAACAATAATTATTTTACTTACAAAAAGACATTATTTAAATATTTGAACTATATGCTAATTGATACCGAGTCATGATCTTAGCAAGCTTATAGTAAACGAGCTTAATGCTATGCTTAATGCTGCAAAAACTATTGTCAGGATTATGCACTTGGTTATGCTAATAAGAATTTTAATCATATTATAAACTAGCGGCTCACCCTCGTTTCGCTTGGGTTCACCTCTAGAAAAGCACAAATAGATCTATCCCACGGGAACTGTTATTTTTCTGGGATGAAAAGTAACCTGTTGTTTGATCGGCAAAAATAGGTGCATAAGTTGTTGTGTACTAAGTTGTATAAGTTACTATAGTTTTTTAACTATCCCACGGGAACTCTTTAATTTTCCGGGATGAAAAGTATCTAAGATGTTGCCCGGGGATGTAAGGTACCACCATGCAGAATTTCATCTAAATCAATCTAATAGATTCGGAGATTAGCCCGTACAAACAGACAAACAGACAGAGAAACAAATAAAATTGAAAAAAATCTAAATTTATTCTATTTGTCTTCTTACGTCCTCCTGACTTGGTTTTTAGCAATTTTTTTTCTATGTACAGACATTCGACCTCTCCAGTTTTATTATCGTATAGATATGTAAACTAAATAAAGGACAGGCAGGACTTCTATTTACATATTTTAAAAGGAATTACTCAAATTTAAATTGTTGAAACCCTGATTACGTATTAAATATCTAACTCAATAAAAAAACCATAGTCTATGTTAAAAGAGGTCAAGGTTTTTAATTATCGTTTTATTCACGCAACCCTTAATTATGTAGGCACAATTCTCCGAGCTTCTCTGTAAATTTCATGGCTCTACAATAGACTCCGGTATTAACGGCTTTATAGCAATTTTCATTAAAGAAGATTACAGAAGGGTGTTTTAAATTTTCAGAATTCAGATCAAAACGGATGTACAAGTGGTTCAGAAAGCGAGGGAAGGCTTCGAACATCGCAAAGTGCGCCAGCTACGGGACTTAATACATTGGGCTCAACCAGTCGCTTGCCAAGAGCACAAAACCCTACAGTAACATTATTGCAGAAAGCACGCGGTATGTATTCTCAACTTCTAGATATGTAATTAAATACTTAAAAAAAATACGATATCGTAGGTAATCTTTAAATACGTTCGATATAGTAAATAAATAAGAATTTTAAACACTGTTAAAAAGTTATTTTTTTTTAAATAAAGGCAACTTAAAGAAAAATGGAGGTATTAAATAATATCGTAAGTAATTATTTATATATATATATATTTTATTCTAACTGGGCTGTTAATGTGATTCAGTATTAATATAATATAGTGACGATCGTATGAAACATCGTCACACCTCGCGTATAAATTATTATGGTAAAGGGGTAACATTTTTTTGATATGATATAGATACCACAATTATAATTATAAATAATAATTTAATATCTTAAATGTCGTAGTAATATTATATTGCAATTAAGAATTCTGAGTTTTATAGTCTGTCAGTTAACAATAGATTTCTTAAAAATTTTAATTAACTTCTTAGAAATTTACCTGATATTCTAATATTTCTTTCTATTTAGGTACAAAGTTAAATGGAATGGACGTGAAATAAAAAAAAGTATCCGATAATTGATTATCTAACTTTTCACTGATTTATTTATTATAGAGTTTAAAATCAACTTTTCTATAATAATATTATACACATTTTAAATATACTATTTAACCTTTTTTTGTCTTCTTTACGGTTAGCAAAACGTAGACAGGTCGCTAAAGTCAATAAATCACTAAAACCAAAAAACAGTTTGTACGATCAGAAAAGTTTCAGTTTTAATTTGATAAAGCAAATTCTTTCAACTATTTATTAACTTTACTAGGTATATAACCTATATATATATATATATAATATATATATATATATATATATATATATATATATATACACTCGGTATGGATCACAAGTTTCTGTAAGTATATTTAACGAGGGAGATTCATCTTTTAATTATATATTTTAAAATATATAGATTTAACTTTAATTATGTTCATATATTTAGATAAAATAGACTTTTAAATAATATTGAATGATAGTCATTAAGCTGTTTCATACTTCCTTAGATCTACACAAATATTTATTTACATTTTAAATAAAATGCGGGATTTATTTTATATTTTGAGTACCCGTCGTCTCACATGACCATGTATGCCGTAAAGCATTCGAAACGTGGGGAATTAAATATGCAAACTTCCACCCCCTTAAGTGATGATTTCCGGGATAAAAACTATCCTATATCCTTGCCAGGGTCTCAAACTATCTTCTTACCAAACTTCATCTAAATCAGTTTTGTAGTTTCGGAGCCTATTCGATACAAACAAACAAAAAAACATTTTTTTTCCTCTTTATAATATTAGAATAGAAAACCGCGACAGCGAAATCCGAAAAGATAGTTTTATTTAAAACCATAAACCGTTTCTAAAGTATTCCAACATTTACTATTTAATTTGACTGGTCGTAGCAACGTAATTTTCAGAAAAAATATATTGTTCTTGTTTAGTATACAATTTGCACATAGAAGACTGGTTCTGTAAGAGCATTCATAATTTGACTGAGCATAAGAAAATGTAAAAACGAATCATTTTTACTTGCAGAAAAATATAATTAGGCAAATATTACAAAAATAATCTAAAATCAGACTTTGCCATGAGTTTTAATAACTTTTCTAAAAAGAACTTTATAATTTATTCACGTCCATACTGTTGAAACAAGGGTTAATTGCCGTCAAACTTTTATAAACACTCTACGGAGCTCTTTTCATTGTAAATTATGGGGACGTTGATAACTGTTTCCTTACGGATTACAAATTACGAACACGTTGAAAACTCGTCCGTTCACCAAATAATATTTTGTGGAAGAGACTATTTGTTTACCGCCTAATTGCTTTGAATCGTCGCCTCTAATACAGATCTATTCTTTGAATATATTTATTACTAGCATTGCACGCGGCTCCGCCCGCGTTCAGATGGACAAAAACCAAATTCTTAGGTTTTACATATTAGTATAGTCTCACATAGCAGTTTTTGTATTTTTTCTCAATAATGAGATATTTTCCCGCGGTAAAAAGTATCCTATATGTTGACCCGGATAACCAACCATCACCATACCAAATTTCATCAAAATCCCTCCAGTGGTTTTTCTGTGATGCGGTAACAGACAGACAGACAGACAGGCAGGAAAAATTCTAAATACTATAGATTCGGCCTCTGTATCGATAATAATGTTTATTTCAATAAGATTTACCAAAAAACATTTAATGTACAGATTCGGCTTAGTTACAATTTTATTATATGTATAGATTTGCCATGTCGATTAATAATACGCAGATCCCCCCGACCTAGTTAGGAGATATTCACATCGAATTGGAGAGGTTAACTGGATTAGAAAATTGTTGCTTATTTGTTTACTCCATTTTTTTGTATTCTTATTAATATTAGAAGATTTTGATTACTGTAAGAAATTTTTGTTTTTGTACTCCTATGAAGTCGAAAATTGAAAATTCTAAAATTTTAAAAACAAGTTAAATTTTAATTTTGAATGTTAAAATATTAAGGTAAGTATTGAAGGGAAATTTAATAAGATATTGGATAAATAAAATTTTTTTTATCTCACTGAAAAATCTATATCAGACCACGTTATGAGGTTATGCTAAATATTTGTCAATATAATAGATGTCGTATTCAATATCTATTATAGTCGAGAAAATAGAAAATATTAAGGATCTGACATTTCGTTATAACTGAAAATATGTATGACGAGGGTTCGCCACTATTATTAAAGTTTAATAGGACGGCACAATAGCATTGCAAAGGCGCTGCGGATCGTCTGACATAACTATTATCTAATTGGATTTTCTATTACGGGACAGTTGCTAAGATTATGCCGAGATATCTAATAAATAAACACTCGACTAATGGGATTCACTTGAGATATATGTATATTCGTCCACTCTAGCAACATTAGGTCGATCACAAGATAATTATATTTTTTTTATTTTTTTTTTTAATATGTCGGGACATTAACACACAGCACCATCTAGTTCCATGATAAGCTACGAGGCTTGTGTTATGGATACCAGATAGTTGATACACTACACATATTATATACCTTTAAATGCATACATATTATAAATATAAACACCCATGACTGGAGTACAAACATTCGTGCTCATCACACAAATGAATGCCCCCAGCGGGACTCGAACCCGCGACCGCTGACACAGCAAGTAGGGTCACTACATACTGAGCCAAACGAAAACAAATTTATATTTTTAAAATTATATTTTAGGCTTATTTGTGAACGTTCAATTTTTATTTGTTACGTATTTTGTCTATATTTAAAAAATTTGGAGTTACCCACGCCATTTTAACGTAACCTTTGCAATATAGAACTTAATTCAATTTCCATTTATTGAAATGTTTTTTATTTCCTCGTTTTCGCCTCTTTCTTCTCAGTGAAATCTGTTTATGGCTTGTTTTACTATAAAATACTTTTATAATTTACAGCGTATCAGAAGGCGTGATATTTTTTCTTATTTAACTTATAGTTTTTGCTCCATTCAGACATTCAAGTTTATTAATATTTTCTATATAATACAAATATATTATCTATACATATTTTATTACTTTAAGAGTAAAATCATTATCTTTATGTTGAAAGGCAAACTTGTTTGCATTGTAGGATAATCATATATTTTATTTCTTTCTTTAAATAAATATACCTACTATTCGGGCCGTTGTGGTATAAATACCGGTAAAGGGTTATTTACAAAACGCTTTTCGTGGAAATAAATTATTTATCTTAATACTCATTACATATTTCAGAAGGTCAAATCCCGCGTGGGCCAAGTAATATCATTACTGAGAGAGATCCACGTCTTCCACGTGACCGCCCATCACCACCTAGAGGGGACCCAGGTACCTACTGTAAATGATTTTTTTTTTAGTTTTTGTATGGAAACAAACTATTAACCCCTAATATTATTTAACAATCGCAATCAATTATACCAGCCCTTCCGATTATTCTTATAACATAGAAAAAAATCCAATTATTATGTCACAGGACCGTAATTTACTCATGGTGGTGCCGCTGAAAACGTTGCTTGACTCGATTGATTGATCTATTACATAGCCCACTCAAGCTATACTATGAATTTATATAACTCTAAAAATCTAAAAGCCTTCGGCGCCTTGAGGGCAGCCAGTTGCCAAGTAGTCCAAATTGTGGCACGTTCAGATTAAAATCTACGATGAAATTTCTTAAATCTCTAAATACTGTTACTTATTTTAAGAATTTCAGATTTATAATCAATATTGTATTATTATAAGAATTTGAAATAACTTTTAATATTATAAGCAAAATAGTTTATGTCCTTCAATTTTATAAAGTTTTATTTTATATTACTTTCAGTGCATGCGTTACGGAAAGAATACGCTAGTGAGGGTGAAGGCGACCGCCGTGAATACGAGAGGAGTCAGAAAATGAATGACACAAAGAAGAAAATTGAAGGAATAGGACCAATAACAAAAGACGGCATGCCTGTGGCACTTAGATCAGTAAGCATCTACATTTCTATGTTCAGGTTAAAGATGTTATATATCCAAAAACAACAAAGTTCACACATATTAGGAAATTTAAATAGTACAATATTATGATCTACAACTTAAACAGTGGTAATCCTAAACATAAGGTTTAAAGTTTTTTTTTTTTTGAACATATTTAATGTTTTTGACTCCTTTACATTATTAGGCAAAGAATTGTAAAACTGTGCTCCTTTAAATGTAATAGATTTTATTCCATATGTGATCCGAGTTTTAGGCAGTTCAATTTTGTGTATGTTTCTGGCGTTGTGTAAGGGCGTTTTAGTTTGAAAAGTTATTTGGGAGTAAATGGTTTTAGTGATTATTTTTCTTATTCGTATGCATTTCTTATACCATGTTCTCTACATTGATTCTAATTATTTACTTCTACATAACCAATGGCCATGTAATTTGCTTTTATTATACCTACTTGTTACTTAGTCAAATAATATATAAAAAAATACACTATAAAGATCGCCATGGGTGACCCCATGGCATACAATGGGTCAATATCATAAAACAAAATTTATTTCAATTTCATTTCATTTTACTTTTCAGGAAGTTAAGGACCCCTCGAGGTGGTACAAAAAGATGTACGATACGATACACAAAAACAAATTTGATGGTAAGTTTTATGTTGTTAAATAAGGTTTTTATTTTTTATTTTTATATGTATTATTTCTTTTATTCGAATTTTATTTGAGTATTATACACAAAAATTATAAATTTTCTTTTTCAGAGGATTATGTGACTATTCGATACAAAAATCGTCGAGGTGATTATTTTACATTTTCAAAGTCGAATCGTGCATTGGTGGCTGTATCACATAACAAATGCATTTCAAATTTTGCTTTACGAGTTTTTTTAATATTGATATTGTTAGACAAATTATAATGAAATTATTGATTAATTTAATTCCCATTAAATAATTGTATTTAATAAAATGATTATTATATACGCAGTTTGTAGATAGCAACTGGTAATTTTTCTAACAATACGAAAAAACCATCTCAGGGCATTCGAATGAGCTCAATGTTATACTTAGCTTCGAGAGTGTATTGTAAAAGCGTAAAAATCCCATTAAAAAAATAACATGTTCTGCAAATTGAATATAAATAACTTTACTAAACAAGCATATAATCTACTTAATATGGCTTAAAAATTATGCATGTTTTTACTTTAGTTATCTTAAACACAGCACTACTGTTGTTATGTTATAAATATGAATTTTCATAACAAATTTTACTGTGTGTTTGTGTGTGTTTTTATATGATATATTTTCAAAATTTGCCGCTCTTGGTTTTTACGAACAAACGAACCGTTCGTTTGGCGCTATCGAGTTATAATAAGAATGCACTTTTATTTTACACCTATTTTTAGTTTTTTTCAATTAATTTTTCGCTTTTTTTAAGAATATTATGCATTATTTTTCAAAATTTTATTAATGATGAATATTTATTTAGTAATTAATATTCTAGATTAAACATTAGGTTAAAAAAGTGCGTGTGTATGTGCACACACATGGTAGAAGTGAAACTTAATATTATATTATATTTGTCAGACAATAACAACGGTTACCATGGCAACATGGCAATGTATCTTATCTCATTCTCTCGCCGGCTTAATCCTATATATTTATGTGTTTGTCTCTTTCTAGTGTCGCATTTTCGTTTCATTTCCGTTTCATCGAGTTTCAAATCACAACGGTTCTAAAGAAGTTTACTTAAAAAATATAAGTATTAACAATATCAACTACAAATGATAATTAAACATATAAATATCTATAATTTACAATTTAGATGTGCCAAACTCCAAGAAAGGAATATTGTTGAATACTTCATGTTAAACTCGCATTTTGTGTCCCAAAATAATTGTACCGTTTTGTAAATGAGTGCTTAAGTATATTGTATCACACCTAAGCCGTTTGCGGGTATTGTCTAGGCTTACTAATTTTTAACAAAAAAAAACATAATGAAATCCTATATCATAAATTAGTTAATTTAACAAAAACCAAAGTAAAAACAAATTTTATATTTTAGGTGAACTCCAAAGACCCAGTAGTAACAGATCACAATATGCATACTTCGATCCGCGATCTGGTTATCTCAGTGAACCTGAAGGCGGGTTGAGGCTCACAACGAGTACCTGGAGCGATGCGTACGACAGTGACGTAACTTCCGGTCCCCGGCGACGCACTGCTTCAGTGCAAGAGGAGAGGCGATTTGACGATGGGTCGTCGTATTTACCCAATAATAAGTGAGTAACTGTGTATCATATATGAATTTCAATTTCCGGTCTTTATTCTGTAACCAGTGACTCCCTCTTGATACACTTTGGTACGTTCCTATAAAACATAGTGCAAATCCAAAATCTATATACATGTCACATTTCGTTATCGTGAGAAAGAGGAATAAAGTAACAAACGAAGGTACTTTCACATTTATAATATTAGTATGTATGATTCTCTGTCCTAAATATTACAATCCTTTATAATTATTAAACAAATGTCAAAAGAATAACAGTTTTTCGTATTATAATTATATGTATACTATCAATTTTGTTGATATTAAATCCGACTTTCTAAAAATAGCACTGGCTTAAAAAATATTGATACATTTTATTTTCATCGTTGAAGGTACAGCACCTTAGCCTCAGGAAGAGCACGCCAAGAAGTATATAAGAACCAACCAGGAAGAATTGAAGACTACGTGCCAGGGAAATCGTCTGTTATCGACAAAGAAGCGAAACAGGTATTTTAAAGCAAGGGCATTTAAGTAAATACAGTTTTATAAATATGGGATTCGGGTGCCATTAAAGAAACAGTAGTAGTTAATGAACACAAAAAAATGTTTAAAAATATAGTCGCCATCTTTTATTTGTAGTATATACTTACAAATAAATTTACATAATGTAACATACTTCAATCAAGGATATTTTTTGAATTTAATAAAATTCACTCGCTACTGCTGGTACTTACATAAAATTCATTCCATATCACGGGTTGGATGTCACAATTCATTTATTCATTCATTCATTCATTCATACCTATAATTTTTAAGAAATAACCGTCTGTATACATAGGTATAAGAGTAACAAATTCTTAGCAAAAACAAAATTTATTTGTTTTCTTTTCTAGTGGTGGGACGAGGTCATGGACATTTTTGACGGGGTACGAAATTTTTCATTTTTTATCTGTGTACCTGTGATATAACTACGTACCTAATATTTGTTTTAAATAATTCTTACATTGGCTTTATCTTTCAGTTAACTGAAGGTTCTAATTAACTGAATAATTAATATCCAACTGAAGCACCTAGCAGAGTACAAATAGATTATATTATATTGTATGTATTTAAATAATGTAAATGAAACGCAATTGAAATATTTGTACATTATGGAAATAACTAAACAAATTCGCTATTAATAATAATTGATATTATCTTTCATAATGTAACAAAACATTGACAAATTAAATTGCTGATGAAGAATACTTTATTTTCTATCATATTGGAAAGTACAGGATATGTTGCTATGCATAATACATTAAATTAAAAAAAACCTTAATAAAAATTGTTATGGTGCTAAAATGCATAGATCTCCTTTGAATATTCCCAGTTTTGCAAAACAGGTTTTGCGCTAAAGTATATATTATAACATGTAACTTGGTCTGAGATGCAAATATTTTTTTATAATAATTAAAAAATGTCAGGTCCTGTTCTACTAAGTATGATACACTAAATTGAACAGAACAAGCCATCCACATTCATAGCTTTGAAATCCCTAATTCTATATACTATTTTAAAACTTTCATTAAACAATATATCTTGAAAAAGAATTTTTCTACCATTTAAATTCAAGTCATTCTATAAACAAGTATTTGCATCCCGGCCCCACTGGTCTGATCACTGATGCATTCAATGCTATGTCCACATCGCTGCTTGGGCGGGCACTAACAGTGGCTAGATGAGAACTCACCCCTGCCCCCTTACTCCACATTGCTCGCTCGTGCTATACAGAAGAGTGTAAGGTTCCTTAACATGTCTGCATGTTGTGGTGCCTTTCATGAGTGTACCTGTCCAATGTCATAGCTACGATATACAACTATATCATTTATTTACATTAAAACAACCTATCACATTGGGCCAGATTTAATTTGCTTTGCATGTGTTTGTATTGATATTATTGCAAATAAAACTCGAAGCTTGATCTTTATGTGCTATTTTTAGTCTTACCTTGATCGTTTCTTTTATTTAATCAGTATTATATTCCGCGTAAGTCTCGTATTGGTTCGACATATTGGTTTGTCAGCAAAATTGATTGACTGAATGACTTCATAAAAAAAAACAATTTTTAAACATTATTTCAGTATTTATTTCAATGCTATCTAAACATAAAGTTGAGTTAACTGAGTTTTTAATATTTTAAATACATGCTTCAGTTCATTTGAATCGCACTTATGGTATAAGTTTTTAAAATTAAAAAAATATATGTAAATAAAGCAATATAACATATCATAATATGTACATAATAAAAATATAAGAAAAATATTAACAAAGCATGCTTTTTATAATCTAAAATATCTAAAGTTATAATGTTGGTTTATGTAACATCTAATTTGCAATGAAACTTTAAAATTGAAAAAGTAGGACAGAAAATTGGTTTCATGTAATGTCCACTGGTAACAATATTATTCAATTGTTTTGGAATACCTTTGCACGGAGAGCTATATTACTTCATCATTGGTTTTTGTCGTCTATTAAATATGTTACGTGATTAGTAGTAATAAGTGAATGTTGTCTTTATAATAATTATGTGATCTATTTTATTCTTTTGATTCAATGAAAGCATGAATTATAGACGTTGAAGCTTGAGAACATACGTAAATGTTGCAAATTTTAATGGGTTTATTTGAATGATTTAAAATATTTTTCTTTTGCTTAAACTTAAAAAAATAAAATTATTTTAATACATAAATATAATGAAATTGTATTTTTTGCAGCAAAATGAAGCGAGTACACAATCGCAATCACAACCCTCACCGAAAGAAAAGAAAGATCTTACATCAGCAATTCTCTCGAAATCTAATATGGCAAGGTATTTTATTCTATATACTAAGTTCCGAAGTAGAATTTGTATTGACAAAAAGAACCCAACACACATTGCTTCGATGAGGGTAATGGAGTACCTACTGTGTTATTACGTTCTTGATTTCTTCTTGAGTTTTTCTCAACTGCCTCGATGGTGTAGTGGCTAGCTTGTACGGCTGCACACTCGGAGGTCTTGGGTTCGAGTCCCGGGTCGGGCCTAGTTTAGTTATTGAGTCTTTCTGTATAGTAAGTCTCAGTAACAGCCCAGAGTTGGAAAGTTAGCGGTGTTTCACCCCCGTGACTCGGAGAGCACGTAAAGCCGTCGGTCCTGCGCCTTAACTCTCACTGGTTGTGTCTCGTGTCGTCCCGCCGGAGTATGAGAGTGACAGGAATAGAGAGTGCACGTTGTGTCTGCGCTCTCCCTCACACGCGCTGCACTATAATATCTCCTGCGCAGTTGGCTAGTCTCAATGAGATTGGCCGCCGTGGCCGGAATCGTCTAGGAGAACATCATCATCATTACGTTCTTAAATATATCATGTAAAAAAATAATGTGCATTCACAGTTATTTTTGCTTTCATATATACCTTAACTTCAGATAAGTTAAAGAGTTTTTGACATTAAGGAAGCAAATTAAACCCAACTAACTGGTATATTTTTATAATTCATTCACTAGTTGTGTACTATAATATCTGCTGCGCACATGGCTGGTTTAATTGAGCCAATCTCATGTCGTGGCCGAAGTCAGTCATTATATTTTCGCTTAAAATATCTATTCTTTATGCATATTTTCTTCAATACAGAGCATTAAAAGAATCGGGCTACGAATCCGACTCGACGTTGGTATTCCGGCGTCGAGAAGACACAGATCCACCGCTATCGCCTGCAGAGCGTCGCGCCGCGTACCGTGACCTGCAAGCTGGCGGGGAACCCCCTATACGCGGTTTTAGGTCACCAGCACCACCTAGAACAGGTAAGCCATTTAATTACCAAAAAATATTTTGAAAATCATGTAATTAAAAATTTTTAAAACGTCAGTACGTACATGGGGTTTGTAATTACATAATATGAAATTATTATTATTAAATTAATATCGGGTTTTTGATATACATTAAAAACTACTTATCATTACAATAAAATTGAACTTGTTTTAATATATGATATTCGTAGTTCATGCTAAGCATATTTATGAAGATATTTATAAAAAAATGATTTTTATTTCATTTTAATATTAAATACGCATTATAAGGGGTCTAATTTTGAAAATGAAATATTCACTTAAACTAGTGGCAAAAAAAAACTCTGGGTACTTACATAATAAACTAACTGTTAAAGCATGATTATTGGTTTGGTTATGGGTCTTCTCTTCTTGCATCTACTAGAAAATATTTTTTATGAAAATAATTATATGACGAAAATTATTATTTTTGTTTACTAGTCAAATGTAAAAACTACACATTGGTCCTATCCTATTAATCTAAGTCAAGGTTGGTGCATAAGCTTATGTATAACTCATGTCATTTACCGTTCGAGCTATTGTCAATCAAGGTCATAGTGTAATGACAATGTAGGATGCTCTCTAACCGTGATCACGTTAGTTATTATCGTCAATCACAACAGGTAAGGTTTATATATTTTGCATGGCTCTAAATTAATATTAATAACAGTGGTGCTGGTGCGTCGATGACTGCATTAAAGGTAAAATAGTTATGCATGATTATAGTAGACTCCAAAATTAAACAGACACTATTTAGAATTTATTATCCACGTATTTAAATCTGGCACGTTTTTTACCACAACTAGTCTACAATGCTTTACACATTTTCATTTACAACAGGAGCACAACAGTCACGTTTTACTCACGTCTAACGAAAACTGAGAAGATGAGATGATTGAATCATAATTGAAATTCCACAGATGAATCGGAAATTGAATATATTCCCATATCATCTACTTTAACAAAAATACGAGTTCATAAAAAGACACCTCAATTACATGAAGTAATTTGTTATCCTATTACTAACGCTGATAAGAACTATAATGACAAACCAGGGAGTATAATGGCTGAACACCCTCCAATACCTCCTCGAAGAATATCATCTAAAAACAGTCGCACACTTAAGCTAATAACGTCTTCAAGACGAACGTCACCCTCTCCTCAGCGACAAACATTTGAACAGTCTAATGTAGAATTTTTAAAAGATAAAATTAGTAGCAAATTAAAAAGACAAAATACTCATGTCATAATAAAAAGAAACCCCACTTCAACTACGAGTCAAAGCCGGGCAATGTCTACTTCTGCACCTCCAGCTATAAATAGAAATAAAAATGTTATGACAACTACAAGTATTAAACAAAAAGCAACTACATTTAGTCCTAAAAGTACTGGAACTAGTAGTTTTAGTTCTCCCCGGAGAACAATTCTGCCTATCAATTATCCTAATTCTGAACGAAAACGGAACGGGGCCTCATCATCATCTGTAATAGTTGAAGGCGGTGTTGGTAGGAAAACCCCTATAACGAGTATATTAGACAAGGTAACTTCATTAGACAAATTATGGAGCTCTCAAAAGAGGAATGAACGTATAGATCTTAGTAAAATAAAACCTAAAAGTACGATAAAAAGAACGAGCGTATCACCCAAAGATGTTATTTCAAAGATATCAAATCCTGGAACAAGTGTAACTCATAAAAGTAGAGATATGATGCGTACTGCAGAAAAATTACAAAAAATGAAAATATCCAGTACTCCAACTAGTAAGTCTACTCCATGTTTACTAAAATCAGACAATAAATCCGTTAAATCTAATTCTTTGCAAATATTATCAAATATGTCAAAATCGTCGTCTCATATACCTCCCAAGGCAAAGAAACAAAACCAAGTAAGAACGGCAGTTGTCACAAGTTTAAAGACAAAAAAATCTTTGGAAAGTATTTTGATAAAACCTCGTATCGAAGCATGTAATGAACAAAGCAAAAAAAAAGTTAAAAACTTGCATAAAAATGTAAACAAATTCCCAAATAAAAAAAATACATATAGAAAAGAACTGAGTAGCCTACCTGATGAAGAAGAAAGTTGTAGCCAATTTGGGGACATTTTAGATGATACATCAATTTTTGGCTCAAAGGAAAACTTTCATAAACATGATAAAGAAATCAGACAAGCCCGAAATGCTATAATTTCAGACTCCTTTTTTCAACATCTCTTTTTTAAAAAACAATTAATTAAAGTATCTGATGAGCATTTAAACCAAAAGTTTATGAATACAGTACAACAAAAAGCTAAATTATTTCAGTCCTTACCAGAAACTTATTTAAACACTAATAGTTCAACAAACACGTATTTAATTCATCGTAAGCCAGTCTCACTCTCACGTTTCAAAATGTGGGACAGACAACTAAGTCCTATGCACATCCAAAGTTCAAGGTCTATTTCATGGCCTGGAAAAATGGATGGTAAAATTCGGAAATTCGATAGTTTAATTAAATGCAATAGTGAATTCGGGTCAACATCTTCATTAGCAACAACAAGAAGCAGAAGCGAACCACCTGGTAATAAATTATACTTTTCTCAAACATCCCGGCCAGTTTCTCCTATAGTAGTGTTCCATAAGAAAAAACAAGATGAAATACTTGATAAAGGTTCAGTATCGCCGACTAAATTAGAACATTTACAAACTAAAAGAACCTCCGCAAAATCATCTGATTTACCTAAAAAATCTGAAGAGTTAAGGAAATATACTTCACCAACAAAAAATATATTTGAGTCTGTAAAAAACGGTGACACGTCTAAGGATTCTGACAAAATTCAAAGTACAATGTACTTTTCTCAAACTTCACGACCTGTGTCTCCAAAAATTATTGACAAAAGGTCAACCAGTAGAAGTATATCACCACTAACAGTTAGATCTCCATCTTACCGCCGTATTCATAATGCACGAACACTTACAAAGGTAGAGTCTATAAAGAAAGGATCGAGAACGCGAAGTGCTGATAATGTCGAGAAAGAAATAGACCGAAATCAAATATCTGTTAGAACTAAAAGTGATTCTAATTTATTTACAAATGATCCAGAATACGACGAGTACATACGTGATATTCAAAACACAAAAGGTTGGTCTGAACGATTTCGAGAACTGAATCGATATTATGCTTATTTAGAAAGAGTGGCTGAATTAGAAAAAGCTACATCAAGCAGAAATCTATGTTGTAGAAAAAGAGATGAAGAAATAATTGATTTTGATCGATGGAAAAAAATTCGC
This sequence comes from Brenthis hecate, assembly GCA_951806755.1. NCBI lineage: Eukaryota > Metazoa > Arthropoda > Insecta > Lepidoptera > Nymphalidae > Brenthis > Brenthis hecate. The sequence continues at coordinate 1,417,020 of OX638272.1, read as the reverse complement.
ACAATTGAAAGAGCAGAAGAAGAACTTAACAATTTATATACTAAATTAAAACGAGCTCAAAATGAAGATGATGTCTTTTTTTATCCAAAAGATGTTAACGATATCAGATGGAATTTTAATAGAGAAAGAGGCTTAAGGGCAAAAGAAAAATCTGTAGAGGACTTAAAAGAAGAATTGCAACATAAAAACACCCAAGATATAAATGAAATAGATCATTATCAAAGCAAAGATACTTACAAACCATTGTGGAGAGGAACCAGTGTTGCTGAAACAGCTATTAATATAAACAAAAAGAATGAAGAAGACAAAGGACCTTCTAAAAGTATTAAACCGGTAATAAAGGCACAGTTAAAGCAAGATTCTTTATCTGAACTAAGAAAAAAAATCGGAATTGGTAATCGATTATGGAGCAGTTTATCAATGGATCAAGTAAATGCTTTAAAAAATCAATTAAATGCAATATATAGTAAAGAATGCGAATCAAAATCAAATAAGGATCAAGAAAAATACACAATTGAAGTTAAAAATAGTAAGAATGAGCTTAATCCCGCGCTTCATGTAAGATGTAGTTCATTAGTCACACCTAGAACAAAAATACATGAACCAGAATTAAGTAAATCTGAATCAATTGCAGCAATAAACTACCCTTTAACTTCTGAAAAAGAGTTAAAAAACAATGTTAACAAACTGCAAATGTCACTAAGCGAAATTGAGAAGAAAAAAATATCACAGTCTTTGAGTAAAGAAATTTTAAATCGAATAAATAAGTTCGATGCAATACCTAAAACTCTAGAGACTGAAAAACCTGTAGCAAACCAGGTAAGTAATAATAAATGTGAGGAAAAAAATAGGGAAGTGAAGAATATCGAAACTGATATCCAATCACAAGCTATAAAAAATATACAAATTGCATATTCAACTCAAAAAAGCGAAACATTAAATCAGTCGTCAGCTAGTGAAGCAGAAACTGGAAGTTCAGATATCTCAGGTCAAACTGTTATTTATAAAGGTCCTAAGAAAGACGTTCAAAAAAAAGTGGAATATTTCGAATCAGTAAAAGAAGATAAAAAACAACTTAATACTATTTATCATGCAAATGATAGTTTAGACGACAAAGTTACGTCAAAAAATGTCATTAAGGTTTTAGGTTCTAATGAATGTAAAAGAGAAAAAAATCAAATATTTTTATCACAATCATGTGCAAATATTAAAGAATTATTCGGTGAGATTGAAAAAAACAAATTTTTATCGTTACCATATAAGACTGACCTATATTCGAGATCACCATCGCCGCAATCGGAAGTGTACGTGAGCGATCGAAATACGCCTGACACGCTAAGGTTTTCTAGTGACGAGACAATCTGGCGTAGTCGAAGCCCGTCCCCCGATCCGGAGCGTTACTGGCGGGCCTACCTTAAGCTGGCACGTGAGGGGGAAGTTCGGCGCCTTGCACGACGTTTCGATTCACCCTCCGCAGCGGGCGCAGTACTGCGACGGTTTCGTAGCGATCCAGAAATAATACGAAACGATATTAAAAAAAGCTGGCCCTCTAGTGAAAGGGCCTCTAGAAGGGAAAAATGTAAGACTTTACTACCAGTGGCACGCATGCCACTTCGACCTAGTAATCGATATATGCCGCATATTGACGTTATATCCAAACTTGCTGCACTTCATAGACGTAATAATACACGATCTCGATCTGCTGAAGAAGCCTTAGAATGTCGTCCTGGAGAAGTAGAGCGTATTCGCCGTCGATTCGAAGCAATGTCACTTCTTGGCCAAATATATACATCTGCTCCTGATGTCAGTGACCTTCAAAATATTGCATCATATTTAAAAGGCCCATGGATCGCTCATCGGTATCCAAAACCCGAAGATAATAATACGCCAGTACCAGATTTTTCTACCTTAGTCCGAGGTCGCATCACACCTGATAAGAGAGATAAAACTAAAAAAATTCAAGATTCAATAAAATTGAGCTCCATACTTAAAAGTGAATCATTAGCAAAACAAGCTTTCGATCCGTCGGCCCATAGACCGGCCAGCCGCTATGTGCCTCCACGCACGCCGCCCCGACCTCCGCCGGCGTCGTGGCCCCATCGTCTAGCGCCCTATGTCACGTCATCGCGACACACAGTTACCTTTCAAGGTTAATATTTTTGATCTATTACGCCAGATTTATTTTATGTTTAGTCTTGGAGCTACTTATGGAATGTTTATTGAAGGTCAATTGATTTTCGTAAAAATAAATTTATCTCGACTTAATAATCTATATAGTATATATATATATATATATATATATATATATATATATATATATATATATATATATATATATATATATATATATATATGTCAATATTATCTTAATAAAAGTAAAGGAAAACAACGAATATCAATTTATCTTTTTGGTAGCAACAAACATATATCGAATTTAGTTCCTGACTTTTTGTTTTATTATATTCTGTTAGAAACGGACTCAGCTCCAGAGCCACCACGTCGAGCATCGCACGGCAGTTATTCCGACTCAGGCAAGTATCTGTGTAGTAATCTGAGCATTCATCCATATCCATACTAATATTATATATGTGTGTTTGTTTGTTTGTCCTTCTTTCACGTCAAAACAGAGCGACGGATTGGCGTGATATTTTGTGTGGAGATAGTTGGGGGGCTGGAGAGCGATAGGGAGGGAGAGTGATCTCACGGGAAAACACGTTATAATACAACCTACCATAGTATTTATGATCTGAATTACTTGAAACTTGGTATTAATGCTTTTCAATACAATTAAATAATTACGTGTTTTATTATTCTTTGAAATTCATCCCATAAGGGGAGTAAAATAGGAGATGAAATTTTTTATGAAACCAACCATTTTAGAGTTTTTATTTTTGTAGTCTTAGCGTGAGCGAAGCCGCGTGTTCTGCTAGTTGATAATAATATACTCAAATTGTCTTCGTGTGTTTCCCCATGAGTTTGTAATTAAGTACATGGGTCTAATTTCAATCAAAATCATACAAAAATATTCTTACTAAGAAGTAACTAAAAAGCTTTAAAACTTAGAACTTTTATACATACATCATATAAAAGTCTTCTTAGAATGCATTATTAATTTTAGAAAAAGACTTTTTTTTAAAAAGACCGACTTCCAGGCACTAAAATGTAAAAAATAACTAAACGGGAGTTTTCATTTAGAATCGATACCTAATCAGACATTTTCGAAGTCGGTGCCAGGCTGCCAGCCGATGTAAAGCAAATCTAATATATTTCGATACGTAAAATACATCACAAATTGATGTATAATATTTTAACTATAATTAGAGTTCATGATGTTCTCCTAGCCGATTCCGGCTATACAGGAGTAGCCAACTGCGCAGGAGATATTATAGTGCACAAGTGTTCGCGACACGACCGGTGAGAGTTAAGGCGCAGGACCGACGGCTTTACGTGCTCTCCGAGGCACGGGGCTGAAAAACCGTCAAATTCGCAACTCCGGGCTGTTACTGAGGCTTACTTTACAGAAAGACTCAATAACTAAACTTGGCCCGACCCGGGATTCGAACCCAGGACCTCCGGGTATGCAGCCGTACATGCTAGCCACTACACCACCGAGGCAGTTAGAGTTCATACCAGCTAATCATATGCACCTATTAGATATTCATATCTTATAAAATATTGCCGGCTGGCACCGACTTCGAAAATATCTGATTAGGTATCTATTCTAAATGAAAACGCCCGTTTAGTTATTTTTTACATTTTATGCCTGAAAGTCGATTTTTTATAGTCTTAGTTTTCCGTTTTTTGTGTACGCGTAATAAGCAGGTAATTTGTAAAAAGAAAGTTTTTTAATACCTACATATTCGATTAAGCAATTTATTTTAAAAAATAATTTATCTACGTATATGTTAATTTTTAAAAAACCGCTCGACCGATTTCGATAAAATTTAAATGGGACCACCTGGGAAGCCTTACCCTTTGAAACAAAAAAATAATATATTTCCAAATTGGTTCAGACGTCTTCGAGTAATACATAAAAAAAAAGATTCCGACGAATTGAGAACCTCCTCCTTTTTGGAAGTCGGTTAAAAAACATTAACATTCTGATAGCTGTATAATGTATATATATATATTGTGTATATTATATCATAGCATAAGATTAATTTGTGTTTTAAAAACATACAAATTAAAAAAAAAAAACACCTAATTTTTTACCCATTACTTGAATTTTAATGTAATATTATTCTTTGTTTTATGTAATATATTATAGATGAATGTAGTACACATTCATCGGAACTTTTAAAAACAAAACAATAAATGGCTTTTGTTTAATACAATCGAAAACTTATTTGCCTACTTGCCTAGTAACGATTTGTAAACACACTCGAACGTGATCTTGAGCTTAATTTTTTATATACGGTTTTCTGTGAGCTTATATTCGTACTCTATTTGTTATTTTAAAGGTTGGTGTAGATATTTACGTCACCTAATTTGATTGAGCCAAAACCTGTCGGCACAGTTTTTATTCCATTGTAAACAGTATCTTATTCTGCGTGCTTCGAAATACACCTTCGTTGCGTTGCTTTTATTTCAAAGTTATAAAGTGCAAAAATGATATTATTGCATCAAACCATTATTTCACTATCAATCAACAACTTTATCATTCGTACTGACTGATAAAATTTCTTATCATTAGCTCAGTAATGTGCAGAGTGTGAAAAGTATAAGTCAAGTACTTAAATGTGATAGCGTTTCAACAAAAATGAAAAAATATCATTCAAGTGAAATAATTTTAAGTGAAAGTGGTTTCAAAAGTAGAAACTCGAAAGTGCTTTATGACGATGATAATGTTCACTCCTCAAATATTCCCATGTCAGGTTCTATGTCCAAATCACTTAAGGCATTAAACACTTATGTTAAAAAAAATATTTTTTACGACGAAAGTGAAGTCACAGAAGATAATCAAAATGATAGCGCTTTCTTCTCCAAGGAAACTAGTCCTAACGAATCTGTGTCTAAGAGTGATTCAGACAGTCTCAAAAGCATTAACTCAGAGAAGAAATGTGATAGTCAAACATTATCATCATTAAATAGAAACGAGATGATTGTAACAGATGACCCAACTATATTAACTGATGATTATAAGTTTAATAAGCTATTAGAAAACAATAATATAAATGAAACATCTGATTTCTTGATTACAACAAATAAAAAGCAAATTTATCATTACGATGATAAAAAAAATATGTCTACTATTACTACAAATTGTAATGCACTTCTCACAACCGATAGCGTTAATATAAAAAATCTAGATAAGGTAGATGAGGAGAATACCCAAAATACTAAAAGTATTCCATTTCTTCCAACTGAACATAATGTAAAAAATGAGTCAACAAAATCACAAATAATAGAAACCCATGAACCCAATAACGACAGTAAAATTAGTAAAATTGTAGCTCCAACTGCCCCTAAACGTACTACATCGAAAGGCCAAGCCGATTTTCGCGGTATGAATCACAAAACAAAGATATACAAAGATGTTACGGATAAACCAATCCCTTCTCAACCCAACCACAATTTGAAAGAAAACCGTCTGCACATTGAAAAATACGAATTTGAAATATCTCAAAATAATAAAAATAATGCACAAATCTCTCTCGAAGAATCTAAAAGAAATACTTATTCATCGCTAACTTTAAATAGAGATAAAAAATCGAAGCAAAATGTTGATTTAAACTATGATGTTACCCTTAGGCCAAATAATTTAATATCACAGAATAATAATCGACACACTATACATGATTTTAAAGAATGGGGAAATAGAACAGACATTTATCCTGACGTTTATGCACCTATTCCCTATAGTAAGTAGTACAAACTATATTTTCTTATCTTTAATTAACACAACAACAAAGAAATAATAAATTAATTATCGATATAATCGTAAGTTTAAAGTATACTCACGTAACTATTTACCTATTTTATACGCTAAAAGAAACTTTTCAATAAATCGAATGCGCAAAATTTGGCGGGAGACGTCGATGAAAGTGCATCAGATAATCTAGCGACAGTCGCGACGTTGTCAGACGGACTGGCTGATGTTTCTCACTTACAATTGTGGTATAAAAAAGTTTTTGTGAATGTGAGTTTTATAGTGGTTGTAAAATGGGCATATTAAAACAAATAAAGAAATTCACTAATCCGGGTATGATTTTCTCATAATATAATATGTATACATTTTATAAAACTTATCGTTTAATTATCATATTTAACTTATCGTCCAATTAACTATCATAGATTTCGGATAGATTACGTAAAATATCTATCGTTATATTTTTCAAAACCATTAGCCTCCTCTTGGTTTTAATTTAAATTATTTATACATTTTTTGTTTGTTTGACCGATAGTAATTTGCGATCAAATAAACTGATTACAAAATGCTAAGACAAGTTTTATGAAAACAATAATTATTATTATGTAATTCTTGCAAAATTATTAAATAGCAGCGATAATTTTCAATTTTAATCAATTATTTCTTGTATTGAAATAACACTAGTTTTGAAACAAAAAAAACGCTTTTAACCAGCTGTAATGAAAGGGACTCGTAAAGACGAATTCATTAAGCTCGAGGTTTTTACTAGTAAATATTCAAGATTCTACAATCCTTCTTGCTTCATTTTCAGATCAGTCCAATGGTCAATTTCTTGTATTGTCGTCCAAATCAAAAAGTAGATAGGTTGTTTGTTACAACTAAAGCTAATAATATTAAGCGTTTATTTCGGACAATAAGTCCATAAAAATTATCAGTATTTTACATTAAGCATAGAACACACAAAACGGAAATAAAATACTACAAAATTATAACAGAAATAAACAAAGAAAAATAAAAACTTCTAAAAACATTTAAAATTGAAATTAAATAAATCATGTATGTATAAAACTGTATTAAAATATTTAAGTAATTTTTACAGATATCATTTCTATGAATGAAAACAATAAATATTTCAAATGTTTCAAATGTATATATATATATATATATATATATATATATATATATATATATATATATATATATATATATATATATATATATATATATATATATATATATTCAATGTACCTATGCATATCTATACTAGTACGGACGGATGTAATTTTATACTGAAGTACTACTATTTCTTAGCCATTAGTTTATAGGTATATTTGTACAAACATAAACGACTACTCTTATAAATGTTTCTTCTTCTCATTTTCAACAATACTTTTTATTATGAGAAAGTTTCTTATAAAAATAGCACTAGTCACGTATCTCCTTGACATAATCAAGATGTTTTCTAGGTATACATCTAACGCAAATACTCGGATATACTTTTAACTTTTTTAACTTAGGTACCTATATTAAAAAAACATAATATAAATGAAAAAGATCTAAAAATATCGTAACGTCTGTGTAATATTTGTTGTAAATTATTTGAATGCCTTGATTTATTTGAAATAATTCACTATGCCATCTTAACATTATTAAACACTAGCATTGCTCGCGGTTCCGCTCGCGTTCAGATAACCAAAAACGTAAATCTTAGGTTTTACTTATTAGTATACATATCTTACATTGCAGTTTTTGTATTTTTTCTCAGAAATGAGTTATATTCCCGCGGTAAAAAGTATCCTATATGTTGACCCGGATAACCAGCTATCGCCGTACCAAATTTCATCAAAATCCCTTTAGTGGTTTTTCTGTAATGCGGTAACAGACAGACAGACAAAAATTGTAAAAACTATAGATTCGGCCTCTCTATCGATAATAACATCTATTGTAATAAGATTTTCCAAAAAAAAAAATGTACAGATTCGACTTAGTTACAATTTTATTATATGTATAGTTAAACATTAGCATTATTAAGAAATATATCCTAAACAATTCTTATTAAAATAGTTGTATAATTGTGAAACTTTCCATAATATAGTAAAAATTCTGCGTCTTTAATTTACTAGCAAGAAAAAGGAAATGTAATTCTCTTTCCCCAATCGTAATATTTTTAAAATTCGGATCGTAACACCTAGTAGATATATGTACGTGTCTCATGTATTCTATAATGCCTTTTACAGAAGCTGAGCTTGTTTTGACGTTTTGTACATATATGTAGGTACAAGCGTGTTTACACGGAAGCAAGGCGCATGCCGCGAATGCCTATTAAGTGAAAGTTAACAAGCCATCTACAACCGCAAAGGGCTTTCATTTTTTAACATTGCCACTATTTAAGTAATTCTTTTTATCTATAATTCTAAAAATTGACGTTTTTACCTATAATTCATTTAAATATTAAAGTAATAAATACTTTGATTACATTTACGTATAAATGATACTTATGATTATCACTTATGATGACATTTTACAATGCAGTACCTAAAATGTAAATTGGTATCTGACAATGGTGAAATATCACTATTATACCTTAAAACAGGAAAATGCGAATAAATCTCAATTTACAAACGAGAACGAAATGTCTTTCGTTTCATCATTGTACTTCCGTCCGCAGTATGAACATAATGATCAGAATAATAGCCTACAACGCTTCCGGTACGATACGCCGGTAACATTGTACACGAAATGTATGTATTTTTCTCTCTCTCAATACATCGCGTTTCTCGTTACAAAGGGTCGTGATCCCTTTTAAACACGGTCTTTTTTTGTATAACGTCACGCCACACAGCTCGATTAGCGCTATTTTACTAGCATTGTGAATGTTGGTGTTAAAAGTAGGTTGACTTAGACCAAATGTAATCTCTATATCTATTTCCCTGTTTTTCCATTACATACTTAGAAGTACTTCAAGCCTATTATTATGTATTATAGTTTATATACGCCGATTTTTATACACACATATTATGTGTTCAAAATATTTTATTATTTTCTAAAGACGGGTGTATAGCTTACTGGGTTTTCTTCCATGTAGATTGTAAGAAGACGTTATTGGCCCTACCCTATTCTAGAACGTATATAAATAAACAAATAAATATGTTGGGACATTAACACAGAGCACCATCTAGTTCCATGGTAAGCTACAAGGCCTGTGTTATGGATACCAGATCAACTATACATTACACATATATTATAACTTTTAAATATATACATATTATAAATATAAACATCCATGACTGGAGTATAAACATTCTAAATAAGTATGTACTTTCGATTACGCTAAAAATCTTATTATTGTAATAATTAAACACAGTTTAATAATAACCATGCGTTCGATTATTAGGCCAACAATAGTACTCTTTAATCAATATCCATCCAAAGTGTAATATTATATTGTGATGATCATCAAATGAATGAAGGGCTAGGAAGATAGAGATGTGAAGCGATAACATATTAAATAACGTTCTAACCGGTTTCGATCGAAGCTTTGAGTTATGTCTCGTCACATAACTTCTCGTAGCGCCAAAATATTTACTCGTTATAGACATGTCATTACATAAGCTACCATGCCACTTTCACTGACACTCATATTTTTATATAATGTTTGTTTAGTTTATTGTATGATACTCGTTTAATACTTGTTTAATACATTATAATAACATGTTAGTTGTAAATTTATTTTCAGTTGTAAAATACATACCTACATTAAATGTTTGTAAATAATTCACGTTAAATTCTTTTTATCTATACTAATATTATAAAGAGGTTAAGTTTGTGGTATTGTGAGTTTGTGATGTTGTAAGGGGTAATCTCTCGATCTACTGAACCGATTTAGATGAAATTTCTTAAGAAGATAGTTCGAGACCCTGGGAAGGACATAGGATACTTTTTATCCCGGAAATTATTCCTTAATTTGTATGGAGAAACAAGCTAGGGACGAACCCGAGCGAAGCGAGGGTGAGTCGCTCGTCTATACATAAATAGGCAAAAACAAAACAGTTCACCTTTTTTATCCTCTGTTTGTCAAACGAATTTCTTATTTTTATTTAGAAGCTATTGACGCGCTTTAATGTTATCAATAAAAATTATGGTTGTTTTGTATTATATAGTAAATCTATACTAATATTACAAATGTGAATGTTTATGAGTATAGATGTATGGATGTGTGTTTGTTACTCTTTCACGCCAGAACGGCTGAACGGATCTGGATGAAATTCGGCACAGAGATAGATTATATATACGGTTACCGTGGGATAGGTTTGTTTAAATTTGTTCTAGAGGCGAACCCGAGCAGAGCGAGTGTGAGCCGCTAGTACATAATAAAAGTGATAATGAAAAATCACAATTATCGTGTAATGAATACTTTTTGTAAAATGAACAAAATATTTAAATGTTCTATTTTACGTAGAATCTCCGAGCCGACGCTACGTGGAGAGCGATGTAAACATCCACTACCGGTGTCCGGTGCGACACGACCCCTTACCGCTTGTTCCTGAAAGGGAACTCGCCAGGCAGCAGGCGGAGCACATGAAACGACTCTACAGAGAACAGCGACGAAACAAATATTTACAGGTATAAATAAATTGCTCTAAAAATGGTTCTAAAAATCGAAATTTTACTAACATCGTGTATGTTGGTGTTAACACAATTAGTCCAAATGTAACCTCAATATCTATATCCTTATGTTTTGTCGCATTTTTATAGTATTTTATTTTAGAAAGGAACATTTAAGAAAGGTTTAATCTACCGCTAAGACAGAATATTACGTCATTTATTACCCAATATTAGATAACGTGAACCAGCAATTATATATTGGCTAATCCCATTTAGAAAAAAATATATAAATTTCGATTAATTAATTTTATAATACTAAAATTTTTGCTTTTCTAAAACTTGTTATGACATACATTTATAAAATTTTCTCATGCTGACATCTTTTGTGAAGTACAGTGATACAATCTTGTATTAAGCTTTTTCACAACGTTGTTAGCTATTTCTCAAAGTATTAATTCTATAAAGTTTTAGGTGAATATTATAATTACTTTTCCTAGACTTTGCAGTTTCCTATCCTTTTATTATAAAAAATTCTCGTAGTCGTAAGAAAAAAAAGTAAAAAAAATGCGTTTGTTGGGACTGACAAGCTTAAAATTAATAGAAAATTCCCAGTCATATATCACAAGTATGACGATCCTTTAAAGCACGAATTGAGATTTTTTGCCATCAATGAACATTATTTTTTGAGATAAAAATAATGTTACTTAGAAGTATTCTAGTTCAAATACATAATTATAAAAAAAATGATAAATAAAGGAACTTTATAAACTAAAATGCACAAACACTCTCGATGCAAATTATATAGTATATATAACTACATACTCTCTACGTCTAATCGTGACTTTAATGTTGGACTACGATTAACGTGTCAGTTAACGTAGATCTACTGAACACTAATTTATACTCTACCACGAACTGTGCACGCGAGCGCGAGCTCTACAATCCTTGCACTATATCAAAGCATAAAAGTACTCACAAATCTCTACATACTCGTATACTTACAAATCAGATTTTTCATAATTAAATGCTTTAGCTTACGATTATTCGTGCATTAGAACTGAAAAGCCATTTAGCATGTCAGTCATCATTGATCCGTAGCAATGTAAATAACTAATTTATTATCAACTCGCACGCAACTACAGTTTGGTCAATATCTTTCACCTTACTTTACTTTCTCAAAATCTATTTACAAAAACGATATCTGCTCGTATTTCGTAAGACCTTTATTGACATAAAAATATTTCAAATGATTACTGCATTATAATATGTTGATTATTGCATTTATTGATGACAATTTTTTGTTATCAATACAATAAGGCAATCTTTCTAAATCCATTTTTCGACATGTTATCTTATCAGTACCTTCTTACACATGTTTATAAATTTGATAAATATTAATTAATATATATATATATATATATATATATATATATATATATATATATATATATATATATATATATATATATATAATATGTATCTATGGTTTATTTCATAATATTTAATTTTTTTGCAGTCAATAATATATAAGAAGTAAAACAAAAATGAAATCTCTACAACTCTATCTAACTTTAAAATGAGCTAGTTAAAATAATAATATAGCAAACAATTGAAATATATTAAGTTTAAACATAACGGTAGGATATCATATTACGATGCGGCAAGGCTCTATGTATGTATATGGAAAGCAGTTTCTTCACACTTGGATTGCTCTGGTGGTTTTCATACCCACATTAAAACTGTGGTCATCTGCTCAGAACGTCAGTTCGCGTACGCACACCACACCGTTACATTAGTGTATTGTGATTTGAGAACTGTGTTACGAGTATTGTGCAAATGTTATATTTTAAAGATGTATACGACGACGGATTTAGTGATTAAGGTGCGGAGAATATGATAGTGGAACACTTGCTCTACTATTAAGTGAAATTCTTTTTTACTAGGATACTAATTTTCGCTTCCGGTGTTTTGAGTAAACAAATAAGCCCGTATATTAAAACTTATACGTATAATACTTATACGTATATATATATATATATGTCTTTCCGCGAAAGTCAAATGTAACGTTTTTTTATTCTACTAGTTTTCGAGTTATTTAAAACAATTAATATTATTTTTTTACACTGTAATCTATACTAATATTATAAAGATGTAAAGTTTGTGAGTTTGTAAGCTTATACTGGGTAATCTCTAAATCTACTGAACCGATTTAGATGAAATTTAGTAAGAAGATAGTTTGAGACCCCGGGAAGGACATAGGATACATTTTATTCCGGAAATCATCCCTTAAGGGGGTTAAAATGGGGATGAAGGTTTGTATTGGGAAGCAAGGTAGGGACGAATCCGAGCGAAGCGAGGGTGAGTCGGTAGTGTAATATAATTTTAAAATATTACTTTTTTTTGTAATTGAAGACACTTATATTATCTATCCTTTTGAGTTTTACTCTAGAACTCTATATATTCTGAAACTTTCAACCGAATTATTTAGACGCTTTGTCTAATAAAATATATGTAAATAAAAAATAATGTCCATAAAAAAAATACTTTAAAATTAAAATTATATTTTGCCACAGATTGGAATCGAGAACTGTTTCAAATATTTTATTACATTGGCGCGAAATCGAGCGCAAAGACGACTTTCACTAAAGGGCTTGGCATTCTTTCAACTTTATGTAATAGTAATTCACGTTTCAACGCAGTTGTAGTTTTATTTTTCCATTTTTAGAGTTACAAACAATTAGGTACAATTTTGGTTTTTAATACCAACATGTTTGCGAAGAGAAACTAATGACATTTTTACTTATACAAATATAAATAAATACAGTAAATATGAGAAATGCTTCTGGAAGTTATCGTATTATCTGATATTTTCATCAGTAAAGCTGATTTTATCTTTCTAATCATTAACAAAGTATCACGCAACATAACTCTCTATTTAATGATTATATCATTTAATATAATTTATTAACACATTTATAAAAGTAAAGTATAATAATACCTTAATGTTGTGATCTAGCATGTGATAAGAGTATAAGTAATGCTTGAAAATAGTACAATTTAATTTGTTCCTAATGCCATTTATAGATAATTTTAATTCATTTACTTGGCAATAAAATGTACTCAATCTTGCGTTTCCAGGTACCTTCCGTGTACCAGGTTAAAAAAATGATAATAATATATTCATTTATTTATTTAATAAGTACATTAATGATATACATATATCATATACATAACTAGCATTGTCCGCGGCTCCGCCCGCGTTCACATGACCAAAAACCAAATTCTTAGGTTTTACATATTAGTATACTCTTACATTGCAGTTTTTGTATTTTTTCTCAAAAATGAGATATTTTTCCGCGGTAAAAAGTATCCTATATGTTGACCCGGATAACCAGCCATCACCATACCAAATTTCATCAAAATCCCTCCAGTGTTTTTTCTGTGATGCGGAACAGACAGACAGACAAAAATTCTAAAAAACTATATATTCGGCCTCTGTATCGATAATAATATTTATTTCAATAAAATTTTCCAAAAAATATCCAATGTACCGATTCGGCTTAGTTACAATTTTATTATATGTATAGATATAACATATTACGATATATCATTGCTTATATGTATAAAATATATGTATATTATTACACTTTACCTATTTCTTCAGTACTGTTATGCCTAGGGGTATAATAGTCTAATAGATTAAAGCTAACCTAACCCGAGCCTCAGATAAAGATAACCTTTTGAATGAAACTGATACGTAGCGAATACTGCTCTTAGATCTCACTTTCCATGATAAAAGGACCACCTAGGATTATAATACCAAATAGCATACATCAAGGAACCAGCCTTGAACTTCACATTCCGTTGTAACTCAAATTACAAGTACAATAATAAAATTCCTTTCATTTAATCTTTTTAATTTAATCTTAAACTCTGTGTTGAACACAGTAAAGACGAAAACAGTTTACAATATTGAAATATGACGGAAATATAAATGATTTGCTTTATTATTATTGAATATATATTTAATTGATTGAACATGTTACAATCTTATCTATTTAATTTTAATACATTATGTTTATAACATGTTTTTGATAAAATGATACAGTTCAAAACTCTATTGGCCGATTTCACCAACATCACCTAAGTTTAAGGGATCCCCTAAGCATCGTTAGGGGGCTGTTAGGGGACAGTTTCTATTTCACCGACAGTTAGGGGTCACCTAAAAATAACAAAAAATAATAAAATGCTACCTAAATATAGGTACTAGAAATACGGGCTCTGACGATGGTAAAATGAATTTAATTTAAGGGCTAGTTTAGAGGAACTTTTAATAGGGATATTGCTAGGGATCCCATACGTAGGTGGTAGCTTAAGTGATGTTGGTGAAATCGGGCATCTATGTTAATGGAAAACTTTAACTCATTGTCACTTGCAGGAAAATGATATACATCCCGCTGAAATCGAAGCATTTGATGCCTCAATCAAGGTGATGTGTGGACGATGTGTGATTGACGAGTGGTTTTCATTAACATTTCCGTATTCTGTTAACCACGAACATGCTATATCATAATTGGCTAAAATCAGAAAAAAAAGACTCTTTTGTCTAAAATGGTCTCAAAATTATTAAGTTCCTTATGATTGAGATATCGCATATTAATGAAAATAAAACTTACCAGCTTCAGTATTTTTTCTATATTAATAATGTTTTTTTTCTATAGATCCATTACAAATGTAATAAAATTAATTTGTTTTTATTTGTTATTTATAGGAACTACAGGATATACAAAATAGGCGTCATCAAGACAATTTTATGCCATCACAAAAAACTATAGTGCCTCTAAACAGATACGATGAAGCTGAGAAGATCATAGCTAAAGCATTATATACCTTCAATGGCCAAACTACAAGAGAACTTAGTTTTAGGAAAGGCGATATCATAAATGTTAGAAAACAAATAGATTCTAATTGGTACGAAGGTGAAGTGCATGGGAAAGTTGGACTATTCCCATATAATTATGTTGAGGTTTGTATTGTGTTTATGTGATTTATATTCGAACTATCGGATCGGGTGAACAGAAATTGTTTGGTTGTCGAAAAAATAAATAAAATGTGGACCTTTATTAAGTGCTACCAGGTACAACTGCCACATTAATTCACAAAAATCTTCAAAATCGGTCGATCCATTTAGCAGAAAAAAAAATACTGTAACTCTCAAAACATCATAAATTATCTTGTTTTATTGGATTGACTATTTAAATATTATTATCTAATTTATTCTAATTATAATATGTCTGATAATGTAATTTTTTATATTTAAATTGTCATATTTATTAATTTTATAATTTAATTTCAACTTTATTTATTAACTTATTATTATTATTTAATTTTAAATTTGCATCTTGTAGTTAAATGTTATTGACGTGATTTAAAAAAAAGAGCATGTTGTGATAACCAGTAACTAAAAGAACATTTATGAAATTGTTAGCACGTGAATATCATACCGTTTTTAATGTATCTTTTGTTGGTTGTCCTTTAATAAATAAATAAATAATTGCTTTATCCTATAAATTAAACATAATAATTTTATAATAGGTATATAAAATTAAACAAATAGCCCTATTGAATAAAACTAAAATTAATTAAATTTATTTTGCATTTCAGTTACTTAAAGGCGATGGCATTCAAACTCTCAAAAAGCCGATTGTTATTGAAGGTAGAGCTAGAGCGAAGTTCGATTTCACCGCACAAACTAACCTTGAACTTCCTTTAAAGAAAGGTGAAGTAGTAGTGTTGACTAGACGCATCGATCATAATTGGTGGGAAGGTAGAAATGGAAATAAAACCGGTATTTTCCCAGATAGCTATGTAACCATATTGCAAGAACCTAGTCAGAGTAAACCTGGTAAGTTTTGCATTTGAATATTATAGAAACCAATTAAACTATAGCTTTAAGCCCAAATATTACTGAAAAAATATTATTTAAAGGAAATACTTGACAATCTACGAAACATTCTTTAATTTTTTTTTTATTTACACTTAAATATTGTTTATTAATCACGGGAATCGAATGCGCACAATCCACATAACTTCAGAAAGAAGAATATACTACCTTTTATTACGATGATTCTGATTAACCTTGAAATGTTATTTGTTTTAAATGTACATATAATCGTTATGGCGTCTTACTATATTAACAGACAGCATAGTTTCGGAACGACTTCACTGATTGAGTTCATAATCACACAAATTTTTTTAACTATGCGATTCATATTTATCAAAAAAAACTACATAAAAAAAAACAATACTTAAATTATGTTCTGTGCTAAAACATCACAAGATTTAGAATTAGAATTTAGAATTAAACAAAATATATATTCAGGAAACGTTTGCGCCATCTTGAAAATATATAGATTTAGTTAACTAAATAGTTGAGGGAAATCTCTAGCATATTTTATACAATGATTGAAACACATGCATTTGACTTACTAGAAAATCTATACTAATATTATAAATAGGCAGAGTTTGTTTGTTTAAACGCGCTAATCTCAGGTCCTACTAGTCCGATTTGAAAAAATATTTTTAAATTAGATAGCCATTTATTGAGAAAGGCTTTATATCATCATAATACTATTCAAGGGAGCAGAGCAGTAATCATAAATATCAACAAATCGGACAGACTTCCATACATTATTGTAAATCTGATGTTTATAATCAAACAATCTTAACGCGGGTGAAATCCCGAGGCACAGCTAGTAAAACATAAATATGATATAATACTTTCAGAACCCCAACCCATCCTAAGCACGTCGAAGCCAGTGGCGTCTCCCGCGGCGCACGGGCTGCTCAACGGCGTGGACAAGCGCAGTATGGGTGCACACCGGTACACGCCGCAACTCAACAGCCCCGCGCTCTCTAACGCACCACCTGCAGATATACCTCTACAAGGTGATTAATAAAACTATATAGAACGAAAACTATTAATCCATAGAATACTTATATACCATACAGAATTTATTTGTGTGCCAAGTTCCTTTCTTTATCAATGAACAGTCAGTCATCATCAGTCTGTCTTAAGACCGTGATGTGTTTATTGGTAACGATCTGTTTGAAGTGCGAAGATTCTCTGTATCTTTAATATCGTTATTTATCTCATACTTATTATAATATGTAAAAATCTATGAGTTCGAACATAAGTACGAATTTGATATTATATTACTGGTGTTACTGTTCCCAAGGAGAGTTGATGTCAGGCAGGCGGCCGGTCGTAAAACTTTTGCCAAATCCTATCAGCAGTGCGTAAGATGTACTGCGCCGAACCCCAAGTGATTGGGAAATGGACAGGGAGATGATGATGATGATGATTACTGGTGTTACTGACATAAAATATCATGATCACTGAAATTCATGTGAAAGCAGGTTGTTGAGAATTGAGGAAACCAAATACAAAAAAAAATAACGTAACTTATATATACTTGAGACCCTCGGCTCGGGTGCGTAATGCATCCCTTAGATACCTAACAGTCATGGTCTATATCTGTAAACTAAACATCGAAATCCGTCCAGCCGTTTCAGAGTAACACAAATACACATTCACAGAAAAAATCTCGCGCATTTGTAATAGCAATCTGATTTCTTGTTAGGTTATATAACAAAGTCGACGTCGTCACTCTCTGCGTCGGAGCGCGGCTACGGCCCGCCGACGGGTGCCGGCGTGGACCTCAACAACACGGAGCCGCTATACGTGGACACCAACGCGGAAGCTGTGCCGTGAGTTGTACTAACTTATGATACTTTTTATAATTAGTTAATTTGCTTTTTAATATACCTAATATTTAATTTCGAATATTCTCTCACTTGAGCATTTCCACTCGGAGTATTAAATTAAATAATATTATTTTTGTTTTTTATCATATTACTTATGACTATAAGATAATATCACACGTGAACTATTTCTATTCGAAAAAACGTCGATTCGTTATTGAAACAAAATCATATTTGAACATTTGCACATTTATATCAGTAGATCCTTAAATTAAACTAGCTTTTCACGGCCGCGCTTGAAAGGTTAAATATAAATAATCTTTTAATATACTGTGTACATATAAACGGATTAGGTTCGAACCATAGCTTGAATAATTAAATATATTAGACAACCAAATTATTATTTTGTTTCAATTAAATCTAATTAATGATTATGTTTTACAGATATCGTGCAATGTACAAATATCGGCCACAAAATCCCGATGAATTAGAATTAAATGAAGGAGACACAGTCTACGTGTTAGAAAAGTGCGACGACGGCTGGTACGTGGGTTCGAGCCAAAGGACCGGACGATTCGGAACTTTCCCTGGTATATATTTTCAATAATAATTAATAGAAATTTTGTTATTACTTTTAATAAGAATTTAACTGATTAAAAAACTTAATTGTAACTCTATTAATAAACTTTATTAGATATCATAATAATATATCAAAATAAAAAATAAACTATTATTAGAAAATGCTCCTTACATACTGAAGAAAATACAAATCACTAGTGACGCATTGCTCGTGTGTGGACTCAGATCATAATTTTTTGTATACTAAATTTCATTGAAAATTGCCCAGCCGTTTCATCGTGAAGGAGTAACAGACATACACACAAACATAATAGTGATTCGATGAAATTTACATACAAACATTTTTTTCCAGGTAACTACGTGGAGCGCATTTGATAGCGCCATACGCTGCTGCGGCGCCTCCGCAGCGCTGCGCTGTGCGCTCGACGCACGCGATAGATATCAGTCCCTCTCTAACATACGCTAACAGGATTTTACAGGAAAGAGATAGATATACCTCAGTCTTCAATACTTTATTTTTTTTATTAAATGTCGATTCTCTAACTTTTAACTGCTTATTTTGTATTGAAATATAATAAAGTAAATGTATTTGAATATTACATTAAACTTAAATATGTAATTAATAAATATTATATTAAATTTACTATAATCTATCTCTTTCTAGTATACTATAGGATAGAGAAGGACAGATATTTTGTAATGCAGGGCTTACATAATTTAGTCAAATCCAAACGCTAAACAAACCGGGAATTGATAAAATTCTTTTTTACTGGCTATAAATTCTAAATTGAAAATTGGTACGTTTCCAATAGATCTATGAGGTCTCTTACTCTTAATACATGGTAGACAATATTGTCTTGAGATTTGATTGTATACTAACAATTAATAGGTATGTTTAAATGTTACCAAAATGTAAACCATGACTTTTGTATCCTTTTATAGTATAAACGTTGTATATTAATCAAAAATATTATTGTACTTTATTATATACTTTTTACAAATATTATAAAGGTCAATGATTTGTTTTGTCCGTTCATAAACAAAAGATCTATTATGTACCTAACACAGAAACCATCCCAAAGTTGTTTTGTGCGCCCAAAGAGTATTTATGGTGTTGTATAATTGTATAAAATAAAATTGTAAAGTCGTTTATTAGTTATAGTTATTTATTTACAAGTAGGGTGGGGCTCGAAGCTCTTCTTTTAAAAGTAAATTTTTAAAAGAATGCAGCCATGCATGATATACTAATCGTTTAATCAATATTTTTACCAGACATTAAAGAATCATATTATTATATCAAAAAATAAAAATTTATCGTACCTTTTCAAAGAAAATTGGGAATAGGCAAAAGTCAAGCTTTGAACTACACATATATTTATTCTCAATATTTTATTATAAAATACAAAGTTTGGACATTTTGTACGTATTTGCAGTACCAGATCGTGAATCGACTAATAAGTGTATCGCTAACAATAAATATACTACTATTCATTAGCCACCGTGTTTTAATTAGTTACAGCATTAACTTAGACGTAACGTACAAGTAAATACTCATAACTATGCAAATTAATGTATATAGGGCGAGTAATATATTGACAACGTTGACAATACTATTTTGTATGCTTAATTAAACATAAGATGTATCTAATATAAAGGAATTTTATATATATATATATATATATATATATATATATATATATATATATATATATATATATATATATATATATATATATATATATACAATATGATAGACGTAAATGTTTTGCTTGACTTTTGATTTTTTTAATAATAACTTTAAAGTCGCCATAATTTCGCATTTCGATCTTCCCTTGTTATTATTACCAATCTAGTGTTACTCTCGCCCTATGTAATGCTTTATTTATATTTTTTTTAACATATTGTTGTAGTTTTGTTAATTTATTTTTAAAGCACAAAAGTTTATTTGTTGACACCGACGTGGAATGTAACATTTACTACTATTGTTCAATGTCATCACATCTAATAATATAAACTTTCTATTAAACTTGTGTTTTATTTTCGATCTTCTTTGTTAATTTGTCAAAAATAGTAAACTTATGGTATAACATTATTTCGTCGAGAATTATAGTGATTGAGCTCGACATTATAAGGTAAGAAGTGAGAGGCGACTTTAATTAGGTGAATAAATTTAGGGCAAACGTTTTTGTTAATGTTTACTACCTAGTAATTTTAATATATAACACAATCCATTTAAGTAATATAGTTTTTTTTTAAAGTTGGGCAATGTATTTAGGCGGTCCACCTGCATATAGATGGTTATGTGGGACATACCGGCTAGAAAAGTTAGTACTATAGACTAAAACCCAACAGAACCTTCTCAGTTTTAATATAAACCACAAAGACCCGCCGGTAAGCCTTCCGAAACAGATCACAACAACCTATGAATTGCTACTTTTTAGTTAGTTTTTTTTTTAATTTCTATTTTAACCCAACAAGAACAAACATCTAAGAAAATATAATAATGAATAATAAAATTATTAGATGATGACTAAACCATTATACGTTATAGCCATGCTAATTTAAATCTCTATGAAGATACATAATAATATAGAGCATTTGGCAATGCGTATAATGCAATCTAGGAGTTCTGTAAATTGTTGTTGTTATATTATATTATCTCGTCCAAGTATTTTTACTGAGCCTTTATTCCCTACCTAAGGAAGTAATTTCTTTAAGAAGTTTATATATCGATCCAAGTAAAACATATTTATTTCATCAAGCTACATTAAAATCAGCATAGCTCATATTAATATTGTATGGCACAGACAAAAAATATCTGTGTAACTTTATTAAACGTGAAGGCCTGAACGATAGCTATTGTAAGTTATTGTTATGAGGCATTCCAATTATTCTCCTTTTGCCGCATTTTATGTTGCTTAGCAACGTCTAACACAAACAAAACTTATGCGTCACTAAAGTTGTGATACAACAAAGTTTTTAACATCAAACCACTGTAATTGATTTTATTTGCCATTCTAAAACATTTTTATACAACAGCTAAAAATGGAGACAGATTGGAAAGAAATATTGAATTTCTCACAAAAGGACTTAAAGCAAGCTGAAAAAGAAAAACTATGTGAAAGCTTATGTTGGATGGACACTGATGATATTGAACTAAACTTTTCTGACTTGAAAACTCTATTTAAACTTGCTCAAGATATTTTAAAGTATAAAACAGAACAAGTAAGTTTAAAATATGTGAATCTTTTAAGGTTTTTGTTCACTAAATAAATAATTCTTATGTAATACCAATCCAATCTCTTTATGTTAATAGGTGAATAGTTTATTGGGAAAAGTAAAAAGAAAAATTAAAACTAAAGATAGAAGTACTATAACAGGTAAGAGTAATATTTTACAAATTATATCTTTGGAATATAAAATCTTTATCATTAAAGAAAGGAAATAAGTGACAGCAACAATACTTTTCTCTTTGATAATATTATATTTTTTTCAGTATAGGCTTCTTTTTCATATAAAATTTTCAAATGAAATTCATAATTGAAAATTATTTATTCAGTATTGGTATCTCAGAAATATACTTATTATATATCTAAAACTCTTGTAGCAATAGTTTTTTTTAACTTAACTTAAAAAATGTACAATTTTTAATATTCAACTTTGA
Organism: Brenthis hecate; assembly: GCA_951806755.1. NCBI lineage: Eukaryota > Metazoa > Arthropoda > Insecta > Lepidoptera > Nymphalidae > Brenthis > Brenthis hecate. The sequence continues at coordinate 1,394,539 of OX638272.1, read as the reverse complement.
TAGAGCCAAGACCACAAAGTATGATACCCTTTAGTGTGCAAACATTGCTTAACAATATGTTTATTCATGATGTCCTCCTGACCGATTCCGGTCACGGCGGCCAATCTCATTGAGACTAGCCAACTGCGCAGGAGATATTATAGTGCACAAGTGTACTGATGGAACGATCATATTGAACCTTTTATAATTAATTACATTTTATTTTTAATTATAATTTGAAAAATAAAATAATTGTTTTAAGATTCTTCCGCTATGAGTTCCGAGAGCGTAATAGAGGCAATAACGCACCAGGAGGAAGTAATAAAAGCAAACAAAGATATATTAGAACAACTGTATGCCGACATTGCTGAATTAGAAGGCCGGAAGAATAAATATGAAAAAATTAACTTCGATGATCATAGTAGCGAATCAAGCCGAAATACATTATCGGAAATGAATGCTGTAGCACAATTAGAAAATGAAATTTCTAAGAAAAATCGACATATAAGGAAACTTTTACACGATGTTAAAGTGAGAATAAAACTGTTCAAAAATATCTCTATTTAAAAACTTCCAGTTATTTTTTACAGATAAATAAATGTTGGGCTTTCTGAAATATGTGATATTAGTTTTTTCACGCGGCTTCGCACGCGTATTTTGATTACGTATACATAGTCTCTAATATGTATATCTGTTATATTTAAAAATTATAGCCTATGTATTACTCTGATGTATAAAGTATGTTACTGTAAAGTTTCATCTAAATCCGTTCAGAAGTTTTTGCGTGACAGAGTAACAAACATCCACCCATCCTCATAAACTTTCGCGCTTATAATATTAATAGGATTTATAAAATACCCTTTATGAATAATTTATGAATTTAAATAAATTATAGATGCTATAATATAATCAATAATTAATTATCACCTCTAGAATTTAATAATTAGGGGTTCTCAATCTCCCATCGTCCGTATGTGTTCGCAATACAATATTATTTCTAAGGCCTTACCAGAATTAGATATTTTTCATGATACCTTCAATAAATTTAAGTACAAACTATTAGAATATTATTTATCCAAACTGGATTTAAATATAGATATAATAATTTTTATAAAACTATTGATTACTAATTATCTAAAATCAAATTATTATTATTTTTACTTTATTTTATATTTTAAATTATGTAGTTTCTAAGTTTTGTTAATTTTGTATTTTTTATCAATTACTATAATAATTTCATAATATTATAAATGCTATGTACACTTGTAATTAATATGCATGTCTGATCCTTTTTTTTCACTTTAATTATTGTATTGAATTGTTTAACATGTGTATTGTAAGTGTGCTTAGTAATAAATAAATAAATTATAGATTCTGGAAGAGGAAAACACTACTTTGAGAGAGAAATTAACTATATTTAAAGAAAAATTGAAGGAATCCACATTTTTAATAGAAAATATAACTGAACAATTATTTACTCTTAATAAGGAAAACTCCAATTTAAAAGGTAACATCATGATAATTTTAAACTTTATAGCTCTTATCTATTACCTACTAGTGTACTGCAATAGAACTGAATTCAATATTTTCATGTAGAGCTTGAGCTCTCTAAAATAGTAATAGTAAATAAATTCATATTTTTAACCAAACTACAACTTAAGCAGAAATATTATCTGAAGCTATAAATTAACTTAAGCTTATATCGACTTATGAATCCTTTATGGAAGCTTTTTATACATTTCAACACTAAGTATGTAAATATTCTATATGGTACATTTATTTATCTTAAATAATTTACAGAGGCTCTTGGCAGTATTGAGCAAGAAAAAGTAAACTTATTGATGGAAATTGATAATTTAAAAGCAGATTTACATAGTAAAAATGTTGAATATGAAAAAGTAGAGGAAGATGTAAAACTGAAGTTGCAACACTTAAAGGTCACTTAATGCTTTAATAAGTCATTGTCATATCATATGTTACTATCATTATCTAATTATAAAATAATTTTTAATGTTTAATAACTAAAATATTTTTTGAATTTATCTGTTATAAAATATTATCTTACAGCATTCACTTAAATCTCATAAGATTGAAATAGAACGCTTATCACAAGAGAACTCAGAGTTAAGAGAAAGCCTCACTCACACACCTAAAACAGTTTCATCACCAAAAGTAAGGACATATTTAAGTTAATTTAATAAAAAATGATTTTAAGGATACAATTATAATATCATACTGATTTAAAATAGAGTAAAATGTTTTTTAATTATTTTTTCCAAACAATACACTTAATAATAATAAATACTTCTTACTCATTTATATAATAAAGCAAAAAACAACACGAGAAGAATTAAAAATAAAAGAACTACAAGAGAAATTGACTGAAGCATCAGAACAAATGATACAGTCTGCGAATTTAATACAAGTATTAAAAAGTGAAAATAGACAGCTTAAAACAGTTATTGAGGAAATGCCAGATTCGATGTCGGAACAAAAGAATGTTAGTGATGACGGGAAAGAAAAACAAATGGTAGTGAAACTTAGAAATAAAGTCCAAGATTTAAGTGACGCGCTTCAACGTTCAGAACAAATGTTAACTAAAAGAGAAGAAGAGGTAAGAGGGGTTTTATTTGTTCGTTATTTATTTTTTAGTTAGATAGTTAGTTCGTTATTTTCTGATATGAATAAGTGTACATAACTAAGACAAAAATCCGTGTATATTTTGAACATGTACTAAATAAATAAATATGTTGGGACATTAACACAAAGCACCACTTAATTCCATGGTAAGCTAGGAGGCTTGTGTTATGGATTCCAGATAGTTGATACACTATATATATATAAAAAACCTGGAGTATAAACATTCGTGCTCATCATACAAATCAATGCTCCCAGCGGAATTCGAACCTCTGGAACAGCAAGTATAGTCACTATAAACTGTTCATGTTCATGACTATTAACGTCCAAAGTTATGTTAAAGCTTGCAGAAATTGCTGGACAATTACAACTATTAAGATCGGATGAAGGTATAAACACGTTAATAGAAGGCATAAAAAATAAAAAAAGAGATTTGAGACTCAAAGATGAAGGTATTAAAAGTCTAGTGCAAGAAGTAAATCAACTAAGTGAACTTGTCAACAACTTACAGATGGAGAATGAAACTATGAGGTAACAAAAATAAAAATACAATAACAATGCAAAGCGTGCAACTTTTTATATATATTCTTTCTTATTTTAGAGAAAAACTTCAAATACCCATTGATGAAAAAATAGAAACAGGCGGTATCATAAAAAAAATTAAGGATTTAGAAAATGTAACAATAGAATTTTCTAAGAAAATACACGAATATGAAAATAAACTGATTACAGTTGAAATGGACAATCGTGAAAAAAACGAAACGATTTCAAAATTAAAAGCAATAATGAAAAAAGCAAATATTGACCAACACAATATTAAAGCTATTGAAATGAAGGATGAGTGAGTCATATTGCAATTTCATTTACATATATTGACTGTTATACACTTATACTTACATACCTAATCTTAATATACATAAATCTCTTTTAGAGTTGATCAAAATATCATTGGAACTAACAAAAGCTATAGCACTGAAAATATTCAAGTAATTATAGAAGAAAATGAAGGCCTTAGGAATGGTCTTACTGAGATATTAAACTTTTTGAAAGATAATAGTAAGTTAAGTCAAAAATATTGCAACTTGATGTTTTAAAATATACGTGCGTGCCTATACAAAAGTCCTAGTTACGATTATTAGACAGTTCCAATACAATACAAATACTACAAGTTTAAATTACTATTCCTATTTAAAAAAATGTTTGAAGTAAATGCTATCTTCATTTTACTATTTTAAGGTACTACAAGTTCTGGTGTACTTTCTTTGGAGTGCCCAAGTTTGGAAGCATTATTAAATTCAATGGAGGCACGTAAATGTGCAGGGTGGTTTTCACCACATATGAAAACTGTTATGGAATTAAAAGCTGCCCAAGGCGGTAAAGATGCTTTATTGCATGCGTTACATGAATCTAGGTAAGTTCAATTTATAATTTTTGTGGGTCCAACCGCCTAAGTTCCTATATTCTTATAAGATATTTATAACAATATACAATGTTATTTTAATGATGGTTTTCATTTCAGAAAAGAAACGTATCAAATATTGGCAAAATTAACAAAACAAGAGCAAAAAGCAATAGAACTGGAAAAAACTTTACAAGAACTAAAAACAATGACAACAACAAAAATACCTACAGAAGATAAAATTTCAAGCACCGCCGATATAAGTACTGGTGAATTTGGATCTTGGATGTTAAACGTAGGTGAAAAGATCGACATAAAAGATCAAAATTATGTACAAAATATTATCATGAAAGGAAATATTTTATTCGAAAGTCAATTTAAACAAGCTTTACAATACTTTGAAAATAAATTTACAAATCTTTATGATAAATTTACTTCCCTGGCAATAGCTACTTCGGATGAATTGAATAGTTATTCCATAAAAGAAGAACGTTATAAAGTAGAAATAGAAAATCTTAAATGTCAATTAGAAGATGATGATGACGATATTAGTAATCAATCACCTGGCTTAGTAAATGTATCTAAATCAGTCTTTTCTGATCGTAAGTATGCATATTTAGAAGAATCCTATAAACAAATTAGAACAATGAATGAAAATATAAAAAATGAATTATTACAAATTAAAAAGGAAAAAATGATAGAAATGTCGACATACGAAAGAAAAATACAAAATTTAATAATATCTATTGTGACGCTCACAGATAAATTACGTAACTCAATTCCTGTGGATTTGTTTTTACAACAAAATGAAACTTTGAATGAAATTACTGTAAAATATAGAAATATGATAGAGGCAAAATATGTAAATACGTATATTAAATCAGAGCAATTATGTAAGCGTTTAGAAGAAGATAAATTTGATTTAATACGACGTTTTCATTGTGACATGCAAAATATTTGTAAGTATAAGTATTGAAATTGTAATTTTCAAATTAATTAATTATCCATATTAAATATAGGAAAAATAATGTTAAACAAATATTATTTCAGCAAAAACTGAAACTTTAACTACAGATAAGATTCTAACTGATATTGAACAGTCAATTCTTCAGCAACAGTTAAAGCAAATATGTGTTGAAGTTCAAAATAAAAATAATGAAATAGAAAAATTGCAAATAAAAATTATGGATTTACAAGTTACTCAAGCAGATATCATGTAATTTGCTGATCATTATTTATACTAATATCAGAAACATTAATTATTTTTTATTGTCATTCCTTGAGTTCTTTAATGTTTTTCCAAAACTCATTGTATCCAAAGGTTTGTTTTGATTACCCAGCAGATTACATCCTGCCATAATCGAAATGAAAAAAAAACTAATAAAATATTTTCAGAAATAAGTCAGTTCATGCAGAGTCCAATGAGGATGTTATTTTTTTGAAAGAGCAGGTACAAAAGTTAGGTGAAGACAATAGGATAATAAAAGAACAATATCAAGATGCACAAAATCAACTGGATGTTGTTACTTTACAGGTAAAAAAGTACACAATTAATTTTTATTTGATGAAAATTTAAAACCTTAACCAAATTAAAAGGTACAGTGCTTCTTATCTGCCTAACTGTATAAGTACACATTAACATCGGTACATGGAGCAATTTAATTTTGCAAATGTCACGCATAATATGTAGATTTTAGTTTTTTAGTACAGTCAAAACTCGGTATCGAACGAGATACGTTCGATATCGATTGATAGTAAAGTAGAAAGGATTGAGATTTAATTTTTCCTAATTGGGCTACAAAAAATTACAATATTTCATAAAATATCATATATGACATGTTGTTTAATAGCCATTGCTAATAATGTATGTAGAATCATACTTTTCTAAAATACTGTTATTGGTGATTTTAGATTGGCAATTTATGATCTTATTATCTCATCTTTTCAGTTACAATCGCACCAGCAAAAAGAATTCAATAACGAAATAGAAATAAATATGTTAAGACATCAAATACTCGACTTGCAATCAATGGGTGATAATAAAGCAATTATTGCAAGGTACGTATTATCAACATTAAATACGGCTAATGTAAATAACATAATAATTAGTAATATTTTAAGAGTTTTTTTTAATATGAAAAACAACTTATCTTCCTACAATATTAGATCTTCTTTAGAAGAAGGTTTAATTATCGTTCATAGCAAAAAACAAATACTTTTTTACAGAATAGCTAAAATGATTCATTATTGGAATAAGGTTATTCAAATCATTTCCACTTTATCTTACTCTAATTTCTTTTTTTTTTTATTTAAGATTTTAATCTTACTATTGTTATAACTATATTCCAGACTAAGCGGTGAAGTTCTTCTTTCACAAATGCAAACTTCAGAAACTCAAGAAAGACTGGAAGCTCTTAAGATTACATTAAATAAAGAAAAGCAATTAAGAGCTGAGACGGAAGAAATATTGATGAACCGGCAAAATATATTCGACATGTATACTCTCAAATATGAAAAAAAGATTAGGTAAGTGTATTGAACATGTAACAGTTTCTTTATTGTACATATAAGCAATTTCTATGCAAAAATCGTGTTGTACACTATTGCTACATAGAAGGAAATTAAAACAAGAAACTAACAAATACACATTTATATTTACATTTTAGGAATCTAACGGAAACAATAGATATATTGAGACATCAATATCAAGGAAGCCTGCCACTAATTTCAATTGAGACTTTTGTAGATAAAGTAGAAGATATTAACAGAAAATCTTGTGATATTCACGTAAAACTTAATGAAATAGAAGACTTGCGATCAGATCTAATGACGAAACATACTATTTATAAACAAATATTAGATATCTCCTCCACAAAGTGCTTAGAAGAAGACGATACTTGTCCTCACAAATTAAAAAATATTATAACTGTAAGATATTATTATAAGCAAAATAGTTACTATTTTTTTTATATTTTTATAAGCAAAAATTATTTTAGGAGGAAACTCAAAAACTTCAAATGGACTATTATAATAAAAAACTGCTATCTTTTGACCAAAGTCATAAAAAGCTATTAGACCGTTGTAGTTTCCTAGAAAAAACATTACTACTGGTTAATCAAGGATTTAAAATAAACAGTTCACCAATAAATGGATACCGACAAAAAATGCACCAAAACAACGATATAAAAATAGAAGATATCAATTCAGATGATGACTCAAGCAGTGAAGGTAAAACTAGAGGTAGTAAATAATAGCAAAGCATAGATATTAGTACTGGTACGCTAACTTAATTGATTAAAATATTTATTAATCGAACTTTATAATTTCATGCTCACTTTTAATTGATAATCCCGAAAATGTATTCATTAAAATGTTTAGAAAAAATTGTACATTAAAATATATATTCAAATAATATATTGAGATAATTAAAAATCGTTTGTATATCATAGTTTATAAAGCGAATGTTTTGAGATTAAATGTGTTACAACTTACAAGCACGCATAAGCTACGCTTACTGGTTACTGCGGCGGCTACATGCGTAAGCAAGTACTTTTATGGTATAGAAGCTGTAAATTTATATTAATATATTTCGTTGATTTTTAGGGAATCGTACGATTACATTATCTCATCCTAAAACAGATGTAAAACTGTTAAAGAAAAACATTGGATCTAATAATCACGATAATGGTGATCAAGAACAATATATAACAGAAACAAAAAAAGTTACCAATCGTCACACACAAACTATAAATACTGTAATTAATAACGACTTCAAATTCACACAAACTGATATTGATTTAAACGTTAAGGAACTAGAGTCCCGAAATGATAAACTCTTGTGTGATATAAAACAAAAAGAAAAAATAATTGAAGAATTATCTGCTACTTTCAAACAATATAAACAGAACTTTGAACAATTCAATGAAGAAAAACATGATCTCAATGCAACAATACGAAGCTTAAAACATTCTAATTCGTGTAAAGAAGAATCACTTAAGAAATTAGGGTCCATAAATGATGTATTAAAAGAAGAGATACATGGATTAAAGTTAAAACAAGAAGCCGAAATTAATAGATTAAATGATACAGTGAGTTCAGAAAATCAGTCTCTCTTAGTTGAACTGAAGAAAATAGAAAGTGACAAGAACGAAATTATAGTTAAATATAAACAATTATTAAATAAAGAACGGAACGATTACTCGAAATCCTTAAAAGACTTGCAAATGAAACTGAAAGATTTGCAAAGTAAATTAGATCAGTAAGCATTTATTATTTATTTATTTTAATCAGTCATCATGTACCTTAATATTTTGTTAAAATATATTACTATAATTAATAAAATATATTGTTACAAATTCATTTAAATTATTAAACAATATTGTAAGTAGGTACTTTATATAAACACAAATATAATTTCGTTAAACATCTCAAATCGAGAGCAGTTTAAGCTATAGTTTTCGTTCAATTAATTTTTTCACAAAAAAATTAAGTAATCAATCATACACGCCTCTTTAAGATAAAAATGACGTTATCTATTCTAGACTGAAGCTTATATAAATGCATTGATCAATTATGTATTTATTACAGGAAGGAATCTGAAGTGACTAACACAAGTGATGATGTAAAAGAAACAACCAATAAATACACATTAAAAATTTGTGAATTAGAAGACAAGTGTTTCAAATTGAGTAGTGAATTAAGTTCGTATGAGACAGAATTGTTAGTAATTGTTAAATCTTAAAGAAGTTTAACTGGCAAATCAAACTCATTAGTTATTGATGTAGTTAAAATTTTTAATGTTTACAGTAAAAGTCAACAAAGTGAAATGGAACGCTGGAAAAATTTGGCTTCAGAAAGGCTGATTAAGATGGAACAACTAAGTGCTCAAATTAAGGAAAGGCATAATCATGAGGTTAGTATAGTACAAAGTGAACTGAAAATATGAGAAATAGTTGGACAAAAACATATAAAATCGGAGACAGGCATGTCTTGCTACGTGTATGTAAAATGTTAAATTAAATTTTATAAAAGAAGATTTTAAGTTTCAAGAACAATGCAATTAGTTCAATAGAATTTATATTTAAAAAAAATAATTGATTTAGAGAGCTGATTACAATTTTTACGTTACATCTTAAAATTACATCAGATGGAATCCTATAAAGCCGAAAACCAACATTGGATATCACAACTGAATGAAACTCAACGTGAACATATGGAGCTGCGAACCCGTCTCACCGAACAGAAGACCTTACATTTGAAGCAATTGGCGGAAAAGGACGGTCATATTGAGCAACTACGGTCTGTTATCAACAATCTGAAGGTATTAGCTTACTTTTATATCACGCACTTAACAGTCGAATTTTCAAGTAGGTACTTAACACTTTTTATGTCAACGTTATAAACATGAAGAACAGACAAGGAGTTCAATCTCGATAAGGTTTCATATGAGAAATTCGTTCGCAAATTTTTTTAGAGCTATAGTTTCAGAAAGTGCCACGAGTCGCGCTGATTTACGTAGTTACCAAGTGAATTTAGGTGTATGTCAGTAGCGCAAAGTTAGTGATAAAGGTAATAAACAAATCAATCAGAATTTCCACCTCTCTTTTGGAACATAACGACCGCAGCGCTCTCTGCGCGCCCACTATATTTTTTTCAAATTTTTAGGACAACTTTCATATATAGAGATTTGACTCCTTGTCCCTTGTCCTTGACTACAGTCTTCATTTTTATTTTAGTTATATTTTTTTTCAGTTATAAATATACTCGTATTATAAAAATAAATGCCTACAACATTTACGCTTTCGAACCAGCGTTATTTGCTGAAATTTATAAATACCTGTACACAGATTTAACTTTTATCACAAATATAGTTTAATACACACTATTTCAATCCTATTACCAAATACGTTTCTACTATTTATTAATTTAAGATTTATACGTATAATTATTCAACTTGCAGTCCCAAATCTTAAATATGCAAACAATGCTCACTATAAACGATCCAAGTTTTGATCTCTCCGCTATTGTCGAAGTGGAGGAAGTGAGTGACCAACAATCCGATAGATTGGAAATAAAGTGTGAATCCTCAGTAGACTTCAATGAGAGCCACGACGATTTGATGCGAATGCCTTGCAGTTCTACTGCTATTTGGTATGTATAAAAAATCGTTGTGACCAAATGACATATGCTACCATTAGCGTCGGTGTTGTGCAACTTTCAATTACTATATTTTTTTAACATTTTTTACATTTCCTATTATGGTTTTTTTTCTAACTTACCTAAGTAAGATGCCTTAAAGCATTTTAAAAAGTGGTAATCATAAAAACAACAAAATCCTTTTTGTTGCTTAGTTCATTAGTGTTGTGATACTGAAATAATCTTAAATATGCTTTAGGCAAGAGCCAGTGGTAGACAGACTTCGTAGGGAGAAGCAATTGATGAGTAAACAGAATGCGATGCTGCGACGACAGATTAAAGCTCTTGCCGCGAGAGAGAGGCGCTCCAGGCTTGATGCACAAAACTTGAAGAATCAAGTATTTCGCATGTAAGCTGTAATATAAATAGTGTATATTATTTATTTTATTTCAGTTACATTTAAAACAAATTTTAATAGATAATACGTTAGCAGTTTCTTTATTGTTTTGTAATTGATTTGGATATTGTTTATTATTTTGCACTGATTTTCATCTATTCCTTCATAAAGGAAAAGATACCTATACTACTAAATTCAATATATATTTAGAAAAAAGTTTTACACACATATCTGCCCTAAAACGAAGTACATGTATTTAGAATATAAACATAATACCATAACATCGTCATTTATATATCAATGTGCAGAAGTACAAGCGGCAACAAAGTGCCGTCAGCGGAGTCGGCGGCTTTACAGAGCAAGGTGGCGACGCTTCAGGCGCAGCTTGCAGGCGCTCGCCGCGACGCTACCTCGTCACTTGCGCTTTGGGATAAATGTAAGAGGTAAGTTTTGCAACATCGACTATTATGATAAACTAGAGAGTTATCTTCGCTTGGGTCGGTCCTATGTTGGTAGGTTGTTGTAGATTTCTGACTTTCATTAATGTTTATATGATTAGTGACATCAAACACATTTTATCGGAATAAAAAATAGCCAACAGCACTTAGTAATGCGGATTAGTGGTTTCAGAGACTACGTACTGATCCAAATTTACGACCTCTCTTTATAATATATGTATGTGTTGATTTCTTTGTAACTCTACATCTTTGCCTTGAGACACGATTAAATAGGCATTAGGAAAATCTTATTCTATGTAGAGAACACAGAAATCTAGTGGAAAGCTTTTAGAGGCTGTAGAACTTTAAACACGCCGTGCTAAGGTTTAAAAGGTATTTTTCCTGTCAAGAAATGCTGTGTATTAACGCAGATTTGGGAATCTTTGTTTTTGGAATATAAGTTAGACGCTCTGATAAGTGACAATCATAGATATAAGTGCAACTATATTTATCAAATTAACATGAATAGTTTAAAACTTATATGAAACAAATAAGAATTACATAATTGCAGGGCACAGCAAGCTTCTGAGCGATGGCAAGTACGCTATGAGGAAAAATGCCAAGAGGTCAGTAAGTTAGAAACGAGTCTCAATCTCGCCAAGTCAGCCATATCCAGACTCGAAAAGGAAAAACGAATTCTTATATCAAGACTTAATGACGAAAAACGTAAGTTTGTCTAAAACGAATTGTTATAAAAAAGTCGCATATTTAAATGACAATTTCTCGCAATAAATATAATCACCTGCAAGTATTTATTACCACTAATATACGAGTACGTGCATTTTCATAGATTTATAACAGCATTATTATATGTTTTGTTTTAATTATAATTATTAATATTTCGGTATAAAAGTCATAAAGCTTACACATGTTATAATCCCCACTTATACATATATAAAACAGATGAGAAGAAACTAGCTATAGAAAAGCACGACGTAGAAGAATCAGAGAAGGAGATAGATGGAGACGTTCACAGTGCCCGCACTGATGTGGCGGTGTCAGAGCGCGCTCTATACGCCCGCGTCGAGGCACAGCAGCGTAGGATTGCCGCGTTAGAGCTCGCTGAACGGGTCAGTTAAAAGGAGATATATCTTAATATATAATTTTTTTGTACGTGTGTTTGTCACCTTACTTCTCCTAAACGGCTGGACTGATTCGAATGAAATTTTGTGTTTATATTTCAATGGGCTCCTGGATGGTTTGAAAACACAATTGGACCCTGTAGGTGGCGTTGTTGTCGGTGTGTCAAAGCGGTTGTTTTTTTAGTAGTTTGAATGTAAGCGAAGCCGCGGGTACTGCTAGTGTATAATATAGATCTTACTTTGAAGTAGTTTCTACCAGCAACTTCACCTGCATGTCTTACAATAATCCAATAAAAGTGAGAGGAATTACGTTATTTTGTTTACAGTAATAACACCTCTATTGAATTCATCTAAACAATCTAACCTTCAGTAATATATACACCTTCAGTAATATACACGCAAAGATATAGACGAAAAACCCAAAAATGTTAACATTATTGATTTTTACGTAGAGCTATTTTTTTTATACCTTTAAATTAAATGTTTTGTTCTCCATTATAAAATAAACGTTTATATTTCTTTACTATTTAGGGTAATGAAACTTTGGTAACTGAATACGAGAAGTCTCTCGCAGAGATTACAGCGCTCAAAGGACAAGTACTAAAACTAGAGTCAACATTGCTTGAAGCTCAAATTAAATCACCACTAAAGAACTCTGATGTGTCGCCAGAACTGGAATATTGGAAGAAGTAAGTTTATTTACGAACTATACTGTAAAATAAAGATAAGTATTAAAATAATATAATTTATATAGTATAGAGTTAACAATGGTTTAATATTATTTGAATTTATTTAGCTAAGGCAACAGTGTACTTAAGTATATAAGCTCTAAAGTTGACATTACATAATACCTAAAAACTAGATACATGAACGAATCAATTATTATAAACTAGCGGCTCACCCTTGCTTCGCTCGGGTTCACCTCTAGAAAGGCACAAACAGGTCTATCCCACAGAAACCGTTTATTTTTCCGGGATGAAAAGTAACCTGTTGTTTGACCGGCAATATAAGGTATCATCGTGCCAAATTTTACTAAATTAGGTGCATAAGTTATTATGTACTAAGCTGTATAATTTATTATAGTTTTTTAACTATCCCACGGGAACACTTTCATTTTCCGGGATGAAAAGTATCTAATGTGTTGCCCGGGGATATAAGGTACCACCATGCAACATTTCATTTAAATCGGTCTTATAGATTCGGAGATTAGTCCGTACAAACGGACAGAGAAAGAAAATAATTGAAAAAAATCTGGACTTGCTTTATTTGTCTTCTTACATCCCCCTGACTCGGTTTTTAGCATTTTTTTCATTGTACAGACATTCGACCTCTTCAGTATTATTATAGTATAGATAATAAATAAAGTTTTCGTATTTCTTTATAAAAATTAGGTGAATATAATATTATATTTCCTATCAGCTACTGCGACATGCTAAAAGAGGAGAACATGCAGCTGTCGGTGCGAGTGAGTGCGATAGAGAGTAGCGCAGGCGCGGGCGCGGGGGCGGGGGCGGGGGCGGAGCCGCACCGCGTCGCGCGACTGCAACATACCGTGCTCACGCTCAGAGGTCGGGTTCATAGTTCACATGTTATTGTATTTATGTATTCAGCCATCTTTTTAACGTCCCTTCTGGTCCGTGGGCCTCCCTTCAATACGAGAGGGATCAAGCTATGGCCTGATCCACGCTCCACCACATTGGCCAAATGCGTCTTGGCAGACTTTACATGTCTTTCAAAATTTTCATTTTTCCTCACGATATTTTCCTTCGCCGAAAGGCAAGTGGTAAGTAAACCATGAAAATGAAAATATTGGAAGTACGAGATTGGGATTGGACCAATAGACTACCACTACCTCATGTTTTTTACCTTTACAAAAAAAACATTTAGGTAACAACGCTGATAAATTTTGAGTAATAAAAAATAATAGAATAGTATCTATAATTTCAAGAGAACTGACTCATATATATCATATTTAATTTTCAGCTTTAGTTAGCAAGCTTCAAGCTGAACAGAAGACTTTGAATGCACAGAAACGCGCCGATTCAAGACCCAATAGTGCTAAAAGCGGCAATGACAAAGTACGAACGCATTTTTGTATAATATATATATAACAATGTCAATTGTTATCAATATCTGTTGTTCTTCTTTCTTTATAATTTAATCTAATATGATATGATTTTGTTCTAATTGATTTTTTTATCAATCGCTATATGAGATTTAGTTAGATTGTGATTCTGAAAAAGCGGTTCTTTATTATATACCTAATAATTTGTTAAGTATATTATTCTGTATTACAGACACGAAACCACGAAGAATCACGAAGTATTGAAATTTTCAATCTCAAAAAAAGTATTTCCGAAAAAGATGAGCTTCTGCAAAAATGTAAGGAAATGTTGAACATGGCGATGGAGAAAAACGAGCGACTTGCCAGAGAGGTAACAAATATGTGTTTTGAATTTATAAATAAATATGAAAATATAAGAAATTCGCACATCATAATCAACTAGGGAATCATTTTAAGAAAAACTTGTGTACGAAAAAAAAATATTAAAAATTATTTTTTTATTTTAGAATATGTTTCTACGTCGACGTTTAGAAGAACTTACGGATTGACTAAAACACACTAATTTTTTAAAGGAGAAATAAAAGTAGGAATATAACTTCACAACATTTAACATATATTCACAATATACTAATTATAAATATGTACATCACATATATAAATAAAATTTGCTAAAATACCTAATATGCATGTTTTATTTAATTTTAGATAATTTTATTTAAGCAAAAATGCACAACACGTTCCTTTTCCGGTCTACACGTTTTATAGAATTTAGACACGAAAGATTTAATATGTAATATAGCTAAATATTGTAATACGTTTTGTTAGATATGTTTGATAAATACATCAAAGATGATTATAGGTGTGGTATCGGAATGTCATGTTCACCCATTTTATTACAAAAATAACTATGATTATTTTGCCATTTGATTGATATTATTTTTAAACGAACGGATACTTATTACTTATGTATATAATTTAATTTTTCTAAAATATAGCTTTATGTTTTATATACATATATTATAACAAATTATAGTCTGTGTCATATAATTATACAAAATGTTATGTAGGTTTATAAAAAACTAAAACATAAACGATATATTTATAATATGTCAATAAAAAATTAAAAACCAACTACCAGTGTAATTGCCAAATATTATCTTCTTTGAATTTAAAATTACTATTATATTATTAACTTTCCATTAATATTAACCATGTGTATTCAGCCCTTTTTAACGTCCCACTGCTGGGCACGGGCCTCCTTTAATACGAAGGGGATCAGGCCATAGTCCACCACGCTGGCCAAGTGCGGGTTGGCGGACTTCACATGTCTTTCGAAAACTTGCTAAGTTCTCTCAGATATGCAGGTTTCTCACGATGTTTTCCTTCACCGTAAGGCAAGTGGTAATCATGTTAGAAATGATTCGCACATGAAAATATCAGAGGTGCGAGACCCGGGATTTGAACCCGCTTCACTCGGTTTCCCAAGCGAGCGCGTTACCACTGGACTACCACTACCATACATTATATCTAATCATTCAAATTTCCTTATAAATATAGTCTAACTATTAGCTAACGAATTTCTTAAAAGTTTTGATATGACAACATTATTAAGCTGTCAAAGGCAAAGGTGTGTTCCTTAAATTAAGTTCGCAAACAACTATTATACAAATTAATTGTTGCAAATACAAAAAAATACTAAAGTATCAAAACATTTTTCTTTTAATATAGTTAGTGATACCACGTAAAGATTTTTTGGATTTGCCGCGTTTTCTCAAGTCACGCTTTCGTTAGCCAGACTATTATTATATATTCCATATATAATATACATATACATATTTATAATAAATAAATGGTATAAAATGTTATTTCATCATATTAAAACTGTCATACTATAATTAATTTAGTTAAATTGTAAATTACTAAATTATAATCATGGCAGTGTATAAAAAAAATTATATTACCCTCGTCCATTTTATAAGTACATTCATTAAGTATCTGTCGATTAGAGCGGAATATAATATGTATACAAACTTTAATATTATAAAGGCCTTTTTGGAAGAAAATATGTTACGGTATATACTATCACAACTTTACTATAAATAACTTTTATGTTATTGTCTATATCCTTAAGTGTGCTCTACACATAAGTCATAACAAATTACATATTTTTCTGTAACTGTTATAGTTTATGGCAAAATTATACAAATCACAAGTTAACTAAGCCAAAGAATAAAAATATTATATTAATTGTACTACACTTCTTAGTACCAGTCCTTATTAAAAATGTATAATGTAGGGAAAACTAATTCTATAATTATAATTTTATCTCTATTAGGTATAGCAGGAACTTCAATCTTGAACATTTTGCTTCAAAAGTTCACACTGAAACATATGAAAAATTATATAGTTAATATTTATGTGATTAAGCTATTTCGTTTTCTCATTTATGTACAGGTTTAGATTAAAAAAAATGAAATAATAAATTCAATATATTTCATCATATTAAAATTATCCAATTTCTTATACAAAGCTGCAATAAACAAAAATTATAATAATCCGAATTTCGAACTCCAAATGACAATTTATTGTAAACCTTTCAATAATTAATTTAAATAAAAAAAAGGTAAACTTACACAAACATCAATTTATAATGTAATAAAAATACCAACCTTAATTTGGCAAGTAATAAAAACCCATAGAAGCGGGTGCGCAATCAGTGTGCAATGTGGGTGTCCATCTAGAAATAAATTAACTAATGAACTCTACTAAGATGATGATTCTAGTGATGCAAGCGTGATCGGAAAAATATATTACATATTTACATAGATATTAATGATAGATGGTTTTTATAACTTTCTTTAGATGGAACTCTAGTTGTTGACCCCAAAACGGCATAACTCCAACAAAAAAACAAAACGGCCAACAAAAAAATAATACTCAGCCCAAAATGACTTACGTCTTCGATACGTTTCACATTATTACAATATAGTGAACATTTAAATTTACTAATACATGATTCATGGTAAAAAATCAATTAATCTCTTTAAATTATATCTATATAAATAATTTAAATATATATACTTAGTATAATTTTTGTTTAATTTATTCTAATAAAAAAATTGTACACAAATTCAATCCTTTGCCATACCATGAGGAATACTTTTACGCTGATAGTTTTGATGTATGTTTTTATGTAATTGTAGGTCACGGTCAATCGGTCATGACAAGATTGCTTCGTAGTTTATAGTATATTATACACTATTTTGGTTTCATATACATTATCAATATTTATTAAATAATAAAATATATACGTAATTTTTTCCACAATAACGTAACCTTTTCGTAATGGACTAAGATCCCGCTGCAAGATTGCTACGTTCATAGCGTATTTAATCGAAATCAATTTTTTATATACAATAATAAAAGAGATAATAAGTTTTGACCGGGGTGCCTATTCAAATGTGCCCGCTAGTATGTTTAATTACCATGGCAACAAACAGTTAACTAACGCGCTAACTCTCTTTCACTTTAATCTATCTTTGCCGACTTCGACCGAGTTTATTAAAACTTTGAAGAAGAAAGGAAAATATTATAGAGAATATCGAAACATAGTAATAATGTAGGTATCATTACTATTAATGCTGCTAACATAAATTAAATGATTACGAATGAAAAAAATAAAAATTCGTTTAGGTGTATCGTAATTAAATACGGTTCATATTAATAACGATACGATATGGACAAATAAGCACTATTGTATATTATCTATACATATAATAAAATTATAACTAAGCCGAATCTGTACATTAAATATTTTTTTGGAAAATCTTATTGAAATAAACATTATTAACGATACAGAGTCTGAATTTATAGTTTTTAGAATTTTTGTCTGTCTGTCTGTTAACGCATCACAGAAAAACCACTGGAGGGATTTTGATGAAATTTGGTATGGTGATAGCTGGTTATCCGGGTCAACATATAGGATACTTTTTACCGCGGGAAAATGTCTCATTTCTGAGAAAAAAAAAAGTGCAATGTAAGAGTATACTAATATGTAAAACCTAAGAATTTGGCTTTTGGTCATCTGAACGCGGGCGGAGCCGCGGGCAATGCTAGTATGTATTATATAGTTGTATCAAAGATTATATTAAGCATGTAATATGTATACATCGTCACTAAAATGATAAACGGGATAACGAAGTCGGATATTCTATGTGAAAGGCATGACCATGACATCTTTGTATTTCATAACTTATCTGCTTTCATAAGTTAAGTTTATTAAACTAACAACATTAGTTATTATATTTTTTTAGAGGTTCTTGATTAAAGTTACTGTAGAAAACTTTTACATTCAAATTTTAAAATAGTTAATTTGTTACACATTTAAATTATTACCATTTATTATTTCTTATTTCCTTATATTATAAAATTTTGCTAATATGTATAAAAAACAAACATGGTTTTTTTGTATGTTTCACTTAAAACTAACCCACTTATACTATTTATTTCCAAAAGCTACCAGACTACAGACGTTTTTTGGCCGATACTTTGGTAAGATTTGTAAGCAGTTTGAAGATACATGCAGATACGCACACCAACATCGATTTGATATCGACTGACTAAATAATTGGATGGATCTTAACTAAATTCTTAGCTTAAAACTCCTTCTACGCAGGTACACTCGCCGATAGATTAGTCCGCCATTTCAGCTAATAACTGTATGTCGTTAAGTCTGAAAATATCCTAAACGTATGAAGGTATGAGCGCGAAGTATTTTGAACGCTATAGCATCGCATCCACATAGTTTTCTAAAGCATGCGTAAGTGTAATTATCTCCATAAAAGAACCGAAAAATGAAGTAGTCTAGTAGTTAACATGTCTGTCTGTTATTGAGATTGGCTAAGACCAATACCGGAAACCGTTTCCGGTCTTGGCGGACATTATTATTATTTTACAAGATTTAAAGTTGTTTAAATATAATATCCGTCTTCACTTGTATACGCTTCACTTGTATATTAAATAATACCAATCTTAGAAGCTCAACCCGACCAAACTATCGGGCCGATAAAAATCTGTAGTCTGTATGGGGTTAAGTAAATATACCAACAAAAATCCAAAATCCATGCTTAAAAATATTAAGATAGAAGATAAATGTAAAATAAAAAAATCATAATTACTAAGCTATAATAAACCAAACCAAAAAAAGCGAACTACGGTCTTAGCAAATTAAATAATGAGGTATAAACAGAATATATCCATAAATATATATATAACTACATAACATATGTACCCATAAACTAAACAAAATGGCTACTACGTACCTGAACACTATCTTTCTTCTCATATTTAACCCGCAGTCTATTGGCTAGTGGTGGTGTAAAGAGTGCAGGGTCGGGGTGCTGTAAGCCCGCCCTCTGCCAGGGATGTTGCTGTTTCCACGCAAGGGATATTATAGACCCCACAACTAACACCCAAACGAAGCCAATCTGAAAAAAATGTCATTACACTTTTGCATTATGCCCAAAAGATCATATGTTTTTAAGTCATATTTTTTATATAAGAAGTCATATTTTTTTTTTTAAATATTCAATTATTTACCGATCTATTAAAAAAATTAAGTACAAATAATATTTTACTATACACATATTACATACCGGGCTCGTCCACATGTAAGATATTCTATATAGATAGAAGTAATCACTTGGCGGTGGAATCACTGGGTTGGTCCCCGTCACATTGAATGGACAGCTTTCAATACTAACAGGTAACTTCACTGGAGAAGGACGAGGACCCCCAAAACTAATCCATAGTGTTGTTGCCATACCAGTGACAAGAGCTATTGAGACACCCTGTAATTGGTCACTTATGTTTCAATTATTATGAAATTGCCTAGATTTACATTACGTTTTATGGGCATAAATCTGCATGGGAACCTATTAAATGTGAAAATTGGAAATAGATTTATAAAATATTTTAAGCGGGTGAAGCGTGTGTAAGGCTCTAGTAATTATCTCAAATATATTCCACAACTGCTTAGTTATGAGGTGTTGATATCTTGATCTTAATTAACGGCTGCTTATTCTATGCCCTATCAAATAAAAAAATATTATAAAAATAAAAAGCCGACTGTACAAAATTGCTAACTAAAAATATGACAACAAGTTCACAAAGGAATATAGTATTATGCAGTCGGAGGGATACATACGAGTATGTAGGTACATCTCGCGGCGGCAAGGATGAAAAAATTGATACCCACATTGCAGAAAAAGAAAATAAAAAAAATTCACCTTAAACAATGAAATCTAGCAGCACCCATTTTTTTATGTGACCTATCTAAGAATACTTGAACTAATGAGACGAATCTATAGATACCTTAATTAAAGAATTACAGATAATAGGCGATATAGGGATAGGGAAAACATCACCCTTTCCTTGCAGTCGGGTAAAAAAGATAAAATTACCAAATTTACAAAATAAAATTAAAAAAATTAGTAACGGTAATTGGTTCATATTATATAGTAAGAGTATTATTATATATTAAGGTTTTTACTCATTTTTCATGTATTAATTTAATAAAATAAATTTCCGTTCATTAACCGTATTAAATTAAATAAATCCCGTTTATTAATTATAATGAATTATTATTATAATTAAAAACCTATGGTTTATTTATTAAAAAAATACTTACCCTCTCATTAGCATAAGTTGTAAACATTCCCAATGTAAACAAACCAAGCAGCGGCCCTCCGACCGCACCGAATATCGTCAGGGCGGCTTGCAACACTCCGCCCAAATGTTCCGCGATGAACGCTAAAGCCAGAAACACTAGCCCATACCCACACGCTGCTAATTTTGTCAACCATGGCACATATGTTGGATTTATTTTAAACCACCTTCAAAAGAGTGTTTTATAGAATAAATCAGTATTTTTAATGCTATAAATGCTAAAGTACATATTAATTATATATATATATATATATATATATATATATATATATATATATATATATATATATATATATATATATATATATCTGTTTGCACACGCGTCGCTTGAAAAGGCTATATGTATAATTATTATATAATAATTATATACATAAAATAATAATGTCCTCGCGACCGATTTTAACCGCGGCGGCCAATCTCATTGAGACTAGCCAACTGCGCAGGAGATATTATAGTGCAGCGCGTGTGAGCGAGAGCGCAGACACAACGTGCACTCTCTGTTCCTGCCACTCTCATACTCTGGTGGGACGACGCGAGACACGACCAGTGAGAGTTAAGTCGCAGGACCGACGGATTTACGTGCTCTCCGTAGCACGGGGATGAATCAACGCCAACTTTGCCAACTCCGGACTGTTACTGAGGTTTACTAAACAGAAATACTTAATAACTAAACTCGGCCCGACTCGGTACTCGAACCCAGGACCTCCGGATGTGCAGCAGTACATGCTAGCCACTACACCACTGAGACAGTTATATAAAAATTATTAAGGATTTGAAAGTACATAATTTAGTATGATTATTTTGCTAAGTTGACTTATATTTAAGTTGCATTATATTTGATTCCCCACGCGTTTATCTACATAATATATATTATATAGTCTACGTATACATATGTACATAGATGCATCGGTGCTTGGGCCATGAGTTATATCCTTACTCGGCTAATTAAAATGATACTTATGTACATAGGTATGTATATGATGATAATGCACTCACTCATAAACTAGCTAATTAAGAAATATCTATAACTTAAGTAAAGTACCTATTAACGTAGTCGGTAAGAGTGACAGCTGCTAATGCATTGCATGCTGCCGATATTGTAGATAGAGATGCACTGAATATACCCGCCACGAACAACCCTGCCAATCCTGGTACTGACTTCATTACGTCTACCACATAGTATGGCATTAATTGATCCATCTGTAAAAAATATGAAAAAAGTACAATAAATATAGGTGTATTTGTTAGTATGTACGCTCTCGACTCTATTTTCGATAGGAAAGTATTTTCTTCAAAAATCTAATGATGTAGTTTAGTTATGTAAGCGTATGAAAACGTATATATAAATAAATAAATAAATATGTTGGGACATTACCACACAGCACCATCTAGTTCCATGGTAAGCTAAGAGGCTTGTGTTATAGATACCAGATAGTTGATACACTACACATATATAACTTTAAATATATAAATATAAACACCCATGACTGGAGTACAAACATTCGTGCTCATCACACAAATGAATGCCTCTAGCGGGATTCGAACCCGCGACCGGTGGCACAGCAAGTAGGGTCACTACAAACTGAGCCAAACGTGTCGTCAAGTGTTTTCATACGCTTACATATCTAAACTTTAAGAGATATATCAAATCAATGTACTAGAAGATTATGGGTTCTAAAAAACCTACAGAAAAAATCTGAATAGCATATTGTATGTGTCTTCTGAGGTACACTCAAAATAACTTTTTTTTTGTCTAATTAAAACGTACAAACGCACGTAGATGATGCACCTAGACCCAGGAACGAATCCGAGCGAATCGAGAGTTAAGTCACTAGTGTATAATGTATATTAAAAAAAAACGGAATTATTTGTATTTTTCCTTTTTATTTTAAAAGATGACGTAATTCTTTATGTAATTATCAACTGTGCTAATCATAATTATTCATAATATATGTAGCTTTTTAATGGGACGTGTTTACTCGTAAATATGTATCTGCCTTTTTTACTACATTAACTAATAAAACTAAATAGGTATTCATGTTTCATTTAAATATGCATATATTGCAATTTATAAGCTCCAATAAGTACAAACCGCGCCATTTAATCAATAATATTAAACCATCTAGATATCCCAACTATCTTTTCATGGATGTTAAATATTATTGACCATACAGTCATTATACCCATAAAAGTAAGTATTATACGCATAAATCTATACATATAATAAAATTGTAACTAAGCCGAATCTGTACATTAAATATTTTTTGGAAAATCTTATTTAAATAGACATTATTATCGATACAGAGTCCGAATCTATAGTTTTTAGAATTTTTGTCTGTCTATCTGTCTGTCTGTCTGTCTATCTGTGTGTCTGTCTCTCTGTCTGTCTGTCTGGTACTGCATCACGAGAAAACCACTGGACAGATTTTGATGAAATTTGGTATGATGATAGCTGGTTATCCGGGTCAACATATAGGATACTTTTTACCGCGGGAAAATATGTCATTTCTGAGAAAAAATACAAAAACTGCACTGTAAGAGTATACTAATATGTAAAACCTAAGAATTTGGTTTTTGGTCATCTGAACGCGGGCGGAGCCGCGGGCAATGCTAGTCTTCTATAAAAGAACGAATCTCTACATGATAATAAAAACCGCATTCAAATATCTATATTGCATACTTTAAGAGAACTAAAACAGACAGACGGAGATAGCGACTGTATTTAAACTGTTTAGAGATGATTATCTGATATTGTATACATTTAAATACATATTGTATTTAAGTTGTTATAATCCCGCATGACTGTCCTTGTCAATGATAAGGGACTGTGATAAGACGTTATGATACATCTCTTGGTTACCGCATCCATTACGAAACATCAATACAATATTTATAATAAAAACATTTCCACTTACTGAAGAGATTTCTTTGCTAGCTAGTGGATCGCAGTCCTTATATACAGCGTATATACTTAAACCGCTGATACAAGTAATAATACTCAGGGCACTTAGTACAGGCCAACTCCACCATAGACACTTTTGTGAACGCCCCAAGGTGTTCACTGTTAGCAGACGTTGGACCTGTTTAGTAACAAAAGTAAATTTAAGTATTTGCGTAAAAAAAATTAAATGTTCGTTCGTATACTTACATCTTTATATTTATTTATTTATTTAGAATTACAAACAAAAGTTACAATAATAAATTACATATAATTTTTTCATTACTATAGAAACATGATGATTGCACTTTTAATTAGAGGTAATTACAACATGCTATTAAATTAGTACAACATTAACATCTTAAAGAACAATAAATATATATATATATATATATATATATATATATATATATATATATATATATATATATATATATATATATATATATATATATATATATATATATATATACAATTACACACAGTTAATACATTTATTAGATTAGTACATAATAATAGTAACTTTTTAAATATCTTAATATTTCTATATTTTTTACATTTACAAATTCAAAGTTCTTACACACAAAGTGAAATAACTAATCATTACGTTCGCTATTATAATATTTTTGATGAAATAAGCTAAGAAAAAATAAATATATATTAACTTAACACACGTAGACGTGTAATAAAACTTTATAAAGTTATAAACAGTCGTGGTTACCGAAATTTTGCTCTAAAAACGAGTTATATGTCAACCCCGAAATAATAAACAATCCATAGCGACAATATTAATTATATATTGTACTAACTTTAAACGTTTATGTAAGTTTCATATTATTATGTTTCATAAACGAAACACTTAGTAAGCCATCTATTAACCACATTTATAGTAAAAGTCACAAAATGAAGTTGTATTCTACAATTCCCAAAAACTTTTATCCTATAGTTATTTAAAAAAGAATTAATAATAAATGACAATAATTTGGAAGTCAATCCGTACTAGTTTATTTTAATAATAATTATGTATAGAAAATTTATTTTGATTAAATAACAGACGGACATAGTAGCGCACTGGGTTCTTAGACTAGTTTGATAATAATAATTATAATATTTAATTAAATAAGAATTTATTACAATTAAAATATTATTATATACCATTGCTAGTTTCAAATATAAAATAAAACCATTAAATACTCAAAGGACTTGCTAGTGATCATTCATATTCTATACATATAATAAAATTCAAACCGAGTCGAATCTGTACATTCAATGTTTTTTGGAAATTTTATAAATAAATCTAATAGATAGAATTTATCGTTTTTAGAATTTTTGTCTGTCTGTCTGTTATCGCATCACGGAAAAACCACTGAAGGGATTTTGATGAAATTTGGTATAATGATAGCTGGTTATCCAGGTCAACATATAGGATACTTTATACCGCGGGAAAATGTCTCATTTCTGAGAAAAAATACAAAAACTGCAACATAAGTGTATACTAACTATGTAAAACCATAGAATTTGGTTTTTGGGCACCTGAACGCGGGCGGAGCCGCGGGCAATGGTAGTTTAAAAATATTATTAATAAGAAGTAATTACGTCATTAAGTACATATATATTATCATACTATATGAGCAAACGACAATAAAAGGCTTAGGTGTAGATGTTTCAATTTAATATGCCATTTTAACTGCATTTCAAATTTATAACAAACTAGCAGAACACGCGGCTTCGCTCGCGCTAAAACTACAAATAAAACTCTAAAAAAGTGGGCTTCATACAAACTTTTATCCCCTATTTTATCCCCTTATAGGGTGAATTTTGAAAAATGCTGAAACACGTATTTATTTAATTGTATTAAAGAGCATTAATGCCAAGTTTCAAGTAATTCTGATTATAAATATATTTTTGAATTGTATTATAACGTGTTTTCCCGTGGAAATTACATAACCTCCCGCGGTAAAAAGTAACCTATTGTGTGATTTTTTACGACATAGGCTACTTTTTACCGCGGGAGGTACTCCGTTTCGACGCGAAAGAAAGACAAACAAACACACTTTCACATTTATAATATCCTTCTTCTTCGTGACACTCATGACAGAGCGGTTGTGGTCATCACGTAGTAGTCTCTGTAGGAGCAGATGCGATGCTCCTCACGATTGATCGCCACTTCTCCCTGTTGGCCGACATCCTAGTGCACTCATGCAGGGGACCACTCACAGCTAACTTAATTTGGTCGGTCCATCACATGCATGATCGTCCTCGTCCTCTGGTGCCCTCCACCTTGCCCTGTACGACAAGGCGCTCAATGGAGTCGCTTTTACGCCGGGAAACGTGTCCAAAGAACTTTAGGATGCGACCCTCTACTACCGCCGAAAGGCGTTGTTTAATGCCGAGTTCTTGGAGTATGGAGACATTGGTGTGAAATTCGGTCCATGATATTCTAAGCACACCACATCTCCAGAGCATCAACTTTTTTCTTCTCGACTTGTCGCAAAGTCCACGTCTCTGCAGCGTATAAAAATATGGGAAAAACAAGTGTTCGAAGGAGCCAGTGTTAGTAGTCTTCGTTACGTTTCGGTTCTTCCATATCTTCTTCTGCCTGTCCATCGCAGTTCTAGTTGTTGCCATACGTCGTTTTACTTCTTCTATGCAGCCTCCATCGTTCGAGATTAAAGCTCCAAGATACATGTAGCATTGGACAACCTGTGAGGTTCACAATTTGAGTGACTTCGGGCGAATTATTGTTAGCTCGGTCTACAATCATCATCCTAGTTTTAATGCGGTTAATTTTTAATCCAAATTCTAGGCTCACACGTTTCATTTTGAGAAATAGCTCTTCTAAATTTCGAGCACTATTCGCGAACAAGGTCGTATCGTCAGCGTAGCGCAAGTTGGATATCTTGTAGCCACCAATAACTACGCCGTCTGTCCAGTCTTCAAGGGAATGCGCATTATGAGTTCAGTGTAAGCATTGAACAAAAGCGGTGATATTATGCATCCTTGGCGAACACCTGCGCTGGGATGGATGTTTTTAAGACAAAGTGTCATCAGTCCGCACAGATTCTGTTCCATCTTCGTAAAATCGTCTGAGAAGATGAACTAAGTGTTGGGGTGTACCCATGTCCAGCAGAACACTCCACAGCTTAGGCTATTTCACAGAATCAAAAGCTTTTAAGAAGTCAACAAAGCAAATGTATGTCGGTTTGTTAAATTCCCTTACCTTCTCTATAATCTGGCGAACAATAAGGATCTACTCACGTGTACCCTTTCTCCTAACAAAACCCGCTTGTTCAGGTGCTATCTCTTTGGACAGAAAGGTCTTCAGTCGCTCATTAAGAATATGTAACAATACTTTGCTAGCGTGAGATATAAGTGCAATAAGGCGGTAGTTGCTACATTTCTTGGTTGAACCCTTTTTATGTAAAGGAATAAAAACCGTATGAGTCCACTCTGTTGGCCATGTTCCCGAATGCCATATTTTGTTACAGATCGTGTGGAAGATATTGACACCTATATCATCTAAGGCTCTAAGTGTCTCAATCGGGATTGCATCTCTACCAGTACCATTTTTAAGATACATGATGGCAGCTCTGACTTCGGATTTGAGTATGTCTGGCTCTAGGTTCTCAAACTCGGGTTCGGTACTGGAAAATTTTTTCGATGACTGTCCTGGAACAGAGACTGGCAATAACTTATCACAACCTCAGTTATTTGCTCTAGCTCAGTAACTAATATACCATCACTGTTTTCAATGGCCCAGGTCTTGGATGTGAGTGATTTGGTGATGGACCTAATTTTTTGATAAAGATCCCTGGACTCATGTCAGCGTGAGCATCGACTTCTTCACATATTCTACATAGATAGGCATTGTAGTCCCGCCTGCATCCTGCTTGAATTTTTGCTGAGATTTTATTTACGTCACTACCTCCCACCCCTGATGCTTTTAATGCGCGTCTCTGTTCGACTAGAGTTAGCGTATCATTAGTCATCCAGTGTTGTCGCTTGTATGTTACACTTGGAGGTTCAGAAGCCGCTACAGACTGCGTAATTAGCTTTCGGGTTCGTTCCCACAGCTCCTCAGGCGTCTTCTCGTTGAAGTCTGCATCGTCCCATTCTACCCAGATTTGTTTGGCAGCGGTGTAAAACTTTGAGCTATCGTTAACTTCGATTCTCTTTTGTTTTCCAAGACTTCGAGCCACTCTTAGTTTTATCTTAAACTTCGATATTAGTAGTTGGTGGTCTGATCCGCAGTCTGCTCCGGGTAGAGTATGAACATTCCTAATAGATGTTTTCCATCGCGATCTAACCAGGATGTAATCTATTTGATTTCGATGTTTACCATTTGGCGATGTCCAAGTATATAGCCTGCGTGGGTGGTGTTTAAATAGGCTATTCGCTGTCACCAGATCGTTTTCAGTTGCAAACTGTATGAGACGCTCGCCTCTTTCATTTCGTGCTCCAAGACCAAATCTGCCAACACAGTCACCAAGTTAGTAATATATTTGCACGATGGTTAAGTTCACTGGTGACGCTTTCAGCTTGACGCTGATAATCCGGTCATTTACTGCTTCAAAACCATTCACACAGTTCCTCTGGTGTGCGGGTATCAAGAGAGCTACTCCATTTTGGCTGCTGTGGTCATTTCCAGAGAAGTAAACGGCATGGGATTCAGTGAGAAAGTAACCATTACCTTTCCAATGGGTTTCACTGAGACCACAGATGTTAAGGCCACATCTAGCGATCTCCGTTTCCAAGATGTCGAGCTTGCCGGGACCAAGTAAGCCGCGCACATTCCATGTCCCTATCGTTTGGATTTGGCGTAACTTAACAGATATTCCAGTAGCTGAATTTCCAGTGGTAGCCTGGTCTCCTACTACCCCGTGGCCGGTAGCACATTTCCCACCGCTTGCCCCGGAAGCAAACCGACGCCGGTTGCTAGGCGGACTGCATGGCGTTCGTGATCTCTCCGATTGTACTTCCATGATGACTTTCTTGGGAAGATTAGATGCAGTGGTTTCCCGTAGCCGTCTGCACCAGTCCTTTTAAAGGTTATTTCAGCCCCTAGGCTGCTGAAACCTCTTTTAACAGGTTGCCCTGCCAGGAGTAAGTGGCTATCACGCCACAGATCGGTCGCCAGAGCCTCGTTCGTTATCTAGCAGGGGGTACCGCGTGCAGGTGAAGTTGACTTTGGAGACCGACTAGAAGTTATTGTCCTTTTCCTCCTTACCCATTTATAATATTAATGTGGATTTAACCCATACCACATTGTTTAAGGCTGCCATATACGAGTACTATAGTAGATCATGCACAAAATATAACTTACCTGTGTATGGTTTACAGCGTACAAAGAAAGGTAGGTAATGCAGCCGCCGATTAACAAAGACCACCACGTATGTCTCTCAGTTGGATCAATACTGAAACTAAATTATAAAATACATTAAAAGTAAACTATAGCAACAATTCAATTTTATTATGAAAAATGTATCAATACTTACTTTGAAAAATATAAACGACCACCTTCTTGTGCTTTTACGAAAATTTGCTCGAATCCCCCGAGCTGCACTGAGGCAAATATTACTACACTCAACACAGCCATGAACATCAAAAGAGATTGCAAAAGGTCGGTGAAAAGAACTGCTTTCATTCCGCCCAAAGTTGAATAGAATGTGCACGCTAATCCTACCACTAGGATAGATACCAGTCTATCCAACCCTGTCACCGATTCTAGAACTATTGCTGGGGCATATAAAACTATTCCATTGTATAAAATCATTTGTAAAGTATATGTTAGGGATGCTAGCATTCTTATATGCGGACCAAATCTTAGCTCTAAGTATTCATAAGTACTGGTCTTTTGGAGCCCAAAGAATACTGGTAAATATAATCTGGAAGCTATAGGTGTTGCAATGCCGTAAGAAAAATTGATGACTACGAAATGCATGCCGTAATAATAATTTTCTGCGGAAACTCCCAAAAGTGTTATGGCGGACATGAAGGAGGCCATTAAGGACACTGCCACTGGGAATATTGACATGTTGCGATCAGCCATCAGATATTCCTGTTAAGAAGATTAAATTATCGATTACTGTTGTCGATGTCAGAAAATCAATGTGTGAAATAAAATTTACCTCATTCGTTTTTTGCTTTCCACCACTAAATCTAAAATATAAGCCTATAGCTATTGAAGCTATCATGGTGGCCGCCATAATTATGTAATCCCATGACCCAAAAATTGATTGTTCCATGTTTGACTGTAAATAGTTAAAATCCTGTAATAATAGTTTATGATTTAATAAATAGACATCCTTTTAAAATATTAGATAATTCTATTATCAGAGATCTGTTAAACATTCAAGTTCATTGTCGAACAACATTATGTCACAGTACAAAAAAAACCTTAATGAATTAACTAAACTTCAGAATAAAATGAATAAAATCGAATTCTTAATCGAAAACGTCTCTAATGACAGAAAGATTGATTATATTCGCTTGAATTGTTAAAAAAAATATTTCGTGGAAAACACACGAATAGCTTCCCAGTATTGTTAGCTGGTTCCGAATACGGCGAATTTATTCACCTGTCTCACCATATAATTTACCAACAACTTCTTTATACCTGCATCTTAAAAGATAAAAAATTTAATTTAGTACTTAACTCAAAATTATTATATAGATGTTCGATATGTTACTTTCTTAGATTTAGGCGAATATTTGACATTTTAATAAAACTATCTTCTTTTCGGATTTTAAGCGGATTTCTTGTGATTTTTAGTTCCCGACGTTTCGAATGATTTTGGAATGCCCGGACCACGATTGCTGTAAAGCATTCGACTCGGAAGTCAAAAATCTAATCAAGTCGGAAACCAAAAATCTATATAAATCCGCTAAAAATTTGAAAAAAAGATAATTTATTTAAAATATGTTCGATATGTTGCATCAATTGTATATTTTCGATTGATTTATTATATATCGAACAAGAACAAAATTGCTTAAATAAGTAAATTAATGTAAATTTGAACATTATAAAAACTTTTTAACAAAAAAATAAAAACCGACTTCAAACAAAAGCACTAAAAAGTGAAAAATAACTGATTGGTAGTTTTCATTTACTATACATACCTAATCTAATATTTTTGAAATCGGTACCAGCCCATACAAAGCAAAGCACACCGACTTCGAAAATATTTGATTAGGTATGTATAGTATGAAAACTACCAATCAGTTATTATTCACTTTTTAGTGCTTTTGTTTGAAGTCGGTTTTTATTTTTTTGTTAAAAAGTTTTTATTTTTCCCTTTTTAGTGTAGACAGTAGTAGCAAAGTAAGGATTCTAACGTGTTAGGCTTGTCAAATCAAACAAAATAAGCCCAAATTCAAAGTATCTACTATTAGCCGTTGAAGAGTTCCACCTATCCACCTTCTGGCCTTGCCATCAGATCAGGCCAACAACACCGAACCACTGTACTATCAACAGAAATAGAAATACTTGCAAAGTTTCAAGTCAATATGACAATTAAAAGTAGGTTAAATTCATCATTAGTTGTTTTTCCACCCTTAGGGGTGGTATTTTTTTTGAAATTTAAATGGGACCAATCTGGAAGTATACCCTTTCAAACAAAACAAAAATTGTCCAAATCGGTTAATAAATGACGGAGTTCTGAGGTAACAAACATAAAAAAAAAAAAACATACAGTCGAATTGAGAACCTCCTCCTTTTTGAAGTCGGTTGAAAAGAAGATTTACTGGCAGACTAAGATTTTTTTAAGACAGAACTAAATTCTGAATTTGATTTTCATGTCTTATTTTTTTTAGAAAACATGAAATTGTGCTATTTTTCTGTTTGCTTAATATTTTTAGTAATTTGAATCTTTAGATTATTGATGCAAGTAGCCATAGAGTTGATTACATTCGCTATTTTCCGACGTTACATAAAATTATTTATTTATAGTACATATTGTATTCAGCCCATTTTTTAACATCCCATTGCTGGGCACGGGCCTCCCTTTCAATATGGAGGGAGGGAGGGGGGGGGGGGGGGGGGGGTGATCAAGCCATATTTAACCAAGTGCGGGTTGGCGGACTTCACACATGTCTTTCAAAAACTCGCTAAATTCCCTCAGACATGCAAGTTTCCTCACGATGTTTTCCTTCACCGTAAGGCAAGTGGTAATCATATACGAATTGATTCGCACATGAACATATCAGAGATGCGAGAACTGGGATTTGAACTCGCTTCACTCGGTTTCCCAAGCGAGCGCGTCACCACTGGGCTACCACTGCGTTAGTACATATTAAGCTACTATATTCATAAGAATATTATTATTTCAATTCAACGATAAGAAACACTGCTTAAACCAGGTTTTTTAATGGAAAAAGTAATTAATTGCCTATCAAACGTGAGAAAACATGAAACGCAGAATGCACGTGCATTAATTCTACACAGTACCTACAGTGTACTGTACCAAGGAGATTTTAAAATAGTTCTGTTATACCTATATACCTACACATAATTGTTAATTACGTATAAATTAATAAATAAGTTTTAATACAATTTTTTTTTGAATCCATGGTTATGAGAGTTTGAACTTTTTTTACTTATTTATATATTTTTATATTATTTATATATAATTAGTGAGACCAACAATTTAATTCTTCAGCTAATATTTTGTAATGATGTTATTTTGATAAGTTATAGCAAGAAAACTTATTAATATAGAAATTTTATTTCGTGATCTTACTAGCATAACGGTTAAGTGTATGGTTTTGGTATACGTAAACGTCAAATTTATACCAGTCTTATCAGTCTTAATATATTATTAAACTACATCTTACAAAACGTATTTGATGTCAGATACAGTATGCAATTTATCAGAAACTCTAATCATACTTGCGATGTATTAAAAGCACAACGCACGATTCATACAACAACGCCAATTGAATCAATCATAATAACTACTAAAGATATCTATTTAGATGTCTACTGAATAAAAAGGTTCCTTAAAAAGTTTCTAGAATAAAGTATTAAATTTCTACCAGTCGAAATTACACGTTATATTATATGTAGTCATTTTTTTTAACTATTTGTTAGAATTTTTTTAAGATAATATTGAAATCAAAATTATTTTTACGACTGGCAAACTAGAAAATTTTGTAAACAAAAAATATTAAAGCAAAATACTATCTACTCTCTCTCTCTCTCTCTCAAACCATTTTTTGTTAAAAGTATTAGTTCTATCATTTTTTTTTTCAGAATTTCTAAATTGGATTTTTATATAGCTACAAGCAGTTAATAATTTATGCAAATTGGTTAATATGCCTTCTTAGTAAAATAAAATCCAAGTGGCATACTACGGTATATAGACGGACACTCTATTGAGATGGACAAACGTGATATGATAAAATTATAGGGGTACCTTTCTATAGAGAATCTTAATATGTAAATGGCATATACGAGTCGGCTCGTCATGTCTACCGTACCGGCACACAATATATGTATTTCTGTTACGTGTTTAGTTTTTAATAAATGACAACACAAACCCAACGGGCACACATAAAAAAATAAGGTTGAAGAGACGCAAAAAAAATTGAAGTGATTTTATAGGAGTCGTGGTTAACAGTTAACACCCTCAAAAAAAACACACTTCTGTTACAGTTTGGAAAAATTGTAGATGATAGGTTTAATTATAGGATTCCTAAATCTATACATATAATAAAATTGTAACTAAGCCGAATCTGTGGCTTAAATATTTTTTGAAAAATCGACACAAGTTTAGTATTGGGTAGGTGATAGGGAGTTCAAATATACTTTTTTTTTGAGGAAACGAAGGAGTCAAAACTTATGGAGACTTAAAGTTAGAACATTTCCATACATTTATATACCTAAATAAGTAATTACAAAAGATAAACATACCTTTGACGTACCTTTAACATTCTTTTTCGTGTAAAATCCATATTTTCATTCAGGCTTTATTGTATTAAAACTTTGATAATTTCACTAAAACCAATAACCTAAACTGTCTGTTTAGATGGTTGTTGTTGATTGCTTAATTTTGTTGTTGTTTAGAATGTAATACATTTTGACAAAACTGTCAATTTCTGTTTTTTATACCTATGGAGGGTAGAAGTGCCCTCCTTAGGTATAAAAAACCGGTATTGTACCGGTTTCAGGACATAACAGATTATCGATTAATAATTAGTAAAGAGATTGTGCAAATTAAAAGTGAAAAATTGTCATCGAAAAACTAAGATTTTAAAACAGAAATATGTTATTTTTAATTCATGCATGCATTTACGAGTTTTTAATTGATTTATGTAAAATGTTGAGTTATATATTAATTAATTTACATTTAGCAAAAAAATTTAAACCATTACTTCATTTTATTAACCTTGAATACTTTTCAGTGTTTTTGGCGGGTAATCACAAAATACCGCGAAGTTCGAAGGTTTTCATATTTTTTGCTCTTTTTCATAGTTATTTTTTTATATTATTTTCCCGTAGTTATTAATGTTTGTTAATTTTCGTATACGTTCGTATTGTTTTTTGTTTTAATAGTATTACTATAGTTTTAAGTGTTCTTAATATTTTAAGTGTACCTACTCATGCAGTTTATAAACGTAAGTACCCAGACTATTTTTTAAGTAACAGTCCGACTTGGATAACGAAGGTTGAGAAGCCTTAGCCTTCTAGTTAGATCTTTTTTTTATTTCAAACCTAAAACCGCTGCTATCATTAGTGATTTATGTTAACTTAAAATTCGGTGATAGATCTGACTCTTATTTGAAGATCATTTTGGCACTTGAAAGTGATAGTTTGACATTTCCAAGTGTCAAAATGGCATTAAATATAAATAAATATGTTGGGACATTAACACACAGCACCATCTAGTTCCATGATAAGCTACGAGGCTTGTGTTATTGATTCCAGTTAGTTAATACTACACATATAATTTTAAATAAATACATATTATAAATATAAACACCCATGACTGGAGTACAATCATTCGTGCTCATCACACTAATGAATGCCCCCAGAGGGACTCGAACCCGCGACCGCCGGCACAGCAAGTAGGGTCACTACAAACTGAGCCAAACGTGTCGTAATTTCATAATATTTAATGTATAGAAATGCAGTAATTGTAACTTTAAGTCTCACTAATTTTTGACTCTTTCGTTTCTTCAAAACAAATTTTATATATTTGGACTCACTATCGCTTGCCCTATTCAAAAATACCACCCACTCCTCCAGGGGTCCTATATACTAAACTGCAGCCGGAAAATCTTATTGAAATATACATTATTACCGATACAGAGACCGAATCTATAGCTTTTAGAATTTTTGTCTGTCTGTCTGTGACCGCATCACAGAAAAACCACTGGAGGGATTTTGATGAAATTTGGTATGGTGATAGCTGGTTATCCGGGTCAATAGGTATTTTTTACCGCAGAAAAATGTCTCATTTCTGAGAAAAATTACACAAACTGGTTAGAATAAAACCACGATGATACTATAAACATTTTAGCAAGGGATCTTACTAAATATGGTAAAAACTATTAAAAATAGCTTATCTAGAAAAAAAAAATTGTCAATAACGCTATTTTATTCATTAAAAGATATTCGTCAATAGATGTCGTAGTTTTAGATAGCTATGACCTTTCTATGATTTTATTAAATTACCCGCGGCCCCGCCCGTTTTCAAATTACATATCAATAAAACACACTTTTTGGCTTTATAAATTAATAATATATTAGTAATATTTTGTTGGCCGAAAAAAATTAAAATCAAAATATTTATAATTTTTTATTGTTAAGCAAACAATGTTAATGTTTGTAAATATTTTAACTCAAGTCCCGTTCCGTATAGAAAAATACTGTGTTGTTTTTCTTACTTACGTATTTTATTACGTTAACACTACAATAAGTTTGAATAACATTTACGTTTCCACATTATAGACTCATTTTATCAACCGAAAAATAAGTTTGTTTCATATTTTTTAACATTTTATGGAATACAAGTTTAAGACAAAGCGGGAAACTAAAAATATTTCGTATCTCAAAAACTACGAAACCTATATATACTCTGCAAGATAATTTTCGATAAAAATATTTTAGAAACTGTTTATACTTACCTCAACTTTTTCAGATTTTTTGACGCCATATTTTGTTGAAAGATAGAAGGTTTAAAGGACGCAATAAAATGCTTACGACTTTAATCATATTTTCCCCAACACTTTCTTTTGAAATTCGTTTCGGAAAATTTTACTAACTAGCAATTCATCCTCGTTCCGTTCGGGTTTGTCGCTAGGTGAGTCTTTAAATTGACGTTACTTTTTTATTTATGAACCGATTGAAATAAAACAAATACTATATGTTAAGTGAAGCTTACCACAATATATAAGTGAAAACCGCATCCAAATCGTTTAAGCCGTTTCTGAGATTAGCGCGCACAAACGCACAGATAAACAGACAATCTGACCAACAGACAAACATACAAAAATTCTAAAAATCATTGTTGTTGTGGGTACTATTGCGTAAATAAAGACTCCCAATGATAATTTTTCTCAAATATCTTCCATGTACAGACAGCGATCAGTTACACTTTTATTATATGTATAGATTATATGTATAGATATAGGCTAGCGTTAACCCATCCCTGTTTCGCGAAAAATTAACATTAAGAAAAATTATTATTATGTAATTTAAATAATCAGCTAAATATAAATTAATTCATTGGTGTCTATTAGTAAAAAAAAAAAAGTAAGTAATTTGAGTAAGAGAAACTAAGCATCCCTCCACGACCGCGGACACGCCGGCGTTACAGTTAACAATAGATTTCTTAATTTAATTAATTTCTTAGACATTTACCTGGAGGTGTTAAGTAGTTTGAGAGTTTATCGCCCAAAACTAAACAAGCAAAACAGAAATATAGACATACTATAAATGTTATTGTTAAAACAAAAAGTGCAATATTACTAAACCAAATATGAGATTAACGGAAGACGTTTTGAGGTGTTGTCAATTACTGCCATTATTTACCAATCATGCGGTGCGTAATAAATTGGTTTAATATATGTAAGAGTATACTAATATGTAAAAGCTAAAAATTTGATTTCTGGTTATCTGAAAGTGGGTGGAGCCGCGAGCAATGCTAGTCTATAGGTAATAATAATATTCAAAACGATTGATTTTATCAAGGCAAAAATATGACAGTCAATGGAACATGCCACTCCAAAACTTATGAAACTAGAATTATTACAAAAAATAATTTATTGTTGATTTTTTTTTAAAACCGCTCGACCGATTTAGATGACATTTATATGGTATCACCTGTGAAATAACCCTTTAAAACAGAAAAAAAAACAAAAAGGTTCAGGCGTCTTTGAGTAATCAGTCAACATACATAAAAAAAGATTACGACGAATTGAGAACCTCCTCCTTCTTGGAAGTCGGTTAAAAAACTGCCCCTTATTATAATTATTGGTAACATATCATTTTTGTAAATTTTACTACTATGCTAAAACTATTATATAATTTAAATAAGGAAAATGTATCTATTGCGCTCATAAGGAAAACATTAGTTCTTAGTAATATATAAGAATATTGTAGATAATTAATCAATAAATATACACAATATTTCGTTTATATTGAATGGTTCCGATTAAAAAAAATAAATTGAGGCCTTAGAAAATATGAATCGGACTCACGGCATTTTTCCTGTAAACTATCTTTTTTTCTAACGTAAAAAAATACATTTCTATACCTATAAGAGGACTCTATCATTCTAAACATTTTTTGATGTAATAGATAGACTGTATTATTACTTTATAATATTTAATTAGTGCCAAAACTGAAAAGATAAAACATTAGTACAGATACCACTACATTATATGCTGCACTCAATTTTCCTGTCTATCAAACGAAGGAGCAGACACACGTAGGATTTAAAATCCGTATTTCATAAATATTTGCCATTTGACATTGTTTCGCTTAAGCCAGTTAGTTATAAGTGCGAAATTACAAGTGCGAATGTGAGTGATTGAGTGAGTCAAAGTGTGTGTAGATGTTTGTTGTTTCTTGACGTTGTATTGACTCAACATAGAATGTAGAAAAGAAATTGGCTGGTATCTAATGTAATCTTCCACTATTTAAAATACTTCGACGTACCTACTTATTACGCAAGTGGAGCTGCTTGGAAAACTAGTAATAATATTAGATTTTATATTTTAGATCATTCTCTAATACATAACTCAGATTAACCGCAGTCCGATAATTTTATAAAAAGGATTATTTTATATTTGTCAAGGAAGCACACAAGCTCATTAATACTCATTACTTATTATTGTAACTTAACTAAATATTAATATGCATTAATATATCAGCAAAAACGAGCGTTAGTGAAATTAATTTACTAAGCAAGCTTTGTAACTATAAATATATTGATGAGATACTTATATTATAATAAGAAATATTTTAACAAAATTTTAGATTATACATTCTGCAGCCACTAAGTCAATACATAAAATATTAAGCATACAAATATTTGAATAGTGGCAGTGGTAGCCCAGTGGTAACGCGCTCGCTTAGGAAACCCAGAGAAGCGGGTTCAAATCCCGGGTCTCGCACCTCTGATATTTTCATGTGCGAATTATTTCTAACATGATTACCACTTGCCTTACGGTGAAGGAAAACATCATGAGGAAACCT
This sequence comes from Brenthis hecate, assembly GCA_951806755.1. Taxonomy (NCBI): domain Eukaryota; kingdom Metazoa; phylum Arthropoda; class Insecta; order Lepidoptera; family Nymphalidae; genus Brenthis; species Brenthis hecate. Next base: position 1,355,983 of record OX638272.1, on the reverse strand, counting down.
GCATGTCTGAGAGAACCTAGCAAGTTTTCGAAAGACATGTGAAGTCCGCTAACCCGCACTTGGCCAGCGTGGTGGACTATGGCCTGATCCCCCTCGTATTGAAGGGAGGCCCGTGACCAGTAGTGGGACGTTAAAAAGGGCTGAATACATACAAATATTTGAAGGATTCTAAACTTATAAGAGCTGTCTCCGCTGCTCCATAATATATTCAGGTTAATGTCTCTATATTCTACAAGTGAAAGAAATTTTAAATATCGCTCTTCTAGTTCAAGTGGATATCCTTTACATACAATTTATAAACAAATAAGCAAATAAATCTTACCTGCTTATAATATTGTACATTTCAATTCATTTGGATTTTATTTAAGTAATATACAATTATTGTTAAGTTATTAAGTGTTTATTGTGAAATCAATAAGATCCTTAATAATAAATTTAAATTAGTTTACAAAATGGCTGAATCAAAAATGCTCGATTTTTTATCTACCAAGGTGGCAAGCAACTTCATAAATGGACTTTATGAATTATCATAGTAAGCAGTAACCGCAACCTTACGAGGGTTATGTACGCTAACATCACTCACGCGTCCACTATCTATACAAATGAAGGATAAGAAAGTGGAAAGGAAAAAAAGGTAGTACAATAGTGTTTTGTACACAATTGTGTATTTAAAAAAAATTAAACATACCCACAGTAGATAATTTTGATTAACGTAAGTGCGAAAGTATATTGTATAACACAATGCCATCCACCATCTACCAACTAAGAGTTTAAATTACAGTATCAAAGAAAATTGGCTGTTTTGTCATTTTAAATAAGACTAAATAAATTATGGCTGTTTTGTGTTATAATCCTTTTCTTTCACATGGTTCAAGGTCTCTCGATACTAACTATTCAATCATTTATATTATTTCAAGTCGTTTAGTAGTAAAAACAAACAGACAGAAAGATTTTTGACATAAACAATATGAATTTTGATATTTTCTGTTTTATCTTATGTGGATCATTGTACTAGCGATATAATTATAAATGCGCCAGCTGTATTGTGTATACAAATGTTGCTAAGAGGTCTTAGAGTTCAATTTGCTTTTACATTGATTTACAATAAAATTTAATTTAAATTAGAATTTATTATTAATTTATTTTACACTAATATAATAATTAAAATGTACAATAAAAATTATAAATTAAAGGAAAGCTATGTAATATAATCTAATAATTAAAAATATTTAACTATACTTATAGGAGACTTACTGATTTTCGCGGTTAAAATTTCATAAACAAAGTCTATTATGTAGAGTTTTCAGCTCCTACTTTTATGTCACTTTATTCCACCACAATAATTACAGAATTTAAATGAACACAACTTAGTAAAACTTAGGTATTTAAAAAGACCAAAACGTGCACAACATATAGTTTCCATAAATATTCTATATCTTTAAATTAATTTCATAATACTAAAAAAAATAGTTGACGTCCTTCTTTCACCATGCCCCCCGCCAACATGAAGAATCGTAAGAAGCAACGAAAAGTGTACTTTTGTTGGCATAGTAATTGGTTTTATAAGTAGCGGCAAATGGTTTAAGGTTAGGTATAGTCACTAAAGTAAAATTTCACGATCATACGAGAATTGCTTGTCAAAATTGTCTATCGATTTTTTGTACACAAGAGCGACTTCAGCGCTTTTGTTGTGTATGAATTATAGTTCAGAAATTTATTATTTATCTTTTTATAAAGGTGAATAGGTTAGGTTATAAAACATAAGGTGACTGTTACACAACGATCTGCTAAGTTTATTGATGTAAAGTGGAAATTCATATAATAAATAATCTAATTATAAACACATTATTTACAGAAATGAAATAATTAAATATTAAAAATATTTGATATTGAAGAATAACAGTAAATATATCTCATATCTATTATATAGAAGAAATATTGTATTACAAATAAGTACTTGAACTTTCATTTAATATGAAAAATATGACAGATAATAAATACTATTCTTGAAAGACAATATTCTAAGCACTTCACAAAAGGAATAAAGATATAAATAAATTAAAATGATATACATAATATATTACATTTTTAATAGACCACAGCTGAGAGTTGATATTCTTCTGAGAGTTGATTTTTTTCTTCTGGCAAGCGTACAAACAAAAGCGCTTTATTGCTTTAGGTGTTCAATTATAACAGACCGCTCTACATAGAGTGTACGCCGTACGGCTACGGCACAATCTCGTGGCGTCACTACTTTACTGTTAGCTGGCGAATAGGAAATAAAAATATAACTACAACTGTAGTTACTATAAAAACTTCAATATATTTAGATTTAATAATGTTTTTCAGGCTCATTATATTATGTTAACTAGGATTGAAAATACGTTATAATTTTCTTGGAATTTTATTTGTTTGGTACCAAAAATTAACCTGTCACCGTACATTAAAGTTTTCAATAATTAAAAAATACAAATTGTGTCTTTCTTACAGTTTTCATACCTGCTTGCGCACGCGCGACTTTACAATAGCTTGACAGGTTTCAACAGAACTGAATTAATTATTAAATCGTGAATATGAATCATTATATTTCGTTAAAACATTTTTTATAATATAGATAGGCGGTAACATACGTCATTGGCTGTATTTAATTAAAAATTTTGTAATAATACATATACCTACATACATTATATAAATGACTAGCATTGCCCGCAGCTCCGCCTGTGATCAGATGAGCAAAAATCAAATTCTTAGGTTTTACATATTAGTATACTCTTATATTATAGTTTTTGTATTTTTTCTCAGAAATGAGACATTTTCCCGCGGTAAAAAGTATCCTATATGTTGACCGGGACAACCAACTACCATCATACTAAATTTCATCAAAATCCCTCTAGTGATTTTCCCGTGATACGGTAACAGACAGACAGACAGACAGACAAAAATTCTAAAAACTATAGATTTGGCCTCTGTATCAATAATAATGTCTATTTCAATAAGATTTTCCAAAAAATATTTAATCTACAGATTCGGCTTAGTTACAATTTTATTATATATATAATAGATAATAGTTATACACGTGTGGCTGCTGATCTTGCGCTTTATGTACAAGCATTACATCTCATTATGATCACTGAAGGCAAGGGCACTTGCGTAATATGTACGTAGAAATTATAAATTGCAATTTAGCGTCGCACCTGGAGTGCTTGAAGCGTAAATTAATTCGTAATAATAATAAAACAATCGAAGTGTATGAAATGTTCTTGACGCAATATAAACCAGAACATTACAGGTGTATCGCAAAATAGATTTGTTCAACGTACAATAATGTTCTCATAGCATATGGTAAAATAAAATAAGTAAAATCAAATTAAGTTTTACTGTAAAGAAAGACAATAATATTGCAGACAATGTACTAAAAGCTAAACAATAATTAGGTAGGTACCCTAGGTACCAGTCATCACACCACTTTCCTCACCAATGGTATGGTATAATCGGGCTTGTTTCCGCAACTCGACGTCTGCGCGCCTATTTTGCGTGTGTAATCTTTCCATTCTTACTTTCCTCACCAATCTATAAAGACGTTGATCTGAGCATAGAATTTACATATTTACTGAGATTATACATACACCTTATTAAAACCCATTGTTATATTCGAGCATTTAGTCTTGCATATATTTAACAAATTTTTTTGTAAGCTCGTTTTTCGCTGCCACGTTCAGCTTGTGAAAAAAATTAAAGCTTTACATGTCTGTAAAAACTTACATGTCCGCGATAAAGTGTACTATTTCTAATACCTAATGTTTAGCACTTGGTCTTCTTTTTATAAACTTGATTTAGGTTTTTGCTGCTACCAGAAATTCTCATTTTATTGAGGACATCAGCTGTACAACAATAAAGCAAGTTCCATCTTCGCGACACGTATACACTGTATTATGTATAGGTGTACATTGATATAAAAAAATTCAACAGAGTTACAGAGCCAATGTCCGAAAAGTCAAAATGTTCGTTGCAAAAATGTAAAATTTACATTTAGAACCTTAAAAATGGATAGAATATCGTATTTTCAATAAGTAAAAATATTTTATTTATTTTTATTACATTACGTTACGTATCGGTCGAGATTATTATACGACAAATAATGGCTTTTTATTTTTTATATTCAAGAACAATATATTATAATCTTATAATATATTGTGATATTATAATCTTATAATATATTGTAATATTATAATCTTATAATATATTGTAATATTATAATCTTATAATATACTCTATACCTAATACAAATAAATGACTTATTTGAGTAAAAAATTAACATGTGTTCACTTGTAACGAACACTGGGAAGGAACAAATGCACTATTGAGTTTCATTTTTTCCTTAAAATAATTTTATAATACTTAATGGTAAAAGACATCACAATAAGCTTAATACACATTCTTATTGATAGTAGGATTTTTTACGATAATATTATGAAAACTCTATTTTTCTTAGAAAATAAAATAAATTAGCTCTATATTGTAATATTTGTACATACATATAATAAAAGTTTGTTTGGGAAAAACTATTATTAGGGATCTTTATGTAAGCAATAGAACCCAAAACAATGATTTTTAGAGTTTTTGTCTATTTATCTATGAGTTTAATAACTCATAAATAAAAAAGTTATGTCCATATAAGAATAACTTGGGCCGAACTCGAGCGAAGCGAGCGTGAGTCGCTAGTCATTAATATATTGATATTTATAATTTTCAAATTGAGGATTGATAAAATGCATTGACCTCTTTATTTCTGAAAGCTTAGTTATCATAAGTTCTTCACATAAAAAAACAAGAACTAGTTTAAATTATTCAATACATTTCTGTAATTTCTTAACTTAATATAATTAGTTAATTTTGGGTTTAAATACAATGTATTACAATTATCAGCTATACATATAATAAAACTGTAGAGGTCAAATGTCTATACATAGAAAAAAATGCTAAAAACTGAGTCAGGGGGATGTAAGAAGAGAAATAGAACAAATCCAGATTTTTCAATTGTTTTGTTTCTCTGTCTGTTTGTACGGGCTAATCTCCAGAACTATTGGACCGAGTTAAATGAAATTTTGCATGGCGGTACCTTATAACCCCGGTCAACATTTTAAATACTTTTTATCTCGTTAAATTTAAGAGTTCCCGTGGGATAGTTAAAAACTATAGTAACTTATACCTACAGCTACGTACACAAAAACAACTAACTGGATTGTAATGGAACTATACGACTTTCATATATCAGAATAACAAATAGGCTACTTTTTATCCCGAAAAAATGTACGGTTCCCGTGGGATAGATTAGTTTTTGTTTGTCTAGAGTACATAATATGTAATACGTACGTGCCTTATAGAGATTGCGCAGAGCAACAACGTCAAAAAATATAACTAGACCTTTCTTGATGATTGAATTTTTAAAATGCCGAAATTAACTGTATCAAAGAATATTATTCAAGATTCATTTCATTGACTGCGCTCAATTTTATATAAAAAAGAAGGTAATTGTGAGGAGCAGATCTTGTTTTCACCTCAAAATATATTTCCTTACTTCTGATGTCACCACTTTCCAAGAGCTCGCAACAAGCCTTCCTTTATTATCCCCTGTGGGCTAATTAAAATTATCATCGGCCTTTTCCTAAGTCAAACACAAAAACACAGTAAATTAATTTGAAACAAGACAATAATTATAGAACAATACTAGCAACTCACCTTCGCTCCGCTCGGGTTCGTCCCTAGAAACGTTTTAACGGTTAGTACCTATAGATTTATCAGAGATGAGATATTTTCCCGCAGTAAAAAGTATCCTATATGTTGACCTGGATAACCAGCTATCATCATACCAAATTTCATCATAATTTGTCCAGTGGTTTTCTCGCGATGAGTTCCCAGACAAACAGACAAAAATTCTAAAAACTATAGATTCGGCCTTTGTATCGGTAATAATGACCCTTTCAATAATATTTTCCAAAAAATATTTTAATGTACAAATTGAACTCAGAATATGTATTATGTATATATAAATCAACTACAAACTACAATAGCTCAGTTGATTCTTAAATTAAATATTCAATGAAAATTACACCTTTCAAGTTGATGGTGAAAGCCTGTTATTATTACGCGACTTGTATATAATTTTGAGCCATACATAACAAAAAATTAATACATTAAATAATAAGTCTTTGCTATAGTCAAAATTATCCCTAGTTAGTTTATTTTCTGGCAGATTTAGGTATTCTTATTTTTAAAACTATATATTATATTATTTATAATATCAATAAGCAACGTGTGTTTTTGTACAAAAAAGTGTTACATGTATGATACATATCTTTTCATAGCAGATCTGGTTGTTATTCAAAAGAAATAAATATGTTAGCTGCTTCTTAGATTTTCATACCATGATTGTTAAGTCTACTCACCTACCGGGAGCCTACCTATCATACATTACCATCATCGAGTGGTACTCCTCCCCTATGTTTTTATTTTTAATTAAAAGAAATAAATAAATACAGCATTTTCCAGCGACTTACTAGAGGCAGATGTCTTACAATTTTCAGCTATAGGTATATCACCAAAAGTATGTAAAAAAAATGACATTTTGCCTGCGGAAACTTAAGTATGTAAATATAATAAAATTCTTAAGTACTAGGTATTACTAGTATTTATAACAGGAATCTTGTTATACATAACATTTTATTAAAAATAGTTAAGGTAATAGATACCGAATTATCCATAGCACTATCACGTTTTACTCAATATTTCTATGTCATAATAACATTTTGTTCTTTCTAAATATTAAATATTCTAAAATGGTGCCATGATCATTAAAAACTTACTTTTTCCAACGTTTAAGCAAACTAATGTTCATGTCTGCAGTTATTAGTGAAAGCGTATGTTTACTTTTGAGTGTAAACTTGAGGCTACTCTTATCGATTTTTATATCAATGTGAGTGGCGTTTTGTTAATTTTCTTATATTTATTTTATATTATTATTTATTATTCTTATAATTATCTTATATTATATTTTGTCATTTATTACTAATAAGCAAAATTAAAGAAAATACAGATGCTATCGCTTGTACTTCAGGTTCGTACGTTAACGGAGTAATATCTATGACGTAATGACTCAATCACAACAAGTCTGTTGGACACTGCGTAGGGAGCGGACTGTACGAAGTTAAGTGAAGTAAAATGTCCAGTGCTCAGAGTCGTAGTGTACCAACAAGATATTTTGGCATACATTATAATTTACTTCGCTTTCTAGGATTAGGATGGTGGCACCATCCAGATGAGAATGACACCAGAAACTTTCCTGGGTGGTACTTATACTACGCTGTAATAACTGAATTTATTTGGGTGGCCTGTTTTGTAGGATTAGAGTCAATTGATCCTTTTATAGGCGAAAAAGATCTCGACCGATTCATGTTCAGCCTCTCATTTGTCATCACGCACGACCTCACCATCATAAAACTTTATATATTTCTTTTTAAAAACAATGATATTCAAGATATAGTGCGTACTTTAGAAATACGACTTCAGCAATTTTATCAAAATAATGATAAAAACCGAAAAACCATTCGGGTGACAAAGATTTTAACGGCTACATTTGTTATTTTTGGATGGATAACAATAGGAAACACCAATGTTTATGGTATCGTCCAGGATCTACGGTGGAAAGCTGAAATCGCTCAACTCAATGACTCTGCTACGAAGCCACCGAGAACACTTCCTCAGCCTATATACATTCCATGGAACTATCAAGATGATGTATCTTATATCTCTACATTTGTACTGGAAAGTATTGGATTGCTTTGGACGGGCCACATTGTGATGACTATTGATACGTTTATTGGTTCTATTATACTGCATATGAGTTCACAATTTGCTACACTCCAGGAAGCTTTAACGACTGCTTACGATCGCACATTTGCCCATTTAACTGAAAACATACAACATAGTAGTGAAACAGTTACAATTGACGATCTTCCTAGCTCGGATCTAATAAGCTATCAAGAAAGACTAGCAAGAGCATATTGTACGGAAAAAGATATCGAAAATGCCTTAGAAAACACATTAAGAAATTGCTTTCGCCAACATCAAATGCTAATTAGGTATGTAGAAAACGGAAATATTTTTTCATAAATATAAAAAAGCGATACATTTTAAATTTAAATATTAATTACATTTTAAGAGATTTTTTGTTTATTAGTCGATGAATTTTATGAAATTGAAGTTTAACATAAAAAAATTAAACAATTTTTATGAAATGTAAAATTAAATTAATAAAAGTATTGGTCATATTCTCAATGCACCTTCGCCATTTTAATGATAATAGAAATTCATTGATGCAAGAATTTAATTGAAACAAGGCCTAGGTCGATCTAAAGTTTTGAGTCGAAGCTCCTGTTTATAATATCCTGTATACAGACAAGCGAAGCCATGAAAAAGAAGTGAACTGGAGCAATTTACGAGTGCCGTTTATATAACAGCGGACTTGCCCATCGTCATTTGCAGTTCCTTACAGTACGTCTCTACAGTCATTTTTGACCTATCTAAAATTAATAAGCTGTGATCAAAAATGACAACACTGGTCTATATGATATATCATACACTCATAAGTAGCTTCATTAACTCAATATGCATATAAGTAAGAATAATTTCGCTGTCTGCCCTAAATCATTGCAATGCGACGGACATTTTCGATTGTCATACAAGAATCAGTGTTCATCACAATTAAAAATAAATAAAGTAACATATAGACTTCGTACATTTCAATCGATTTATCAAATGATATAACAAAAATTTTATATTTATATATTTTACAATTTTTTTTAATCAACCCTTGATTTATGGAGCATACTTAAACTTGAGGTAATTTAGATGTACCTATTAAATTTATTTACATAAATTGTTGGAAGCTGAATCAGAGTGACTTAAAAAAATTAAACTAGTAGGTATTTTTTCAGGCTTTTTACAAGTTTCATTTAGAACTAAAAAGCGTGAAATCTATGAATTCAACTTGCTTTTAATTGTCGTATCGATTTGAATCTTTCATAAGTGTGTGCTTTTTTAAAAAAAAATACTGATCTGTTGATGAAGCCAGGATATAAATAATGGAACTGGTGATTTTCGAGGATAGCTCAAATGATTACTTTTTGATAGTCTAATAATTTAGTGGTTAAACTAATTTATATTATGTTTTAAAATGAAATTATAATTTATTATAATTTCGTTTTACTAAATTATATATATATATATATATATATATATATATATATATATATATATATATATATATATATATATATATATATATATATATATATATATATATATATATATATATATATATATATATATATATATATGTATTAAAATTAATATCAACATTCTTAAATATCTTCAGAGATATAGCGAAATTATACTATCGATAAGTTAATTAGTAGTGTATAGTTTATAAGATATTTTTTATAAACGCGGACTCAGCTATTTTATTATCAGAAAAACACACAGAACATAAGTTGAATTAAACTTCTGGCACCAAACAGTATAAAGGCAACGACCCTTAAATTGCAATAAAGTACGACATAAATTAGCTTGAAACTTAACCCGTGCCAGCCAACGACAAACTTTGCTTCCTGAAAATATCGTTTAATAAAAACTATTGATAATGAAACTGTACGTTAATCTTTAGCTTCTAATTTTGAGATATTTAGTAAAAATACCGTAATGACTTGGAAATATTCTAACAGTAGATACTATTACATTAAGACGTGTATATCTCGTTTCATTTTAAGAATAATTAAGTTTTCCCTGTACATTAATTATGAATTCAAATTTGTGGTTATATTTAATTAAAAATATATTTAATTGATTATTTTATACTTGCTTGTGTTTGTTTATTTGGGTTTACCACTCCAATTCGGAAAATAAATGTTGTATTCTACAGCCTAAGTATTTATTGAAGAAGGTTAATATATTTCTAAAATTATAGTCATAACGCTAGAAACGAGGAAATTATACATAAATAACCTCCACGGTTGAAGCCTCGAGCAAAAACTAGTAATATATAAGAAAATAAATAAAAACAAATAAATGAAAAAATATCTTGTCGCAAAAATATTTATGATATAGGTCCTTTTATCATATGTACTTTGGTGGGATATAACTTGCCCAATATCAAAAGATTATAGCCCCAATATTGTCACTCGGTTACTTTTTTCACGACTAAATCAACATAATCTATACCCCTCATATTCACCTCCGTTCAAAATGAAAGAGTTCATTCATATTTTTCGATAAATCTCGAGCATTCAGTCAGGCTTTTTCTTCCAGTTGCGTGGAGAAATTCGCGTCGACTTATTCCTATGGCTTTATGACTCAACTCCTCTCAAGTATGGCAGCAATTTGCGTGGTAATGGTGCAAGTTTCGGTGAGATAAAACAGCAGAAATACTTTTTTTATTTATTATTTACATATATATCACTAGAGCATTACTTCTCAGGCAAATTGTTCTACAAAATTACACCAATTTAAATGTAGATTAAATGGTCTAAAGAGTTGTTAAAATTATTTTACGGCCTGATATTTTAACTTCGACAAGTTAGTTCGGTTTATTTATTGAACATTTACATAATCTGTTAACGTCTATATAGAAATTTTGTTTAAGTAGCTACTTATTCGTTTATGGAAGGCTGCCAAAAGCCTGTTTAATGTCATACAATTAAAATGAATTTCCCTATGAAAGTTCTTCTCGATCATTCCATCTTTTAACACTTTTTCTATCTTACACGTAAATACTTATCTATACTAGTTTGTGAATTTGTGAGTTTGTGACGTTGTAGGGGGTAATCTCTGGATCTACTGAACCGATTTAGATGAAATTTGGTAACAAGATAGTTTGAGACCCTGGGAAGAATATAGGATACCTTTTATCCCGGAAATCACCCCTTCAGGGGCTGAAAATGTGGATGAAAGTTTGTATGGGGAATCAACCGAGGGACGAACACGAGCACAGCGAGAGTGAGTTGCTAGTTTTAACTATTCAATTTCATATTTTATAGCTCACGAATTTCCTAATAATAACGATATTTACAGAAAGATGCATCCAGTTTCAAGTCAATTCGTTTGGTGACGTCACTTGCCTTCTTTGTTGCAATGATCATACAGCTTGCTATTCAATGTTTTACTGGAAGTGAACTAACGCACCAGGTATGCTTTAAATAGTACTTTAATAGTGATTTAAAGTTTTGTATCAATACATTGCTCTTGTGGTATTCCTATAAAAAAACCGTACGAAACAAGTTTAATTTCAACTTTCTTCATATATCTAAAAAACTTTTAAGGCGAGTCTAGTATCAGATGCAGTAATGCAGTGTAAATGGGAGCGCATGCCACCGCGCCTTCGTCGAATGCTGGTAGTAACTATGAGAAGAGCCCAGCGACCACAACACTTGACCGCAGCTGGTTTTGCTTATATGGACAACCGCTGCTTTCTCGCAGTAAGCTTTTCACATGAGTTTTAAAAATCTATACATATAATAAAATTGTAACCAAGCCGAATCTGTACATTAGATATTTTTTTGGAAAATCTTATTGAAATAAACATTATTATCGATACAGAGGCCGAATCTACAGTTTTTAGATATTTTGTCTATCTGTCTGTTACACCGCATCACAGAAAAACCACTGGAGCGATTTTGATGAAATTTGGTATGGTGATAGCTAATTATCCGGATCAACATATAGGATACCTTTTACTCATTTCCGAGAAAAAATACAAAAACTGCAAAGTAAAATTATACTAATATGTAAAACCTAAAAATTTGGTTTTTGAGCCGAGGTAGGTGAGCCGCGTATGCTAAATGCTATCTGCACACAAAAAATCACGCCAATCTGTATCTCCGTTTCAACGTGAAAGAAAGACAGACAAACAAACAAACATACTTTCACATTTATAATAATAGTATGGTTATAATTGTCTCCGCTATGACATTAAAAATACACTTTTTGTTGAAACGGCCTTTACGCTTGGATCTGTTATTATAAATAATCGTCATCAGTTTTTGTACTGTTTCCATTTTGTTTAACGACTGCTACCATAAAAATCTTATTTAACTTGGGATTTATTTTCATATTTAAATTATCATTAAAAGACAAGCTATTATTCTTAATATATATCTTTCGCACATACCTTCTCATGTCCACATAACAATATGCATCATACCGTTAATTGTTACAATTGTCTCCCAATCAACAGTTAGGAGAATTTTACAAGCAACGTTCTATATGACTTAGTAAATAATAATACCTACTCTCATAAATTACTCGCATAGTAAACTGCCTCGGTGGTGTAGTGGCTATCATGTACGGCTGCACACCCGGAGGTCCTGGGTTCGAGTCCCGGGTTGGGCCAAGTTTAGTTATTGAGTCTTTCTGTATAGTAAGCCTCAGTAACAGCCCGGAGTTGGGAAGTTGGCGGTGTTTCACCCCCGTGCCTCGGAGAGCACGTAAAGCCGTCGGTCCTGCGCCTTAACTCCACACCGGTCGTGTCGAGCAGTCGTCCCACCGAAGTATGAGAGTGACAGGAATGCACTACTACTGCAACACTTGTGCGTTATAATATCTCCTGCGCAGTTGGCTAGTCTCAATGAGATTGGCCGCCGTGGCCGGAATCGGTCAGGAGGACATCATCATCAGCATAGTATATTATTATAAAATATAATGAGGATTTCCCTTTACTATACATATTATTTATTCATCCTTGCTGCAGTCAGTCTATAGATACATTGTATAATACAATGTAATTGTATTGTATAGCTGAGCGCAATCATATTAATATTATCCTACTAATATTATAAATGCGAAAGTTTGTGAGGATGTATGAATGCTTGTTACTCTTTCAAGTCATACTACTGAATAGTTTTAAATGAAACTTTACAATATTATAGATAGTACATCAGAATAATATAACTACATAATATACCATAATAACATAGGCTACTTTATATCCCGGAAAAATGTACGGTTCCCATGGGATAGATCTCTTTTATTAAGCAAGGGTTACCCTATAAATGCCAGTGTGTGTATGTTCATAATTTTCTCCTTTTAAACGGCTTGAATGATTTTGATGATTTTTTGTGTATACACTTGGATAATTCTTAGCTAGAGTAGGACCCGATACGGAGGCGATGTGGCGAGATACGGATTTTTTTATTTTCCTACCAAATGTAACAGATTCAATAGGTCATGTGGACAAGGTCATAAATAATAATTACCCGTATTACTGTAGCTTTAAAAACATATTAAGCATTACATATTAAATTAAAAAAAACAATAAAAATATAAATGAAATAAATAGAATAAGGATTTAAATCTTTTAGATAAAATACTATATTATAATACAAGTCTCGTTTCATCTTTTACGCTTGTATTCAACGTCATTTTCCTCATATGAAGGTAAATGTGTCTTTATAGGTATAGTGTTGTAGGTACTTGGCATTTTATTTGCACTAAGAAAAGCCAATAATATATTTAATGTAAACATTCATAATAATAAATGTCTAATTTTATTTTTTCAGGCTCGTACCTACCTCAAAAGAAAAAAGGAACACATATAGAATGACAGTCTGTCTGTATAAAATTACCACGTTTTTTATTTAATGTTTTAAAAATTACGATTATAATATAGTACTGCATAATGTCACATGCATATAAATCAAAAGCTATAGGGTATTTTTCATTGACCTAGAATCGTGAAATTTGGCAAGAAGCTAGATCTCATGGCATAAGTAAAATAAAAAATCTGAATGAAAGAGAAATATGGAGTAAATATTATGATTATGACAGCTAATCTTTAACTAAAGGCCAGGGTGAAATTATCATCCGATTTTTAAGGTCAACCGACCTTAATTAACTAAGCATGTTTTCTATTTAACAATAAAAATAATTTAGAAGTTTAAGTTTAATTCTTAATTAAGGCAAAACATTTATACTTTTTTCGAAATTTAATATGTACATGTACCTATTTGCATAAAAAACCAACTTTAATATACTTATTATATTTTTTTTTCAGATAATGAAAGCGGCCTACTCTTATTATGCCGTCCTAAGTCAAAAGCAGATTTAAATAAATTATAAAATAATTAAAACGAAAAGAATATTTAAATTTAGTCTTTATTACATACACTCATAAATAATTATCTTTACCAAAACTTATCATATTATGTAACTAAGTATTCTATGCTATCACAGTTTGTAAGCACATATAAAAGTAGAAAATAAACATTCGAATATATTCGACCATGGTTTTCCTTTTTTTTTACCTTCTTCCCTTAAATATGACCTAAAACTTAATCATTCGTAAACACTTTTTTCTTTCAAATTAAAATTATTTTAATAAGCTTTATTTATTTCAAATGAACCAAGTTCAGAACAAAAATAACAGAAATCACGAAACCCTTGCTATTTTATGTTTCTTTTTTAAGAAATAAAATTGGCCATAATTTTGATAATTACGTATACAGTAAGAATTGGCAATAACATACAGATGAAGTATCTTTACATTCAGTATCATATTAAAACGCTACTATTTTCATTTTTCACTAAAGTTAAGTCAAAGTGCACATAAAGTAACAATGGCTGCATGTACAAAAAGTAGGTTCAACTGTAGTCGTCTTCTCACAGAAACTTTCCTCGTTTGAGTTCAATGTCTGGTTACACATGTGAAATAAAACTATTTACTTCGATTCCGCTTTTATACAATTTAATTTGATTTAATTGTTTTATTTTAGAACATCTGAAATCTATGAAAAGGGTCATAGGTCTAGAAGACGTGGCTTAGGTGTCCCAGTTCTAGATCTCTCTGGAGTCTTAACACGCTCTGTCATTTCTTCGCACCTAAAAATAAAAATGCTTACATTAAAATCAACCTATGTAAAAATTCTATAACATTGATTGTATGTGAAAATTATATTATCGACAAATTATGTATTATAATTATACAATTATATATTATAAATAATTAAATTATGCTAGTTCACCGATAGACGTTATCCTTCCTAAACTTAGTTTGTTATCTTTTAGTTCGTATAATACAGTTTCTCCATCATTTTTTAATTTCCCTGAAACTTTTCTATTTTTTCCCTTATAACTCATTCGGTCTATTATGAATATTTAAAAAAAGAACATTATCTAATCAATGTTTGGTCGTCCTCTAGTTAACTTCTAATAACAATATTACAGTAAACATATAATAATATTTACTTTATTGATTCCCCATACAAACTTTCATCCCTATTTTCACCCCCTTAAGGGATAATTTCCGGAATAAAACTATCCTCTGTCCTTCCCGGGGTCTCAAACTATCTTCTTACTAAATTTCATCTAAATCGGTGCAGTAGTTTTTTAATTTATTTGTTACAAACATACAAAAATACAAATCTTTCCACTTTATAATAGTGAGTATAGATAAGTCAACATACCAAAACACTCAAAAGTATCCGTGAAGTGAAG
The DNA here is from genome assembly GCA_951806755.1 of Brenthis hecate. Taxonomy (NCBI): domain Eukaryota; kingdom Metazoa; phylum Arthropoda; class Insecta; order Lepidoptera; family Nymphalidae; genus Brenthis; species Brenthis hecate. The sequence continues at coordinate 1,340,443 of OX638272.1, read as the reverse complement.
AGAAATAGAAATTACAAAAGCCATAACACATCGATTGTACAAACCTGTCGTCAGCAGATTGCGCTGCATTGTAGTACACGTCCGGTAAGTTAGAGTCGTGCTGACTGAGCAGAGTGCTGCCCGCGCGGGGCGAGTGAGGACCGTGACTCGCGTAGGGGGAAAACGGCACGGTGGCTCGCAATGCGGCTAACACGAGTAACATGCCACCTGCAAAAATTATTCCAAATGAGATTTCTTAATTAATGTGTGTATTGTTCGTCTTAATTGTTTAAAGCGAATTTAAATTAGTTAATTATATTATCTGATAATATCTCGACTTTGCATTAAGCATTAAATTGTAAATCGTAATTGAATATCTGGTATATTATCCAAGGTCGAAAACAGAAAACAATATATAAAGATGTCTATCTATGTAATCTATGTATATAAAAATTGAGGTGTGCACATATGTAATATGTATGTTCCCTATGGACTCCAAGAGGACTGGAACGATTATGATATTTTTTTCAGGAAATCTTCAGATTAACCCAGCGTGTGAAGTTTGGTAGCGATCGCAATTTTGAACGCGGGCGAAGCCGCGGGTAGATACTTCTAGTTGTAAATTATAACCATAATTAAAAACATGTAAGATCGAATATATATATATATGTATGTATGTATATATATATATATATATATATATATATATATATATATATATATATATATATATATATATATCATTCCATAAAAGTAATATATTTTTGAGAAATATGTACTTGAAAGCGCAAAACATACATAACGTAACACAATAAAGAAATATTTATTTATTTTGCTTTGAATATTCGGGGAGTAATATCGGTGCTAATAATGCAAATTATTATTGACATTTGCAATCCCTATGGATCACAAGTCACGTTTAACCTTTATGAAACCGTCAAACCCATCTTAGCTACTATTGCTGATATAACAATTTTCTAATTGAAATAAGCTACATATTTTGCATAAATTGTTGAAGTTTGAAACTCTGAAGTTCCTTTGACTTCATATTACGACCTAGTCTCGTTGCAGTTCACTATTAGTGCTTAATTTAATAGGGTAAAATATTTAAATAATAATTTCAATTTCCTTAAGTTCGGTAAATATGAACTTGTTAAATTGCATAATAATTTAGGCTTTTATATGTTTTCAAGCGTCAATATATCAACAAACATCATTAGGAAAAGCTTTTAATAGCCCTTTAGATTGATTTAATAAAATAAAACATAATTTTATAATCAATTTTGATTTCTCATGTTTCTCTTGACTTTCTTTCCATGATTATTATCATCTAATAGATATATACTATATAGTATATACTATACTAATAGTGCATACATATATGAAATTTTTTTCTCAACTATTTTTTTATAAATTTCGATCATAACTAATAGAAGATATTACTAAGCCGTTTTTAAAATCTTGACCATTGGTAAGCATTATCCAAGAGAAGCATAGGTTATAATTTTCTTCAGTAATGAATAAATAATATATAATTTTTGTTAGTGTCAGCCCGTTGGTAATGTAGATGTAACTAGAAGAGCCTTCTAACCGGTTAAGAGAACAATTTCGACCTAGAAACGTGTTGGCAACTAGTGGTCGCGTTAAATAGTGTTAATTATGATATTAAAGTATTTGTAACTGTTAGAATTTAGGTTTAGTGTAGCTTGATGTTTAATTATTGCTACCAAACAGTTTGGTCAAAACTGCAGTGTTATTAATATGGCTTTTGCCGTATTGTTATAAATTTTGCACCTCTTACACAGGTACCTCTTAAAATAATGTTATGTAATTAAATTTAATCTGACACTTTCCTTTGTACATTTTATATGGATTGATTGAGCCAATAATTAATTTAAGAAAATATAACAACAGTCAGACTATTTTATATGTAGGTATAATTTATTTTGTAAGAAAAACAGAAATCTCGAAAAAGAGGTAAAGATGAAATATACTTATGTACATTAGATATTTTACATGAGAGATGACAGACGTGATGAGACTCACAAACCGCACATGAGACGGAAACTTTAAATGTGAAGTAAAAAACGTAAGCAGTTCATCTTTTTTACCAAATAAATTTACTGTGTATTTGGTAAATAAATTCTGAGTCAAAACTGTACATTAAATATTTTTTGGAAAATCTTATCGAAATAGACATTATTATCAATACAGAGGCCGAATCTATAGTTTTAAGAATATTTGTCTGTCTATCTGTCTGTCTGTTACCGCATCACGGAAAAAACACTGGAGGCATTTTGATGAAATTTGGTATGATGATATTTATCTGGATCAACATTTAGGATGCTTTTTAGCGCGGGAACATGTTTCATTTCTGAGAAATAATACGAAAACTACATTGTAAGAGTATACTAATATGTAAAACCTAAGAATTTGGTTTTTGGTCATCTGAACGCGGGCGGAGCCGCGGGCAATGCTAGTTTGTATATATAAACAAAATCAAAACTTTTTTTAACAATACAACACGTTATGTGAAAATCTGACCATAGATGTATAAAGGTATTTTTTACATATAAGGTAGGTTCGGGTAATAAAGCCTATCGGGTAATAAGGCCTAAGTTCTAGAAAATCAACTTTAAATTGTTTGAATCACTCAAGATCACAAACATGGGTAGCTAACACTCAAAGATGGTGCCTTAAACATGTCGCGACAAAAGGGCTTGTGTGATGTCGCCAATGCGAGATCTTTCATTGTGGGATGCGGTTGTGACACCACGAATAATAAAAAACTGTCAGTTACAAACGTAAGTATTTTTTAAAATATTTCACATAATTATGTAATTTTACATTATAAATTTCTATAATTTCATGCTTTTATGATCTTAGAAGTTTAAATTATAATATCATAGTTCGAATCATATTATTTTTATTTTTCTTTACACGGTGTTGCCGATGGTTATTAAGGCCTACAAAATTTGATCGTAGGCCTTATTATCCTCCTTTTTGTATCCATATCACAGCTTTAGTTAGTATCTTTTTTAAATAGCTAGGAGTGTTATAAAAAGTAATGACAACTGTTTACTAATTGTTTATTGTCTCTGTTTAGTCACAGCAATCACAATGCCTCCCGAACGAGCATTATGATCTGAAAATGACTTGGTGTTGGCTGTTCGAGTGGTAGAAAGAGGAATACTGAGCATCTATAAAGCTGCTGAGAAGTATAAAGTTCCCAGAAGAACCATTAGGATTCATATTCAGACCGGCAGTTTAAAAAAACACTAGGTTAAAAATCCATACTCAGTGATAACCAGGAAACTGAACTTGTAAGGAGAATCATGAAGTTCGCTGAAATTGGATTGCTTGTGACACCACTGATTCTCGACGCTTGATCTTTAATTTACGAACATTTTAATAACATCAAGCATAACTTTAACCCATTTCCTAGAGTTGCAGGTAAAGAAAGATTGATTTAAATCATTCATGAAAAGACATGCAGAAATATCTAAAAGAAAAGCTCAATTCATGAACCCGGCCAGAGTTTAAAAGCTTAATAAATTTATTGTTGATAATCACTTTAAGCAACTGAGTGAAGTTTATGATAATTAGGATTTGAAAAACACCAATACTTAGGAGAAAAGCCCTAAATTACAGGATAACTTCAGTCTAAACTAACTAACTAAAGACCGGTTTAGACAAAAACAAGAAAGGAAAGAAAATAATAAAGACATCGAATCTCAAAGGTAGAAGTGTTAAGCAGAAACAAGTGAGCTGGTACTGTCATAGTTGTAAAGAGGGTAAGATGGCAGATATAAGGCAATGTGCTAAATGCGGCAAGTGGTATCAAGAGGAAGTGTTGGTTTGTCAGCAGATGATACGGACACTTTTGAGTGTCCTGACGGCTGTTAATCAAAGGAATCTGTTTCTTTTTTAAGACTGCATGCGTGATTAATGCATATCTATGATTATTGATCGCAATTACCAAATATAAGATGAATATTTTGATTATTTATGTATGTGAAAAGACTTAGGCCTTATTACCCGACCATAGTATAAAAAGGCCTTTAGATAGTGTTTTAAAAAATGTTTAATTTTGTTTTTGTTTACAGCAAAAATTGCAATTTTTAGTTTTTATTTTATAGTAATGGTTCTATAGGTATTCTTAACATTAAAATTAATTGATTTGGGTATACAGTTTTTATTTTATTTAAAATCTCCCTTAGCTAGGCCTTATTACCCGAACCTACCTTATACTTACCTACTAATAAAATTAATATGCCTATGTGAAACCTAGTAGGTACGAGTACCTTTAATAATAAAATTGTAACACCATCGAAGTTGTACATTAATTCTTATTTAAATAAAAAAATAAATTACCTACTCAACACATTACTATTATATCAATCACTAGGTACTTGACCATAGCTATTGTACGCAAAACTTTATTTAATACTTTTGTTTATTATTAATCTAACAATCACAGTTCAATTGAGATCATATTATACAAGAGTATAAAAACAATTGTATGAATAGATAGATTTTATCACGCTTATATAGTAGAATAAGGACATATTAATTACCTGAAACCGTAGCTAATATCGTGAGATTAGCAAAGAGTATGGCTGTAGCCGCACACGCGTAGAAAGGAGCCCTTGCTCTCCCACACGACCACCTCATAAAATCCCAGCATCTCAGCTTCATAGAGTATTCACCTCGACGACACAGCAAATCCACAAATAAAGCTATCACCCACATAGTCTCTAGTAAAAATACTAGAGCCGCTCCAACTCTGTGACAAATATCTTAGTTTATAGCAATTAAAAACGCTTTAAAGTATGATTTGTTAAATTATATTTTACAAAACTGTACATAAGAAAAATCAATCTGACTTAGTTAATCTATAGACAATAGACATGTATTCTACCCATTTTTTAACGTCCCACTGCTGGGGGTGGGCCTCCCTTCAGTACGAGGGGGATCAGGCCATAGTCCACCACGCTGGCCAAGTGCGGGTTGGCGGACTTCACATGTCTTTCGAAAACTTGCTAGGTTCTCTAAGACATGCAGGTTTCCTCACGATGTTTTCCTTCACCGTTAAGACAAGTGGTAATCATGTTGGAAATGATTCGCTCATGAAAATATCAGAGGTGCGAGACCCTACACATATACCAAATAATTTTTTTTGCTAATATTTTTCCTTGAATCATATATTGTAAGCAAAAAAGTAAATAAAACCTAAACTAAAAAAGGGTTTTCTTTTTAGGAAAAAGAAATGAGAAAGACATAAAACGCGCATATTGGCCTCTTTTGTGCGAGTTTTCATCGGGTGTAAGTGTTAGGCATTTATTATCCTGATTTTCATCCTCTTACGTTTACGACTTATTTTGAAGTTTTCGATGTTTATTATATGTTTTTAGGAAATACGTCAAAGTTTTTCCAGACATGCCTATTTAAAATAATGCTTTAAGTAGAATAACTTAAGCTCTATAATACAAAATCATATAGATATACATAATATATTAATTAAAAAACAATACGTCCCTTACTAACACTTGTATATAAATCTAATTGTATACTTTATATGAATTAGTCCTCTTCGTACTTACGAACAATAAAATAACAACTCACATCAACCCCGGTGCCACTTCATATCCCAGAACAGTCAGTTGTGCGCCTGCGCCACTCATTACTGCGAACAATAGAAATTCTCATGCCATGAGTGGGACATGACACGAATTTGGCTTTATCTACTACTCCACACTATACACTACCAAGTAATGAAACTGTTATTATGTACTGATCATATTATGTACATACAAATCTATAAAGGTAATATCTAATAACTAAATAGCGAGATAAATTATGATGATAATAAAATAGCGAGATAATTATTAGAGGTAGGTGTGGAATTTGCATCATCAAAAATGTTAATTTTAGTATTTAAAGAGAAAACGTTGGTAACTCTAATACGTTTTCCTTTAATATAAGGTATTTATTATGAGCCAAATTTTTATACAGATTTAATGGATTCTGTGAAATAGTTTCGGTAAGTTCTATTATCCACAAAATATATATATATATATATATATATATATATATATATATATATATATATATATATATATATATATATATATATATATGTATTTCCTGTCCAATAATTTTTCGTTTTTAGGGTTCCGTACCCGAAGGGTGCCAACGTAACCTTATTACTAAGACTCCGCTGTCCGTCTGTCTGTCTGTCTGTCAAAGGGCTGTATCTCATAAACCGTAATAGGTAGAGAGGTGACACTTTCGCAGTATGGAATTCTATTGCCGTTTTAACAACAAATAATAACAATAAATAAAAATAAGAAATAAAAATACAAGAAATATTTTTAACGTTCGTAATCGATCATAGAAATTAATATACTACTACATACATACATAGAAGAATAAAAGTCATATTAATAAAAAGTACATGTACGATAGTACGGAACCCTTCATGTGCGAATTCAACTCGCACTTGTGACTTGACCGATTTTTTATTATTTGTTACTGTATTTGACATAATACCATAGATAATTTATTCTTTAAAAACTTCTACCGATTACCTATTAAGGATCAAAAATGACAGCACGCTTAAAAGTAGAGGAAATGGTCAGACAGACAGGCAGCCCGCGTACGCTTACACCCGTAAAAAAGATCGGTGTTGTGACTTGTGAAGCACAACACATGCGTTGTCGAAGGACGGAAATAGACCGCAATACGAAGTAAGAGTTCGGTACCGGCTGAGGACAACAACGTGAATCTATTTAATAAAAAAAACCATTAGATTTATTTATAATAATACCTAATGCTAAAGTTCTAATATTTCAAAAAATAAAAATTCTTATCTTTTGTATCCTACTTCATCCAATATACCTATTTATCTACACGCCATGATGTGTACTTTAATAGAATATTTATTGCCAATGTTTACCTTTAATATTCTTTACACGAATTTATCATAAAATTGGATAGATAATAATCTGACATTAATTAATTATATTTAATATTATTTCTTCAAGAAAAACTAAGTAGGTAGATAGAAAAATATTCCATTCATTGTGCAAACAGTTTTTTTTTAGATTGCTTAGATTTATTAGATTTTAGCGTAATACATACCTATAGCAGTTATAAGACCCCACAGTCTAGCCACAGGCTGTAACAAATCCCATAATTTCGACTCTAATGACTTTTTGGGGGTACATCTGTTTATTGTTCGCTGTTTGTTAACAGTTTGGGGCGGACTGAGTCCACTCTCCTGAGAGACTTGATTTATTTCCACACTCATTTTCAACACTTCACTTCATTTCAGCTAAATGAATGAACCTTTACAAGAACAGCACAAATTGAGTAAGTTCCAAGGTTTCTTTGCGTTCCGAATAATTTAGATACACATTATACTTATTTATATCGCGTTGATATTATGATCTACAGTCTCTATATAATACGCAGTGATATATTTTGTCTTAACTCACGTGTTCAAATACAAAATCGTAAGGTTATTACACATAGTAATACAATTTACACTTATTTTGCGAGTCCTAATGAAATATCAATTAACAATGTACTGTTAATAATTAAATTCGACGAGATATCAAAAATCGCATCTGTTTATTTCAACTGGCGCCATGCCAGATCCCGGAAATATAACACCTTGAAAATGTTATTTGTAAACATAATGAGAACGATAAATAATATAAGATTAAACAATAAATGTGAGAAGTAACAATAAAAAACTCGTAAGTTGTATGATATAAAAAATTTCGCGGTCACAATAACAACGACTGCTCGATCCCGCGTGCAGCCTTACTCTGCTGAAAGTTACAGACGGACTGCTCTCCATTTCCTACTCGTTCATAAGATGAAGAAATTAGAATAATATTTTAAGAGCTAAGTGACGAATGTACTAGTGAGTAAATAATGTTTGTTCACGTCAGATTTTAGTTTAATTTATTATTTACTAATTCCTTTGAGCTAAAAGTAAAAAACTGTCAAGGAAATAATGAAAAACCTATAGAAATTTCTGTACATTGACTTTTAACTTCACTAATTGTAACCTGTGTAATAATTATTACTTTCCTATCTTTATGATTCGTACAAATTGCTAGATATGACTATACACTATACAGACAAATTATTTAGATAATATATAGACGTTTTTACAATATCAATATCCATATTAATATTATAAATGTGAAAGTGTGTTTGTTAGTTCGTTGATTGTTGGCGTGATTTTTTGTGTGGAGATAGTTGGAGGGCTGGACATAGGCTAGTTTTTACCGCAGGAGATTATCTAATTCCCACGAGAATTCAAAAATATGTTTATGTTCACTGATCAGAATTACTTGAAACTTGGTATTAATGCTCTTCAATAAAATTAAATAAATACGTGTTTTAGTATTTTTCGTAATTCATCCTATAAGGGGGTACAATAGGGGATGAAAGTTTGCATGAAACTACCTTTTTGGAGATTTAATTGTAGTTTTAACGCGAGCGAAGCCGCGGGTTCTGCTAGTACTATATAAGTACATAGGTATGTAACTCTGTATATTGTCTATTATTATCTTATATTATTAGGTACTATTGTCATTTAGCATTACTCTATGTACTTAAGAAGATAAATGAGTACATGTAAATATATGTAGGTATATGCATAAAGCTTCTACCTTCAACCCAATAGTCGAAGTAGCTTGAAATATCTTTCCGTCTATCATTATGAAAAGGTAGAGCTTAGTGACTTGTCATTGTATGATTCTCTTCTCCGTTAAAAGTCGACATAAGTATAGGTGTCTAATATCTACATATGCATTGTTTTTTGTGAGTTTTATCTAAGCGATGACTTTACGACAGCCTTGCGGGGTGGTTGCAAATTATAAAACCTGTCTCTATGACGTAGATTTCGAATAAATTAAAAATTTAATAAACCCTACGCAAATTAATTGTCATTTAACGATTACACTGGCACGCGTGAAGCACTTAATCGAGTAATCATAAGCCAAAATGCCTTACATCATTTTGGAAAAGAGCTGATACTCTTACACTGCCTTTCAAATGAAAAAAACCGCATCGAAATCGGTCCATCCGTTTGAGAGCTACGATGCCATGGACAGACACACAAACACACAGACAGACAGACATCAACGTCAAACTTATAACACCCCTCTTTTTGCGTCGGGGGTTAAAAATAAATAAATACATTTTTTTTATTTTTGTTTTTTACAAAATCTCAGATTATTTTTCGTTGCAATAGATTGAGGGCAGTTTATTGTGTGCTATTACTATTTAGCCTTGTGTGTATTGCATATATTATGTATCTATATGTGTGTTTTATAGTTTACGAACCTCGGATAAAAGACAACCTTGTAGGGCTCCATAAATGTGGAGTGTAAAGATAAAATACTGCGCATTATATAGACTAAATATTTTTTATAAAAAATCAGGATTGTTAAAACAAAATAATCTACCAGACGGAGATCGAACCGGGCCTCCTCAGATATATTACATCATAACAGATACATAAAAAAAACACAGACAAAGATAATATTTGTGAGATAAGGCGTAAGAGGTAATCTCTAGATATAACTTGGTACCTATATATCTATGATCGGTTTCTGTAAACGTAAGATACATTATCATTTATCGCTGAGTGACTTGTAGGGATAGGTAGTGTACTTCAAATCTAACCAATAGCCAATCATCCAATCTAAATAGGGGTTGTATTTTAATGTAAGATTGCATAATAACATTCCTACTAACATTATGAATGAGAAAGTGTGTGAGGATATATGGATGTCTGTTTGTAATCTTTTCACTGTTCCACGAATTGCGATGAAACAATAATACTTATTATCAGAGTAACTCATAGAAAATATAATAATCTATACTAATATTATAAAGAGGTAAAGTTTGTGAGTTTGTGACGTTGTAAGGGGATGAGTGGGGGTGGTAGTCTCTGGATCTACTGAACCGATTTAGATGAAATTTGACAAGGAGATAGTTTGTGACCCTAGGAAGAACATGGGATACTTTTATTCCAGAAATCATTCCTTAAGGGGGTGAAAATGGGGATGAAAGTTTGTATGGGGAATCAAGCTAGGGACGAACCCGAGCGAAGCGAGGGGAATCGCTAGTAATTTATAAAGATAAAGTCGTACATAATTGAACTACGCAGGCGGAGCCGAGGGATAAAGTTATTATATAATATAGGCTAATGTAACAAATTGCTCATCTTTTGAAATCAGACCCATAAAATAAGATAGGACAGTCTTTCTCAAATTGGACGAGAGCTCTCGCATGTGGGCATTGAACACTTATAGAATAAAAGTTTTCGATACCTCGCTTAGGTTTTTAAATATATCAAAATAAAAGACCTATATTATAAAATGAAATTAAATACATTTCTTGTAATAGAATATTAGTAACAGAACATTGACAGTCAGATTAAATGTTTTCCAAAATCTACAAATATTCATTACCAATAGTACCATTTTTATTTAACAGGGTCATTGTCTAATAAAGTTGAACACACACACACACACGCACGCACGCACGCACGCACGCACGCACGCACGCACGCACGCACGCACGCACGCACGCACGCACGCACGCACGCACGCACGCACGCACGCACGCACGCACGCACGCACGCACGCACGCACGCACGCACGCACGCACGCACGCACGCACGCACGCACGCACGCACGCACGCACGCACGCACGCACGCACGCACGCACGCACGCACGCACGCACGCACGCACGCACGCACGCACGCACGCACGCACGCACGCACGCACGCACGCACGCACGCACGCACGCACGCACGCACGCACGCACGCACGCACGCACGCACGCACGCACGCACGCACGCACGCACGCACGCACGCACGCACGCACGCACGCACGCACGCACGCACGCACGCACGCACGCACGCACGCACGCACGCACGCACGCACGCACGCACACACACACACACACACACACATCTTAGAGTATATCTAGATAGCGGGAAAACATTTTAAAAAAACGTACCAAATGCTACCCCTCCGGTGGTGCGGAAATGTATGCATTTTATGTTGAGTGCGGATTCTTTAACTATTGGAATCGCAATGTCTCAGGAATAGTGATTCATCAGATCATCATCAAGCATAGGTTACCATATAATTGCAATATTATTGAAGTAACGGGATACCAAGTTTCAAATCGATTAGATCTGTGGAAGTTGTTCATATCCTTCAAACATCTAGAAAAGAGCTGATAGCTTCTTAAACGGCTTAGCGGATTTTCTTCATTTATACCTAGCTAAAAACTCTCTCGATCAAGCCACCTTTTAAATTAAAAAACTAAATTAAAATCGGTTTATCTGTTTGGGCGCTATGATGCCAGATAGATACACAGATACACATGTTAATCTTATAACTCCCTTCATTTGGCGTCATCATCAAAACTGTAATACTATGAAGTAGTGAAGAGTGAATTATGACCAAAACTACCAAAGAAAACTGTAGAGCAATCGAATTGTCTTATTATAAAACACAAAGTGTTTTGTGTTGTTTAAAATATTAGTCTCAACATTAGTACAATATTGATTAATTTAAATTAAACAAATTGTTACAAGGTTCTCTAAGACCTAAGAATCTTATATATTCTAGACATTGACATAATATTACTATCTATCTCATTGTATTAGTTAGTATGTTAAAGTTGGTAAAACTGGCTCTATATTATATGTTCATAATGATTAAAATTGCTTTTATTACACTTGAAACTTATACGTTATAATAATTAGTATATATATTATAATAGTAATACAATTAATATTGATCGTAGTTTTCACGAAATTTTTACTTAATTTAAATGTCTTACTAATTATTGTGTTGCGCCAACATCATATTGTAAATTGTAATAGGCTTTTCTTTGCTTCACAGTTAAATTGTTTTTTTTTATACATAGTCTGACCATAAATACTGTTACAATTAAAAATAAACAAAATATTACATTTGAATTTGGAATCTGTCATTTTTATATGTTTGTTCATTGTGTTTCCTCATTTTCGCGCCAATACATTGTAAAATATTTTGTGACATTAAAATGGAGTGGGGTGATAAAGAGAACCGAATCGCTGTGATTGCATTGCACAAAGTAGTTATGGAGCCAAATACAATTTTTAAAACTCTCCATACGCTTGGTCAAATGTTTGTGTACCGGGCTATTGATAGGTACAATGAAATCTCCTGTGTTTGTGGCAGAAAGACATCTGGCCCTCCACGTAGTGTTCGTACGGAAAAGGCGATCAAAGCAGTAAGGGAAAGAATTCGAAGAAATCCTGTCCGAAAGCAAAAGATTTCATCTCGGGAGATGAAGATAGCACCTAGAACCATGTCGCGTATTTTAAAAGATAACTTAGGACTTGCAGCCTATACCTATATAAGAGACGCACTGGTCATTTATTAACTGATAATTTAAATAAGAATAGGTTGGTAAAATCAGAACAGTACGCAAATGGAGGTCACAGAAAAAAATTGTTTACGGATGAGATTTTTTTTTAAATTGGGCAATATTTTAACAAACAAAATGACTTTATTTATGCTGAAAGCTCTAAGGAAGCTTCCCAAATTAGTCAACAGAGTACAACGTGGACATTATCCGACTTCAGTGATGGTTTGGTGGGGCGTTAGCTATGAAGGAATGACTGAGCCATATTTTTGTGAAAAATGTATTAAAACATCGGCACAAGTGTATCAAGATACCATTCTTGAGAAGGTAGTTAAGGCCCGTAACAACATCATGTTCAATAACCAAGAATGGTCCTTTCAGCAAGACTCGGCGCCTGGTCATAAAGCTCGATCCACGCAATCTTGGTTAGAAATCCGCGTTCCGGACTTCATCAGAGCTGAAGACTGACCGTCATCTAGTCCCGATATTAATGCGCTGTAATATGATTTATGGTCAGTTAACAGTTTTTAAGAGCTGCGAGAGAGAGCTTGCTTTAAATGCCATGATAATTTGGAGTTCATAAAACAATCCATACGATTGGCAGTGTAGAAATTTCCCAAGGAAAGAGTGCGTGCTTCTATTGATAACTGGTCTCAAAGTTTAAAAGGCTGTACTGCAGCCAATGGAGACCACTTCGAATAAATTTTATATATTTTTAATGGTTTTATATTAATGTATTAAACTAACACACTGTAATAGTAATGAATATTACGTGCAATAGAAAACATGTTTCCTTTGTAACAATATTTATGGTAAGACTATGTATTTTTTTATGGAATGTACCAACGTAACTTTAAATTTTAATATCTACCTTTAACTATTTACTTCTTTCTTTTTTTAACTCGCCCATTACATAACCATCTTACTTGTACTTTAGGGTTTTATGAAAACTTATATAGACAATGATTATTGGGTTTTAAATAATTGTTTGTTTTAGTAAGTTGTCATTAGGAAACCACGGAGGATAAAAAACAGTCTTACGTAAAGATAGAGACACACGTTAAATTCTATAGTAACTAATCTGTGGATTACTGTAGATTTAATAATCTATGGATAAACATGATTACTTATCTGTTTCTATTTAGAGTTTTGACAGGTGTCGTGGGTGGGGTGTTTGTTTTAAAAGGTACTTTAAAGTTTTTCGACAAAATTTTATTAAATCTCAGAATATTTAAACAACAAGGTATTTTTATTAGCCGTAATTGAAAAGCTACTTAGGTCGTTAATAGTTTTTATTAAATCGTTAATTTTAATTAGATAAAACTAATGAACCTACCTCATTCAACCAGTGTTCATGTACAGGATATAAATTATAATAATGCAATATTCTTTTAACGACGGCCAAATGTATTTTTTACATCTTTTTACGCAACATATAACTGTTCCGATGATTAACTAATTCGCTACTTTCTTTTAGCTTCAAAATGGCAGAACTGGCAGCTTTGCTCCAAACCGACATTCCAGAAGGACGAAACCACCTCACTGACAGTCATACAAATCTTGAAAGAGTGGCAGAATATTGTGAAGCCAATTACTTTCAATCTGAAAATAAGAGACTTGCTTTAGAAAGCACCAAGAACTATACAACGCAATCATTGGCTAGCGTTGCTTATCAAATCAATACCCTTGCATATAACTTCCTTCAACTTCTAGAATTACAGACTATGCAGTTGGCAGAAATGGAAGGTCAAATGAACCACATTGCACAAACAGTTGCTATACATAAAGAGAAAGTAGCTAGAAGGGAAATAGGAGTCCTAACTGCAAATAAAGTGTCTAATCGGCAATACAAAATTATTGCACCAGCAAATCCAGAGAAGCCAATAAAATATGTGCGAAAAGGAATTGATTATTCCGGTACTTTTATTTACTTATAAATTTTCTAAATATTTATAATAAATGTATATAGAGTCAAAGTAAGAATTCAAGAATTTTTGATTGCTCAGATAAGTTACAGATATTTTTTTGATTAGCTTGGCCATAGTAAAATCTGACCTTTGCATAATTTATACATATATGCAATTATATTGAATAATTTCATTAAAATAACTGATTGAAACATATTTAAAATATTATAGAACTAAAGGATTGCTACTTATTGAATATTTATAAATTTTCAAGCTCTCGATGATATTGGGCATGGAGCACGCTGGAACAATGGCAGCACAGGAACACCACGAGGCCGTCGGTCAGGATCTGCACCAGGAGCTGGTCCTCTTCCTGCACCAACAACAAAGCCACCTACACCTCCAGCTGTTGTGCGTTCAGCATCTGCTGCTAACACTGGCACTCTTGGACGAGGAACACTTGGTAAATTAATGTTGCCATGTCATGTGTGCCACAGATCATCTCCTAAATGGCAGGGACGATATTAATTATATTTTTTGTATATGCGAATTTTGTTAGCGATTGGAAGTTTGGACGCGAGTGAAGCCGCTGGTACTGCTAGTATTTATATAAAAAAATTGTTAATAATATTCAAACATTATAATTATATTGCCGATTTATACCCAAGAGACAATGAGAATGATTGCTTGTAAAGCATTTGGCAAAAATCAAAGTATCTAAAAATTCGAATAGATAGTTTAATTAAAAATGTCAAATTTTCAGTCTTAGAAAGTATTACTAATACTTCATTTAGAGATATTTAATGTATACATGTATTTTCATTCTGTAGGCAAGTCTTCCCGCGAGTATCGTACGCCGCCTGCGGTGGCGCCGCCTCAGGTGCCTTCGCACTACGCGCCTAACTACCCGCGCCGTCCGCCAGGTTACTCCACACTGCCGGTTACACAACCACAAGTAGGTTTTACTGTTTTGCTCA
This sequence comes from Brenthis hecate, assembly GCA_951806755.1. NCBI lineage: Eukaryota > Metazoa > Arthropoda > Insecta > Lepidoptera > Nymphalidae > Brenthis > Brenthis hecate. The sequence continues at coordinate 1,325,122 of OX638272.1, read as the reverse complement.
TCGTCATCATCAGAAATTAACAGATCTTGTATCTGGCCTTATTTTGCTATGTATCTGGCAAGATACTGGATGTATACAAAAAAACTACAATATTTTCTTTAATAAATTACAAGAAAAAATTCTTTGATGCAAAATAATTCAAAATAGAAATGCAAAGGCAGCAAGGTGCTGAAAGGTACATTCTAGTAAACTTTAACATGTGTAGGTACTGCTACTACTTAACCGACCACCAAATATGAATTCAATTCAATTTTCTTTTTAATGGTTTCAAAGCGTGCCAGGTGAGCACAGTACTTCACCAATGTCACATAGAATGGAAAAGACATGAAGGAGATTCGTCGTTAAAATTAGATCATTAAGCCATATTATGTTATAATATATAAAAAAGGGAGTAAATCTTCATAAACTTTGGACCTACAACAAAGTAAAATAAGTGGTTAGTAAATTCAAGTCCATAGTATAATGTTATTACACTTAATTTATTTATAATTTAATAATTATTAAATTTACAGGTGGGCATGGTTCACCCAAATCAACACCAATCGCCATCCAACTACTCTCAACAGGATCTTCATTCGAGCATGCCACGTAAGTTATATAAAAAAAAATATATAATTAGGGACCATTCAAATATTACGTAAGCAGAATTTTAGTAATTATTAACCTCTAACTCCCCCTTGAAAATAAAGGTAAGCAAAGCTCTTACTCCCCCCTCGTATGCTTACGTAAACATTACGATTCCATTATTTTGGGGAATCCCTGATTATGCTTTTAGACCGTTTGGAATCTGTTTATTTTTAAAAAAAAAAACCTGAAGTTTTAAGGTTTTAAAAAAATAAAGCATTAGCAGGTATATAAGGAATAGAAATTCGTAAAATGCCCCCGATGCCCACTACCCCCGAGAAATGGGTGGTCGCAAAGCGTTGAAAATAGTTTTTTTTTTAATTTCTGTCTCAACACAACGTCACAGCGTTCTATCGAAAAATGTTTTCATCAAATCATCAATGTTTTCAAAAAGTTGTAGTTCAAGTAAAAATCTACAACTTTTATAGATGACACTTTTGACAATAACTTTTTTCAAGAAACTTGGTTTTTAATTTTTTCTTGGATTTTTATTTTTAATTTCTACAATAATCTTTTGATTTTCATGAAACTAGGAGAACTAGAATGTAATCTCCGAAATACATATAATAAGCAAAAAAAAGTCATGTGTAAATAATAAATAAATAAATATGTTGGGACATTAACACACATCACCATCTAGTTCCTGTGTGTTCTGTAAACATTGATTTGACAAATCAAAACCTACTAAATTTTAATTAATTATCGTTAATAAATAAATATTGCTGACGTAATCACCATCCAGATCTCCCTTTCCCCATGTCATCAAAAATAAGCCTTTGTCATATACAGGGTCATTTTTAATTTACTGAAAACCTTTTGGGAATACACTATTTACAACATAACAACACCTAAAAGAAAAAAAATATCTTAAATTTTACAAAAATAAAAATATTTTTATTGCAACTTCTAAACGGTAATAGTTCAGCATTAGCAAAAGAAAGCGTGTCTCCGATGGAGGGGAGGGGTGGAGGGGTGTATGAAGCCGCGCTTACTCATTTAAACTTGGCCAGATGCTAGAACTTTAAAGTTTAGAAGGTGCAAAAAAAAATTTATTTTTGTATGAAAATAAAAATTTGAGAAATATTATTTTTTCTTGTTACAGATGTTGTTGTTATGATGTAAATAGTATATTCCCAAAAGGTTTTCAGTAAATTAAAAATGACCCTGTATAAATATTTTAGTATAGATAAATGAAACTATCAAAACAGGGGACAATTTTAGTAGAGTTAGAAAGTTAATGATTTATTTTAATGAACTAAAGGTAGTGTTTTGTTTTTCATCAACACAAGTAAACTTGAGAAAATATTAATGAATAATATTTATATTTCAGCTCCACCGTCTCCACTTATTGGTTCTGATGGAGAGCACAGCCAGCACTCTATGAGCCTACCTGGACATGTAAGTGATATTTTAATATTATTATGTGTACTATATGTCTACATGTCTGTCTGTCTGTCATATTTCCATGAGTACAATATTTTATATCCATGAGTACAATATAACTTATTTCTAACTTACTAAGGGTTACCTTTAAAATTTTAGCCTTATTTTGGATGAAATTGTTTCTGCTATCGTTCATTTCGAATTAATATAATATTTTATTTCCCATTATTTAATAATTCCTATTCCTACGGTATTGGTCGCAGTTGTAATAGCCTTTGTGTTGAATTTCATCCAAATCCGTCTTATCAGTAAGGAGTAATAAATTTACATACACACACACCAGTATAAAAGTATGTTTATCGATAAATAAAATTGAAGTATCTTTTTGTAATGTCCAAATAACAGGTTTTGATTAAATGTATATGAATTTTTTAAATTTTTGTTGGTCTGCTTGTTTCGGCTAATCTCCGAAACGGCTGGATGATCGGTGGCTAGCTGGATTTTGACGGCATTTTCACTGGCAGGTAGCTGATGTTATAAGGCTACTTTTATTTTAAAAAAAGAATAAGGGTTTCACGCAAAAAATTAAAACCCATGAAATGAAATCTGAATGAATCATGAAATCTGTGGATGAATCATGAAATCTGTGGATCTACTGAACCGATTTAGATGAATTTTAGTAAGAAGATAGTTTGAGACCCCGGAAAGGACATATACTTGAAGGATACTTTTTATATCTTTTCGATTTTTTTGCAGCCAGTTCAGTGCATCGTAATACGTGTACATTGTGTGTGTTTGTCCGCAGCGCGCGTCGTCGTCGTCGGCGTCGGGCGGCGGGTCGGCGCGCGGCGGCTCGGCGTCGCCGCCGCTGCCGCCGCCGCCGCTGGACGACGAGCTCGCCGCCGACGCCTTCGGCCGGCCGCTGCACGTGCAGGTACTTTTGTCGTCAGGCCGCGCGCACTCTGGACACGAATTTGTATCGTGCTTAAACGTATGATCGTACGACGAATTAGGTGCGCGCGTTGAATACGTTTTCTCCGTCAAATAGGTTTCATCCATTTTTAATTTTCGACACACGAAAGTGTTTTTTTTAAATCGCAACGAGTTTGGATTGTTTTCTGACGTCGGACCTACACGTATATGTACCTACGGAGTACGGGCCGACCCGCGCCGGTCCGCGCCCCCCACGGTACTAGAAGGTCGGGAGCGTGCGTGTCCGCGCGTGTTCGCACACTTAAATTCGGACGAAAACGTATCCAAAGTGCGCGCGGCCTTATTGTCTAATTAGTTTAGCTGTCATAATTTGTCAATAGATGGCGTTACGTGTAGGTTAAATCGTTCTATTAATTAAACACGCACATCGATACTACGACCCGAGTCGATAGAATATTATTTTTTGAGTTTGTTATTTTACAGATATTAATACAGTGGTTAGTGTTACAGTACTAGTGAGTGTTTTATTTTTGTCGGAACTTGGACCCCGATAGTGACTTTTGACAGTTATTATTTTTATGTTAGCAAATGTATTTACGCATACCACATACATATGTACATATACAGGTATTTTTTATATTAGGAAATGTATTGTTTTGCATACCACTGTGTGAGTATCAGTGGCCACTGTACGTACGGATGTCGTTGGGAACGAAGAGTTCTCGAGTGGCGCCCACGTATCGGAAGGTAAAGCGTGGGTAAGCCTCTCACAAGGTGAACCGACGACTTGGTCAAAGTCGCTGGAACCCACTGGATGTGGATGGGACAATACCGGCGGTCATGGCAATCTTTAGGAGAGACGTATGTCCAACAATGGACATCCTTCGGCTAAGAGAAGGGGTCATGTGGGACTCACTACATAAGCCAGTACCTACTACCATCTAAACGTTACCTTCCTGGCTTCATGGGGCGTCTTAGAATTACTTACGCACTCAACCACGACGCTCCAACGACAGACCTACCGAGGTAGACCTCAAAACTAGAGGGTTGCTCTCAAAGTCCACTATTAAAGAAGTACCAAAAGCAATCCGCATGATATACCTCCCAAGCGCCTGGCTTACCTTCACGCCCGGCTGGATTGCCCGCTGCTATTGAGGCCTCCGTCACGACAAAGTGAACATATATTGGGGGAGATATGGTAAACTAAGAATAATAAAAAAACAATAAGCCTGTGGTAGCCCAGTGGTAACGTGCTCGCTTGGATAATCAAGAGAAGTGAGTTCAAATTTCAAGCACTTCTGGTTACGCGATTTAGGCGAAATATATTTGTACAGTGAACTGTTTGACATGAATATATGTATGTATGTGTATTTTAGTTAATCATATAAAAATATCAATGGTTTTCAATGTATTAATTAAAAATTAAAAATGTTTTATCAAATTTTACACCTACTGCTTCCAATCTATATAACATATAACAAGTAATATAAATTTGACAAATATTTCAGAACAAGATGGGCACTCAGTACACAAACGCTGTGCCGGCCATCGTACCCGACGAGGAAGATTTACCTGGATGGGTGCCTAAGAACTACATCGAAAAAGGTATTGTTTTCATTATGTTGTTTATTTTTAATTAAACATAATACGAAATTAATAATATTATTTTAATTAAGAGCTTGCGTTGTGATCACTAAAGGTAGCAACCAAGTTTAATCAATGAAAAGTCAAATCAAATATACCACCAACTTTTTTTATAAATTAAAAAATATATATATAATATCTCGAATGATCTATTTTCCTAGTTATTTTTGTTAAGTATTATTATTTATAAAAGTTGTTGTTTATTGTTATGTTACAATTTTAGTTATTTATCCACTTTTGTTGTTTTTAAAAGTTACCAACACGAATGTTCAAAGTTATTCAGTAAAAAAGTTTAAAGATCACTGGCTTTATGTTTACATTTTCTCTCATGCCCAATACATTATGTATTCAGTACTTTTCTCAATGTCCCACTGCTGGGCACGGGTCTCCCCTTAATAAGAGGGTATCACCGCGCTAGTCAAGTGCGGATCGACAGACTTTACATGTCTTTCGAAAATTAGCTAGAATCTCTTAGAATTTATTCCTTAAATATATTTTCTTATGAACATAGGTTATAATAACTAATAAAAATAATAACGTCACTTTAAACAAAGTATTTAAATATATTTTACTATAAACTATAGATAATACGATATTTTGTTTCAGTGGTGGCCATATACGACTACTACGCGGACAAAGAGGACGAGCTGTCGTTCCAGGAGAGCGCAGTTATCTACGTGTTGAAGAAAAACGACGACGGCTGGTGGGAGGGCGTCATGGACGGCGTCACGGGACTCTTCCCCGGCAACTACGTCGAGCCTTGCGTCTGAGTCTGCCTTGTTTCATGCTTTATTAGCCCTTATTATTATAAGTTATATGTTATTGTATGTGATGAATTGTATAACGTAATCAAAATTAATATTTAACACTGCCTTCACACGGCATTGTCCTGCACGTTTTTTTGCAGTATACATCTTAATACATAGTGGCACATACATTGTACATAGAACCGTTCACACGTCTTTTGTACTGCAAAAAATCGTACGCCGATTATACGTTTAATCGAATACTCACCGGACTTGTCAAGCAAATCGAATGAACTTTTAACGTATTCGGTTTACAGTGGCGTATAATTTAGCTCTGTCTCAACGTGTGAAAACTGTGGATATTCGTTTTTACACAAATAAAAATCTACCATATGAACACCCGGCTGATTGTACGTTTAAAATCGAATACTAAAAAACGTGCCGGACATTGCCGTGTGAACCCACCGTAAGGTATACAGAAATAGTTCATATACTTCTTGTGCTTATTGTATGAAAATAAAATACTCTTTTATTATCTTAATTTTGCACTAGCGGACTCACCGTCGCTTTGCTCGGGTTCGTACCTTGGTACGTTTTAACGGTTAGTGTGGAATAGATAGACTATTATATGACGTATTAGTATATATATTATACATAGGTATGACCTACCTGACCACTTCGGACAATTGGCCTCTATTTTCCAAGCAGAAGTCTATGCTATTCTAGAATGTGTAGAAGCTAATCTGTCTAAGCACTACACAAATCAAACTATCTATATATATTGAGATAGCCAAGCTGCACTACTAGCGTTGGACTCAAACACAGTCTCATCAAAGCTAGTAGAGCAGTGCCTGGACCGACTAAACCTCTTAGCAAAAAGCAATAAAGTAGTGTTAAAATGGGTACCTGATCATGCAGGGGTAATTGGCAACGAGTGTGCCGATAAGCTCGCTAGAGGGGGAGCTCTTGGCATACAGCAGAGCCCCGAGCCCTTCTGTGGAATACCTAAGAGCCTAGCTCAAAGAACCCTAACGATAGTCTCAAGACTGCGAACAAGGCTTGGACTGAATCAAATGGAATGAGTCACTCCAAGGCATTAATTAGAGCCTACGACAAAAGGTTTAACAATCTTATGCTAGGGCTAAACAGAATAACCTTACGAATACTGGTAAGGGCTTTTACTGGACACTGCTGCTTAAATAAGCACATGTTCAACCTGGGGCTGAGCGAAACGCGAGCCTGCAGAATTTCTTCATCTTCTGTGGGAATGTGGACCGCTCATGCACAAACGCAGTATTCATCTAGGAAAACAATTTCCAAGCCTAGATGTAATAAAAGAGTGTAACCCTAAGAAAATCCTGCAGTTCTTAACATCAGCAGGGTTTAGTTGTTCACTCTAGTACAAAATAGCGGCGATCACAATAGACCAGAAATGGTCGCAGTGACACGAAATAGCCGCAAAATAGAAATAAAAAAAAATAGGTATGATGAGTTTTGTATCCCTTACTTGAGAAATGATTGATTCCCCATATAAATTTTCATCCCCCTTCTCACTCCCTTAAGGGATAATTTCCGGGATAAAACTATCCTAAGTCCTTCCCAGGGTCTTAAACTATCTTTATACAAAATTTTGTCTAAATCGGTTCAGCACATTAATTTAACCATTACAAAAATATTTAAAAAAAAAAACTATTTTTTTTCTCTTTATAATATTAAGTATATAGATTATTTAGTTTGTCTTTTTGTTTTAAAAATGTCATTCAATATATAAAATATTGATGAATTTACAAATGTATTTTTTTTGGAGTACACAAAATCAATGATTTAAAATTGTTGCTCCAAATAGTATTTATTTAGACTTAGTTGTTCATTCTTAGACGTCATGTTCATTCGTATCTAAATGTATATAGGACGTTTATTATAACTAGTATGGTAAAATCTCTTTTTTTATTCATAAAACCGTCACAATTTGCATGATTCTAAATTATTATTTTTTAATTTTAAGGCAAAAAATTTCTTGCCCCTAAAGCTTGACGTAATATATATTTCATAGCATTCAAACAGTTCATAAATGAATCTGTTCATTGTGTAATAAGATTTATTTTTAAATGTAAATTGTAGTAGTAGTTGTATACTATATCTACTGAATCATTTCACTGGTAATATATTTATTTGCAAATGGATGTAATGGATCACTTATTATATTGTAATTTTAGGACACCTTTTGAAAATAACTTTTATCTTATGGAATATATATGTTAGTAATTTTGCTATCGTATTTTAAGTTAATTGTAGATTACAATACAATGAAAGTAACAATAATTAGAAGTAGGTGAAATTATTACTAACTTTTTAGAATTATTTCTTGTATGAGTTTTGTATTTGTAAAGATCAACTTTACTGAAGCATCATCGCTTCAAATTAAAATAGCACTAATGATTTTAATTTGATTGAAATAGTTCTATATTGTATATCCAAATATGTTTATTGTCCGCATTCCTATTTATTCTTAAGATTTTAATTATTTAAATTAGCTTGTAAGTTTCGTTTTCCTCTTTGCCTAAACCTTGTAAATTTTTTTTTGACAAATTTATACAATATATGCCATTTTTTTATGTATAATGAAATATATTAAACTCGAAAGGTATTTTTAATTATATTTTTCCTTTGTGAATTCATAAAACACTCGTAATCACTGCTTCATTTGTACATATACACATATAATAAAAAAATGTCGTATTAATGAGACGTATTTGTCATTCTGGACCACAATGTTGAATTTGCAAAATGTTGGATTCTTATGATGTTGAATTCGCAAAATGTTGACTCCCAAAATATTGAATTCGTAAAAAGTTGAATTTACTGGACCCACAATGTTGAATTCCTAAAACGTAGAGTTCGTTAAAAGCTGAACTTGCAATATGTTTTTTTTTAATAATCTATTTCTGATGAACAAAGGTTGGCTGGATGAGATCTCTTCTAGAGATAAGTCCACCATTGCATACAACTATTATATTAAAATGTCTGTATATTGTAAGTGCAATAAAGAATATTTTATTATATAAGTATGTTGAATCCCAAAACGTTAATGCAAAAAAGTTGTATTCTAACGATCCGAAAAACAATTTTCATGTGATTTTTATGAATATTGTTCGTTACCATCCCACCGATAGACAAGTCTCCATCTCAAGTTTGCATACTTATATTTATTATAACAAAACTCTTTCGTTTTATAAATTCTCTGTGCATCGATTACTAGTAGTATCTAAGTGGCCACTTGTAATAAAGTTATAAGTGATTTGTCATCCTTTGCTATTGTCAATCCAGTTTATAATTTCCTGTTCATTTAATATGAAATTAAACATTATTTAAAGTTAAAATATAAAATAAAAATATTATGGCTCCTTCCAAAGAAATTGTGTTTTCAAAAAATCATAAGAATAAAGATCTTCTAATTGTAAAAGGCAAGTGGACACTAACTCAAGACGGTAAGGCGAATCATAACGGTACGACACGGTGGAAGTGCACACATCGTGAAATATGTACAGCTACCGTAACCCTAAGCACGGATAAAACAAAAATAATACGTGAAAATAACCATAAGTGCTTGATCGACCAGAATAAGATTCAAATTGCAGGGCTTTTATCTGCAATGAAAAAAGAAGTTTGCACAAATTTAAATCCTGTTCAACAAATTTTCGATGACATGTCAACGGATTTTCTTGAGCAAAACCCTAATATATCTGCAAACCAATTACCAACATTTTCCTCAGTGAAAAGTTCTCTATATAGGGCACGGAAAAGGTTTTTAGGATCACATAAACTAATTTAAAAAAAAATTGAAGATGTCGTAATTCCTAAAGGTGCGCCCGAAACTTTCAAGATTATTGAAAATGGAAAGAAGGAAAAAATCTTGTTGTGTTCTAAGAAGATGCTAAAATTACTGAAATCTGAGAAAAGTATTTCCTATTATGGGGATGGTACTTTTAGATCGTGCCCCCGACCATTCTATCAGTTGTACATAATACACCTTGATGTTTATTCTAATGATAAAGGCATAAATATTTATCCAGTAATTTACGCTTTTTGCCAAATAAAGCAGAGAAAACTTACACACGGCTATTTCAATTAATTAAAAATGAGCTTGGAGTCCGTATTGCAAGTTTCAAATGCGATTACGAACAAGCTAATATAAACGCAATTAGGAAGGTATATACAGACGCTAAAGTGACAGGATGCTTTCAGCATTTTAACAAGGCAGTTTGGAAAAGGGCAAAGCTATGTAACTTGATCAAGAAAAAATACTCCAGTAGTCTTGAATATAAATATAATAGACATATAGTACGATTGTGCTCTTATTTTGTGTTACTTCCACCGAAGTATGTGGCAGAAGCCTGGCGGCATATTGTAGATACTGCCCCTTATTCTGAAAATTTGCACAATTTTTTACAATATTTTGAAGAGCAGAGGTTCAATATGGATCACAATTTGATTAGTTGTGCAGACGATACCCACAGAACAACTAATTCGTGTGAAGGTTATCACCGAAAAATAAATTCACGACTCCCAAAAACACCTAATTTATTTTTGGTTTTTAAAACGCTAATAAAACAAGCTAATTACTATGATCGGCAAGTTGCTCGGTCTTACTTTTTTCCATACAAGAAAAATAGAAGAGAAAAAGATGTTTTATTTGACAAGAGGTATTCACAGTTATTAAAAAAACTTGAAAAGAAAAAATTGCAACCTTTTCAATTTTTAACAAAAATTATATATATTAGGCTCAAATTAGGATTCTAATTATATTTTCAGAATTTTTAAATATATCTTATTTTTGTTTTGTTATTAGTTAAGAATGATAAGTACAATTTTTCGTTTAGGTGATATTCTGCGGAATTTTTTTTTTGTTAAAGGTAACGAGATTTTTTGTTTAGTACTTACTTTAATAAATGAAAATGTAACACAAAACTTGTTTTTTTGTTCGATGTAATTTGTTTTTTGACTTTTGTTTTTTACTATGTCGAAATGTTCATACAACAAGGAACAATAATGCTACCAACTTATCAAATTGTGGTCTTCAAAATACTGTAGAAAATTGTGCTAATTTTCTGAATCAGGGGCAGTATCTACAATATGCCGCCAGTCTTGTGTCATATACGTCGGTGAAAGTAACACAAAATAAGAGCACAATCGTACTACTATACTTCTATCATATTTATATTCAAGACTATTGGAGGATATTTTCTTGACCAAGTTACATTGTATTGCCCTTTTTCCAAACTGGGGTGGTAACGAACAATAACTATAAATATCACAGATAAAAATTAATTTCAATTCAGATTGTATTTCTATGTATATTGTTGTTCGGATTGTTAGGATAAAATTTTTTGTGTTCAAAATTTAGGATTCAACATATTGCAAGTTCAACTTTTAGCGAACTCAACATTTTAGGAACTTGTCATTGTGGGTCCAGTAAATTCAACTTTTTACGAATTCAATATTTTGGGAGTCAACATTTTGCGAATTCAACATCATAAGAATCCAACATCTTGCAAATTCAACATTGTGGTCCAGAATGGTATTTGTAATGTTCATATTAATATAAAGGAGGTAAATAAAAATACATACTTTATGTGACATATTTACTGTCACCACTTACAACTAATTGAATGACTTCAAATACAAATTGTTCAACACACATCTTCAAATACTCCACTAGCATAATCTTATATCTTATATATGCAAGTAATATCTGTCAGTATAAATGTATATTATATGAAATCCTACAACCTTTTATACATATTCTTATATGTATTGTTGTAACCTTGAACATTTTCATTTGTATAAAGAAATGTGAACCAAAACAATATAAGTTTTACAATAATTATCGAAGTCGAAAACTAAGTATCTGTACTAATTGAAATCAAAAGGCGAAAAATATTCAAAATGTGGGTCAAAAGTTAAAACGAAATTGTTTTTCAAGTCATACTTTGAATGTATTAAAAGTTAAAACTAGTTGCTTGAGTAAATTTGCCAAAATATAAAGTATGTTTAGTTATTTTCTTTATGAATAACAAGGAAATATTTTTTAATACGAATGTGTTTTGTGACATAAATTCAAATTAGCAAGTGCATTTTCCTCATAAAAAATGCAGTTGCTATATATTTAATGTTATAATAATAACTTATATAGCTATTCTTTTTCATCGAGGTCCATATTTTCTGTGGCAATAATATCAGTCTCTTTGTTTTCTTTTGAAGGTTCTTCTTTTATGACATTGCTTTTATCGTCGTCTTTTTCTTTCTTTTCTGTGTCAGTTTTATCTTCTTTAGAGTCCTTTTCATCGTTCTCTGTCCTATAAAAAAATATTTTCTATTTGCAGGGTCTATTTTTACGTTTGTTATATTTATAAGAAATCCAGTGGAAATAAGGACAAAAAATAAGTTTTAATTTGATTTTTGTCAAAATTGTTAGCTATGTTTAGACTACTAATGCGAAAAAAATTGATTTGCCCAATTAAAATTATAAAAATAAACAATCACATGACATCCGGTCTATTTTAAACCAGCTGATGTAGACAGTTGTAAAGTGCAGATTGTCATTAAAACATGCGACATACTTTGATGGTCCGTTGACAACTTCAACAACATCGTCGTCCTCATACTTAATATTGACTACAGCTTCGACCTTGGCTTGGATGCTTTTTAAAGCAGAATGGAAGATTTTGGAGCTCGCCTGTAATGAAAACGGAACTAATCTGTAATTTAATCTTCGTGACAAGTCCGGCAGTTTTGAAAAGGTATTAATGACATTTTAATAATTGACTGCGTACGATCAATAAAAAAGTATAAAGTCAAGAAGTTATGTTCCAAAAAGTTGTACATCTACAACCTATTGTAAAACTTTCTATTACACCCATAAGGTTTAACGTTTTAACCTTAAAAAAGTAATATAAAGTATCACCACACTCCTAAATCCTATTCCAAATAATTGCGGAGTGTAAATAAGTTAAGAGGTGAATGTCATGATAGCTGTTGTCATAACTTTTCTTATAAAAAAGTGACTTTCGGGTCAATGAATATAACTGTAACTCACCACAAGACTGCACTAAAGGGCTCAACTTCTAAACCTATCACTATGAAAATTGATATTTTTGACCACCTTTGCATTCAACAGTATTTTCGTTATCTATGTATATACTTTTATATTGTATAGCTTATTAGTAGGACTAACCGTGAGCTCGAAATCATAACCTAATAGGAAAAAGAAATCATGACAAAAAATAAACAAATCTCAAAAAATGGTACAAACATAAAGTCTGTAATGCCGTATACCAAAACTTAAGAGGCCTATCACAAAATGTATTGCATTCTATGGCATTCAGTTCGGGCGGTCGACGCATCGCTGTTTCTAGCATTTTCTGCAGTTGTATTTAGTTATAAAGAGAACGTCAAAGATGGGCATTAAATTGAAAAATCAGGGTCAAAATGTAATAAGGCCTCTTAAAGCAAAACGAAACAACAAGACTAACGGTGAGCGAGCCGATGCGCGCGCGCGCGGCGGCGAGCGCGGCGCACACGTCGTGCAGCTGCACCTGCGCGCCGCGCTCGGCGCGCTGCGTGGAGGCGGCGGCGGCGCGCGCCGCGCGCAGCGCCGCCGCCGCGTCCGCCAGCGCCGCCTCCAGCCGCGCGCGCTCGCCCGCCCAGCGCGCCGCGCCGCCCACCAGCGCGCCCACGTCCACCACCACCGACTTGTACATCACCATGCCTGACCGATTGAAAAAACATATTATAAATCAGACAACTTCAAAATCAACTTAATTATCTCATTTATCTTAAATCTTGATTTAAAATAATAATGACTTTATTTTGATTTCAGATAATTAATCAACTTAATAAGTCATTAATAATATATTTAAGTCTGCCTTCAACTGGTCATTGTGAAATATGACTTTATAATTTTATGCGATCTAATTGGTCAGGAAGCGTGGCTAGTCCGGTGAACACCGATGCTTCACTATTTTCTTAACGCGAATGAACTATAGTTTAAAATATTGAACGAATTTTGATGGAACTTTACAATAACATAGCTTATATGTACGAGTTACATATTATATAATTTTTAGATATGGCTGAGCTATTTTTGGCTTATGAGGCATTTTTTTTTGTGAATTATTGGCAGACTGGTCAATTTTATCTCATTGGTTGAGTGCCTGATCAGATAAAAATCCGGAAGTTCTGGAGAGTTTTAAGTTTCAGTTTTCTTCAATACTAGGCTATATTCTATATATGTACTAAATTTTATACAAATTCGTTCAGTCATTTTCAACTTTTGCATATGTAATACTAGCGTTTTCCCGCAGCTCCGCCTAAATAGTATTATACTATAATAAACTCAGCGTAACTATAATATTTATCACTTTTTTACATGAAATAAAAAATAGACATTTTTATTCCAATATATGAAGAGAATGTGTGCTACCTAGTAGTAGGCAAAAGTTTGTTTCTTAGAACTCACCAGTTTCACTAACATCTTTTGTTGCAGTGGAATCTGAATTTTCACTTTCGTTTCTTCTGTTAAACACTGGTAGTAATTCTCGGTTGCCCGATGCTATGGTTGCTTCTAGCTCAGCTATCTAATTATAAAATATGAATATATTATTATATAAAGTATGTTTTAATTATTTTGAGCAGAGAAGTAATCTAAGTTTCTCCTTATAACATCAGCTATCTGCCAGAGAAAGCCACTTCAAAATCAGTCCAGAAGTTGCAGCGACTAACCAGAACAAAGAGACAAAAATTTTAAAAATATTTTTTTTCCTTATTAGTATCGTATATACTTTCATATCCATTTAATAAAAAGCTGTTATTTTGATATGACAAACAGACACTTCAATTTTATTTATCTTTATAAATTTTTAACACAGATGAAATAAAACTATATAATAAGACAAGTACAAATAAACCACCTTATAGTTTGTTTTGTCTGAATACGATATGAATAACAATGACGATCGTTGACGTTTATCCTAAAACAAAAGAACCATCTGATGATTTGATCCATCTGACGTTGATAGATTCGTGATTTGAATTTTGTATTAATTTTAATACTATTGCATAACGCTGGTTTAATACAGTACATTCACAGTTGAAACTGTAGAAAGAGAACTAAATGAGAAATTTTTGCTAATAATAATAATAATAATACTAACATGAGGCGGTACTTCGCTGTTTGTGACGGTGCTATCGAGCGGCAGGTCCTGGATGGCCTCGGGAGTGCCCGCGGCCAAGTCCTTGATGGCTTGCATTAGTGATCTGAAGAAAATAATTACATATTTTAATTCACTTATTTCTGTTATTAAATATACATACATAGAGAATAAATGTTTAATTTTATTGTATAAATTATTATTGAGAGTTCTTTCGAAAATTGTAATAATCGGGAACTATTTTGAAGTGAAACCTTCTTAGTCGCGCCATGAGAGGGAAAAAAAGAATTGGCGTTACGATATTTGTAACGGAATCGGTTGTTAGAGATGTGAATAAATAGTCAATTAAAAATTGTTTAAACTATTATATGAATATATCAAAGAATAAATTAAATAGATATTTATAAAAAATACTTCTTTCATTTATTTTTAAATCAGCGATGGAATCATATCAAATGAATATTGTTAAACAATTATTCACTTGGAATGATTGTATTTATTATTATTTATTTTATTAGACTTTATAATTTATTGAATCATTACAATATTTAATTTATAATTATTTATTACATAAAATAATATTTTTTTAGTATCTCTTCTGTCGTAATTATTTAAAACATAAATTGAATTTCATAAAAAGTACGGATAACTATAGATATTGTGTATCAACGTGTATGTACACATTCATACAGGCACTTTTAAATTTTTTATTTTTTTATTTAAAAAAATATTACTTGTAATATAACTATACAACATACGTATATTCCAATAAACATGATACAACATAATATGTAACCACAAAAAATTCAAAACCAAAAATACCAATCTAATATTATCCGATATCAAACAAATATGAATATCAAAATCTACTCACTTGTAACTAAAGCTATCTCGTATACACACTTTCTCCAGAATATTCCGTATCTGGGACCTGGACAGCTGCAGACCTAGGCTCATGAAGAGGTTTTGCAGGTCTTTGCGAGTGATGGTGCCTCCTCGGGACGTGTCGAAGTACACGAGGGAGAGCAGCAGGTAGGGGTCGGGGGGCAGGTCCACCCCGCGACTGCGGCGTTTGGGGGAACTGCTACGTTCGTCGTCGCTACGGGAATCCTATGAATATATGTAAATAATTATTATATTCATACATACAAACTTAAATTTTCATTAATTTGCGTAAAAACTTAAATTTAAAAAGTGCTTCATCTTTTTCTTTGAAATTTTGATACATATATGGCACGGATTTTTCACGGAGAAGGTTTTATATGACATTCATTTTACTCTAACTCGTTAATGTTTGTGCCTTAAAAAGAACTCTTTTCCATAAACATACTCTACTAACCCGTCTTTCCCGCTTCCTCGAGTCACGCTTTTCTTCTTTTTTCTCTTTGTCGTCTTTCTTTTCTTCTTTCTTATCTGGTTCAGGTTTCTTCTCGTCCTTCTTTTCAACTTTCTCCACACTCTTGTCCTTTTCCTTAACTTCCTCTGCTTTTTCAGGCAAAGTGTACAATGTCTTGTAAACATAGAATCCAAAATCCCGCATTAGCATTTCATTGAATAGTTCCGCAAATACGAACAACTGTATTAAAAGAAAATTATATATTACGTTACATTATATTAATTAATGAATCATGCAAGCAATTACACAGAATGAAAAAATATATAAAATATTGCTGAATTATATAGTTTCTACTGAGATATACCATAAAGCCTCAATAATGAAGACTCCACACACAAAAATAATAGTATCAAAAATATTACATCAATCATGAGTATGGTACTAACTATCATTAGCACAAATAAAAAAAAAAGACATTTATTTATTTCCTAAAAATAATAGACATATCTACAAGTTATGAAGTAATAAAATACAAATACGGACACATTATTCTACAACCTTCACAACATGTTATGCCATAAAAAAACTATCTTTATCCACTACTTATCCCTTTTCTTTTTATGGAGAGAAAGGGAACTCCTTTGCTTTCCCCACCATAAAAAGACTTAACAGAGAAATATAATTGTTGAGACTTCGAATGAAGTAAACTATTGAGAAATATCAAAAAAGAATAGCTATTTAAAAATCACAGACAGATATTAAAATATTCATTGAACTAGTAACTTTATAAATGTTGCTTCGCTTGGGTACGCCCTTAGATCCCTAACAGTAGCCTATGTGTTACTCCATATCTATCTGTATAATAAAATTTCATCCGTCTAACCTTCTACGTAGAGAAGTAATAAACATACAGATATACACACACAGACACACACACACATACATGTGCAAACAGATCAATAATCTATATAAATAAAAATGAATCACCAAAATGTATGTACACACATAATTTCGGATCGACTGCACCAAATTGAATAACTCTTTTTTTGTGTTTGTTTTTGTGTGGAAGTTTTATAAAGAAGAAAATTAAAATATTTTTTTTTACTAAAATAAGATTGAAAAGTGAGTGAAATAGTTTTTATTCCGGAAATCATCCCTTAAAGGGATTAGAATGGGGATGAAAGTTTGTACGAGAAAGCAAGTCAGGGACGAATCCGAGCGAAGCAAGGGTGATTTGCTAGTATGTTATAAAAAATGATAAATACCTCAAAGCTGTGCTCCTTATTGTCAGTAATACGGTAGTCCAACAACAGGGACAGGGTCGCCACGCTGCAGCTGAACTTGCCACCCTTGGCCGCGCCGTGCGGATGCACTATTATGTGGGGGGACGCCGGCAACTCGTATTTCGATTTTAATATTTGCTTTTCCTTTTCTATCTGCAATTGTTTTATATAATTATTACAAGCAACACACCATCGCTTCGCTCGGGTTCGTCCCTAGGTACGTTTTAATCTATACTAATATTACAAAGAGGTAAAGTTTGTGAGTCTGTGATGTTGTAGGTGGTGGTAATCTCTGGATCTACTGAACCAATTTAGATGACATTTGGTAAGAAGATAGTTTGAGACCCTGGGAAGGACATAAGATAGTTTTTATCCCGGAAATCATACCTTAAAGAGGTGAAATTGGGGATGAAAGTTTGTATTGAGAAGCAAAAGCTAGGGACGAATGAGTTGCTAGTTAGATATAAAAAACATAGTTATTATCCATCGTTAGCCCTGTAATTTTTTTTTTCTTGAATTTTTCCGATATTTTAACAGTTATTCTGCTATTCGGGGCGGAAACAAATCCAACAAATAAAAGATAATCAAAATCGATCCAGCCGTTCTCAAGTTATAAGTGTTGTAACAAACCCGACTTTGTTTTCTATATAGAGATGTGTAATTTGTTTTTAACTTTAAAAGTTTATTAGTGTTAAGTGGAATTATTGCCTTTTCAGTAATGAAAATCGATCCACATATCGAGTAACTTACAATATAGAGTAATAATACATCCCAATTGTGCATATGCTGGTTTTTTATCATCAGTCAAAATGCTGCTCTGTTTGTCTGTTTTACTTAATATGTATTAAGTAGTCTATATTCATTTTTATAGAAAGGGGTAACTTCCTTAATAGTGAAAGAACACAAACAAATAAATAAATTTATAATGTCTCTCACTCACTCATCTTCACACACACTTTCTCTTACAAGAGACAGGACAACATACTTCTCAATTCATTCTCTTCTTGCCTTTCTTATTAAAACACACAGTTGATGGGACTTAAAAGTTTCTATCAATAGAAGCAAGTTTAAGATCTAAAGTGTACAAAAATTTTACAGTTTGAATCGTGGTAAATCAATTTAAAAAGTTACCCTCTTCTTTTCTTCTTCAATTTCTTTTTCTGTTTTTGGTTTGTCTTTCTTCTCTTGACTCTTTTCCTTCTTATCATCTTTTACTTTTTTCTTATCTGCATCGACAATATCTTTTTTCTCATTCTTGTCGTCTTTATCATCTGAAATGTCTACTGTTGCTTCTTTTGCTGTAATTTATGTATAGTTAAATTAATATTCATTATTATAGTAAATATTAATGCCTAAATAGCTTAAAATTTTGCTATTTTATTATTATATGTACAATATTTTGTTAGAAACTAATATTTTAATGAAATCATCAAACTTGTTATATTATACAAATGAGTCAAGTAAATGTTTATTAGTATTTCACTGTAATAGTAAATGTTTCCAAAGCAATGTTGATTTTTTTTTTGAAATGCAAAAACTGTTTATACTTACGTTTCTCTGATTTATCTTGGTCATTGATTTCTTCTACCGTCTCTGTCTCCTGAATCTTTTCCTTCTTTTCTTCCTGCTCATCATCTTCAACTTCCATAACTTCATCACTTTTTGTTTCTTTTCCTTCTTCAATTTTTAAAAGTTTAGATAATCGGGACACTAATTGAGCACGAAGACCTGACAAAAACATTAATTTATCAGTTACAAAGTTTATGATTTACTGAACCCCAAAACTATCAATATTTAGAATTAAAAAAAACTATTGAGGACAAACTCACTGCTTACACTCCGAGTGTAATTAAGTATGTGCCCAAAAAAGGGAATATGTGTGTGTTTTTTTATATAAAAAACTATCTTTACATAATTGTAAAAAAAATATCCAGCTCCAAAAAACGAAAATTTTGTAGGTATAAAAATTTACTTTAAACGCCCGCCTTTTCGTGCGCTTAGCGTGACATCAAAGTATGATATACACAGAAAAACGACAGTTCAATCTGTAACGAAAAAATCGCTAATCGCTCTGTTATGATAATACTTTGACATCATATTCGGTCAGACCAATGGCGTGCGTTTCAACTACTTCGATTTTCCCACCTATATTTGCACTTTTTAATAGTAATTTTCTAAATCAAAAAGAAATTACATTAAAAAATATTGATATAGGCTTAATTCAAATTCAAGACCAAAGTTTGGCATCTCACAAGTAGTATTTATTGGAGTTTTTTTTTTCTCTCATAAATATATTCTTTTATCAGGAATATGGTCTCAGTCCAGAATATGTAAGAAAAAGATCAAATCGTATGACATAATATTTTTCGTTATTGGGGGGGCGGAAATAAGGCCTTATTCATACACTTCCTTTATTATGTTACTATATTTTGTTAAGTTTTTCGACTTTGTCAACATAATGTCTTAAGTAAAAAAAATGTAATCTTCTTTAACAAACAAAACTAATTTTTAAATCAAACTAATTAGTGTAGGATATATTCTTGAGTATAAGACTAAATACCTTTGCAGCTAACATTACGAGCTCGCAACTCTTCTCTAAGTTGATCAACTTTAATAGTCCTTAGGTCTATTTTAGAATAATGTGTAGGTTCTGGCTTGCCATCCTCATCATCGTCATTCTCATCTATTGTTATCGTACTATCATCGGCAGTCTCCTGAAATACACCCATAAGCTTTATTTCTCATTTACCACAACAACTGGCTCAAGGCAGTAAAAAATCGATTTTATTGATCAAAAATCTAATAATGTAAAATCTCTGGTGCACTATGTATTAATGAATTTAAAATTAAAAACAAAACTAAAGAAGGAGGCTTAAAATGATGCGTAGATAAAAAATCTGCCGTCAGCATATCGTTGCAGCAGGCGTTGTCAGGATATAGTCGAGCGCAGCCGGAATCAAAACCAAACAAAACTGGGAACAAACAATTTGGGATTTGTCCGAGGCGTCGTCCTGGGGCTGCGCAGACGCGGGGGCGGAGGCCGGGGCCGCGGGGGCCGCGGGGGGCGGCGGGGAGGGCGCCTCCTCGCCGTCCAGCCTGCGCAGAGCCGCGTCGCACGCCGCTCTATAGAGGTCGTGGACCGTCGTCCATTCGACCCGCGACGGCTGAGCCGACCACACGTCGGGCAGGAACAACACCACACACTCGAGTCTCGACTTGCCGCCGCCTTCGCGCCAGTAGTAAAACTCCACCATTCGGTACCTGTCACGGGTAACTTCATTATTACATACTCACTGCAAGCTGCTCCCGCATGGACGCACATGTGCGAGTGGGAACATCGCTCTGCCACTTGTGACCCTCGAGGTCTATGTGTGCTGTACCATGATCATTTTATGCTACCACAAAACCGACAGTGTCCTCTTACCTTTACACCTTCAACTTACAGACACTAATATAAAATATATACAATATGTATCTCACAAGAAGAAACTGTCAGTTTTGTTAGGATGAAAGCACAAATAATATGGATTTTCTGGACACTGATTAATTACCAGACTGGGATACAAAGGACACTTACCACTGTGTACAATTGGAGAGATCGATGCCAGTTAAAGCTTTGCAAGTTCTTATAGCTGTTTTAACTAGTACACCAGGGTCACTTTCGGGCTTTTCACCATCCAAGGAAGGACTCCAAGGTCCACCTATAGCAAAGTTTTCACCCGCTTTACCCTTTTGGCCAACCAGAAATTTTATTAAGCGTGTAGGATGCAGAGGTGTTTTACTAGATCGTTTATCCTTTTCATCAACTTTTGTAAGGCCACATTTTTGATACAAGGATTCCAATGTCGGCATACTGATCAACATTACCTAAAAAATAAAATTAATGAATTGTAGCTTATTCTAAATTATTATACATTTAATTAAGTCATTAATTAAAATACAAAAGTGTTATTGTAAATGAGCAAGAATTGGTAACAAATATTGTATGCATAACTTTTTATTGAACTGGAGTGCTGAATGTTATGGCTTTATAAACTTAACACTCTTTCTTCTTACCTTAGCTGAAAATCTGTAGTCTGCATCTGGAGGTTCTAAAATAGACTCATTAGCATTTGGGTTAGGCACATCTTTGCTCATAATGTGATAAGTACAAGGATTATTAATTGAGAATGGTGCTTGAGGTGGGAAAGTCTCTCCCCATTTAACATAAGCATTAAAGAAATCTGATGGTATGTATAAATTTGTGTATCGCTGTGATAGTGTTGGAACATCTATCTTATGACTGAAACAATAGATTGTAAGATTAAGAATAAATCTCAGTGTACAACAGACTGAATTTACATTCACTTTTATCTATACATATAATAAAACTAGCGACTCACCCTCGCTCCGCTCGGGTTCGTCCCTAGTGAAAATTTAGGTTTGTATGTATTTTTTAATGCCCAATCATAACATTTTTTTTGGGGTGGACCACCCTTAATACTTAGGGGTATGGAAAATAGATAGTAGCCGATTCTCAGACCTACTGAATACGCATATAAAATTTGATAAAAATCGGTAAAGCCGTTTCGGAGGAGTACGGTAACTAACAATGTGACATGGAGATTTTATATATAAGATGGTATCAAACCATTTAAAAAAAAAAACAATGACTGTTACATATTGTGTATGGAATATAGACACCAGAACACTGGGGATCTGCCAAGTTGTGCTTTGGAAGATTTATGTAGATATACTTGAAGTACATCAAAACAATTTGCTCGAAAATTGTAGGTCTTAAAGGCATACATAAAAATCCACAATACCATTTGTCTATATTTGCTAAGGTACACTTACATTAACAATTTCTATCAATTTTAAAATGTACCTAGAGATAAACCTGAGCAAAGCAAAGGTAAGTTGTCAGTAATTAATAACAAGAAAATACTACTACAATATAAGTTCATAATTGGGTCAATCATATACTTCAATTTATAAATTCAACATTTTGAAAGAAAAACACTGAGACACTGAAATATACAAGATATACCATTTCTTCTTTAGAGAAATTGAATCAAAAAATGCCTTACATATCAAGTGGTATTCTAGGGACTCTAACAACATATTTAGCAGGTGATGGTTGATGCATTATTGGGCGCTTCCTTGGTGGAGAGTCCCTGCGAGTACGACTATCTCGTCTATCACGTGATCGTGATCGACTCCTTGTACGCGATCGTTTCTGGAATTGGGGCTTTACATTAAACATAGTAAGACATGTCCATAAGCAAACTTTTATATTTTCTCAATAAGTTATTGATTGTAGTGACATATTGTTCAAGCCTCCAATAGCAATGTTGCTACTGTGGCTGTTATAATGATAATTCATTATATTTTACACATAAAACTTGAAACTTATATATGTTTGATGTTATTTATACTCAACAATGTTTATGGAAGTAATTCAAAAGTTTGAATAGGATTCATTTACATACAAGAAAATTTATAAGTTTCATGTATTGGTAACACACGTGTCTTCAAGTTTTCATGCAATTTTCTTTCACATTATTCCATGCAAAATATGGTGGGTAATTTGCATGTTCGGGCATAAGCATTGTGGTCAAGCGGCCAAAGTGCAAGGTTCGAATCTCGGTTGCATACAAAGTTTTTACTTTTTTTTTATATTTATTCAAGTTTTAGTCTTTTAAAAAACAAAGAAAATTGTACGTTAGGCCAAAAACTCCGAGCGAAGGTCGGTAGCCCAGGTACTTATTATATAACCAAGTTAAAAAATAATCTTAGTTTCAATATTGACTATGGATAGGTACATAAAGTTATATTAAAAATAAACAATGTTCTAAAAGTCTTACCCTGTCATCTCTTCTTGAAGGTCGATCATCACGTCGGTCATCGCGGCGTGATAGCATAGACTTTTTGTTAGATGGTGGTGGGACTGCATTGTAGGTATTAGATTTTTGAGGATTGACTTTTTGGTTAGGTCCACCTTTTGGTAGAAGTTGTACACGAGTAGCATTCCATTTAAAGGGCATACTGGGGTTATAAGTAGCTTCAACAAGCACCCTATCGTTTACTTTGGGAATGGCTCCTTTTGGACAGACAGACGTCTGATAAAATACATCATGATCGACGAAGCCGAAATCGTTATGCGTCTTTGTTACGGTACCGGTAAATACTCGCTGTTCACTTGATTGCTGTGTTTGATTAGGTGTATTGTTTTGATACATGTTTGGATTCATCGCGCGTGGTGTAGGATAAGCTACAACATTTCCTGGATACATTTGACCTTGTGCCATTTGGTTCATTGGCATTTGTCCTGCCATTGGCATTGCCATACCACCTTGTGCTTGTATCATGCTTGGATTAAACACAGCTTGAGTCTGCTGAAAAGGCATCATACCTTGTTGAGACATCATTGCGGCATTTGGGTCCATAATCTGCGGATTCATGCCGGTCATGTTAGTGTTCACATTTGAACGAGCCCATGGTGGGTTTTTTGCTCCACTGCCTGTTTGCATTTTTTTTAATGTTTTTTATCTAATTATTTTAAGCATTTAAAGTTTAAATACTGACAATTACCAACAAACACGCTTTGCAACCTCACAACAAACTCAAACTTTAATAAAATGGCCGCAAAATAAAACCACAATCAGTGTTGCCAGCTGGCTGCTCGATCTTCGAAAACATCATAGTGGAAAAGGGAAGATTTCTCGAAAGGAGAGCGCTACACGTAACGCCTATTTACATTCAGTCTGAAGTTAAGCAATTTAATGTGAGATCTCTTTTGTACCTGGTTTTTTGTTTCTATTGTGTACGAATCTTACCTGTGTAATGTACAACAAGTTAGACCAGCTGAAGAAAGAATTAAAAAGGAGAGGTGCAACCTGTGATGGTCCTGTCTTACTGATGGTCGATGAATCAAGTATCAACACACAGAATAAACCGCTGGTCGTAAAAACGTGAAATTTGAACGACGTATTCCTTATACAATATAGGCATCCGAAAAAAAAGAAATTTTTCTAAATTCATCCCCTGAGAGGGTAAAATACGGGATTAAAGATTGTATGAATCTCTATTATCCTTGATGCGAAATACACAGAAAGTGGTGTTTAGCTTTAAGATAAAAAATAAGAAATATATTTATTTGATTTTTTTGAAATTTATCCCTGAAAGGGGTAAAAGAAAGTAATAAAGTTTATATGAATAAAAAAATATTTATGATCCGAATTTCTTGAAGCTTGGTATTAGTGCTCTTTAATACAATTAAATAAATACGTAATTTAACATTTTTTGAAATTCAATCCCATAAGGGGATAAAATGGGGGATGAAAGTTTGTATGAAACTCTGTAATTAATATGTAAAAAAGTACAAAAAATAAAAAAATATATTCACCTGTAGAAGAATAATTAAAATTCAGAAACAATAAATAATAATATAAAAAATAATTATTTAATTAAAATTAATTATTAATTTAACTCAGTACATAAAATGAATGTCAACATAAATGCCTATCAATTAATTGCCGATTCTCTACTAAAATTACAACGCTTAACCGGTTGAGTCATATGAGAAGAAATAGAAACAATCTCTGTTGCTTTACCCTCTTGATTTTGAAACCTGTCTATATAAAAAGATCATTTAAATTAAAGGAAAAATTTAGAGGACTTGATATGTGTTAAAATGGTAAAAAAAATATTTTTGAACATATATTATTTATGACTTTAAACATACCAACGTACTTATAAAGGGTAAACATAATTTAAGAAAATTTATTAATATTCATTGCATAGATTTTTTTATAGATAAATTTATAATAAAAATTTTAAAATATTATTTATATGGGCTTTTTAAGAAATGTGGCTAGTGCAGATTAGGCTTAAGCTTGTATTTTTTATGTATATCTGTCAATTTTTCAGCCATATTTTTATTTATTATTCTGTAGAATCGGTGAATGGAACGATTTCTGTGATTTCGATTTCATATTTTGTTGCTGCTGAAACTCTAATAGTTTTGTTAAAGATGTAAATCACTCTTGTTTTAATTAAGTACTTATTAAAATGGGTACTAATGGTAATGGTCGCCGAGGCGGCGCTAAATTGCCTGATGTGCGCCGTCCTATGGAAGAAGGAGAATGTGTGAGTCTGAACGATGAAAGCCCCGAATTAGATTTCGTTTATGATGATTGTGATACTCAAGCGAATGAAATTGCAGAACTTTACAGCTATACAGAACATCCAGAATTTCAGCTTAATGTAAAGGCATTTGAAGATATAATGGAAGAATTCAATTTTCCTCCTAGCTGGCAAAGGCTTACAAATAAACAACAACGCACTGTCGTAATGAAGCTACTGGAACATC
The DNA here is from genome assembly GCA_951806755.1 of Brenthis hecate. Classification (NCBI taxonomy): domain Eukaryota; kingdom Metazoa; phylum Arthropoda; class Insecta; order Lepidoptera; family Nymphalidae; genus Brenthis; species Brenthis hecate. Next base: position 1,299,611 of record OX638272.1, on the reverse strand, counting down.
TTGATGTCGCTGTAACTGAAATACGTATGAGAGCCACCCGGTGTATTTTATACCTAGCTCAGGGCTGTTGGGCTGAGATGCAATCTGATGCGGAACAGGCTCATTGGGCTCGTCTTAATATTATGACTTTGTATGATATGGGAACATTTGCAGCCTTTGTTGAATTATTAAATCTGGAAATCGTAAGAAGCAATGCTGCTGTAGCATCTAGAAAGCTTGCTGAATCTTTAGCAGACTCTACTAATTTAAGAGTCATTTTGTCTGTATTATATCTTATAACAGAGCATATGAGAACTGAAAAAGAAAACCCAGATTCGGAATATAAACATTTAGTGAAAATGTTTAAAGAGGAAATAGGGACACCGTTTGGAGAAGAATTACTTCCAGTAAAACTTCTTGGTATGGTAACACAGTTATGTGCTGGTACAACTCCACATTTTCCTACTAAAAAGGTTTTATTATTATTGTGGAAAATACTACTTGTCTATCTAGGGGGATCTAAAGAGCTAAAGGGAAGGAAAGCTAGACTTCGTGAAAAATATGGATTACCACCAGTTACTGAAGATACACTTGAAATAATAAAAAGTATGCGCTCAAGCTCACCACCACCTAATGCCACAGATATGTTAGAAAATCAAAACCCTGGTCAAAGAAAACTAAAAGAAAATGAAAGAGCTCTCCGTAGACAAACTTTTATAAAACAAACTTCTTTGGATGAATCAGACGAACAAATGTTTGTTGACAAAGAAGAAACTGGCAATGGATCTGAAGATTACTCAATGGAGTTTCAATCAATGTCTGCAGATAGCATTCAAAATGCTAATGCAAACCAAAATTGTCCCTATTACATGTATATAAAACGTTTTGACAGTCCACCACCACCTCCTCCTCTACCAAGGAGTTTGCCTTGGAAATCAAAAGTTCGCCAAAAAGATATTGATTTGTTTCTGGATAATGTTAGGATAAAATTTGTTGGCTATTCTCTTCCTGGAGATAGGCAAACGATAGCAGGCTTGCCACAGCCCATTCATGAAGGTATTGAAATATTAAAAAAACATATGTATACAAGCCTTGCTGAAGTTCAAATAGAAAGAGAGCTAGAAATAGCTAGAAGTCCTTTGACAAAAGGTGAAAAGGAAGTGGAGGAAACTGAGGCAGAGATTCTGTACAAGGCCATGCAACAAGATCTTTCACAATACACAATTGCTCTATTAAAGATACTTCTGGCAGCCACACCAACTTCCACTGCAAAAACATACTCAATGAATATAATGGCTGATGTTTTACCTGAAGAAATGCCCATGACAGTTCTTCAATCACTAAAACTAGGCATTGATGTAAATAGACATAAAGAAATCATTGTGAAAGCTGTCACAGCTATATTGTTATTGCTATTGAAACATTTTAAGTTAAATCATGTTTATCAGTTTGAATATATGTCAAATCATTTAGTAATTGCTAATTGCATGCCTCTTGTATTGAAGTTTTTCAATCAGAATATATTAGCTCATATAGGAGCAAAGAATACAATACCAATATTTGATTTTCCTGCGTGTGTTATAGGTGAGCAACCTGAACTAACAAAAGAATGCTTAGACATTGGGGACTCATCTGTCCCTTATTCTTGGAGGAATGTATTTTCCAGTATAAATTTATTGAGAATTCTCAATAAATTAACAAAATGGAAAAATGCAAGAATCATGATGCTTGTTGTTTTTAAAAGTGCACCAATACTCAAACGTATATTAAAAGTAAGACATGCGTTGATGCAATTTTATGTGTTAAAACTTTTAAAAATGCAAACTAAGTACTTAGGGAGGCAATGGAGAAAAACAAATATGAAAATTATTAGTGCTATATACTCCAAAGTAAGACATAGACTGAATGATGACTGGGCTTTTGGAAATGAAGTTGATGCCCGGCCGTGGGATTTCCAAGATGAAGAATGTGCTCTGAGAGTCTGTGTAGAGAGGTTTAACAGAAGGAGATATGGATCGGGTGATGATCTAGAAAGTGAATTGGTGCCAGTTGACACAGACCTTAACAGTGTTCTAGATACAAACTTAGAGCTTGACGAGGAGTTCATGATTAATTATGAAATATGGCTAGAAAAAGAAGTGTATAATAATCAAATTAATTGGGATGTCCTACTGTCTGCATGAGTTATGTTAATGTTACTATAATATAGACAACATATTTATTGATTTGTTTATACATAACATTTTAATCGAATCAACAATTTTTTTAATAATATTGATCTGTACTTTTTTCAATGTCATAATTTCCAAAGTGTGTAACATAAGTACTGGGTACAAATGTAAATAATTGGGATCTTTTATTTTGTTTTATGTAAATCAATGGATGTGTAGTCAATATATGAGAAGAACTCAATAACACACTGTTTGTCATTTTGACAAAGAATATAGTAAGGATTATACTAATAAAAAATTTGAAGTTATTTGATATTATTTCGACAACAATTAAAAATAATTAAAGTATCTGTAATAATTGTGTCGGTTTATAATAGTCAATTTTATTATTGTGTGTATAATTAATAGCATCACTTTACACTTGGTCTATTAGTATTCATCAAGCTCAGTTTTACATTAAAGTTGAGTTATTTAGAAAAAAAGTACAGAATTTATTTGAAACTAAAAGTAGTGACTGAAAATTCTGCAATATGGTCAGAAAGTTTTTATATGGAATATATAACTTTGTAACAAGCTTAATTTATCAGATCTAAATTATTTTCTATGTATTAGGTACTTATTTTTTAATGCATGAAATATTTACCATAACTGAGATTATTGGATACAATATTTAAAATGTCGTCGATTATAATTTATGACTTACTAGCGGCTCACCCTCGCTTCGCTCATGTTTGTCTCTAGAAAAACAAAAACAAATTATCCCTCGGGAACCGTATATTTTTCCGGGATAAAAAGTAGCCTATGTGTTATTCCAGACTGTAATCTCTGAGCCAAATTTCATCCAGATCCGTTTAGCCGTTCTGGCGTGAAAGAGTAACAAACATCCATACCCACAAACTTGCATATTTATAATATTAATACGGATGCTATGAATGCGAGTTAGTATAAATTATGTATAGAGTAATAATTAATATTAAAAAACTGATAAAGTAAAATACCTACTTTTAAAGTAAACTTTAACTGATTTATAGAACCTGTATGCAATCTTAGTTGAATGTTTTATTCCTATGTATCCCATTAGGTTCGGTAGATTTAATTGTAGCATTTAAAAATTGACTATGGAATAAAAGAACTAAAAGTTAAGTAAATTTTTAAAAGGATTTAGAATATGAATTAAATGAAATACACAAATGTAGGTATTCAAATAAATGTTACTGATTCTCAACTTTTACTGTTAATACAAACGTGTTAATTTTTTGTATTATTTCGTATACCTTTGTGTAAATTAAATTAAAGAATTGTATATGATATATGTGGTTGGCGTTTCATTGAGCGATCTCAAAAAGTTAAGATGAAAATTGATTAAGTACGTAATAACAATCTAAAGTATAAAAAAAATATTATGGTTAAAAAACTAAAAAACACACTTTTTAACCGACTTCATGATTAAAAAATGTATGCTATTTTGTTTTTTTTATGAACGGGACATCAAAACGAATAAATTGAGCCCAAACTCAAAGATTTTACTAGAAAAAATTGAAAAGTTTAACAGTACATCTAATGGCTTCATTTTTAGGTCATCAGGTAAGTACCTATATAAATTATAATTATTGTAATCGTATTACCCAACTAGCATTGCCCGCGGCTCCGCCCGCGTTAATATGACCAAAACCAAATTCTTAGGTTTTATATATTAGTATACTCGTATTAGTATATTAGTTGACCCGGATAACCAGCTATTACCATACCAAATTTCTTCAAAATCCCTCCAGTGATTTTTCTGTGATGCGGTCACAGACAAACAGACACACAAAAATTCTTGAAACTATAGGTTCGGCCTCTGTTAGCGATAATAATGTGTATTTCAATAAAATTTTCCAATAAATATTTAAAGCACAGATACTGCTTCATTAAATTTTAATAGATGCAACTAATTTATAAAGCCAAAAAGATTGCTTTTTGATAATTTAAACACGGGCAGGGCCGCGGGTAATGTGTGGCTAATTCGTTTATGTTAGTAGTAATTCTAATAAAATCATGGAAAGGTCGAATTTGTACATTCAATTTTTTGGAATTAAAACTACGTATTTTAAAGACACATGGCGACATCTATTGACAAATATCTAAATAATACAAAAATTAATTTCATTAAAATAATTTTTTAATGAATAAAATAGTGCTATTGATATACTTTTTCAAGATTAGCTATTTTTAATAGTTTTTGACATATTTAGTAAGTTAACTTGCTAAAATCTATATAGTATCATCGTTTTTCATTCTAACCAGTTTTAGTATTTTTTCTCAGAAATGAGATATTTTTCTGCGGTAAAAAGTATCCTATATGTTGACCCGGATAATCAGCTATGACCATACCAAATTTCATCAAAATCCGCCTAGTAGTTTTTCTGTGATGCGGTAATAGACAGACAAAAATTCTAAAAACTATAGATTCGGCCTCTGTATCGATAATAATGTCTATTTCAATAAGATTTTCTAAAAAATATTTAATGTAGGTTTGACTTAGAATTTTATTATATCTATAGATTTCGTCTTTACCATAAGAGCACACGGGACATGCCTAGGGCCCACAACCTCATGAGGTTTCCGAAAAGACAACGTTCTCGTTTATTTGTAAAAGAGAAAAAGAAGCTCAATTTTTAGTTTAAACTAGCATTGCCCGCGGCTCCGCCCGCGTTCAGATGACCAAAAACCTAATTCTTAGGTTTTACATATTAGTATACTCTTACAACGTAGTTTTTGTGTTTTGGTATTTTTTCTCAGAAATGAGATATTTTCCCGCGGTAAAAAGTAGCCTATATGTTGACCCGGATAACCAGCTATCATCATACCAAATTTCATCAAAATCTGTCCAGTGGTTTTCTTCTGATGCGGTAACAGACAGACAGACAGACAAAAATTCTAAAAACTATAGATTCGGACTCTGTATCGATAACGTCTATTTCAATTAGATTTCCCAAAAAATATTTAATGTACAGATTTGACTTAGTTAGAATTTTATTATATGTATAGATTACACTGCACTGTAAATACTTAGTCAACTTTTTCTCATTGTAGTTCACTTTTTTACACCATCGAGGTTTTTTATCATACGCATTTTTTTAGTTTTTAAAAGGTCCTAAGTTGTTGTGTGTCCAGAGTGCCCAGCATGGCTTAAGACGGCCCTGGGGTTACCATCGAATTTCAAAACGATACTCTTAGAAAAAATAGGTATATATGTATGTACCTCTAACATTTGTTAACACAATAAAAAAGAGTGTTGAAAAGAGTTCCTTTCCTTTTTTACCCGACTGAGGCGATGCGCAAATGAGGGTTATGTTGGACTTGTATGTATGGATGTGCGGTCCTATCTTTGGGCTTCGCCGCAGTAAGGTAAATAATCAAAATGACTGATTTCAGGTGCCATTTTGTCTTGAAAATGTTTTTCTTCCAAACCTAAAGAGTGGGATATAAAAATGAAGGTTTTTAAGAAGCAATCACAAAAATATATACAGCTTATATATTTCAAAAATAATTTATGGTAGGTAAATTGTCAAATAACTCCAAAGGCCTAATTGAATAAAAATAAAAAAAAGGAACAAAGTACAACATTATGGAGTCGGAGACATACCTGTTACGAAGATATGCATATTATATGTTTTACGAGTAGGTATTTTGCTGCAAATCTTGCAACATATGGTATATACGTAGTTCTTAGTTATATCTTTTTAGTTCGCTTTTTCTTGTCGATTTTTTTATTCTAAGTTATACCTATAAAATAAAGTCGCAGTTTGTGCATATCTACACACCTACTTGATGCAGTTTTCAATGATAACGAAATCATTCTTTAGCGGAAATTGTATGTAGGTAGTGGTTTGTAGGTCCGTTAGCAGGTTCAGTTTGGTAAAGTTATAAAGTAAACTCAGCGTATTATATATTATACAAACTACTTTGCTTCTGGTACTTTCAAGAGCAGTGATCGTGAGAGTTCAGCTCGTAGTACAGGGTGGAAAGAAGGTTAATCCTATGCCTGGGGATTCAAAGTCGAAGTTACAGCATTTTCCAATGTTAACAAAACCTTTTAAAATTTATAAGGCCGTGGTATGTAGGTATATAATCTAATATATAAAATTTCCATGTCACAATGTTAGTTACCGTACTCCTCCGAAACGGCTTTACCGATTTTTACCAAATTTTATATGCGTATTCAGTAGGTCTGAGAATCGGCTACTATCTATTTTCCATACCCCTAAGTGATAAGGGTGGTCCACCCCAAAAAAAAATGTTATGATTCGGCATTAAAAATACATACAAACCTAAATTTTCACATATAATAAAATTTAAATATTGTAATATATAAAAGAAGAATATAATACAAACTGATGTAATGAATATGGTTTTATTTCTTTTTATTCCCGTATAATATTTATTTACGTTCAGAAAATGAAATTTAATACTAAAAGCAAATTTTCTTCCGAGCTTCGAAGATATAATAAAAAAGGATTTTAATAGCTCTGCAACCTGGGTTTGTTCTCACGTCAAACGTCGCTTCTTTGACATCTAAGCATTTGTAATATTAGGCATATAATGGATCCGCTATCCGCCCCGTCGGGGCACTTAAGAGCTGGGGTGAATCTGTTGTACAATAACGTTAGTAATTTAAATTGATAGCCCTACATGTAATCATAACTCAAATTTATCTTGTTTTGTTTACTTATTACGACTTGATTAGTGTTGGATTTCAATAAAAATACCTTACTTATATGAAACGAAATTGAAAACCTGTAGGTAATCATAACTTATCCTATAAAATAATAATCCTATGCTTCCGAATTTAGTTTGGTATAGTTATAAATTAGGCACCTACTTATTGCTATGTAAACCCGAAGTAGTTATGTCTATATCGTTTAATAGACCAATCGGATCCGTTTATTTTTAAGAGAAAAAAAATATATTGAAACCTGAAGTTTTATGATTTAAATATGTTAGCAGGTATATAAGGAATTGAAATTCGTAAACTGCCCCCAATGCCCTATATATGCAAATGCCCTAAATATAATTCTACCCCTGAGAAATGGGGGGACGCAAAGCGTTGAAAAATAGTTTTTTTCAATTTCCGGCTTCTATCGAAAAATGTTTTTTTTTTTATAAAAGTTGTAGGTTTAGTAAAAATCTACAACTTTTATAAAAAGTACTTTTTACAATAACCTCACACTTTTCGAGATATAAATGTTTCGAGTAAGCGAAATTTAAAATAAAACTATTTTTCAACGGTTTGCGTCCTCCCATTTCTGAGGGGATAGCTGGGCATAGGGGGCACTTTACAAATTTCTATTCCTTATAATAATACTTGCTACCATTTTAAAATCATAAAACTTTAGGTTTTCAATATTTTGTTCCCAAACCGGATTCCGATTGGGCTATATAATATAACATTCGAAAATATTGAGGTATCTAAAATATTATTGTTAGATAATTTCAATGAATCCGGTAAGTATCTATAATTTCGGGGATTTTATTATCGGGGTTGTTTTGTTTTTAGTGGAGTCATTTCGAATAATAATCAGTTCAAAAGATGAACGGACAAACGTGACTTTGTATGTACCTATGGTGACTAACTAACCTAACCTTTTTCAATAGATAAACTGGCTTTCTTTAACTGGTTTAATATAAATCAAACTTTATGGGATTAACACATAAAATTATATAAAATATTATAAGTAGGTGAACTTAGCATAGATAGATATTTTAAATAATACGCAACATATATTTTGTTGGAAAATCTGTTAACCACCTGAGTTAAAAACGTTAACAGTTAGGACCTACGATACAATCTTAATGCTGAAGAATTTTCTGCTCTATAACCCGTGTAATATCTCAGTTTAATGGCACAGCGAATGGAAACTTGGGTTTTTATTCTATATCTAGTCCCATGACATTCATACATGTGTTCTGTAAAATGTCACTGGGAAAAATTATTTTAATTTTTATATTTTTGAAAATAGTTATCGCAAACAGAATGATTGAAGATGATTTGAATGTGGATGATATTTTGCGGACCGACTTAATGCCAATATATTTTATGGTGGACGCAAAAAGTAATAACGTAACTGAAAAAACCAAAATCAATAATCAAATGCCTGCAGTAAATGGTTCAATAGATGCAGCTTTGTCTACATTGGATTTTCACAGGTACATTTGTATTATATTCAATTTAAAATTTCTGTGTATTACTTGTTAGGTATATATTAATATTTATAATTCACATAATATTTAAAAGTGTTGTTTTATATTTAAATATTATTAAAATAAAAATCGGTCAAATGTTAGTCAGATTCGCACACCAAGGGTTCTGCAACATTAAGGTAAAGTTTCTTGTGATGTTATACGTATTTTTTCAGATTTTTCTCTTTACTTGTGCTATAAGACATTGCTTCTTGCCAAATTTCATAATTATAGGTAAACGGGAATATCTAGGTTTTGATTTCCTTCCGAGTTCAAGTGAGCTTAGCGAGCTTAAAGTTTATCAAGTTTAGCGAGCGTTAAAATCTGCGACATAAACGACCGAATCTTTTAATTGCATTTACTTAGAAGATTGATTTTTTCGCAGATCCTAAGGATTGCAGACCTGAGTAATTGATATAATACTAATTGATAATTTCAAATTGATACCTCCACGGGTTTCTAAGAAAAATAGTCTTGGTAGACAGACCGACAGAAGTGACCCTCTAAGGGTTCCTTTTTTCCTCTTTAAGTACGGTTCTGTACAATCTGATTCTATTGGACTTTAGTAGATAGGTACTGGCTTTTCTAGCCGGTGCGTCCCATATAACCACATGTATGCATTTCATTTCATGAAAAAGTTTCTTTGTCAAAACACCGTTTCAGCCACAGTTCAGCAATTTTGTACAAATTATGTATAATATATATCGACTAGCATTGCCCGCGGCTCCGCCCACGAAAATTCTTGGGTTTTACGTGTTAGTATACTCTTAAGATGCAGTTTGTGTATTTTTTCTCAGAAATGAGATATTTTCCCGCGGTAAAAAGCCATGCCAAATTTCATTAAAAGCGCTCCAGTGGTTTTTCTGTGATGCAGTAACAGACAGACAGACAAAAATTCTAAAAACTATAGATTCGGTCTCTGAATCGACAATAATGTCTATTGCAATAAGATTTTCCAAAAAATATTTAATGTACAGATTCGGCTTAGATAGAATTTTATTATAGGTATGTATGTATAGATAGATATAGATAAGCGATATGTACTCGAACTAAATTTTGTATTTTCTCTTGAGAATGAGAAATTTTATCGGACGTAATTGTTAAATATGTTAATTTTTAACCCTACGCTGATACTAATAGTTTGTGCGTAAATTATTAATGATAGACATTTTTAAATCGAGGACAACTCGGCTTAAACGGTTATTGCATTTTCCCTTGGGAACGAGATTTTTTTACAAGGTATCCTGAACGTAATAAGTACGTCGTCATTATACAAATTTAGCAAAAATTCACCCGTGCTTTTTGCATGAAAGCATACTTAAGTACACATAGGTATACACACAAACAGACGTACAGAAAATACATAAGTCATTGTTTTTTTAAATATTTCAGGTACGTATTTCGCTATGTTACAATTTTATAATTAAAGATTTTTTTACATTGAATAACGTCAAAATAGTTTTTTTTTTGTATGGCAGAAAGTAGATAATGAAGTACTCGTATAAGGAGCAAATTCTGCGTGATTTTTTCGCATGATCTGCTCAAAGCTCATTAACAAAAAAAGAAAAGAAATATAATCTTTTATTTTTCAGAAAAATGATGAACGAGTACCAATGTAGAAATTATGTCGCAAAACAAATATTAGAGGAAATGGGCAAGAACGTGTTACAAAATAGAATTGGAACACCGTTTGAGAGTTTTGATATAGGAAAGAGTGTGTTTTCTAGGCGCTCTCAAGACATAAGGAACAATCTGTTATATGATGCTGGTTCTACTAATTATCAGGAGTGGTTAGCTAAGTTAGTTACTTTTTATATGACATGTGCCATCTAGGTAATATTACAAGAAATAAGTTAATATATACAACATAATAATCTATAAAAGACTTTTGCCCGATTTCACCAAGAACCTATAAGCTATACATATGGGATCCCTAGCTTAAAAGTCCCCTAAAGTAGCCCCTAAATTAAATTTCGTTTTACGATCGTCTTTAAGCTCATATTTTGGGCTTTTTAACATTTAGGTGACCCCTAACTGTCGGAGAAACAGAAACTGTCCCCTAATCGCCCCCTAACTATGCTTAGGGGATCCCTTAAACTTAGGTGACGTTGGTGAAATCGGGCATTTATCTTTTAAAAGTAGAAAGTGTAGCAATATGAAGAATAAAAATGAATAATTTTCATTGCAGAGTAATGGCATTAAATGACGTTTATCGACATTATAATGTGTCTACGAATTCAGTCTTTAACATTTCACAACAACCAGGATCATCACTTCTTCGTCCAGAAGCAAGAGACGGTTATGAAGTGGCTGAGGGCACTGACACCCTGGGAGGCAATGATGGATTAGTGTATGACGTATCAAAGCATAGTATGAACATTTTTTTTATTATTAAAACGTTAGTTTAGGTTCACTTTTAAGTCATATTTAGTGAAATCTTAAAACTCGATTTTAAAGAATCTGTTATTACTTGAACCTTTGAGCTTGGGGCTTGGGCTTACTTGATTCGTTTCGACGACATTATACGTAGTAAAAATATTATTTAGTATTTTGTGACTATGGCTTGATCCTCCTCGTATAGAAAGGAGGCCCGTTCCCAGCATTGGGACGAATGATAATTCCCATGAAATGTACTGAATATATACATACACACACATGATATTTAACTTTATGATCGAGCGAATGCAGGTTTTTTAAGTTTAAGTAAATGAGAAAATCTTTCTAAAACGTTTGAAGTACCTATAGTTATATATTTTACATATAAGTAGTAAGATTTATCATACTTAATTTGTCACATTATAATATTCAGGTGGCGGTTATGAGTACTCTATACCACCTCCTCCACCACAGCTATACCATCATCAAGTACCACAGGTACACGAAGTCCACGAGGAATACAGTGTGGAACACTCTCACGGTCTGGGCCTAGCTGATCTCTTCGAAATATCTCTTACAGGCATCGCTTTCTTGTCATTTGGAATGTTTGTTTTGCAAGTGCTTTTGTGCATTACTATGGTAAGTGTATATTTGCTTTTGTTAAAAAAAAAAGATTCCGACAAATTTAGAACCTCCTCCTTTTTGGAAGTCGGTTGAATACTAGCTGACCCGACAGAATATGGACAGGGCAACTTTTGATGTTATCCTGTCCAAATTTCAATAAAGTTTGTGATCTTTGGATTTGTATAAAATTCCTATAGAATAAAACACTTTCAGTGTTCCTGAATTTCTCGATTACCCGGGAATATTAATAACTTTTCCAATTTTATCCCCTGATACAAACATTTAAAAAACCGCATTGGTCCAGCCGTACACATTATTCATTAAGCTTACCAACGATCAGTATCTTATTATTATATACCTATAAGAAGATAGGTACTACACCAATAAGGCTTATTATGAACAAATCCTATTACACTCATAGTAATGACATAGAGTGGCTTAAGCGTAAAAATAATATTACTAAAAAATAATATTACTATGACGACACGTTTGGCTCAGTTTGTAGTGACCCTACTATCTGTGCCAGCGGTCGCGGGTTCGAGTCCCGCTGGGGGCATTCATTTGTGTGATGAGCACGAATGGTTGTACTCCACTCATGGGTGTTAATATTTATAATATGTATATATTTAAAGTTATATGTATGTAGTGTATCAACTATTTGGTATCGAAAACACAAGCCTCGTAGCTTACCATGGAACTAGATGGTGCTGTGTATTAATGTCCCAACATATTTATTTATTTACTAGCGACTCACCCTCGCTTCGCTCGGGTTCACCTCTAGAAAAGCACAAACAGATCTATCCCACGGGAACCGTTTATTTTTCCGGGATAAAAAGTAACCTGTTGTTAGACCTGCAATATAAGGTATCAGCATGCCAAATTTTACTAAATTAGGTGCATAAGTTGTTGTGTACTGAGCTGTATAAGTTACTATAGTTTTTTAAATATCCCACGGGAACTCTTTAATTTTCCGGAATGAAAAGTATCAAATTTCATTTAAATCAGTTGAATAGTTTCGGAGATTAGCCCGTACAAACAGACAGAGAAACAAAAAAATTGAAAAAAATCTGGATTTGTTCTATTTTTCTCCTTACGGGATGTAAGAAGAGAACTGACTCGGTTTTTAGCATTTTTTTCTATCACCTATGTACGGACATTCGTCCCCTACAGTTTTATTATTCATATATGTATATTCAGATAGAATAAATAACGTATAATAAAACAGTAATATATAATAATGAAAATAGTTATAGCGCGTGTACTTTAGGACATAGACATATACTATGTAGAACTTTTCTATAGACCTTTTTAAGACTTACAATTTTCTTGCACATTGTTATGATCTATCTCTTAAGGTTGAACCAATGTTAGCCATATAAATTTCTAAGGACAGTTTCATAGAACCAGTTATTATGTTTTCCCGTGGGAATGAATAATTAGCCTGTCGTAAAAGGTATCCTAAATGTTGACCCGTTTTATTATAGGTATATCTATATATATATATATATATATATATATATATATATATATATATATATATATATATATATATATATATATATATATATATATATATATATAGATAAGAATTAATATTGCGAGTGTAACTTAGGAGATAGACATATACTATTCAGAACTTTTCTGTAGGACTTTTCAAGACCTACAATTTTAAGTATATTGTTTGATGTATGTATGTCTTAAGACTTAGCCAGCGGAAGGTTTCTAGAGAGGACTCGATAAAATCAGTTATTGTATTTTCCCTTGGGAAAGAAAGATTTTCTTGAAGTAAAAGGTATCTAGGCAGTGGTATCCCAGTGGTAACGCGCTCGCTTGGGAAACCGAGTGAAGCAAGTAGTTCAAATCCCGGGCCTCGCACCTCTGATATTTTCATGTGCGAATAATTTCTAACACAATTACCATTTGTCTTAACGGTGAAGGAAAACCTGCATGTCTGACAGAATCTAGCAAGCTTTCGAAAGACATGGGAAGTCCACCAACGCGCACTTGGCCAGCGTGGTGGACTATGGCCTGATCCACCTCGTACTGGAGGGAGGCCCGTGCCCAGCAGTGGTACGTTAAAAAGGGCTGAATACATACATACATACAAAAGGTATCCTAAATGTTGACTCGAGTAATAAGTTACCACTTCACCAAATTTCGTTGAAATTGGTACATTACTTTTCGCGTGAAACGCGCACACAAAAACAGACATACAGGCAAACAAACAGATTTTTTTTTATAACTGTTGTTTTGGGGTCTATGTTGTGTACATAATACGTAACAAATAAACAAAAACATCTATCCCACGGGAAAAGTACATTTTTCCGGGAGAAAAAGTTACCTATTTGTTATTCTGATGTATGAACTATATTATTGTAAAGTTTCATCAAAAACCAATCAGTAGTTTTTGTGTACTAAGCTGTACAAGTTACTATAGTTTTTTGACTATCCCACGGAAACTATTTAATTTTTCGGGATGAAAAGTAGCTGATTTGTTTTTGTCATGTATGAACTATATTATTGTAAAGTTTCATTAAAATCCCATCAGTAGTTTTTGTGTACTAAGCTGCATAAGTTGTTATAGTTTTTTAACTATCCAACGGGAACTCTTTAACTTTCCGGGATGAAAAGTATCTAAGATGTTGCCCGGGGATATAATGTACCACCATGTAAAGTTTCATTTAAATAGGTCCAATAGATTCGGAGATTAGCCCGTACAAAGAGAAAAACAGACAAACAGCTCGCTCGGGTTCGTCCTTACCTACGAATATGTTGTATTATCTCTTTAACCATTTGTCCAAATTATATGCAGTAAAAGGGAAAAGTCTTTTGTTTTAAACATTTTAGACGATAAATTTACTTATTTTGATAAGAATTCATAATTGTTGATAATATGACCAATAAACATGACCTACCGATTTAAATTATCTTTTTAATATAAAAAACTGTTTTTTGTGACTTAAATATAAAAGTTAGACATATGCTGTCGCTGACTTTTTTGTAGGCATTATTAAGCTCTACAACTTTTCTCTAGAACATAATCATATATCTTTCATCTGAAAACTGAAACTTTTTCGTTCGACCGTTTTTTCTCCGACTTACTTTGCAAATCCGACTACCACGAAAAAGCCTTTTCATTCTTCGGGTTAATATATAGCCTATGACACTCAGAAAGAACGTGGCCTTCTATTGGTAAAAGAATTTTGAAAATCGGTTCAGTAGATCCAGAGATTACCCCCTACAACGTCACAAACTCACAAACTCACAAGATCACAAACTTTACCTCTTTATAATATTAGTATAGACTTATACTTACGTACGTCATCAATTTCCAGAACCATCCACAGCCGCAACTAATGCAAGTAGTGGACAACGGTGACACAGTTAACGTGGATGACGTATTTCGAACCAAGAGAGAAACGGAATCTTCAAGTCGATCTATTTCCAGTCTTAATAATTTAGCCCGACATGCATTAATAGCGATTAAGCCTCAGTCTACATTGTGCTTATATCGAACATTATGCTTGGGCAACAAGCAAGCAAGAAAAATTCGAGATAGTAATAAATATTGGCTGCCGCTGTGGCAGTAAGTTTACATATTTTTTTCCTTGGTTTTATGTTAATTAACATTTTTATTTCTTTTTAAGTTGTATCTCGAATAGTTATTGTAAAAATATTCTAATAGTGTTTGCTCATTACTGTTTGAGCTAATAGATGTTTCTACACCTTAGTTTCCTACTAAAATAAAGTCTAATGTGTGGAATGGCTCAAACGAGATTCTAGTAATATAGAGAATTAAGAGACGACTAAGAATATCACGCGGTAGCTAGATAAAAATGTTTATTAAACCAGGGAATAAACAACTTCATTTAGAATTTCACTGAAATCCGTTGAGCTGTCGCAACGCAAAAAGGTAAAAACCTAATCACTCATTCTATTACTCGCAATCTCTCGGTTTAAAAAAGTAATGTGATATAAAAAACTTTATAAATTAGAGAAGTTTCTGGCTGTGTACCGGAGGATATAATTTAAGATTTTTATATAGGAGTGTGCTTATCACGGTGAGCTCAAGCAGCATCTTAGAATGAACTCAGATGTTCATGACTAACAAACATACAAACGGAGAGGACCCATATTATTTTTCAAATATGTATATTCTAAAATATACGGCTCCTTTGCTCTATTAGGCATATGTTTAGGAGATTATTATGGTTTGTTTTTAAATAGCCACAAAAATATAAAAAATACAATTATACACCTGCTTTAGGTGTAGAATTATGTGTTTTTATGTATAATTAATGTAAATAAATGTGTTGTATTTAAATATAATGATTTCGTAGTGCAGGCGTAGCGTGGATACGGGGCAGTTCTCTCGGCACGTTGCGGGCTGCAGCTCTGGGACTGGGCGGAGCTGATTGTGACGGCTTCTATCCTAAGAAACAATGCATTTAAACCGGTTTATTAATTTATAACTTTATGTATGCTTGCGAATTAAGTTTAAGTAACTTATAAAATTTATGGAATAGTTTGAACTACATATATTGTATACGAAATCAAATTATTTTTAATAATAAATGTTACATAAACTTATCATTCATTGATATCCAGCATATCTGTTGAACTTACATAAGTCCCTCATCAAGTAAAAAAAGTTACGAGTATGGTATAAACATGGATAATAAATCCTGCATGTTTTAAATACAAACTCCAGAGCTTTCTCAATAAAGTAAAATTAAATGATATACCTACTTAGTCGTATTGTATCTTCATGAAGTGAAAGAGATCTTTGCAGAAAATATACTCAAGGAAGTTAATTGTGTTTATTTATATTTTAAACAATGTTACACTGACATGTTAATTATTTCTTTGATATATTTGTGAATCTAAAATAGCCCCTTAGAACTTTTTATTATTATACGACCTTTATTTATATTACTTTAATTTTATACAAACTTTTACCTATCCCCTATATTACCCCCTTATAGGATGAATTTCGAAAAATGCTAAAACACGTATTTACTTATTTATACTGAAGAGTATTAATACCAAGTTTCAAGTAATTTTGATCATAATTTTTTTTTTGCTTTGTAATATAGCGTGTTTACCCGTAGAAATAAGATAATCTCCCGCAGTAAAAAATAGCCTATGTCTCTCTTCAGCCCTCCAACTACACACGAAAAATCACGGCGATCCGTCACTCTGTTTCGATGTGAAAGTAGGACAAACAAACAAACAAACAAACAAACAAACAAACAAACAAACAAACACACTTTCATATTTATAATATTAGCATGGATACAATAAATATCACTAACGACACTACAAAATAAAATTGCAATATCAAAGACTGCAGCATGCCTCGTCGTTTTATGTAACGCGCGCAAACGGGCAAAGTAGAGTTCCGACATCTTTTTTTAATATTTTCGAAATATAATTTTTGAATAAGTATTCCATACACAACTATAAGCTCTCGTCATTACCTACACCATTTTAACTTTACCTAAAATGAAAAATATGGGCGAAAAAAAAATACGTTAGGTACTGTTATTTTACTATATTTATTTGTGTACAATTTAATATATTTACTTTTTTTATTAATATTAGAATATTATTATACAGTATCGTATCTTCTCTTACGTCGTGATATTTATTGATAAAATTTCATAATTTATTTGTTTATTAGCTTTTCAAGGGAAATAAACAGTACAATAAATAATTACATTCTAAAACATATAAAAGAAATGCTAAAAACTAACCAAGTTTCCATAGATTTACAACACATAAACAAAAGCTTACCACCACGATAATATGATACATATTATATAAAAATTTTGAATTTGAAAATAACTAAATGTTACCATATAATAAAACATCAAGTAATTATGCAGTTAAAAGTTAGAAGTAACAGTATACATATACATAATACATGCTTAAATAAAAATATGACATCTATAAATGACTTGCCACATTGCACATAATATAATTTCATTTCATTTCCCATCCGTACTTACTATAATTATAATATTAATTACTGATATGTTTAATTATTTTATTTATAACAAAGTTTCTATAACAAATAGCAGCGTATATACCCTTTATACATAATATCTACTATTGTATATATAACGTACAAACATAATAAATACGCGTATATATTATAATATTGTTTATTTTTCTTAAAAGTGGCTTATAAAATATTATTAATTTCAGTAGAATAATGTAATCTATACATATAATAAAATTGTAACTACGCCGAATCATTATTATCGATACAGAGGCCGAATCTATAGTTTTTAGAAATTTTCTCTGTCTCTCTGCCTGTCTGTCTGTCTGTTACCGCATCACAGAAAAACCTTTTGGACCTTTAAGAAATTTGGTATGGTGATAGCTGGTTATCCGGGTCAACATATAGAATACTTTTTACCGCGGGAAAATACCTCATTTCTGAGAAAAAATACAAAAACTGCATCTTAAGAGTATACTACTATGTAAAACCTAAGAATTTGGTTTATGGTCATCTGAACGCGGGCGGAGCCGCGGGCAATGCTAGTTTATATAATAATAATTATTATAATCATATAGAAAGAAGGTAGACGTACCTATTTCCCTTTAAGTTGACACCTGTAACGTCATGGTGTCAGCTCGAAGTGACAAAAGTAGCGAGTTACGGCGTACTTGTGTACATTTAGCACTATAATTAAAACAGTAAATATTATACAAATATTACAAATCGAGCGAGCACGACTCATCTTAATAGATCTATGCCCAAATAACAAGATAATATGAATAATAATATATCATCAACATTAATCTAATTTGAAAAAAATCTGCTTAAGCCACTAAAGAATAAGGTGTGGGTAATTATAATACTAATAATACTTTTTTGTTTACGAACACCTTAAATTTAAGGTGGAGATGAAGGTAAAGTTACTGGGGTGAATACGCAACTAAGAGGCGTGTATGCGTAAGGGTTTAAGAGAGAGTAACTTTGTGGAGTAGGTCCGAAGATATGTCCTGAAAATAATCCTTGACGTTGTGCGATTTTTAGACGAGATGTTAACTGTTTCTTCCATTTTGTTCTTCGATTTTGAAACCATGTTTTTATTTGAACCTCAGTTAGTCCTAATGCTTTTGAAAGCTCCATCCTTTTTGATACGCTGAGGTATTTGTCGACTTTGAATTCAGATTCTAATCTCTCTAGCTGCTTAGCGCTGTACGCTTGTCGTGGCTTGCGTTCGGGCCCTGTTCGTCTAGGTCTTCTGCTGTTTTTGTCATCTGATAAACAAAATATTTTTATAAGTGTAAAGTTTAAATTACATTCATTATACATTAAAAATATTTTAGTATATGTTAACATTTATTACAAACAATTATCTATAAGAAAATTACTAACATTTTATTCAAGAATGTCGTTGTAAATATTATAGAACACGCCTCAATATACAAAGTAGCTGCTCTCACTTAAAACAAACACACGGTAAATTTTTTCTCAAGTATTAATCGGAATTGTCGCAGGCTCTCGTTAAGTGGCTATAAACACAATCAGGGTGTTTGGATTGCGCCTGCGCAGTTTGAAATTTCATATGTCAATATAGCATTGTGGCGGGTGTATGGTGTGTGATGGTCTCGCTAACAGACTGCTAACGATTTACGTAAGCGGCTTGGGGCAGTGCTATCTCTGTACAATTACCTAATTATATTTATATTTTACGAGCATTTATCTATTTTGTGTATTATTTTAGGAATTACTAAATTATTTTTGATGTATCTGTATGATTTCTCTGTAAGCTGTATGTAAAAGTTTTTTTTCTAATTAAAAATATATTGATGTATTAAAATATATGCTTATTATTTTATATCGTGAAAATATTTTACTGAACGTAATATTTTTTATTATAACTGTAAAAAGTATCTCTAGGTGCATAATTATCACAATAGCTACTTGCGTGCTAAATGGAAGTATATTCAATATAAATAATATTTATTTTGTAATTATCGATTTATTACATATAAGCTAGTCATAATGTGAACGTGGCATTAGCATATTTGTAAAAATTTCGTGTATAATTTTTTCTCGATACAGTTCTAACAGCACATCGTGCTAAGGGGGTGTGTAAACAAGCGAGCTTTGTCAGTAATTATCGTCGCGGCAGCTGTTTACCGACACTTCTGTGCGAAGTCGCGACCACCGTCCGACGGCTGGCGACAATTCGTCGAATGTGCCTTCGGACTTATCGCACTAAACGGAACGCCATGTATACTCTGTTAGCTTTCCTCGTTAGCGAGATGTAACAAATATTTTTCTTATTTAACACGATTTTTACTATTGAAAATATTTATTGATTTTTATTAACATACATATTAAAGCGGATAATTTGATGACGCAAACACTTAAACCACATGTCGTGTAGCTTGCATGTTATCAATAAATTAGCACACGTTTTTAATATTATTGCAAATTACTCATATAATTTATAATGTTTGATAACACAAATTGTAAATTTAGACAATATGTTGATAGTGATAAAAAGTTACTGATCATGGTGACATGATTTTGAGACACTGAATTTTAAGAGGAATATGTATTTTAAAAATCGAATTATTAGGAATGTCAGAAAAAAATATGTGTAGTATACCTACTTATGTATGTGCTTATATCTATAAGTACCTAACATTGTACATAAATGAATCATGACTATGAGTTTTACATGTAAGTTTAAACAGAAAGTTTAAAGCATGACCGGACGGACTCCCTGCTTTTTCTCAGATGTGACACATGACACACTAATTTTATAGCCACCGAAATACCAAGCGGTCATCACTACCAAAGTGAAGTGACAAAATAGTTAACAAAATAACAAGTTTTAGAGATTTCATAAATTAATAGAAAATTCTAAAGAAATAGAATATCAAGTTTTCACAAACTCTGTTACAAGCCATTGCAAACAAATTAAATAATCCTATAGGATATATCGATAATAATTATATTAAATACCTATGTTGAAAATGCTATTATAAGTAATTTTTGTAGATATTATTATTTGTTATGCTTTTCATTACTTCCACTACTTAATTTAAATATTTGGCACAAGGACGGCTCAAATTCTGTATTCTTCTAATTTAGCGAAATCGATGTGCACATTTCACCCAAAACGTACCTACTTAACCGATTTTAACTAAATTTTGTGTAGTGTGATAACTTATTACTCGGGTCAATATTTAGGATACCTTTTACTACTGGGAAATCTTTTATTCCATCGGGAAAACGCACTAACTGGTTTTATCGAGTCGTTGTTAGAAGTCAATATGTCTAACGTTGGCTAAACCTTATAAGATATGTGTATCAAAACAATGTACAAGAAAATAGTATGTTTTAATAAGGCCTACAGAAAAAAACTGCAATAGCATAAGTCTTTCTCCTAAGGCACACTTGCAATAACTATAGATATCCATTCAAAACGTATCTGGAGACGCACCCGAGCAAAACGAGGGTAGTCACTAGTCCTATATATGTATGTGTTTGTCTCTTCCTCGTGTCGCATTTGCGTTTCATCGAGTTTCAAATCACAACGACTCTAAAGAAGCTTCACTTCAAAAAAGTCAATGGTAAATAATTTTTTGTAATTTGATTTAATATGTATATGAAAATATAACGACAAAGTAGCAGTAAGTAGGTAGCGAGATAGCATGGGGCGCATCGCGTGACGACGCTCGGGTGCGAATATTCACACGCGCTTTACTCTGATCTTGTATAGTTGCACCACACGCAATCATCCCTCAACAGTAATAATTATTATTTTGTTGCTTAATTAATAATGATATGAAATAATATCATACTAATTTCTATAAAGACAGACTAGACATAATTTGATGCGTTTAAAAATACGGGAATTAGTTAATGTCTATTCATTAAATTAATTTTGATAGTTTCCGATCAAAGTTATTATATTCTGTGCCCTCTATTTTATACAAATCGACGGTTGTATTCATAGCGATATTAAAGCGCCATCATAGTGATTATATATATAAAAGTTTGTTTCTAAGTTTTTTAACCAAAAAGAAAATTTGAAAAGTTTCCATATAGTTTCTTTATCGTTTACGGATATATTTAAAAAAAAACTGATTTTTTCGCGGTTTTATTCTCCCCTAACCTTATTTGCTGTAAAGTATTCGAAAAGTAACAAAGAATTAAAATAAAACCGCTTAAATTAACCGCAAAAATTGTTATATTTAAAACACAAAAGTTTTATCCGAATCTGTGATGTAAGTCAATCTGGTAATTTTGTGCAATGTTCAAAGTAACAAACACATGGAGAAAAATCGTATATAATTCTTTATTTTTCATTTCGTTCCTTCATTTTCGCTAATGTTATTCCTAAGAGAAAATAATATATTACTTCGATTGACATATTATACTCTTTACATTTAAATCTATTCAATAATTTTCACACTAAATATCAGAATTTTCATAAAGTTTCTATCCCCTCTTTTCTCCTATACAACACTATTATTTTTCGGTTTAAACGTGACATGAAATAACAAATTATATAAAAATTCACTGGACCTGGTCAAATAAATAAAGTATAAATATATAAAGCTTTCATTTAATTTTTGTCTAAAAGAACCAGAAAGAATCTTCACCAGAGACGTTAATATAACAATGGTTAATATTATAATCTTTAAAAGTTTTAATATTTTCTTTTAGGTATATTATTTATAATCTTTTCAATTTAAATGATTAATATGCCTGGAAGAGATCGCTGTTTTAGCGATAAGGCCGCCTCTTGAATTATCTATCTGTTCTGTATTTGTTTATTTTCTTTTTTTCTTGGTGTACAATAAAAAGTTTATTATTATAATAATTTTTATGAAATCTCTTTCATCTCGGCCTTTAACCGGAATAATATCTATTACAGGCCTAAGCCAAGTAAATAGATTTGTTATACGCTGTTGTTGCTGATTACATTGGGGAGAGAATCTCTGCGTTCCAGTATCTGTTTGTAAAAATTTGCGAACTATTTTACACGTATTTAAAATAACTGCTTTTTGTAAGTTGATGTAAGTGAATATGGGTAAATTTAATGATTCTATGGACTGGTGTAACTGTTTCGGTATAACTCCAGTTGAAAGAACTATCGGGACAACTACTACATTCTGCAGATGTTACATTCGCACTCAATCCTTTAGTTCTAAGTACTTTGTTAATTTTTCGGTTATTGTACTCTGGATATTATGTGTATTTGGGATAGCTATTGGCCGATTTCATCAACGTCACCTAAGTTTAAGGGATCCCCTAAGCTTGTTTAGGGGGCTGTTAGGGGACAGTTTCTGTTTCACCGACAGTTAGGGGTCACGTAAAAATTAAAAAAATAAATAAAATGCCACCTAAATATAGGTACTAGAAATATGGACTCTGACGATAGTAAAACGAAATTTAATTTAGGGGCTAGTTTAGGGAAACTTTTAAACTAGGGATCCCATACGTAGGTGGTAGCTTAAGTGATGTTGGTGAAATCGGACATACATACATATATAAATTATTTTTGCTGTTCTGTTTACTTTATCTACATGGGTTATATCTGGTCTATTATAATGTATCGTCTTATCGGTTAGTATACCTCTGTCATAATATACTTTAAATCTGTCGTTTTCTAATATAGATTCGGGTGCATACTCATTATTATAGTATGGTGTTATTGTTGTTGAAGGGATTTATTATTATTATTATCATAATTGATAAAGTAGTTTCCGAATTAGAATAAGACTGCCAACAATTGTCTTCTCCTTCCTATTCAAGTACTTTACACATACATACATACTCGTATAATGAAATTGTAGAAATCTCCATACATGAAGGAAATAAAAGATAGTATTTGAAATTTTTGACTGGTTATCGAATTCTTTGTACGTTTATGCGGGAATTACGCAAAATTCTTACACCTACCTATTAATTGTAATTAAATATATACATATATTGATACTGTTTAATATCAAAATCTACTTTCTGTAAAACATGAAGACAGTGTCAGAGAAACTTTTAGTGTTTGTTACACGAACGAATTAACCAATTCGTTCATGGTTTGTAATTAATCAAAAGATATTTTATTTTCATGTTTATTCATTTACCAAATGCATATTAGCAATAAATTGATTTCTTTTTTTATAAATTTAATTGAAATAGAATATCTATATCAATAAGAATTTTTGAAAAAAAGAAATCGATTTACCGATTACTGATACGGAAACCAAAAATGCGATTACTTTTTTGGTCTGTCTGTTAAAGCATCACGTAAACTGCTGGATATGAATACTAAAATCGAATACGGTTTGGTGAAGGTATTTTTTACACCGGGGTTAATCCCACGTAGTTTGTATTGTTTGTATCTAAAGAAAGGGTGGCTGTGCTTAAAGGTTAGATATGTTACGATTTTTTTATGTCTTAAAAACAAATAGTAGAAGATAAAAGTTTTAGGTATTCAAATTCTGGGAGTTTAAACAGGATGACATTTTGGAATCGTTTATGAATAGATATCTAAAAAAAATATTTCACTTTTTAATTTTTTTACTTATAACTTTACTAGTAGAACCCGCGGCTTCGTTCGCGCTAAGCTACAACAAAAACTCTAAAAAGGTAGGTTTCATACAAATGTTCATCCAAACCCTTATCGAAAAATGCTAAAACACGTATTTATTTCATTGTATTTTTTTGGATTGTATAAAGTATCCTATCACTCTTCAGCCCTCCAACTATCTCCACACAAAAAATCACGCCAATCTCTCACTCACAAATAAACAAACACACTTTCACATTTATAATATTTATATGGAAATATGGATGTGTGAATATGACATTTTTTACAGTAATTTTATTTTCTTACAGTTTAACATTATTGTAAATGTTATAGTTTGGCTTTTTATCGCTTTTTTACTTAATTGAACTAACGAATATTTACAATATCTTTTTGTTATTGCGTTAATGAATATAAATAGGTATGTATAGTTATTTATCGGACATAATATAAATCATTTTATCTGTGTAAACGGTAACAAATGTTAAAATTTAATAAATAAAGAAATTAAAAGAGCAATACCGTAATACGTTGAAGAAGGTTGTTGAGTAGCAAGCCAATGTGCATACGCGTGCCCTGCCAGCAATTCTGCGCCATTTAATCCACTTAAATCTGGACAAGTTGAGGTGGATGAAACTGAAAAAGTTAACTATCATAATACTGTATTCTAAAAAACTTAACTGTGATGTTTATTAGACTATCAAACATCAATTAAGTAATTATTATATTTTTATTTCTTATATGTATTTTTATTATATTAATGTTCATGCTTTTTTCTTATATTTCCATAATTATTACATATTAGCATTGCCCGCGGCTCCGCCCGCGTTCAGATGACCAAACACCAAATTCTTAGGTATTACATAGTAGTAGATATACTGTTACATTGCAGTTTTTGTATTTTTTCCTCAGAAATGAGATATTTTCCCGCGGTGAAAAGTATTCTATATGTTGACCCGGATAACCAGCTATCACCATACCAAATTTCATCGAAAACCCTCCCGTGGTTTTCCTGTGATGCGGTAACAGACAGGCAGGCAGACAAACAGACAGAAAAATTCTAAAAACTATAGATTCGGCCTCTGTATCGATAATAATGTTTATTTCAATAAGATTTTCCAAAAAATATTCAATGTACAGATTCGGCTTAGTTACAATTTTATTATATGTAGGTATAGATTAATTAAGCTCTGTGGTATTTTTTATATTCATACAAATTTCTTTGTGGAATAATTAGCTACTAAATAAAACATAGTGATGTTTTCTTTTCCATTTATAGTAAGAGATTAATTATATACATACCTACATACTAGCGAGTTACCCTCCCTTCGCTTGGGGTTTATCCCTAGGTACGTTTTAACAGTTAGTATGGAGTAGAGAGATCCCGTGGGAATGAGATAATCTCCCGCGGTAAAAGCAGCCTATGTCACTCTCCAGCCCTCCAACTATCTCCACATAAAAAATCACACCAATCCGTCACTCTATTTCGACGTTAAAGAAGGACAAACAAACAAACAAACAAACAAACAAACAAACAAAAAAACACACTTTCAAATTTATAATATTAAGTATGAATATTCAATTATATTATTAAAATAATGTTCAATATTCGGCCTTTATCGAGAGGTTCGAGATTAGATTTTATAATGGAATTGCTTATTAATATTGAGCGTATGACTTAATACTCTTAAAAGCGGTTACTTTAAAACCGTGTTTCTTATTAAATAGCTTATGAAAGCTATTTAGTTATTGCTGATGTTATTTTATTTTACTAAAAAAATAATTAAATTACCATTATGTTCGTCCCCTACTTCTTCTTCGTTATCTTCGAATGTTGATTTATTACGAGTGCTACTTTGATTGGTACCTAAAATACTATCAATAAGAAAATTTTTGCCTCTACCATTGATAGTGCTATTTGTTACATTATTTATAGTGAATTGAGCACTCTCAAAACAATTTTTGGTTTTAACAGTCATTTTGTTAGCGTAGAAACTTTTGCTTAACGAACAGATTTTATCTGCGTTACCACACACATTTGAATTTGTCGTATGCGCACTATGTTCTTTTTGATCACTATTTTCACAAATCACATCAATTGTTTCATTTTCACTGTCAAATTCAGATCCTAAATCTGAACTATAACTTAGTTTTCTGATACGATTTGCACAGCTTGATAGATTGTCATGAAATGACAACCCAGACTCGTTTTCACACGTGCTTGATATATCGTTAGTAGAATTCATTATTTATGTAACTCATTATCGTGTTTAACAAAATTCGATAATTCTAATAACATTTCAACAACATGTAATAATAATTACAGCCAAAGCTAAAAACAGACTATAATACTCCGTTGTAAGTTGTGTAATGGTAATAATTGCTTCCGAAAATAGGTGGCGCCGAGCAAACTGATGCGGAAGCTGTAGGTATCACTGCATTGAGATTCTGTTATGTTACTGGCTGATAAACTGATGGAGGGGATAACGCCATCTTAGGGGGTGGGGCTTAAAGGACCGCTTGTGAAAATTCACACCTTTCTTTTATTTATAACAAGTTATATGAGAGCTTTTTACCGCACAATGGACCCCTAAAAGCTTATGATGAGATCTGCTTAGGGAATATTGGCTGACTATTATTTGTGTGTCATCAATTTTATAAAATATTACGATGGATATTCTCGTATTAAGAAAAGTAAAAATACAATTTTCATGGTTTTTATTTCCTCCATGTCCTTTTTAAATTTCAGTGCACACTTATACTTTTTATTTTATTTATTAAGATTCCCAGTAGTAATTATATTAATACAGTAATAATTATTATGCTACGTTACAAAATTGTTATTGCTAAATGCATTACCTTTTAAGGTGAATATCGCATGCGATACTTGTATATATGTATATTATACCTATTACCTATCCTACATATTATGTTTTTTTTAATATTATCTTAGCGAAACCTGGCTTGTCACAAATCCCGGATAATTTATTTTTGTATAGGTACATTTTGGACCAGTTAAGGCTACCTTTAAGAGAATTACCGTGTAAAGTCGTTTCTGATAATCCCGGAAATCATTTCTTAAGGGGGTGGACCGTGGAAGTTTATATAGGGAATCAATTATTTTTCAAGTAAAGTATTTATTTATTTTTTTTATTTTGTAAAGCACTTGCCTACTTTTCTATACCTATGGTGTATGTATGTAGGTTTGTAATATAGTCTATACTATACTTAAACGAAAATCGTTAAAATGTACCTAGGGAAGAGCCCGAGGGAAACGAGGGTGAGTCTTTAATATTTTAATAAAATGAATGAAATTATAAAAATTTATTCTTTAATCTTTAATACCCTATAATATTAACCAAGCATTTACCATACATTACACATACAGTATATTATTACCTTAAAATTAGTTTTGGGTCACACACTGTAAATAGATACTGATAATTTCTTTATTATTATTTTAATATTATTGTTTCGCTGGTATATTGAAAAATGAATTTTAATATAGAAAAATATTTTTCTACTCAAGTATGTATGATATGTTTTTGTCAACCCATTACATCATTACATGAATATATAATGACTAAATTGTTTAGAAAATGTGAAAAATTAATCACTTTCAACTCACAATTCAATTAATCGCAGAAAAGGGTAGGTTAGGTTAGGTTGGAACTGTGCCCACAACGCACGAGCCGAGCGAGCTAAGCGACCGTGGCGAGTGTCATAAACGACTAGATATTTCAGAAAAAAAATATATAGAAATAATATATTATAAAAATTAAATGCTTTTAATATATCTTTATATTTACAGCTTTTTAGTTTTTGCCTATTAAACATTTGAAGTTATTTATGTAGCAATTTTTAACCTAAATTACTTTTAAACATATAAGTTGTGTATATTTTGTGATCGCCTCTTAAAAACCTTTATTTTGATAGCCCACTCGATTGGTTTGGAAGATTTTTTTTAAAGACACACAAATTGGCGCCTGAAATCCGCCATCTTAATTTTTAACTATTTTTATATAGCTACTCGCGTTATCAAGACGAATTTAACGACTGAATCATCAAAATCAGTCTACTCGTTTAGCCTCTAGAATGCCATATAGGAACAAACATACATACATAGACTGATAAGCACATTACCCTCCTTCGCGTCGCGCAGTCGGGTAAATAGCTAGTTAATGTGATTAATTCTGTGTCAATTATTACTTTGTTTAATTGAATAAATATTATATATAATGGCTGGATAGTGGATAGTATACATTATATCCGGATTTATTACTTTCGCTGTAACTTATATAGGTACTCGTATTAATATTATCGAGAGGTAAACCTTCTACGTAGGGTTAATATCTGAAAATATTTATTCGATTCTTTCACTAAATTAGAAATCTATATTACCGCCTATATTTTAATCCGTTAAAATGTGTTTACGGTCAGAAATCATAATTAATTTAAATGAAGTCGGAAAAAATGGCAGTTAAATTACTTTATTAGTCATTGTTAGACCTTAGTCGCTAGTTAAATGTATACATATAATAAAATTCTAACTAAGTCGAATCTGTACATTAAATATTTTTTGGAAAATCTTATTGAAATAGTTATTATTATCGATATAGAGGCCAAATCTATAGTTTTTAGAATTTTTGTCTGTCTGTCTGTCTGTTACCGCATCACGGAAAAACCACTGGAGGGATTTTGATGAAATTTGGTATGGTGATAGCTGGTTATCCGGGCCAACATATAGGATACTTTTTACCGCGGGAAAATATCTAATTTCTAAGAAAAATACAAAAACTGTAATGTAAGAGTTATACTAATAAGTAAAACCTAAGTATTTGGTTTTGGTCATCTGCACGCGGGCGGAGCCGCGGGCAATGCTAGTACTTAATAAAAAATACGTTTTTTTTTTCTTTAAATGCTATTTTTTCATTAATCAACTACTTAACTAAACTTTAACAACTTAACTTTTGCACTTAGTACTTACTTTACAAATTAGAAAAATTTGCAAATGATTTAAAATAGCTAAATATAAAAATAGCATCTAAAAATTTAGTTATTTATTATATGTAAACTATTAATGAAAATAGGAGATAAAATATTCATTACATTTTCTATTTGTGTAATAAAGATAGTAAGATGGAATTAAATAAATATTGTTGGATAACAGAATCTAGATGTTTTTAAATGAACCTTTTCGTATTTACAATATTACTTATCTGTTGAAAACTTTTAAGCTTTTCGTTTTAAATTTCCATCACAGATGTCGCTACATATTATCAAACTCATAATAATGTAAGCATTTTCCTAGTTTCATTCCGTTTCACGTAACTCCTAATAGATGGCGACACTAGGTTTAAAATTTTCAGCAATTTAAAATTAGGTGGCTCTGCATCCCTAAAATATATTAAAAATATATTATAGACCGTCAAAATTATAACTAGTAGACAGTAGTACTATGAATATAATAATAGCTGAAATATGTACAAACATTATTCTTCATTAATGTTTAATATTATAAAGGTATAAAATTCAAAGTTTGAATTTTTTACTTTTCATAACAGTTATTTCTTCTCTACGTTGTTCTAGTTTGCTTTAATTGTTATTTATTAATTCTGTAGAGAAAACTTCTGGTAATATATCTTGTTTCTGAAGCAATTGGCGTTAAAAGTAGAACATTTTGTTAGAGTAATTGTAAGCTCTCATTTTAATAGTACCTAAGTATTTAATTTATTTTGTTAACACTTTTTCAGTCTGAAAAAGCTTATTTTATTACTGTATTTTATACGAATGTTAGGTAAAATTCTCTTATGATTATAATTCAAACGTACGCATAAGTAAAAAAATATTATTATGAGAAGTCAATTGATTATGTACAATCAATTTAATTCTCTTTTTTAGAAAAAAACCATGTTTTAAAGAAATTTGTTCCATGTAGATAATGTGTGAAACGCATGAACTACTTGTCAAAATTGATATTTTTAAACTTATAGGTACTCGTGAATAGCTGAACCTTCGTAAATATTTTTAGAGAGACTGAATTGCTGAATATTAAACTAAAGATTTCTGCTGTTTAATTAGTCAGACTAGCCAATGCATCTACGTAGAGAAAACGTCCTTTTGTTCTCAAAACACGTTTGCACCAGTAAGCAGTAATCTCAAATAGGTTTTTTAATAACAAAATGTCACCAATCGCATAGAAGAATATTAATTATATATGTAACATGGAAAAACAGCGTCACGTAACTGGACCTCTCAACAAGTACAGAATTCTTTCAACACAAGGTTTTGTTATCTGATATTATGAAATTCGCACCTACATTGCACGCCGAGATAGAACTTTCATTTTGTTCTGTGAAAATCTGATACTTTGAAATTTTTATAGAAATACTTCATGTATTGTACTTTAAAGAGTATTAGAATGTTTGCATTTGTTTTGGGGTCTATGTTTTGTACACAACACGATAATCATTGTTTTTACAAATGTTTAATGTACAGATTTCGATTAGTTACTAATTTATTATTGTATGTATGTATAGGTTATTTCCATATTTTCGAACTAAGTCTATTTGAAGCTAATATAAGTGCCCGCTTATTGAAACGAAGTGTAAATACGAGTATACTTTGACTGAAGCCTGTATATTACGCATTTGATGTTCAAATATTTATTACATAGACGATATTAGGAATTTTGAATGGTGCCCTTATGAGATCAGGGTGTAGCGATTCTTTCTTTGACTCTGTAGAAATAAAGGTATTTTTATACTTCAAAGTTCAAAGCTTAAAGATGTTTTATTTTAGTGTGTTGCGTAAAGATTTATTTGTATTTAACTTTATGGATTTCATACTTCTCAGTATTTTTTAGAAGTAGATAGAGAGCACTTGAATGTGTTATTAAATTTTTGAAGTTGATTTTGGTAGATTTTGATCGTCGATTTTAATAATAGAATCGAACCCAAACACTGTCAATGGCTACTACTCATTAGACAAAACGTTTGAAGGGTGGGCTAAAGTTGAATGTCGTATTACTATGACCGTTCTCATAAATAACAGTAGTTTAATTTTATATAAGTACTAGCATTGCCCGCGGTTCCGCCCGCGTTCAAATTACTAAAAACCAAATTCTTAGGTTTTAAATATTAGTATACATTGCAGTTTTTGTATTTTTTCTCAGAAGTTTTGTAAATTTTCCCGCGGTAAAAAGTATCCTATATGTTGACCCGGATAACTAGCTATCACCATACCAAATTTCATCAAAATCCCTCCAGTAGTTTTTCTGTGATGCGGTAACAAATAGACAGACAGACAGACAAAAATTCTAAAAACTACAGTTTCGGCATCTGTATCGATAATAATATTTCTATTACAATATATTACAATATTCTATTACAATAAGATTTTTTAAAAAATATTTAATGTACAGATTTGACTTAGAATTTTATTATATGTATAGATAATCATTTTAATATTATGTGATAAAATATTTACATTACCTATACGAGGGAAATTTTAAAGAAAAACTCACTTTATTCAGCTTAGTTCCCAACATTTCCAACATCAATAATGTTATATTATTGTTTTTTTTCTGAATATTTTTCTTTATTAATCATAATTATTTTGTTACAATACTTTCTTATTCTAGTTCCAAGACAATAAAATAAAAAATATTTTTTCTACATTTTTATTCTTAGCAAACCTAGTCATTTCACAAGTGAATATTTCGCTTAGAAATGAATTCTAGTAATGCCTTCATTTTTACTCGCAGTCAGCGAGAAGCTCAGTGGTGCGTGTAATGTTAAAAACGTTGTTAGGCATATAGAATGTCCACAGCTTCGTAGCATAAGATGTCAGAATACAAGGTTTTATCCGTCACAAATGAGGTTAACTTTAGTTTATACTACTACAAAGTGTCGGGTCCATAATAAAACTTCGAGATATTCCTTGCTTATATTCTTATAATCAGTACTTTTATAATCGCCCGTGAGTTACATAATTTATAATCATAATTTTCAGTATTACAGTATGCGTAGTGACCTACAGGGTGGTACCGACATCTCTGTGCAAAAGCGCGGAAAAACAAATGAATATCCGCGCCCTTTTTTATTTTTTTTAAACACATTCCTATCGGCCAAGGTCACATAAGTAAATGCCTTATACATAAATCATTACAAATTAATCAAATATATTATTTTCTATTAAACACTCAATATATAAAAATGCAACTTTACAAAATTAATATCTATTAGCGTAGATTAATTTTTTTTTATAATCATATATACACAGATAAAGTATTAATTTATAACATAATCATTAAAATGCTTCCAATTAATAAAATATCTGATGTAAAACGTTACTGTTCAGACATATTTAGACTTACGTACAGTAGTACTTTTGTATCATTTTGATAATAATTAAATCTTTTCTTTTGTTAATGTGAACCCTACAAAGAATAATATAATAATCCCTTCAATGCTCTTATTTAAATTTATAAAAATCCTGCTGAGGGTAGGTAAATGTTTTTCTGTTCAATGAGCACTGGAGAGTGTAAGGCATTAAGGAATCAAAAGAGCAATCACAGCTTTCGTTGTCTACTGAAACAAAATGAGCATTGATTAAACCTATTGAGTGTGTAATAATAATCTTAACGTTAATCGTAGCGTGGCCGTGGTATCCTTGTTGCGCTTAAAGTCCCAAGTTCGATTTTTATGCAGATGAATATTAAAAGTGGCAGTAAATTTTTATCAAGGTATTCTATAAAATTAATGTTTTACATAGAAAGATGGAGAAAATGTAAAATTTTATTAAAGGTCAATAATATTCTCTCATATATACACATACATATTTTCAAAATTATTTTACTGTACAAATTAATAAGCATCCTAAAATGGACTACGTGTACTCTCTCTCAACTTAAAATATCGTAAGTACTATGTTAGAGTGTGACGGTACTAAATTAAATAAACCGCAGTCGGAATAAGGCTTTTGTGGTCCTGTTTACGTAATTAGCACTGAAGAATTAACCGCTTTATACTGTATATTTGGCGTATTATCTTGCCATATTTAGGGCCAGACGTAAATATTATAGGAATTCTAATTTTAAACTCATCATTTATTTAATGATTTTTTTAAATTCCTTGACAACGCCCGTAGGTTTTACATGAAAATTCTGTAACGTATAGCGCATCCTATACGAATATTTATTATCTCTCTAATAGAATCCTATTTAAGTATTGTATGTGGAATAATAAATATTTATTATTTGGTATATATTATGGTTAACCTATGAGGCAGTGGTAGACCAGCGGTAACGCGCTCGTTTGAGAAACCGAGTGAAGCGGGTTCAAATCCCGGATCTCGCACCTCTGATATTTTCATGTGCGAATCATTTCCAACTTGATTGCCACTTGTCTTAACGGTGAAGGAAAACATCGTAAGGAAATCTGCATGTCTGAGAAAACCTAGCAAGTTTTCAAAAGACATGTGAAGTCCGCCAACCCGCACTTGGCCAGCGTGGTGGACTACGGCCTGATCCCCCTCATACTGAAGTACAATACAATGATTAACCTTTTGTTTTTTATATTATAAATGTAGTGTTTTTGCCTTTCCTTTACGCAACAGCGAAGTAATAAACGACTTAATTTTTTACTATAGAAGTAATTCATGGTCCTGTAGACTGTCATTAGCCACATTTATCTCGTGAGATATCTTCTTATGGGATATGAGCTATTATATTTTTTCTGAACAACTATGTATGGGATCTGTATATGGGATGTTGTCAAGGAATGTGTGACACGAGGACAAGTCGGCTACTTTAAGTTTATTGTATCTAACCATCACTCTTACATATATGTACCTGTTTCATACAAAATTTACTTCAACATCCGAAGATTACTCGCACTGCGATATATATGAGTGATAAAAAACGAATGCAACATAAGCTTAAGCGTTTCACATATATCACTTTCATTCCTATCATTTTTACTTAAAAAGACAGAGCGTACCATTTTAATACAGACATATTCACACTAAAGTAGATTGTATTGATAAAATACTTATTTGTACTGCTCTATATATCGTAACTAATTTGCATAATTCTACCTAATGAACTAATAGTTGGAAATTTCGCACAAAATTTTAGGATAATTATAAACGGTCTTATGAGTTTAGTCAATAGAATTTGAACATTGCAATATTGAAGTAATATTTTATTGAAATAAATAGTAAACTCTTAAATTAATTTGTAGTATTTTTTTTGTCAATTGTACTACAATAATGTGACCTTTCATTAAATACTAGCGAGTACGGGGAGTACCCTCGCTCCGCTCGCGTTCGTCCCTACTTCCTTTTTGATGTTTAGTATAAATTTCTCAGAGATGAGATATTTTCTCGCAATAAAAAGTATCCTATATGTTGACTCGGATAATCAGCTATCATCATACCACATTTCATAAAAATCCCTCCAGTAGTTTTTCCGTGATGCGGTCATAGAGAGACAGACAGAAATAATTTCTAAAAACTATAGATTCGGTCTCTGTATCGAGAATAATGTCTATTTCAATAAGATTTTCCAAAAAATATTTAATGTACAGATTCGGCTTAGTTACAATTTTATTTTATGTATAGATAAACTATAGACAGATGACGTTTTCTGTCATCGCCCTAAATCCCCTAAGCCTTAGAAATCGGCTTACCTTCTGCCTACTCTTATGCCATCTTAAATTAAAAACAAGTTATTTAAGTGCTTTTGTATTTTGTGTACCTATTGAAATAAACGCTGCCGCTCATGAGTACTAGAGAAATATTCCACTTGCCATATAAATGTCCCTAGAGTGTAAAGGTAATGACGTAAATATTCCTGTCACAAGCTCTCTGCGTGAAACATATTGAAATATAGAAGTTATCTCCCTGGGTCTATGTGTTTTTTGTTTCAAACTTACATAATATACTCGCAAAAAAGTTTTTATACGCAATTTATGATAAATTTGTAACATTCTTTCTGTAAAAAATGTATTTAATTAATGAATTTTTTATAATATATTTTAATATAGGTAGTGGTAGCCCAGTGGTAACGCGCTCGCTTGGGAAACCGAGTGAAGCGGGTTCAAATCTCGGGTCTCGCACCTCTGATATTTTCATTATTCTATTATTTCTAATATGATTACCACTTGCCTTACGGCGAAAGAAATATCGTAAGGAAAACTGCACGACTGAGAGAACTTTATAAGTTTTCGAAAGTCATGTGCAGTCTGCCAACCCGCACTTGGCCAGCGTGATGGAGTATGACCTGATCCATGATCCTTTAAGGTGGGGAGGAGCTAGGGAGGTCCATGCCCAGCAGTGGGACGTTAAAAAGGGCTAAATACATACATACACATTGGTGCTTTTGGACATAGTTTTTTTATTAATATTAACATAAAAACTGCCACCTACGATTCAGAAGAAAAAGATAAGTAGCAATAAATTCCTTAAATAAACAGATTTTGTAGGGCTTACTTTTATTGCTACATTTTGTATGTACTTGTAAGGTCTACACATAAAGTAGCTTATACATACTAGATAAGTGTTTTTTGACGGTTCCAATAAGTACTAGCTATCTGTCCCGACTTCTGCCTTCTGACTTTGATACTAATATACACATTTTAATTGCGTCAAAAAGCAATTTTACTTATTTCAAGTAGGTAAAGGTCAGATAAACATTTATATTATGGAACTTTACCATTCCTTTAAAAAAAACAATTTAGTGGTTAATCATGTCAGTAATTATAGCTCTCTAGGTCAAGTGGTCTGTTCTGGGCGTGATGATTTAATCATTATCTCAGAATGGTCTATATGATATGTGTAATGTTATTATTAAAGATAATAATTTACATAGTAATTATATAATTTTGTTTTAATTATAAATGTATACATTTTTAGAAGCTCTTTCGACTTATTAGTCTTAGTAGTATTTTATTGAAGTAGTATTTTATTTGAAGTAGGTACCTAATAATAATAATTTATTGATCAAAATCAAGCTGATTTTCAATATCATAAATTTCTATAACATATAAATATTGTATAATTGCTTAACTTTCATAAAAGTGTAAAAGTATCTAAAGTTGTAGACAGAGTATAAGGGAATAGGTAAAACGTGTATACGTAATAACTATGAGGTAATAAAGTCAGAATATTTACTTAGTTGGGGATACGTAATACATAGGTAATAGGTAGTATGTACATATTTCTTGTGAGATTGGATAGCTGTAGCCTGTACAAATATCAAGGGTCCAACAGTGTTGTCGACCGTTTTGGTGTCTCCGGATGTTAAATGTAAGGCATTGTCAGCACAAATATAACTATAATATACAATATCACTCTCGAATTTTATAAAATATTTGAAATATTGGTTATTTTTATCTATAAAACTCTTGTGTATAATTCATCAAATTAAAATGTTAAAAGGTTTATAATAATTTTATGTAAGATATCTTTCCTGCGTTATACAACCAATTTTGGTTGGTCAGTACATGGAATTTTAATTTTACATTCTGCTGTACTAAATAAAACCAATTGATGTTTATATATGTATCTATGCCCCCCCCCCTCCCTCCAACGTGAGTTCAACTTGTGGTGGGGGGGGGGGGGGGGGGGTGGTTCATTAGCATCCGGCAGTCCAGCCGGACGCAAAGCCAAGAAACGCACAGGGTGGTGATTAGTGGGCGGTGTACCATGCGGGTTACTCCTGGTACTGCTCTGATAGTAAAGTGGACTGTTGGAGCAATCCCATGGTTGTTATGGGCTGCTTCGACAGACCTGCCGTTGGGGCGTCGTGGATGAGTGCGTAAGCGATCCTGCAACGCCACATTAAGACGGGGAAGGTTTTGTTAGGTTTTATTGGGTAGTACTGGCTTTTCTAGCCGGTGAGTCTTACATAACCACCTGTATGTGTACAGGTGATATGCGTAAATGCATTTCCCAAAATACAAAAAAGGCCTCTATTAATTCAAAGTGGAATCTACTAACAAACAAAAGCAAGTAGTTACGAGATAATATGTTTTTAGCAATTGTATATTTGCACTACTTCGTAACGTTTACGTCATTTCATCTAAAGTTTAGAAACATCACGCATTTACAAGAATAATAAATCTCCGCTTTTACGACGGTAATTCTATCACTGTCCTAGTTTTAAAACTACTTTTCTCGGTCGCTAGCCACTAACAAAACACACTAATGTCTTGGTAATCATGAATAAATCACACGAAATACGGTAAAAAATATCACAATAAATAAAAATATATTTTGGAAGTTGTATTAATAATCGTCTCGATTAATCTTTTTCGTTGTTTTATATACTTATTAGGTGAAGTTTTTAGTGTGATTATTTCTTTTATTTAGTGTGATTAGTATTTGACTTGTATTATATTTTCCGTTTCAATTCTGTCATTAAAATATTAAAATTAGAACATTCAATATCCTAAAATGTAATATAAATATTTTTTTTGGCGACACGTTTGGCTCAGTTTGTAGTGACCTTACTTGCTGTGCCAGCTGTCGCGGGTTCGGGTCCCGCTGGAGGCATTCCTTTGTGTGATGAGCACGAATGTGTATACTCCAGTCACTGGTTACCAACAGCCAGTACAACAGTGGTACTGGTTGTTTATATTTATAATATGTATGTATTTTAAGTTATATATGTGTAGTGTATCAACTGTCTGGTATCCATAACACAAGCTTTGTAGCTTACCATGGAACTAGATGGCACTGTGTGTTAATGTCCCAGCATATTTATATATAATACTATGTAAAAAATTGTTCGTTTGTTGCCAAGCCAGCGTCGGCGTCTATGTCTATAGATATTGCTCGCTGTTTGAAGCTTGTTATTGCGGGAAAAGAAATATTTAGGATATCAATCATAGAAAAAGTTATTTACTGATACATACATAGTTAGATAATGGACAACAATTGAACATTTTATTTAAATTAAGAAAAATAATAGATAAAAATATAGATATAGCCACGGGTTTTCATAGTGATATATCATAAAGCAGACGAGGATTTTTACTAAATAACAGTATAAAAAACGCTCTTGACTAAATTACTCTGTATTCATGAACGGCATCCGTGGAAATATGTCCAGAGGCCAAAGCATTATAAATACCTACCTGATACCAACAATATAATATTTCGAACCTACTAAAACCTTTGATTTCTGATGTAGAGAAAGATTCTCAAACTACTTGTCAGGGTTCGCTAAATATCTTTCAATCAAATCACTTACTTTAATGTATTATCTATTTGGCTTATAAATTTTATAACGCATATTAAATTATTTCAGGTTCTAATATAATAAATAACAAAATATTACATGAATTTATTAAATAATATGATCGCGTTGATTTCATATCACAGCTTAAAAGAAACTACTTACTTAATCTATACATATAATAAAATTGTAACCAAGCCGAATCTGTACATTAGATATTTTTTGGAAAATCTTATTGAAATAAACATTATTATCGTTAAAGAGGCCGAATCTATAGTTTTAAGAATTTTTGTCTGTCTGTCTGTCTGTCCGTTACCGCATCACAGAAAAACGACTGGAGGGATTTTGATGAAATTTAGAATAGTGATAGCTGGTTATCCGGGTCAACATATAGGATACTTTTTACCGCGGGAAAATATCTCATTTTTGAGAAAAAATACCAATGTAAGAGTATAGAAATACCTATGTAAAATCTAAGAATTTGATTATAATTGGTCATATGAACGCGGGCGGAGCCGCGTGCAATGCTATATATATAAGTGTTATATATGAAACTAGGTATATCCCTATGAAGCTCAACTTCAAATAAGTTAGACATTTATTTAGCTTTTCCAATCCAAAACAGAAAATGCTTTTATACTTATCTATATATAAATATAAATAATTGCTAGACAATAACAATTTACTTTGTATAGACACTTTGTCTTCATTCGTCTTATTTAAAGGTCTTAGAAGTTATTAGACACTGGATAAGTAATATAATGTACTCAACACTCCATTACTTACCTCAAATGAATTTTGTGATTTTTTTTTATATTTGAGAGCACATATATATATATATATATATATATATATGTATATATATATATATATATGTATATGTATATATATATATATGTATATGTATATGTATATGTATATGTATATATATATATATATATATATATATATATATATATATATATATATAATATATATATATATATATATATATATATATATATGTATATATATATATATATATTTATATATATATATATATATATATATATATATATATATTTATATATATATATATATATATATATATATATTTCATAGAGATACATAGGTAATAGGTATAGTATAACAATTCATTCATATAACTTAAGTTATACCTTTCATGTTATATGCATATTGAAAATGTTTCCACTTTATTGAAAACGACTCCAGTGATGTGAAATGCTCTTTTCAGCGACTTTTAGTCAAGATAAAAATTGTTAGTGAATGCATCAATGGATTATATAGGTATTTAACTTTAAGGAATTTCTGAACAGATTACAAAAGTTTGATACTGACAAACTAAACGTACCTAGCGTTAATCCCCACAAAGTAAGCCGAAGCTGTTAGTAAGTTTTTTGTCATTGTCCCAACATATTAAGTTCTAATATCTATACACACATACATACATACATACATATCTGTACATGAAATATTCTTAAAATATATAATAGTTTACAGAATATATACCACAAACAATAGTTATTAAAATTTTTGTCTGTAAGTCTGTATATCTCTTCGCATTTCACGCAAAAAGTACTAAACCGATTGTAAGCAATATTTTGTGTAGTGATAATTTCTTACTCGGGCAAAAATTTAGGGCACCTTTTACTACAGGAAAATCTTTCAGTCCCATGGGAAAACATAATAACTGGTTTTGTCTTAAAATTTCTGTGGGTAAGGCTGGATGAACTAATAAACTATTGTAGGACTTAAAAAAGTCTACAGAAAAGTCCGAAATAGTTTTATAAATGTCTATCTCCTAAGATAAACTCGCAACTACTATTTTTATCGATTAATAATTATAAATTAAAGTTAAAAAAGAACGCCCTACGCAAATTCATTGTCATTTAACGATTACACTGTCACGCGTGAAGCACTTAATCGAGTAATCGTACGCCAAAATACCTTACATCATTTTGGAAAAGAGCTGATACTCTTACACTGCTGGACCGATATTAACCAAACATAGCTAAGAACCGCCGCCAGGTAACTGGCTTTCAAATGAAAAAAACCGCATCAAAATCGGTCCATCCGTTTGAGAGCTACGATGCCACAAACAGACACACACACACACACCCCACTTTTTGCGGCGGGGGTTAAAAATGTAAATAAGGTCGCACCCGAGCGAAGTGAATGCAAGCAAGAGGGCAAAATAATAATCAACTGCAAGCATGAACCTAACAGAATTGACCTCTGTAGCACGTGTAAGACCAGATTTGATTACAAGTCCCAACATTGCAGGAATTAATCCTGCAAAGAATGATTTGTATAAGCTTCGTATGTACGAGTATATATGTACTTATTTATCTTATTGTAAGTATCATTACTGTCAAAGGTGAAAATGGAGTTTGGGCAGGTTATAGGTGATTACTCTTATTATCAAATCTTATTAAAATATGGTATTTAAGACACGTTTATGAGTATTATATAAGATTATTTTTTTATAACTTTCAAAATTATTATTATTAACAATTGTCATAATAATACTTATATTATTATTATAATTTAAATATTAATAACTATTTATCAAGAAAATAACTTTTTTTTAAATACATATATCGTTATAATGAAATGCGTGTTTAATTAATAGCTTCAGTAAAGACAAAAAAGAAACTTACTCGTACTATTATAAACCTTTAGTTTTAACAACTTGTTTTATAAAAATATTACAGAAATAACTTAATTAAGTCTCTAAAAAGTATAAATAAAAAAGCTTTTAGCGGCCGCTAACTTCCTTTTATAAGAATCTGGTAAATGCGAGTAATAAAGTTTTTGATGGCTTGCAGATTATACGTTAAAAAGTAGCGAAGATTTTATAAACACGGCTGTTAAAGGTCACTTCTTATTTAAACGGACTGAAACTTTTATGATCGTTATTTATATTTTTTTGATACGATAGATATTATTATTTCTAAAATGCTTTAAAAGCTTGATTTTACATATTGTTAAGAAATGAAGTATGTTGAAAATTTATTCTAATCTAAATCTTTAATACTAACATAATATATATATATATATATATATATATATATTATATATATATATATATATATATATATATATATATATATGTATATATATATGTATATGTATATATATATATATGTATATGTATATGTATATGTATATATATATATATATATATATATATATATATGTATATATATATATATATATATATATATATTATATATATATATATATATATATATATATATATATATATATATATATATATATATTTCATAGAGATACATAGGTAATAGGTATAGTATAACAATTCATTCATATAACTTAAGTTATACCTTTCATGTTATATGCATATTGAAAATGTTTCCACTTTATTGAAAACGACTCCAGTGATGTGAAATGCTCTTTTCAGCGACTTTTAGTCAAGATAAAAATTGTTAGTGAATGCATCAATGGATTATATAGGTATTTAACTTTAAGGAATTTCTGAACAGATTACAAAAGTTTGATACTGACAAACTAAACGTACCTAGCGTTAATCCCCACAAAGTAAGCCGAAGCTGTTAGTAAGTTTTTTGTCATTGTCCCAACATATTAAGTTCTAATATCTATACACACATACATACATACATACATATCTGTACATGAAATATTCTTAAAATATATAATAGTTTACAGAATATATACCACAAACAATAGTTATTAAAATTTTTGTCTGTAAGTCTGTATATCTCTTCGCATTTCACGCAAAAAGTACTAAACCGATTGTAAGCAATATTTTGTGTAGTGATAATTTCTTACTCGGGCAAAAATTTAGGGCACCTTTTACTACAGGAAAATCTTTCAGTCCCATGGGAAAACATAATAACTGGTTTTGTCTTAAAATTTCTGTGGGTAAGGCTGGATGAACTAATAAACTATTGTAGGACTTAAAAAAGTCTACAGAAAAGTCCGAAATAGTTTTATAAATGTCTATCTCCTAAGATAAACTCGCAACTACTATTTTTATCGATTAATAATTATAAATTAAAAGTTAAAAAAGAACGCCCTACGCAAATTCATTGTCATTTAACGATTACACTGTCACGCGTGAAGCACTTAATCGAGTAATCGTACGCCAAAATACCTTACATCATTTTGGAAAAGAGCTGATACTCTTACACTGCTGGACCGATATTAACCAAACATAGCTAAGAACCGCCGCCAGGTAACTGGCTTTCAAATGAAAAAACCGCATCAAAATCGGTCCATCCGTTTGAGAGCTACGATGCCACAAACAGACACACACACACACACCCCACTTTTTGCGGCGGGGGTTAAAAATGTAAATAAGGTCGCACCCGAGCGAAGTGAATGCAAGCAAGAGGGCAAAATAATAATCAACTGCAAGCATGAACCTAACAGAATTGACCTCTGTAGCACGTGTAAGACCAGATTTGATTACAAGTCCCAACATTGCAGGAATTAATCCTGCAAAGAATGATTTGTATAAGCTTCGTATGTACGAGTATATATGTACTTATTTATCTTATTGTAAGTATCATTACTGTCAAAGGTGAAAATGGAGTTTGGGCAGGTTATAGGTGATTACTCTTATTATCAAATCTTATTAAAATATGGTATTTAAGACACGTTTATGAGTATTATATAAGATTATTTTTTTATAACTTTCAAAATTATTATTATTAACAATTGTCATAATAATACTTATATTATTATTAGTATAATTTAAATATTAATAACTATTTATCAAGAAAATAACTTTTTTTTAAATACATATATCGTTATAATGAAATGCGTGTTTAATTAATAGCTTCAGTAAAGACAAAAAAGAAACTTACTCGTACTATTATAAACCTTTAGTTTTAACAATTTGTTTTATAAAAATATTACAGAAATAACTTAATTAAGTCTCTAAAAAGTATAAATAAAAAAGCTTTTAGCGGCCGCTAACTTCCTTTTATAAGAATCTGGTAAATGCGAGTAATAAAGTTTTTGATGGCTTGCAGATTATACGTTAAAAAGTAGCGAAGATTTTATAAACACGGCTGTTAAAGGTCACTTCTTATTTAAACGGACTGAAACTTTTATGATCGTTATTTATATTTTTTTGATACGATAGATATTATTATTTCTAAAATGCTTTAAAAGCTTGATTTTACATATTGTTAAGAAATGAAGTATGTTGAAAATTTATTCTAATCTAAATCTTTAAAACTAACATAATCGTGTAGAATCTATTATAAAGTAATAAATAAATCATTAGTGCCCGAATCAAATAAGAGCTTTTAACTATGATGAACTCAGTGGAAGGTAAGAGCTT
This sequence comes from Brenthis hecate, assembly GCA_951806755.1. Lineage (NCBI taxonomy): Eukaryota > Metazoa > Arthropoda > Insecta > Lepidoptera > Nymphalidae > Brenthis > Brenthis hecate. The sequence continues at coordinate 1,256,093 of OX638272.1, read as the reverse complement.
TTTAGGAATCTAATATTGTTACTTATTATAAAGCAGAAACATTTTTTTTTGTTTATATTCAGGGGGTTATGTCTATAAGTACTAAAGGAATTGTATGATTTTTTACACACACACACACACTATCCTGCGACGCCCCTTTAATACGGGGGAGGTTTTGTTGAGTTTCAGTGCGTAGTACTGGCTTTTTTAGCCGGTAAGTTCCACATAACCATCTGTATGTCTACAGGCGGTATGCGTAAATACATTTCCCAACATTGAAAAAAAGGGTATGATTAGAGAGTAATAGAAACTATATATCTATTCATACCTATCAAAATATATTTGCTTTGCCTTTTGTCAACTAACGTCTAAAAATACCAATAGTAAATAAAAAATCCGTTTAGTTATTTGTCTTTTTCCCCATGTGAGCTTTCAATACACTAATGTTTTTATTATTTTTAAATATATATTACCAAATCGAAAAGTTGATTTTACCTCATATCTGTTTCCATGTATTTATTTAGCAAACTCTAAAAATATCTATAACAAGTAGGTATATTAAGATACAAAATTACAAATCTTTAATTATTTGATACTCGTTAATGCTATACTTGACGACACGTTTGGCTCAGTTTGTAGTGACCCTACTTGCTGTTCTTGCGGTCGCGGGTTCGAGTCCCGCTGGGGGCATTTATTTCTGTGATGAGCACGAATGTTTGTACTCCAATCATGGGTGCTTATATTTATAATATGACATATTAGCAGAACTAATACCAAATGTGAAAAGATGCGTTCCCACCGTTTTCTTTAATATTGAGATCTTTAAGACAGACAATCGCTTATAAAGCCAGAGGTATCTTAGTTACCCGTCTGGCCTACACAGCCATGGTACCCGCTGTATAGAAGCCTTTTATTATCTGTACCTTTAATTTTCAATCCTCATGATAGTCCAATTTTATCATTTATTTACAGCAGTTGCCCGACACATACCAAACTTACACTGGCTGTAGGAGTCTTATCCGGTCCTACGTCTGCATATAACATACATTGTATGTATGTGTTTAAAGTTATATATGTGTAGTGTATCAACTATCTGGTATCCATAACATAAACCTCGTAGCTTGCCATGGAACACGTTGGTGCTGTGTGTTAAGTGTCCTATATATTTATTTAATATATTTACCCTTTTTTGTATATGAAATGTTGTATTATTCCATAGTAGGTAATGTGTTATTAAAACACAGTGTCCTACGAGGCTCGTTAGTTAAGTACGACGGGTGGTCGACGGAGTGGAACTTATCCCTCAGTCGACTGTGAACTACCCTCAATATCAACAGAATCGATACGTAACTGTGTGAAGGTTAACATCAAGAAAATACAGGGACCAAGCAGATTGATGGTTTTACCATTTATTTTCTAAGTTTAAGACAAGATGACCTTCTACAATCTTTATAAAATATAAATTAAAAAAAAAATGTTTTGAAATGACAAATATGATTGTTATCTATTATACATATAATAAAATTCAAAATGAGTCGAATCTGTACATTAAATATTTTTTTTGAAAATCTTATTGAAATAGTCATCATTATCGATGCAGAGGCCGAATCTATAGTTTTTTTGAATTTTTGTCTGTCTGTCTGGAAACGTATTACGAGATAACTACTGGACAAATTTTGATGAAATTTGGTAATGACTATTTCAATGTTCCAAAAAATATTGAATGTCCAGATTCCACTCATTTAGAATTTTATTATATTATGTATAGATAGATTGACATAGTCTTAAGCCCTCTTATAATAAATAGGTTTTCCTACATTTCAAGTTATATTAATTACAGACTTTGTAAACAAATCTACATTGTCTGATGCAGTGAGGTTGACTGTATTTCTCACGGTACCATAAAAAACTATGCAAAAGCTTAAACTTTCAATTATGATTTCACAAAATTAAAAAATAAAATATAATATACTGATAGTAAAGAAAGAGATAATATATTAGAATGTCAGAAAAAACAGACTGTAATTAAAAAACAAAGCTTTAATTACAGTAGAAGTCGTCTCCATTTTATAATGAGGTCAAAGGTTGTATTTCAATATACTGTTCTCTCCGAGTTTGGTAATCCAGATTTTTAGTTCGAAAACGCTTATGATGGTGGAATTAACGAGGTTTCAACTCGTTAGCGCCGTACTATATTGTCAAACTTACTTTGTAATCTCTATGTAACAAATGTAACATGATAGGTAGGCTTTTTTAATATAACTGCTGTAGCGCAATTTTTGAATTTCAAATGAAATTAATATTTTGAAACAATATTTTATCTTCCATAAACGTTTAAAAGAATTTCTTTTTGCATTCAACTTCTTATTTTTAATCTGTACTTATTTTTAAATTGTATTTATATATATTATTTAATTGTATTTATATGTTTAAAGTTACGAACTTTAAAACTATTTAGAATATAAATTCAATTCAATTCAATATTCGGTTCTATGACTTAGGCGTGCCAATTGATAACAATTTATCTCGCCAATTATAGCTGGGAGAGTGTTGGATATTAATAAAAAACCAGTTCAGTTATATTCTAGAATATAAGAAACGAGACATTATTAATATTTTTGAAGTTAAGCATTTACGCAGATTAATAAGGTGTTGCTAGTTTTGAAAAAAAAAACAACCATTAATCTATACATATAATAAATTTCTAAGCCGAATCTGTACATTAAATTTTTTTTTTAACTTTATTGAAATAGACATTATTATCGATACAGAGGCCGAATCTATAGTTTTTAGAATTTTTGTCTGTTCGTCTGTCTGTCTGTTACCGCATCATAGAAAAACTACTGGAGGGATTTTGATGAAATTTGGTATGGTCAATGGTCATAGCTGGGTATCCGGGTCAACATATATGTAGGATACTTTTTTACCGAAAATATCTCATTTCTGAGAAAAATACAAAAACTGGTTAGAATAAAACCACGATGATACTATGAGATATATACCTTGCTAATATATATATATATATATATATATATATATATATATATATATATATATATATATATATATATATATATATATATTAGCAAGGTAACTTACTAAATATGGCAAAAACTATTAAAAATAGCTTATCTTGAAAAAAATTATAATAATAGCGCTATTTTATTTGTTTTTTGGTCATCTGAACGCGGGCGGAGCCGAGGGCAATGCTAGTGTAAAATAAAATTATTTTTTTTTAATGTCGTAGACTATATGTATATAAATATAAAGACAAAATAAAATGAAAGGTACTACAATATTTTCTGTTTAGTTCTTGCTAATTTATTTAAATGTCAGTCATTCATTAAGTCCATTCATTATTCCAAAATATAAGGAAAACTGACGTTAATATCATTATTTTGTTCAAATGTACACATCGAGTACGTACTTTCGAAGTTTTAAATAATGAGGGACCTTGTAATCCATTTATTGGATTACTAAATATGAAAGCAATTAGATAGTTGTGTCTATTATCAAATTAGAACAGTTCAAATTCAAATTACAAACAAAAATGCTATTTTTAAATAGCATTTGCATCGTTCTGTCAGGTAAGAATACTATTAAGAATTTATCTTTTAAACTTCTTGAATTAATCACATTTGGAATCAAATTTAAGCTAGTTGATTATATTTGAAATTAAGTAAACTCTACCCTGAAGCTGCCAAAAAAAACTATAATGAAACTCCAAGTATACATTTTATATCTAATCTTCAAACATATTTTAGTACCTAAAAGCACGTTCAAAATGAATTTTATTTTCAAATTCTGAAATTGACATATTTTATATGTACCATTTTCCCTTTTTTACACACTTTAAAATAATAACTATCAAATAAAAATAATAAGTATCAATATCTATGTATTTTACGCCGTGTACATTTTAGTGGGCTATGCCGGAGTCAAAGTTCAGACATCGTTAGAGAATCTTGAAGGTCTGTAAGAATTTCCTAACAATGAACATAAATCTGTCGAACAATGTGCGAAGTCGTTTCTCGAATCTTCATTAGCAAGGAAAATTATTGTTATAGCCAATAGCTATTTCAGTAATGATTCTGGTGTATATATTAATTAATTAAGGGTTACCCATAAAGGTTGACATTCAGACAAGTTCCCAATTTACATAATAACATACACAAAGAAAACATTTACAATAGACACGTTAATATTTTTTTTTTATTTACAAGCAAAGTAATTATAGTTAAATCTGTACACCAACGTGAACTCCTCTATTCAATGTGACATTGACGAAATATTTAGAGCTTTAATTAGTAGTGGTAGTATTGAAGCCATTAAGGAAATAATTGAAGTGAATTAAAGCTGTGCAAAATATTTCTAGCTAGCGTTTTCCTGCAGATCCGCCCGCATAGTACATTAATCACCAACATATCATATATACTAAAAACTTCTCCGAAACACGCTGCATATTATCCATACATATAATTAAATTGTAACTAAGCCGAATCTGTACATCAAATATTTTTTGGAAAATCTTGTTGTAATAGACATTATTATCGATACAGAGGCCGAATCTTTAGATTTTTTAGATTTTTTATCTATCTGTCTGTCTGTTACTGCGTCACAGAAAAACCACTGGAGAGATTTTGATAAAATTTGGTATGGTGAAGCTGGTCCGGATTCTGGATCCGGGTCAACATATAGGATACTTTTTACCGCGGGAAAATATCTCATTTCTTAGAAAAAATACAAAACTGCAATGTAAGAGTATACAAATATGTAAAACCTAAGAATTTGGTTTTTGGTCGTCTGAACGCGGGCGGAGCCGCGGGCAATGTTAGTATTATATATATTATTTTGTCTAACACAATCTTCTCCATTTTCCATTCACTTTAATTTGCATAAGTGATTAATCCTGCAATCTACTACATACACGTAGTTCATGACTACGATAGGTGTTTAGCAACACCCAGGAGGCAATTTGCATATTAAGGCATATTGTTCTGACGGTCAATCTAGTAGCCTCTTCGAAGCTCATAAAAGCGATATATGACCTTGTTTCGCATTAATATATTACCTCCTTTGTGAATAATAAATGTTGTATATATATTTAGTTTGTCCAATTTGATAGATTTAAAAAATATATACATATATGGCAAAATTATTATAAGATTTAAAATCAGTCAGTAGAATACAAGATAAATTATTCTAAAACTATTAGAGTTTTTGTTAAAATCGGCCGTTTAACAGTGTTGAAGAGTTTTGTATTTTGATATCTAAGTCCACTTGAATAATTATTCTGTGTAGTATAGGCTTTTGGTTCCCTTTATGAAAATTGTTTTACAATAAACACCAAATATCAATTACAAAGACAATGCTTTTACAAAACGTGAATAAATGGAAATTCTCGTCTATGCGTATCGCATACCTATATATAAACGTTTATACAACAACAGCGTACTTGTGCTTTTATTTGTGCTCTAAAATTTTAGAACCTCATAGCGGCTTCATATTCAAAAGCTACTTTGAAACACCACATTTTTTTTTAATACTCGTTGTTGTCGTACTGCCACTGATCCACAGTAAATTTTGCTTTTTTAGGGTTGTACTTTAGAGGTACGGAACCTCAAAAGGAAAAAAGGAACCCTTATAGGATCACTTCGTAGTCCGTCTGTCTGTCGAGGCCCTTTTTCTCAGGAAAGCGTGGAGTTATCACATTGAAATAAATATTAAATACTCAATCATCTATCATCATGAATATCAAAAACTGCAATTCCTCGGAGCTGTAAAAAAACAAACTTCTAAGTCAACACAATCAAAAGTACAGCCGTTTACGCCGCATATTTTGACACTCTCAAGGGAATCAAAATCTATGAGGTATTTCCCGTTGGCCTAGAATCTTAAAATTTGTCAATAAGCAATTTCTTGTAGCACAAATAAAGGAAAAAATCCAAAAACTGTAAATTGTGGTTAGGTACATCACAAAAAATATTATTTTGCGATTATAAACTTATTTTATTGTTTCATGTTGTACCTCGGTTGCGAGACAGACTCGCACTGGTTCGACTTTTTTTGTATCTCTTTGTAGAATTATTTTCATAAATTAACTAACGATACCACGCTCCACTTTGTCCTCAGTCCTGGACGTCCATTAATACTTTCTGCTAAACACTTGTATAGGTATGTGGGAAATTCTTTGTGTTCGGATAAAAAATAGCACACAAGATACTTATATATTACTCTTCATATATAACACAGGGTAAAATTCTAGTAACCAATAATAAGTAGTGTAGGGTCCCTAATAAAACTTCGAGAGATTCCTTGCTTATATTCTTATATTCAGTACTTTTATAAGCGTCAGTGAATTACATAATTTATAATTATAATTTTCAATATTACAAACAATTCGTAGTGACCTACAGGGTGGTACCGACATCTCTGTGCAAAAGGGCTGGAAAACAAATGAATCTCCGCGCCCTTTTTTTTTTAAACACATTCCTATCGGTCAAGGTCACATAAGTAAATGCCTTATATAAATAAATCATTACAAATTAATCAAATATTTATATTATTTTTTATTAAAACACTCAATATATAAAATCCAACCTTACAGTAAGTATTATTTAAATTTGAATCAGGAATTTTTTTTTAAGTGTCGGTGTTTTGTTCTACTAAAACTCAATTAGTCTTCACCACACTTTCTTAATTGAAAGTTGTTTGGAAATAAATTAAAAAAATATATTTGATGAAAAAGCAAAACGACGAATAAATAATGTTATTAGGTCAAAGAAAGGCGACAAATCATGATGACAATGTCGAATTTAAATAAACGTTAACTTTTTAATATTATTATGTTTGACACATTTACTAAGTATACGGGGTGTAATTTATACCTAAAAATAGAACGGCATTTTTTACGGACATATACGGCAGTTTTCTTGCCTTATGGGACTCACGGGCGGATATAGCATTCAAGGGAGAATAACAAAAACTATACTTTATCCTGCTAAGACAATATGGCCTCCGCTGCCTGTGTAAAAGGGTAAAAGAAAAGCAGCTTAACAAAATACCTATAACAGCTTTTTAAATTGATCAAGGTCTACTTTTGATCCTGAGAAAAGGAATGGCATGGCAATGGCATTAATGATGATTAATGTATGTTGCAAACAAACAACATACGAATATAGTAAAAATAATAAAATAGGACGTAACTCATTGTTTTCTCATTGTTTGTTCAACGTCAAATTTGAAGCGATGCTTTCTTTACGATTTTCATTTTCGCTACACATACATATTGTAATAATAGGGGTAAGTAACTTTCATTACTGTAATATTATCTTTTATGTTAAAAGTTTATCTTTATCAATTTTTTTAAATACATCCTTTTGTTAAATAAATGATAATCTATACATATAATAAAATTGTAACTAAGTCGAATCTGTACATTGATTATTTTTTAGAAAATCTTATTGAAATACACATTATTTTCGATACAGAGATAAAACAAAGAATTGAATTCAAATAAATAAATTTATTTAATATTTTTTTATCGTCACATTACGTACGTTTTAGCATATTTTATTTTAAAAACATAATCAACAAGACCAAAGGTATGTTAAAATGTGTATTGTATCGTTGTATGAAGTGCCTGGGTGGGGCAAACACGGAGCGCATCGCAACATCCGGCCACATAGTTGAGATGGCGCCTCGGGAGGAATGCGCCCGCTCCGGCCCACCTTTTCAAAGCCTTTCTCACAACTTAACCCCTTTGTGAAATCGCCCACATAATAATCCCAACTTGGAGTATTAACATCGAAAATGATAACACATCGTTTTTATAAAGTATTTTATTAAACATTTTTTTGTAAAATAGATTAATTAAAACTGACATTTACAACAAACAACTATAAAATTCTTGGTTTCCTCTAATGCTAGTATACGTCAATAGGTCCTGCATTGGAAAAGTGTTAGTATAGCCGAGTGGAGACAGATCGCGTTAGACGAGAATTTATTGCAAAACTTTTAAACACGCAGCTTAACGTATCACTTGAAGACAGGAGGGGATGTAAATCGAGATTAACACTGATACGTACAATAACTTTCAATACATACATACATATATTCTTAACTATCCAAAGTTTCGTGTTCACTTAAAAATTTTTTCGTTAACATATAAGATTTCGATCTTCTAGTTCGAACAGAAACTATTATTATTATATTTAATTATCGCTTTAAAATATACTTTAACGTAAAAAAATAATTTCGTTATCCTAATTTTGCGTGTTTTTTTTAGAAGTTAAACTTAGTAGTGAACACGAAACAAAAAGAACAATTTTACATCAAACATTTAAATATACAGTATAGTATACACACCAATATTTAGGATTTCTACAGACAGTGTATATAGACGGATGTAATTTCTATAAGGTTGAACAAACGTACATTTTTCATACGAACATTCAATATTAGACCTATCTATACGTAAGTTAAACATAGAGACAGTATACTCGTAGATACACTTAAATACAATACATTTATGTTCTGCCTTCATTAGAAAATATATTTTAATGTCCATATTAGGAACATTTTTACAGGGCCTTCAGTAATTATTTAAATTGTATGATTTAGATAGTTACAGTGTGTTTTATTTGGCAACATTTTTTTCATACGTCATAAAAAAGCAACCCCTCTAACAATTTTAAACAGAAAAATAGCCTCATCAAATACATCGTTACTCAAAATTAGAATTAAATGTTGTATTTTTTAAAAAATCTACCAAAGCGATGTAGATACATATATTAATTTTATTAGTACTTAAGAAATATCTCTCTTGTTTTAATAGTTATTGTAGTGTAGTAAATTTAGTGCATTATAAAAAAAGAAAATTTGCCTTACGATATAGAAATATGAAATCCTAATCTTTTAAGGTTACGGAACATTTAACAATCACTTACATATATGTATTTAAATACTTAATAATAATAATACGAGTTTAACTCAAGACAAAATAGATAAAAAGCTTTAGGTCTGTCAGTAAATTATATATATTTCGCCATACATGTTATTTCTTAACAATTCGGTTCCGGTACATATGTACATATAAGGTGTTATAACGTACTGACAGGTAAGTCATAGTAAACTTTGAAGCTTACGAAGTTCATTGACAATAGATTTCAAATAAAACAGTTGTAATATACGTTGAAGTTGTAATATTAAATATAAATGTGTGAATAATAACTAGGTTCGATATATATTATTCAGCCGATGCATTCAAGTTCGTGGTTGAATACGACAAAGCTACTGAAGCATGCATTGATTTTATGCTTTACAATACAATAGGTAGTATTCAATTTTCATTGTTCTGTATAACAATATTGATAGTTTCTACAATAACTACAATACAAAAGCTCTTATTCTTAGCTGATAAAAGCACAGGTTAGAAGCTCATTGACTAGACTTGACAGACAGACTCATTGTTAATTTTCACCACAGTACAGTCTCTCCATCCAATCGACATGTTTGTTTGATGAAAGTATCTAAAATTGACTGGACACATTACTCCTTAATAGACTAGGAATGTTTTATAAAAACAAACATTAATTTATGGAAAGCTTTTTTTATTTAAATCTCTATTGTAGTTCTTAGACAAATTCTTGAAGTAGGGAAAAATATGGTGAAGAAAACAGGAAAAGATAAATTATAATGAGCAGTAACATTTTTTTTTTCTATCAAACAATGTTTTAATAATTTTATTTCCACGTCAATTTAAAACGTAATATATTCAATCAACTTCCATCGGGTGTAACATACATTTAACATATGTATGTATTTTTAAAATCAATTACTGAAACGTTCTATTGTTTACATCGGGCACAAGTATTTTGTGCTTTTAAAATATCTCTTAATATTACAACGAATAAGCTTTGAGCTTTGTAGCTTTGTTGGATGATTGATTGAATTTACATTCGAAAACTTTTTCAATTTATACTCTTTAATTCATACACATATATATGTTTGTTACGTAAAAAATGGAATAAATATATTCGTTAACGTTTGGTCTGTTTTTGAAAACAACTCGTAGATATGCAATAATAATAAATAACCTATCACGTTAACTTTTGAGCCATTAAACGCTTTGTAAAGTAAGAACGAAGTTCTTTGTAAAATCTTTTATTCAATAACATTAATAGAGAAACTCGCTCTCTCTAAAGTTACCTTTGTAAAATTTAACACATATTTGTAAGGAAATTATTGTTCAATCACAAAAAATACATTTTTATATGAAATAATTATCTCCATATAGTGTATATTACACAATAATTAATTTAAATAAAAAAAGTCTCCATATGAATTGACCAATAAACCCAACAACAGTGAAATTGACTACATTACATTTGTTATCAAGTTAGTTGATCCCGTAATTTAGAACAGTAAACTTCATTATAAAGTCGTGTTAAAATTAATAATATTTTTTGCAGGCAATAGTGCACGTTAATATGATATTCGACATTATTAATATAGATTTTAATTTATTTTCGATTCATTCGCCGTACAATTAAGGGATTATATTAATTATTATTATTTAACCACATACAATAATTCATAATTTAATCTACATATATTACGCTTACCTAAACATCAGTAGCATACTGTCTATCTCCATACAAATACAATCTCATTATATATGTATTATAACAAATAACATTTCGTATTAATTCATTCATAATTTCACAATATCTAACTACACTTAACCACTCAATTCACGAAAGCCTTATGACCGCCACAGTTCGTGCGTATACCGACTCAGAAGGCCTGAGAGCGAGTTCGGTATGTAAAAGAATCACGCAGGGCTCGTAGTGGCTTGATTCACCTGCGTATGCGCTTCACCTGTGGACATAGACTGCGTATCGACATGAGGGTAAGGTATGTCCACGCTAGGAGAGAGCTCTGGGGGCTCTTCTGGGGGTGCGGCGGCAGGCCTGATTTTGTCGAGCCGCGGCGGCGGCGAGTAGCGCGGTGTCAGCGCTTTGCCCCCAACGACTGGGTGCGATTGGCGATTCCCGCCTGAAGGACGTCGTGCATCAGCCGCTCGTTCTCTTGCCGGACTGTGAACAAACGGACAGCTCAATCATAGTAATTGCTTCCTTATTCGGTACTGCTGGGATCCTATTGGGGCTACTCTGGTGTGTTGGGAACACTCTCACCTATTAGCAACTTTAGAACGTCTGTAAAGCTAGCATGGCAAATTGAGTACAATCGCTTAAAAATAATCGCAAAATTCGTGCTCCTTTAGTGCTAATTTAGTGCCAAGAGCTAAAATTTGAAGCTCTTATAGATTGGCAGAAAATTAGAAAACTGCTAGCTTAATGAATATCTGAAATATGTTAAGGACATCGTTAATTACATGTTATTAATATAAAGGCTGCTTGAAAATTAGTTTATATTATTTGTTAATAGTTTTTATCCAATTATTTTTAACAGGCGTTGTAAATGTTACGTTCAGAGAAGCTAACACTAAAACGTAATATGTTAAGCACGATAACTACTCACGGAATATGTAGATATTTAAAATAGCAAGACAACAAAGTCGTAACTGTCACGTTATAAACAGAACTCATAAACATCAAACATGTCATTAAAGTTTGTACTTCGACAGCAACTTTTGTTGGATCGCACGCTGGAATATTCATAAAGTTTCTGCTGCTATTAAATAAGCCTTTTACTCCTTAACCTAACATATCTATAGATTTATTCCATGTAATTTTCATCAAAATGCCTCGGTGGTCGAGTGGCTAGCATCTACGGATCCTGGACGTCCTGGTGTTCGAATCCCGGTCACGGCACGAGCCAAGTTCAATTACTAAGTTTTTCTGTTAAAATATTCTCAGTAATAGCCCGAAGTTGGCAAGTGGCGGTGTCACCCCCGTGACTGGTTAAGCAACGCGGAGAGAGAGAGAGGAAGGGATCGCCGAGTCGAGTGGGAAGAAAGTCTAAGTTACGAGCACATTGCGACATTGCCGGAAAAATAATGATTATTATTTAATTTAATTTACATCCTTGTTTTTTAAAAACAAATTAGTAGGAATCATCAACCATGTCTCTCCCATGACTATGTTAGCTAAAAATTATTCGAAACGTCGGCAAGCAAAAGTCAAAATAAAACCGCGAAAAAATCTGATAAAGTAGGTTTTTTTTTTAAATATATTATATGGTCCAATATTCACGTACATCTACGAAAGTAATCTAAGAAAGCAACAAAATGGAAGTGATTTTCAATGAAATCATAGAAGAATTTGGATATATAGATATAATTTAAAATATTGTTTAATACAACTTATTCACCAAAAACAATTGCCGTTCGCAAAACCCCGGGCAACTTTTGACAGTGTTTAAAATAGTACGAAGCAAAGCTTAAAATTGGCTTACATAATTAAAATTAAATGGAATTTATCTAATTTAAATTACATTCATTAGTTACAGTCTCTCTCAAATTCACTCTTAAATAGCGGTTTTCAATTTGTTCGTAGAATATTACGTTGCCGGAAGGGATGATGATCGATTTGTAAAGTTTCGAAAGCCGAATTTGTAACCATGAAATCCCCAATAAACAATTTAAACCAACTTCTAATATTATAAATGCGAAAATAACTGTCTGTTGGTTACGTTTTCACGTTTAGACCACAAAACCAATTTTGATGAATACAATAACAAATACAATTTTATAAACAAAACGACTTAGGTTACGTTTTTAAAAATAAAACTTGAAGGGGGTTAAATGAGGGATAACGTTAAAAAAAAAGGGTTGCAACAATTCTATAAGAAACCCATCATTTCTTAAATGAAACGCATACATAAATATTTATATTTATGCTTTTGGCAAGAAATACCTCTACGTTTTATAAAAAAATATCCCTCAAATCGGTACAATCAGGGATGATTTCAATATTTTTTTCCATATTGACAGCACAACCCAAATGAAATATGTATGAAAATCCTTTGGTAGGTGTATTATATTTAAAGAGAGTAAAGGAAAGTCGAGGTTTTGTAATCAAGTCGTCAAGCGAAGCGAGTGCGAGTCTGTAATATTATAAATGCAAAAGGCACCGAGAGGCGCACTCGAGCGAAGCGAAGTAATAATATGAAATCAGGACGACAAATGCTCGGTACCATCGAGGTGATCTAATAATGAACCTAGGTTATGGATAGTAAATATTTTTAATAGTATAACTTTTATGTTTAGAGACATTTCATACTTTTATGGTTTGTCAAAGACGCGTTTTCTTTTAATTCTATGAAAGGATAATATAAATTATATCAATCTCAATAATCACTATTTTATAAACAAAATAAAAAAGGGTCGGACGAAACCTTTAAACATAGACGAGCTTTGGATGAAGCAGGGGTTGCAAAATTAGCGAAAGATAACTTTGTTAAGCGCGCTCTGTCTGAGAAAATACTTGGGATTGCGAATTCTTTGTGTCATTGAAACGATTTCGCTCGTATTTGATTCTGTTTGGGTTAAATATACTTTGATATTTTGATATTTCTTGTGGAATAAAATAGCTTGAATTTTATTTAAGTAGCTTTTTTCTTGCCTGTTCGAAAATAAATAAATACTGAATACAAAAATTCTACAACTACGTTCCTCTCAAATTATTATCATTATAATATTTATAATGTACTAACGTCATTGTAGTAGGAATGGCATACTGAGATTTTTTCTTACAAATATACATTTATTATCCCTTGGGTACTTGTTATTGTCACGTATACATAAAATCCCTAATATAACTACAAGTATTATTTAATACTGCTGCCAATATACGTCTAAATTAATCAAATATTTATCGCATACTAAAAGAATCTTCACGCTACCTTTATCACCTAACCCGCAACAATCTGGTATGATGACAATATTGGCTTTCCTTAGAAGCATATACAGTTACATCTACGAAGAACAGAAATAAACGAATAATAATAACTACTTTGGAGAAGTATCGATTTCTCTTAGTGTTCATGATGGTTTTTGGAATGTGGTAATTTTTAATGAACAAAAAATATAAGAAACTTATCCAGAATTTTAAGATAATGCCATTGTTGTTGTTTCCATACAAAATAAAAAGTTCTAAACTTTTCTATTTTCCAGTTTTTTATACAAACACCACCACCACCCCTGTCACACATCCCACAAAACAAAAAACAATTATTCAAATTGGTCCAGCCGAAATATTATATATATATATATATATATATATATATATATATATATATATATATATATATATATATATATATTAATATTAACATTAATATTAATATTAATAATTAGAAACTCAGTAAACGATGAGTATTTAAGAATATTAGACGAGAAATTTATTCTTAGTTAAGTACATATATCCACAATTGTACATATATAATACTCTGTGAAATTAAACATTAAAAGTAGTAGGACGCCGACTTCACTTTATAATCAATTCTGAGCTTTACAACTCTAGCCATTTCTGCGCTGTTGTTTATTAAAAACCGTCATAATCAAGGCGTATACCCACATATCCATAACCATCTATGTAATCACATAGATCATATTTTTTATGACAACTTTATCTTCGTTACGGAATACCTTCTATACAACAATTTCGTTACAGAATCAAAAATTGGATATTATGTTGATTAGCACCAGCACTAGTTATATTTAGACAGTTTACATTCGGTTTTTATCTCAACGTTTTATTTATATGTGTTCACTATTCAGTCTCTTTAACGTGATTTAACGCGATTTGAACCAGATTCTCTCGGTTACCCAAGCGAGCGAGTTACAGTGGGCTATCATGGCCTTATACTATAATCAAGTTTTTGGCTCATATGTAACGCTTGTCGCATTTGGAGACAAATGAAAAAACTTGATTTTGTAACTGTTAGGAACACTAGTTTATTTTAATTTGCACATGGATTGTTACAAGGTAATATAAAATATATATTGGTATGCAAGCGTCTTTAACTCTTTAGCGACAGCCAGGAAAGCGTGTTGCCTCTCATGATGGCGGAAACGGTACAGATTTATACAGATTAAAAACAAAATTAATAAAGTGACGTTCGAAAACTTATGATTTGAAATCTAAATTATTTGTATGTTAATATTATATATTAATAATAATTATTATACGCTACACCCTCATTCAATAATTTTACTATTAATTTTTTATATTAACAGTTTGCTACCATAAAAGCAACTATGAAGAAAAGACGGAAGGAAGTTCAAAAAAAGCTTATTAAAGTGGTTTCGCAGACTCATTTGACACGAAACAGAATTAAAAAAATATATATTAAAACTTAATAATAAATCGATTTCCTAATTCCATGCAATCATTAATTTTATTCAATATATTCAACATAATAACCTATTAATCTAAACCAACTAAAGAAGCTATATTAAAGTAATGATATTATTACTGTATTGATGGTCGAATGCTAGTTTATCATGTTTATTGAGTCTAATGAGCAAGTCATCCTATTTTCATGATCATCAATCATAGAATTCTCATCTGGCAATTTCAATTTATAGCTTCAGACTCATAATATAATGATTCATACTGATTTATGAACTTTGTTATAGAATTTTTTTTCAGATGGTCTGGATATTTTTATTAATATAGTAGGATACTAAAACTTCTTCTTCTCCCTGCCCATTTCCCAATCACTCGGGGTCGGCGCAGTACATCTTCTGCACTGCTGATAGGATTTGGCAAAAGTTTTACGACCGGCCGCCTGCCTGACGTAAACCCTCCTTGGGAATGCTATTGTCTCTCTTTGTCTGAATGGTGTCGCGGAAATCTTGTAATTATTATGCACTTTAAAATTTCGAATGTTATTTTCGGATAAATTTTGATTACACAATAAATTTTGTTTTGACGTTGTCAAATTTTTGCTAAAAAAAAGTAGGATACTAAAACACTATCTAATATATACAACCAGAACCATGTAAAATTTTACACTTTTTTTATATGGTGCCCTTAAAAAGTTTGACCTAGAGATGAAAATTTTAAAGTAATGTAATTTCACTTCCGCTAGGTACAGCTCTGTACCTACGCTTTACGAAGCAATTACTCGCTAACACAATGTACTGTTGACCTTAATTTAAAACACGTTTTAACGATTTTCATTGTTATTAAGTTTAGGCTTATTTGTCTTCGTCCCTTAGCACCAAAATTGTAAAGTGGTGTTTGTGCAAAACTGACATGCCCCTAATTTTAGTTATACGAGTAGATACTTGTACGGAACACCTATGTATATGCAATTAATCTATACATATAATAAAACTTTAACTGAGCCGAATCTGTACATTAAATATTTTTTGGAAAATCTTATTGAAATAGACATTGTTTTCGATACAGAAGCCGAATCAACAGTTTTTAGGATTTTTGTCTGTCTGTCTGTTACCGCATCACAGAAAAACCACTGGAGGGATTTTGATGAAATTTCGTATGGTGATAGCTGGTTATCGGGTCAACATATAGAATCCTTTTTACCACGGGAAAATATCTCATTTCTGAGAAAAAGTACAAAAACTGCAATGTAAGAGTATACTAATATGTAAAACCTAAGAATTTGGTTTTTGGTCATCTGAACGCGGGCGGAGCCGCGGGCAATGCTAGTTTTTAATATAAATAACAACTTTTAGCTATAGTACATTGTTTTTGTACACTGGTGTTACTTACGTATATTTTAACTAAAAATTAAATAATAACTAAAATCTCAGAATGTATACTTGCTTTAATTATAAGTGATTCGATATTAATGGCCTACTTCTTTAAAGAATTATATCGTAATTTAGGTAGAAAAAATCATAATTAACTTTTTCCCGCAACTTCGTACTTTTTTCTATGTTACATACATATATTTTATAAATTTTATTAAAAATTCTAGTTAAGTATAAATAAGCTCTTCTTATTAGTACGTACATATCACCATTATAAATCAGTCAAAAAATATTCAATAATACCTACACATAATTTTCGAAGTATTGATTACTATGAACATATTATACATCAAACGACTTTTTTATCACCTCCAAGTAAATTTCTAAGAAATTAATGGTACTAAGAAATCTATTGTTAACTTTAACGCCGGCGTGTCCGCGGTCGTGGAGGGAATAACTTACCCTATTCCTTGCAATATTTACTCAAAATAGATACATTAGAAGCAACCAGTGTATGATCAAAAGAGGATTTTTTCAAAGTATTTCTTTTATAACAACAGAAAAATCAACTTTATAAGTAATTGCGAGGGATACTTTACTTTACGCAAATTGAGGAAAGGTCTAAAATTTAAGGCCTTATTTTCTTAACTAACGTTATTAAGTATCCGAGTTAAAATTTTAAGTAATTCAATTGGTTGAGAAATGGAAAATAATAAGATAGATAAAAAGGTTAGAGATAGAGTCTTATAAATTGCCGATAATTTAATAGAATGCTCTATTTTTAACTGAATATAACACTTGAGTGGTCGTGTAGAGCGCTTAATAAACTTAATATTCATTAAGACATCTTTGTTAAAGGCTTCTTTCTATATATTTTATGAGAACTTACTTTTTTAAATGGATTCTTAATATGTAGACGGTATGAAGACATAAAAATAAAGCTATTAGGAACTCCAAAGACGCTCACGATATTAGTTTGGAAAATGTTCATAATATAAGTTAATTTTTTATCTAGTATTAGGATAAGAATTTTCAAATATATAAATTTTTTAATATTAAAAGCGAATGTATGTGGTAGATTAATCTTTATTATTTGATTTAGATTCTATGAATCTAAATTTTATACTGCTTTTTTATAAACTTTTATTACATATATATATATAATATATATATATATATATATATATATATAATATATATATATATATATATATATGTATATAAAAATAATTTTTGAAATACATTTCACTCATTTTGCAGTTATATAATATAACCACTTGTTTGTCGATAATAAAACATATGTACATTATTATATACATACGTCAAGAAAAATAAAAAAAAATCTTTTTAAATTCCAGCTCTTTCAACCTTTTTTTATTTACATAATACTTTCTTAGATTTATCTTTTCGGATTTCTTTTGCGGATTTATTCAGATTTTTGGTTCCCGACTATAATAAGGTTTCGAAATCTTTACAGCAATCATGGACACGAGAGAGACTATTTTATATATTTATTTAGAATATAAAAGCGAAAATCGTGGTTCTTATTAAAACCTGAATAAATCGTTGAAAATTATGAATTAATTTGATTAAGATTTTTTTTTAAATAAATTCTTCATGTTATTTATATAATTATGTAAATTTTTCTTAATATGTAGAAGCATAACATACTGCTACTACAACACGTGTTTATACATATATGTACATATAAATATACATACTACTACTTAGACTAATTTATACTTTATATCTAGGTACCCTCTATACTATTATTATAAATATAAAAAAAAATGTTTTTGTAGTTATACTTCTTTTGGCACGTTAGCTGAACGCGACATGTAGAAGTTAGCTGCATTCCTTTTACAAACAGAGAGTTGTGACATACGGGATGAAATCTTTAGATATTTTTGTTCTGTTACGCCAAAGAAGTATAACTTCTTACATGCGTACATAAGTACACACAGGATAAACTAAAAATCCGCTAAAGCGATTTAGATCAAATTTTGGTACGAAGATAGTTTGAAATAGTCTCAGAAAAACATAGGATAGTTGTTATCCCGGAAATCATCCCTTAAGGGCGTGAAAAGGGGGATGAAAGTTTGTATGGGCACTCAATTATTTCTCAACTAAGGGATATAAAACTCATGATACCTATGTAGTATGTAATATATATACATATATACTAATATATTGTCTATATTTTCCATACTTACTTACATAACCGTTAAAACGTACCTAGGGGCAAACCCAAGCGAAGCGAGTGTGAGTCGTTAGTCTTATTTATTTAAGAAACCAAACAATTCATTTTATGTTAAAAATACAGCTTATTTAAGTTTTATCTTTGAAGATTTACAAAAATAGTCTCAGAGGCAATCACGTAGCAATCCAGTTCCGTTCTGAAAGTGCCTACAAATTAAAATCCAATAGTTTCTTATTTCTGTTGAAGAACCAATCTCAAGATATTTTGCAGGGAAAATGATATTACATGCGAAACATTTTCATTCCTTTACCGAGTAAATAAGTATCAAAGCTCTTAATCCCTATATTTATTATAGGTAGGTATACTACGGCTTAACTGCCTCGGTGGTGTAGTGGCTAGCATGTACGGATGCACGCCCGGAGGTCCTGGATTCGAGTCCCGCGTCGGGCCAAGTTTAGTTATTGAGTCTTTCTGTATAGTAAGTCTCAGTAACAGCCCGGAGTTGGCAAGTTGGCGGTGTTTCACCCCCGTGCCTCGGGGAGCACGTAAAGCCTTCGGTCCTGCGCCTTAACTCTCACCGGTCGTGTCGAGTAGTCGTCCCACCAGAGTATGAGAGTGACAGGAATAGAGAGTGCACCTGTGTCTGCGCGTACACTTGTGCACTATAATATCTCCTGCGCAGTTGGCTAGTCTCAATGAGATTGGCCGCCGTGACCAGAATCGGTCAGGAGAACACATCACTACGGCTTACACTTGCTCCATGGCTCATCCTTAGGTATGAATTTTTTAGGAACGCATAGACTACAAACAGAGATGTCACAGCTAGTTTAATAGAAGATTATTGGACTTACACGACGACGAAATTTAGTAGGTAGGTGTATCGTGTAAACTGCTAGACAATTGTGTAGTCACGTTACATGTAAAATGTTTGAGTCCACATAAACGTGTGGGGTATCTCTGAATATAAAAGTATATAATAAAGTATATATATATATATATATATATATATATATATATATATATATATATATATATATATAATAAGTATATATATATAATATAAGAAAGTCAATTAAATTCAAATAGATGTTTCTAAGTGATTTTTATATTCATGCCAATAGCTAGTTGCAAAGTTATATGCTTTCAAAGTCGTAGACATTATATCATACCTCCCCTCTAACTTTTGAAGTATATGAGTCGGAAAATTTAGAAAAAAATGAGATAAAACAGATAGCAAAATTCCATCAGCGAAAATTATTTTGAAGTAGGTACGTTGAGTACTTTTTGAAATATGTAATATTTCCCATCTCATTCTCACACCCTTTTGACCGCAAAATTTACTATGTCCTCGTAGTAATACTATGAAATACAAATGTTTTATACTGTAAATAAAATGAATATTATTGTACGTGGTTAAATCTTATATTTTATTTTAAGGTAACAAATCATGTGGTAAACCAAAACATAAATTTAATGTGTTATGCTAAACCCTTCGGAACTCTCGTTGTGCGAGTCAGAGTCGCAATTCTCTGATTTATCTGTCTCTGATGTCCGATTCTTATTTATATAGATTAATCGATTGTTAGTTTGTATCTCTTAATACGATTTTTCTGAAGTACAATGCATACCTGGTACTTTCCTGTGTAACAAAAAAACTAATTTATTAAGCAAATTCTTTGGAAAATGGTTTACTAATGCAATTTATAGCAATCGTTTATTATTATTCTGCGGGAATAATTTTTTGTATAGATATACAATAGCCACCTTAATGTCCGGCTCAAAAACTATCTATATGCAAATGTCACGTCTATCCGTTGGTCCGTTATTATGTGAAAAATATTCTAACCGACAAGCACACTTATTTAATTATTTTATTTGGAAAACAAACAATCAAGATAATACAATTTAAAGAGAAACAAAATAAACAGATTTAACAATAAAGTCTCCACAAGTAAATTATTCATAGAATGAGACGAGCACATGAAACAAAAAGTGATTTAACAAGGATAAAAATAAAAAATTATGTACTTAAGTATTGTATAGATTATATTACACTATTTTAATTTGATAATATACTAGCTAGATGATGTAATTTTTATGATAGTTTCAATTTGTATGTACATTTTCATTTGTTTCTGATTTTCAAAGCACTATAATAACTATCTTCATATAAATAGGTCACTATTGCAAAGCTCTCACTCCATTCAAAGCTGAGCTTAGAAAA